>CM062227.1:12375387-12975387 GCA_031216235.1 Syzygium jambos
TGTTCTCTAGTGATAGTAAGAGTGACAATGTCCTTTGTAAACACAAGAAACGAGTGGTTGTACTTAAGGTGAAGCCATTTGCTTAAGGTGAGAGAAGAAGTGTTCGAAAGATTTTTTTGTAAACACTTAAGAGTGTGGTTTACAGTTTGGGGAGAGAATCTACTGTCTAAAATATAAGAACGACTAATGTAGGATCTAATAATTACTTTGTCTATAGCGGGATTGTCATGCAAAGAACTCAAGCTATACATGATAGCGGGTCGTACACTTGTAACCTGACAAAATTTGTACTTTTGGCATAACTAGCGAAATTTGGCCTATTTGGATTTTTAGAGCTGGAAGAGATGAGTAGACCCAAACTCCTATAAATCTCATTTGCAGTATTTCTTTCCCTAAACTCTTAGGTCCATTTTGGCATAGAGCTAGAATTTTTATTGGGGTTGGTTTTTCAAAGTTAGCATGTGAGTTCTTGAAAAATTATTCACGCCCCTCTTGATTAATTATTCGGATCTAAAATACTCAAATGGCTACATGTGTCTCATGTCTTAGTTAAAAAGGTATTACTTTGACATTATTATCGTGGAAATTACGTTATTTTTTTCCTATCAATCCATTTATGTGTCCCTTTATAAGGCTTTATGTTTCCTTTTCACTTTAAAATTATTTTTAACTAAATCCCTAAACATTTGCTTATAATCAAGTTATAGGATAATTAAATTGTTGAGCCCTAGAAAAGAAATGTGACCATTCCAATGTTACAGTCAAATATTATAGTGCTAATTCTTTTTGCATCGTTTATCACGATCTAATAAAATCTCAAAATGACTTCGCATAAACTATTATTCTTATTTGTTAGCCGAAATAAATGATAGCTTAGCCAACATTGCTTGCTATTAAAAACTATCGAAACTACAGGAAAAATAAAAATTTTGTCGATATCAAAAACTTCTTGTTGACGTCTGAATTGGATGACCAAGGTTAAATGCAACAGCCAGAATGTCTTTTGCGGCCAATTTTGTGTAAAAAAAGGTCACGTGTCTTCAATTTTCACAAATTCAAAATTAACGTCCCGATTTTATTCTCTCGATATCAAAGTTCGACGTTTCAATCTATCTACTTAAATTCTGACAATCGCAACCCAACAATTAACCGATCAATGACCACAGATTGACAGAGAAACGAAGAAATTGAAAAACAGATTTTGCCATGAGTAAGCAATTTTGCCTATGTTTACAAGTGGAGGAGGAATTATTTTACCATAAACCTCAAGAGAGGAACCAAAAGAGAATAATTTTAAACTCCTTGCTCAAAGACCCAAGTATCAAAGGACAGATCAGAAAGAGGTAAAGTGCTTTCCAAGAACTTATTGTTAAAATATGTTTCTAGTTTAAAATGAAAGTGCGCATGGACACCCAAATTATGAATACTAAATAAAGGGTTACTCGGAAGTCCTACGTCGGTTGGAGAGAAAGGTGTATTCGGTACAGAAGATTTCACTTTTCGCAGCGATTATTTAGAGCTTTAGCGGCGATTTTAATCGCCATTTGCAGAATTTAGTAGCAATTGCACAATGGCTACTGCATGTGGCGTCGCTAAAGTTTAGGCGACAATCACAGTAATTGCCGGTAAAGTGTTCTATAATCGCCGCTAAAAAGTTCGAAGTCATAGCGATGATTGCAGTCGACACTAAATATTAGATATATAAGAGATATTTTAAATGTCGTACTGTGACATTTGCAATTACCAATAAATAATATTATAAGACATTATTATCATTACTATCATTATAATTATTATTGGTTGAGATTTATTTCCATCTCCCATTTGGGCTAAAGCATAATATTTTGGAGGTGATTGACTGAATACATCTAAATACTAAATAAACCGAGCATATTAACCATATCTCTCCCATACTAGTTGTCGCCAAAGTGCAATAAAGTTTTATAATTTTCATATAGCGCAATGAAATATATAAACTTGTCTAGAAAGTGCAATCAAATACATCTAATAATTACATCAACTTGATTTATAGAAAAATCTGATGTATTCTAGCCAAAGAAAGGTGTATGAATGATCCTCCCATCATGGTGTATGAATGATCCTCCCATCATTAGTACTATTACTACTGCTGTTCTTGGCAACAACAACATTAATAATGGCTACAGATAATCAACGATATCTAGAAAAACATACATTGATTTATGTATGCGATAACTTTTCAAGTAAGATCAAACGCGAAGGAACTTCCAAACATTAAAAAATCTGACAAAATAAGCAAAAACGATTCTATCAAGTGTTAAACGGGAGAGGTGGTGCCACGGGCAGTGCCAATAGTTGTTTCGGATCTGCAATGTCTGAAGTTTGCTCTTGCTTGTGGGTGACAGCCAGAGGGTAGAGAGAGAGAGAGTTATTAGAGGGGCGAAATTAAAAAAAATGTCAAAGGGGAAAATGTGGAAAATAGAAAAGGAAACGGGGATAAATGTAAGATGAATCTTGACTATCTCCTTAATCAATCCACTTAATCTCTTACTTCCAAAAAAAATAGAGATAAAATTGCTTTATGCGTCTTAGATTTATTTCAAGGAGATAACATCACTAGGTGATGTAGGCCAGATTGATAATGCCGCCCGCATCGAAGACAAGCTCGCTTGACCAAGGAGATCAGCCCACATCCGAGCTCGACAAATTGCTCGACCAGTTGAGGAGATATCGAAGGGACGCAATTCGAAGATCAAGAGTCTCATCCGCGAGTCCATGCCACAATAAAGTCCTTGTCTTTTCCTATACATTGGAAGCCTAAAAGATACTTTGGGATGATCAAGAAGACGTTAGGCATTTATCTAATTTCTAGTTTCTAAGTTTTGTAATGTTTTATGCCTTCTAGGTTGTTTAATGCTCTTTAGTCTCTTCATTTGTTTAAGTCTTTTCATTTGTTTTTCTTTGGCTATAAAAGACCATCTACTTTATGTATTAGATAGACGAATTTGATTAATAAAAATATTGCATCAAGCAATTATCTTGAACCTTGAAGAGTTCATACCCCTAAAAACCTAGAAGAGTTTTCACTCCGTCCTTGAAGAGTCGGAAGTTTTCAAATCTGCATCCTTGAAAAGTTGTAGTCATCGATCTAGAAGAATCGGTGCTCTATCAACTTCCTTGGAGGCCTAGAAGAGCAACCATCGAAGTTTCTATCTATCCTCTGTTCAATCCCCTGTTTTGACCATTCTAATCTGCCCATTTTCATCGAAGTTACTCTCCCGATCCTTTCGTTCGAGTAGCCTATTCCTAGACCGCATCATTTGGTATCAGAGCTTTGGAGGAGAGAACCATGCCACCAAGACAAGCTAGACGTCGCAGAGGCAGAACCATCCCACTGAATGAAGTGCATACGCTCGCTGACAATTTGCAGCAACATATGCAACAACAAATTGATGAGTTGACGCGGGAAGTTGAGCGTTTGAGGGCGGAAAGAAACAATTCACCACCTTGTTCCAGGATCGAAGATTCCAATGGTGACTCTTCATCTTCGGAGAATGTTCGACCATTTCACAATTGGAGGAATGTTCGACATCACGAGCAAAACATTCATGAACCGGAGTGGGAAAAAGAAGTTAAAAAGGATATCCTGGAATTCTCAGGTAATGATTCTCCTGAAGAAATTGTTGACTGGCTAACACTTGTTAATGAAGTGTTTGAGCATCGAAATGTTCCGGAGGATCGTCGAGTCGGGATCATCGCTATGCGATTAAGAGGTAAAGCCATCGCTTGGTGGAGGCGTGAGAAGCAAACTCGCCAATCCATTGGCAAAGCGCCAATTACCTCGTGGAGGAAGATGGAAGACAAGATCCGAAAGTATTTCCTACCTAAGGGATACAAGAGAGAGCTCTATCAACGATACCAAAATCTGAGACAAGGTACGCGAACAATGGACCAATACACCAACGAATTCAATGAGTTAGTGATTCGCAACAACATTCAAGATCCGGAGGAGATGCTTGTGAGTAAGTACTTGAATGGCCTTCAACTTCATATTCAAGATGCCCCAGAAGTCCTTGACATTTGGGACTTAGGAGATGCACACCAGCGAGCACTCAAGGTGGAGCGTTCTCGCTCAAGGAGGCAACAATACTCTATCATGACCAATCGACTCGCTAGGAGTACCCCCGGCACCACCAAAGTTGCTCAGGCTATGATGCAAACCGCTAGTAAGTTTCCTAATCAGGCCAACATTTTGAAGCAACTAACTACGTCCGATATTCGTTGCTATACTTGTGGTGAGTTGGGTCATCGTGCTAGCAATTGCCAAAAGAACAAGAATTGACAAGCTGGCAAAGCCTTCTTAGTGGATAACAATTCTAATGAGCATGTGGAGGATCCGCTCGAAGAAGAGGTGAATTATGTCGAAGAGTCCGTAGGTGACAAGCAAATAGTGCATGCTGATTTTGGTGAATTTCTGATTGTGAGAAAAATCTTTCTAGTTTCTCGTGATGAGACCGGAGATGGGTGGCTACGCACCAACATTTTACCATGTTGCCGTAGTGGCTATAGAACAAGCAAAGAATTCCTACGGCATGTACTTCTCCTTAAAATGTATCATCTCAAGAATGTAGGAACATATCTAATTTCTGTTGAGGGCTAAAGAAATTTCAGTTTTTCTTTCTTGTCCCCAAATTTCCAAAAATCTTCCTATATCCATCTACATCTAATAGGGTGTGCAAGGGGCCCTTTTTTTTTCTATATTTATCTGGTGGGGCTTTAATTTTTTTTTTCCATTTCCGTTTTACTCGTGTTTATTGGATATAATCTTTAGCTTGTTATCTAAAGTCTAGTTATCTGATGGTATACTGATCCTTCATAAGCACATCGTATAAATTGTGATTAAGGCATCAGCCCTTTTAAGTTGTGTGATGAGATCGCAAGTCATTTCTTACTTGTGAGCAAGGCATTTACCACTGCTCCAATAATGGAGATTCGGTTTGTCAACTAAACGAGCTTTAAAAGATCATAAGGTCCAAGCTGATAAGCTATTAAGATCAATTACATGGCCAGATATCCATAAAATTTCTAGTGTAGTTATGGTAAACTTTGAAAACTAAAAATATTTTAAACTTGGAATAGATCGTGAACAATAATGCAAATGACTCTTATATAAACAATTAGGGAAAATTATCCAAAAAGTCCTAAATCTATTGCTCTTTTGCCAATTGAGTCCTAAATCTTTCAAGTTTGGCAATTGAGTCATAAACCTTTTCACTTCTTGCCAATTGAATCCATCCAGCTAATTTTGGCTGCTCGGAGTTGACATGGATGCCAGCTGTCCGGCCAACGTTGACGTGGCAATTTTTAATATTTTTTTAATATTTTTCCTCTTATTTTTTTTTCTGGCCTTCTTCCCTCTGGCTAGTCCAGCGACCGGCCACTGGCAAGGGCTAGGTGAGGGCGAGCCTCGCCGGCCCTTGGCTAGGCGAGGTTGAACCTCGCTTGACCTTGCTGTCCTGACCCAAGTGACAACAATGGCGACGACGAGGTCGACCTCGCTAAATTTGGGCGAGGTCGAGCCTCGCCCAGCTAAGGCGAGTCCCACCTCACTGTCACGACCCAAGCAAGGGAGACCCAGGCGATGGCGAGGTTGGCCTCACCTTGGTTGGGCGAGGTCTCGACCTCGCCCAGATCTGGCGAGGTCGACCTAGCAGTCGCTTGGATCATGACAGTGAGGTCGGCGTTACCTAGCCAAGGGCTAGTGAGGACGAGCTTCACCAGAGGCCGGCGAGGTCAACCTCGCCGACCCTCGCCCCTAGCTAGACTGGCCAGAGGGAGAAAGGGAAAAAAAAGAAAAAGAAAAGGAAAAGGAAAATTATTTAATAATTTATTTAATAATTCAAAAAAATACTAAAAATTTCCACGTCAAAAATGGCCGGACGGCCGACGCTGGCTAGCATCCATGTCAACTCCAGGTGGCCTAATTCTACATATTTCCACGATTTGGGGTTTTTTGTTGTTAAAATATTAGTTTTGGGTAAATTTATCGCAAGTATACTGATTTGGGGTTTTTTGGCGGTCAAAAATTTTCTTTGATTTAAAAATATCCGAAATTTTTCTTTATCTTTATCTTTTTTCCCTTTTTTTATCTTTGTTTTTAAAATTTCCCTAAAATTACGGCCAAGGGAGTCGGCCGCACCAGACGGCGCCCCACCAGACCGACGCTCGGCTTTGCTTCAAGGGAAAGAAAAATTATTTCCTTTTCTTTATAGTCAGCGGGGGGCGGGGGGGCGGGGGGGTTCTTTGCTCCGGGGCGGACGCGGGTTCAACCGACGAAACGGGACAGACTTTTCCTCCTTTTCTTTTCTCTTTTTTTTTTTTATTTTTTTTTTCCTCGTTTTACGCCGTGTCGGGGCGATATTCGGATATTCCAAGCTTTACGCCCCCGCTGACGTGGCCAAGTGGCGCCGGACCCTTTCCCTTGAATTGCTTCGCGTTACAAGCTCATGTCAGAAGAACATTTTTTTTGTTGTTCTTGCGTCATATAATGTGACGTGAATGTTTTTATATTTTTGTCCTCACCAATCCACTTTGGCATGAACCTCAATTTAAAATATAGAATTTATGATACTCGAGAGCAAATATAGTTGAGCTTTACTTTTTAAATACGTTCGGTTATCATTCGATCTTTCTATTCTATTTTTTTACTCTTATTTATTTTGATAAGATTAGAAATATCAACTAGTAAATTCCACTCACATATTATTTTAATGTTGGTCAACTCCTACCGCCTAAACTCATGATTGTGCGGAAGTAATCGCTCTATTGACAACAATCTTTTTCTTGCTAATCCCTCATATTAGATATTATTTTTGAAGAAAAATAAAATATATTTTTTCACGTTAAACTTTCACAAAATGATAGTAAGAGTACAATAAATTCCAATGTTATCCTCCAAAGCAAATATACCATTATCTATATTTTAAAATATTCAATCTAATGTTTCAAATCTCGTTAGTATTCGCATCAAGTATATCTAAAAATAAGAAATAGGTAGTCTAATTCTAAATGGGTTATATTAAATTAAATGTGGCTTTAATATAGATAGTACTAAATTTTTTAATTATGATGTCTCGTTAAATTTATTGTAACTTAAATGTTTCAATTTTATGTTTATTCATAATAATCAAGTAAAAAACAGGTTGTTTTCTAGAAAATTTGAGTTGAACTTGAATAGATGCAGGTGCTATTTATTAATAGCATATGCAAATGCTTCTATCAACCAGATAACGAGATGAATGAAGAGATAGAAGATATTGTAAGTAAATATACCGTGGTTCCATTTATATTAAGCCTATATCCACTCTTCGAGACTGACAACCACCAACAAGACTGAAATTCACTAGTGATCTCAAAATGTGTTACAATTAGTAGCAGGTGGTGCTTCTACCCGAAGTAATCATCTGCTGGACGTAATCATAATTTAAAGATAAATAAGAATAAAAACTTTGTATCTTGATTTTTTCTTCTCATTTTTTATTATGTATTCCTTTGTCATTGTGCGCCAATTCCTAACATCTGGTATTAGAGCAAGGTTTGAGGTTAGCGTTTCTTGGTGAAGAGATCGAAAAAAATCAAATCTTGGAAAGATGTCAGTTGGTTAGTCACGGATTGAAGTAAAGAAGTTCGAAAGAGAGGGTTTCAAGTTATGGAAATTGAAAATTGAGGCTTTGCTCATGGATAGAGATCTGTAGCACGTAATCGAAGATGACAAACCTGCGGAGAATACCGAGGGGAAGTCGAAGGAGGACGAGTTGAAGGACTCCACATCCATTGAATTGAAGGAGCGGAATAGTAGCGATCAAAGGGCACAAAGCCCAATCTGGCTATGTCTTGCTTATACGTCCCAGTAAATGTGACCTCTAAAAAGACGACGAAGGATCTCTAGACAAAACTAGAAAGCATTTATCCAAGTAAGTTGCTTGTGAACAGGCTATTTTTCCGGAAGCGACTATACAACCTTTGGATGAGCAAAGGTGATTCTTTTTCTGCACACTTATATGAGTTTAATACTATTTTTGGGCAACTTGTATCGATTGATGTCAATCTAGATGAGGAAGATAAAGCATGTACTTTGTTGTGTTCTCTGCTGAATTCATGGGAATATATAATTTTTTTGATTGGCACTAGTGTTAGTGTGCTATCATTTGAGGGCGTTGTAGCTGCTCTATTGTCTGAGGAGATGAGGAGAACAAGTTTTGATAAAGCAACAAATGAGGCTCTTTTCGTAAGAGGAAGGAATAGTGAATGATCCAAATTCAAATTTGGTTGCAGGAATAAGTCTAGAGGAAGATCTAAAAGCAGAGATCGATTAGAAAAATGTGTTGGAAGTGCAAAAAACCTGAACACTTGAAGAAGGATTGCAGAAGCAAAAGTGTAGGTCCAAAGAAGCAAGTTGAGGCAACATACTCTAGTACAAAGAAGTATGATGACAGCAGCACGGGAGACATGTATGCCATCTGCAATTCATCTCAGGGTCACTGCAGTGCACGGATAATTGATACCAAAGCGTCTTTCAACACGACGCCTCATAGAGATTGGTTCTACTATTATGAACCACATCAGAGAGGTATAGTGCCCATAGGAGATGACACAACGCTTGATATTGTTGGTCGCGGAAAGGCGAAGCTGAAGATGAAAGCTGGTACAGTAAAAAATCTTTCATATGTGATGCATATTCCTAGTCTTACTAGAAATTTTATTTCTATGGGAACAATGATAGATGCTGGCATTACTTTCACCATCACCAAGTATTCATGTAAGCTAACATGTGGATCTATGGTGAACGATATGGAAAAATGTAGAAGTTATCGGGAAGCACAGTGATTAGTGGTGAGAATTACATCATAGAGCAAGTGGAAGATGATACTTCAATGCTATAGCATTGAAAATTAGGTCATATCGGTGAGAAAGGGCAAATGACTCCTACCTTAAAGAAGATGATGGATCGAATCCCAAGCAGTTCTATGGGTTTCAAATTTTGTGAACATTTTCTTCATGGAAAACATAATCGAGTATCTTTTGAATCCATAGGAGGGAGAGCGAAAGAAATTCTAGATCTAATCCATAATAACGTCTTTAGTCCTACACCTATTGCATCGTTTGGAAAATTAAGATATCATGTTTCTTTTACTGATGATTTTTCCAAATATGTGTAAATATATTTTATATAAAAGAAATATCTTAAAGCTCTGGGCGACGAGGGCATCACAACCCTCACCGGCTATAGGCAAGGGCCTCCGCACCCTCGCCGGCCAACAGGCGAAGGTGTCAGCCCTCGCCTGGATCTAGGTAAGGGCTTGATGCGCCTGCCTATGGCTGGTGACCTCACTAGCTAAAGGTTTAAAAAAAAAACAAAGAAAGAAAAGAAAAGAAAAAATAATAAAAAATCAAAATATTATTAAAAATGGTTTACGTTAATATCGGTCGTGCCACATAGGATGGCTGGCATCCCATTAGCGATATTCAAATAAAATTGGCCAGATGAACTCAATTGGAAAAATATGAAAATGTTTAAGATTTAATTGGCACAATTAAAAGATTTATGACTGAATTGAAAAAAAAAAAGCAATAAGTTTAGAACTTTTTGGACAAATTTTCCCAATTCTCCCTTTGGGACTTCCGCTCTTACATAAAGTTCTTGTCTCGGTGATTCAAAATTAGGAGAAGTTTTTTTTTCTATGAATTCAACATTAAAACCATTTATTGTGGATCTAAAGCATCAAGTTTCAAAATTCTAGTACCTGGAATTCCTTTTAGAGATTGTTGAATATTTTTTTATGGCACTACAAAAAAATAAGGGTTTTGCCATGAATTTTCCAGCAAAAAATTTTGCAAAATTCGTTGGAAAATGAATTTCCAACGAAATTAGTGACAAACAAAAATTCGTTGGTAATTCGTCGTCGCAAATTTTTGCGACAAAAAATTTAAATTTTCGTCGGTAATTTGCGACGAAATTTTTTCATCGCAAAATTTTTGTCGGAAAATTCGTTGCAAAGTTCGTTGGAAAATTCGTCGCTAATTATTCGTTACAAAAATCGTGGCAAAATTCGTCGGTAATTTTTCGTGGTAAAATTCGTGGCAAAAAGAATTTCCGAAGAAAAAAAATTCGTCGCTAATTCGGTGTCGGAAATTTTTTGCGACAAAAAATTGTAATTTTTCGTTGGTAATTTGCGACGAAAACAAAGTCGTGGCAAAATTCGTGAGAAATTTCCCACGAATTTTGCCACGAAATTCAAATTTTCGGCATAGGCGGCTTTTTTCAATTTCGTGGCAAAATTCGTGAGAAATTTCCCACGAATTTTGCCACGAAATTGAAAAACCCGGTATTTTGCCATGAACAAAAAAATTCGTCGGAAATTTTTTTTCGCAAATTTTGGTAACGAAAATATTTTCGTTAGTAAATTTGAATTTTCGTTGATAAATTTGAATTTTCGCCGAAATCGTGGCCACGACCCCCCTGCCGGAATCACAGCCACGACCCCCCCGGCCAGAATCGCGGCCGGCCCCCCCGGCCGGAATCGCGGCCGCAACCCCCCCCCCGGCCAGAATCACAGCCACGAGCCCCTCGGCTGGAATCGCGGCCGCGACCCCCCTGCTGAAATCGCAGCCGCAACCCCCCGCCGGCCGGAATCGCACCATGGGTGGTTTGTATACGGGTCGACGAGGACAGCATCAGGGGGACGATGAGGGCCTTGATTTGCTCCTTCTCGGTGTCGCGGATCGGGGTTGAGGAAGCCTCGGCATCAGCAGCGGCGGCAGCATCATGGGGGGTAGGCGAGGAGGCCCAGCGGACGCGGAGGTGGTTCTTGAAGTTGACAGCGGCGGCCTAGCGGATCTGCTCATCGACGGAGGGCTCGGTGACGAGGCGGAGGACGGCGAGGGCGTAGCTGGGGCGGTCGGCGGCGTCGACGAGGGAGGACTCGGCCTGGCGGCGAGGGGCGGGGTGGGGGGAGAGGGTGTGGAGGAAGCACTGATTTCCCATGAATTTTGCCACGAAAATAATACACAGTGCAATAATTTTCCAACAAAACTTTAAATTCGTGGAAAAATTCATCGGAAATTTCCAATGAATTTTCCCACGAATTTAAAAAAGACGCCAACATACCACATATTTTAATTTCGTGGCAAAATTCATGACAAATTTTGCCATGAATTTAAAAAAAGCCGCCAACATAAGTGGTGTTTGAATTTCATGGCAAAATTCGTGGGAAATTTCCCACGAATTTTGCCACGAAAATAGTACATGGTGCAATAATTTTCCGGAAACTTTAAATTCGTGGCAAAATTCGTCAGAAATTTCCAATGAATTTTGCCACGAATTAAAAAAAGACGCCAACATACTGTAGATTTAAATTTTGCCACGAATTTAAAAAAAGCCACCAACATAAGGGGTGTTTGAGTTTCGTGGCAAAATTCGTGAGAAATTTCCCACGAATTTTGCCACGAAATTAAAAAAAAAAAAAAGCCATCATACTGGGTGTTTGAATTTCGTGGCAAAATTCGTGAGAAATTTCCCAAGAATTTTTGCCACGAAAATAGTACATAGTGCAATAATTGCCTAGAAACTTTAAATTCGCGGCAAAATTTGTCGGAAATTTGTGACGAAAAGTGTTTCGTCGCTAATTTCATCGGAAATTTGCGACGAAAAATTTTTCATCGCTAATTTCCGACGATTTTAGTTTTCATTGCAAAAGTCGTCGCAAATTTCCAACGAAAACTTTTTCGTCGTAAATTTTCGTGACAAAATCCCAGTTTTTTTGTTGTGTGCATTCTATGGGTTTGCGGCCGTAAGTAGGAACTACTTTAAGCGAAGATTTGAATACCCTTTATTATTAAAAATATTTTCCCCTTGGAATGATATGTTTAGATTTTAGAATACTACAAAGTGCTTTTGCAATGTCTTATGCAGGATGCTTCAAGGTCATTTGGATCCCTTTAGCCAGTCTCTACAATTTCCATGACAATGCCTATTAAAAATTGCTTGGGGCAGGTCATTTGGATTTCTACCGTTGAAATCGTCCACCATTCTTTGTCCCACAGCTGAATCCAAGGGGCCATTCGCAAATTGTTAAAACATTTCCTATTTACGCCGAAAAAACCGTGCTGCCGATTAATCAAAGTCAGATAGCAGCAGGTCTTTGTTTATATTTTCATGCTCTTGATTTTCTTCGGTAGATCTTAGCTCTGTTGTAAGATATGCCCGAGTCAACCTAAGCATCATGACAAATAACAAATAATGAACACATCAAAGCTATTGATCTGAGTGACAGTTTCATATGTAGCAACGTCAATACACGATCTCACGTCTCTCTCCGGTCGCTCTATGTCCAGTAATGCCTTCATCAATTTCAACGACTTTGCGCCTCCTCTTCCCTTTCCTTCTTGTATACTTCAGCATCCCTCGCTCCGATCCCGGTGCAGACGATATACTGTTTGAGGGAGATGCGAAGCCTACAGTTGGAGCTGTCGACTTTACGAGTCAGAACTATTATTGCCACGTGGGCAGAGTCACATACAATGAGAAGGTCCGGCTACGGGACTCCGGCTCGGGGAAGCTCTCCGACTTCACTACCCACTTCCAGTTCACCATTGACACGAGCGGAAAGCCGCACGGGCAATATGGTGCGGGGTTCGCGTTTTTCATGGCTCATATGGGATTAAATCCCTGTCATTTCGGTAGGCGGGTTTCTAGGCCTGTTCAACGCCACGAAGAGCGACTCATCCCAAAATCAAACCATACATATCGAGTTTGACACTTAACGCAAACCCCGAATGGGACCCGCTCATAAGCATGTCGGAATCAACAAGAACTCAATTGCTTCAAACATTATCACTCCTTGGAATGTCACTTATCATAGCGGAGACACTATCGACGCATGGATCGATTATAATGCTTCCACGATAAATTTAAAGTGTGTCGTGGAGCTTCCAGACCACGCCAAATCCCCAAGAGAACACGAGCCTCTAGTATCAGATTGCTCTGAGGATAATCCTATTGAGTTTCGGAAGTGCAGCTCTAATACCACGGGTTGAATTTGCGAAAATGTGACACAAATATAACTCACAAAATCTCACTTTCACTATTACAATATTTTTTCCACACCAAATACAACACTCAGAGCAAACTAGCTCCTACAATACTCGGAGTACACTGACTCCTACAAAAAGTCGACTCTTTTTATTTTTCTCTCACTCACGGAGGGACTAATTCTCTTTTCTCTTATGCACACAAAGAGCTACTCTCTTTCTTATTCGCTCACACAGAGCTCTTTCTCTCTAAATCTTGAGGCTTTATCTGGCCTCTCTACCTTTCTCTCGCCTCTCTACTCTCCAAGGCACTCTTCTCTCCCTTGCGAACACACGCACAAGACACACTTCCTTCTATTTATAGCCTGCAGAGTCGGTGGTGTTCTTGCAAGCATTTATGGAGGAGGTTGACAATTTGCCAACTTTGGCACCTTTTCTCATAGAAGTCAACAATTGTGGTTACCACTGGCTATTACATGGAACGACACACCATTGGTTCGTGGGATTTCAAATTGAGTTTAGCAGTGAAGGGACCGAGTAATGGGAATCCAAAAAGGGTTGGTCTGATTCTTGGCTTGACAATTCCGCTGAGCGTTATGGTAGCATCTGGTACAGCTGTAGCATTAGGAATTTTATGGAGGAGGAGGAAGCGAAAGAGCACGGAGAACTTAACAGACGGCAATACTGACGTCCATTTACGATGAATTCGAGAGACGCACCGGACCGAGGAGGTTTTCCTACCAGGACTTTGCTTCAGCAACTTACAACTTCTCAGACGACAGAAAGCTTGGTGAAGGAGGATTCGGGGCCGTGTACCGGGGATATTTACTCAACCTAGACATGATGATTGCCGTAAAGAGAATATCGAGAGGCTCAAAGGAAGGGAAAAGAGAGTTTATCACTGAAGTGAAGGTCATTAGTAGTTTAAGGCACCGGAACCTCATGCAGCTCATAGGTTGGTGCCATGATGGGCACGAGTTCTTGCTCGTTTATGAGTATATGCCAAACAGGAGCCTTGACTCGCATTTCTTTGGAAAGAAGGGTCCTCTCAATTGGTCAATTAGGCACAGAATCCCAATCGGCTTAGCCTCAGCGATTTTTTATTTGCATAAAGAGTGGGAGAAGTGTGTAATACACAGGGACATCAAGTCTAGCAATGTGATGCTAGACTCTAATTTCAATGTGAAATTGGGTGACTTTGGTTTGGCAAGGCTGATGGACCAACAGCTCAGTCCACAGACTACTGGTTTGGCTGGTACTTTTGGGTACCTTGCACCTGAGTACATAAGCACTGGCAAGCAAGCAAAAAATTAGATGTGGACAGCTTTCGTCACCCTAGAAATCGCCACCGGAAGGAGAGATAGGGATCCGAAAAATCCATAGTCGGAGATGAGTCTGGTAGAATGGGTTTGGGATCTTTTCGGGGATAAGAAGCTTCTAGAGGCTGTTGATGAAAGGATGTACTCAAATTTTGAGGAGAAGCAAGTCGAGTGCTTGATGGTGGTGGGGTTGTGGTGTGCTCATCTAGATCGGACCCTGAGGCCGTCGATATGGCAAGCGATTCAAGTTTTGAAATTCGAGGCTGGTGTCCCAAATCTCCCGTTGAAGATGCTCGTACCTGTCTATCGTGTTCCTACACCACCAGTAAGTTCCGCCGAACCGTTTTTAACCTTGATCATCGAAGAGGGTCGCTGATTGAGCTTCGTTGTATCTTCACTACCCTAACAAGTGTATATCGACTGCACTAGGCCTCGTTGTCAATTTACACTTCATAATTTACCATGTTGCGTTAGTTGCTAGATTACAAGCAAAGAATTACGTACCCCTCCTGCGATTGCGTCATCTAAAGGCTGTAGGAACATCTCTAAAATCCATTGAGGACCAAAGTAATTTCTGTTTTCCATTTGTTAGAGATAATTATAGATTTCTGACAATTTATTATATTAGAGATATATTAATAATTTTGTTGATTCTTCATATCTTTCAAGATTGTGCGTATATCTTAATTGATATGTTATTTTAGATAGTTATCTCACACATCCTATAAATAGGCTCATGTATTCGATTCAAAATATATTGAAATATGCAAAAACTCTTATTTCTCTCTTCCGCATTATATTTCTCAACTTGCAACTTTGCATCGCCTCGCCTGGGATCATTGGAATGCTGATTTCATGAAAAAAAAAAGTTTTTGTGGCCCTGTTTCGCTTGATTTCAAGATGACTTTGTCAATTTGAGTTTGAAGGAATGTTAGAGATAATTAGAGATTTCTCTAGGATAATTTTCTATGTTAGAAATATTTTAATAATTTTAGTTATTTTCTGTATCTCTCAAAATTGTGCATATATCTTGATTGATATTTTATCTTAGATAGTTGTTTAATAAAGTTTACAAATAGGCTCATGTATTCTTGTTCAAAATATATTGAAATTTACATAATATTCTTATTTCTCTCTTCCACGTTATATTTCTCAACTTCATTTTTGTCCCTATCTTTCCAAAAATCTACCTATATCCATCTACATGTATCTGTCTGTCTATATAAGCATGGTAATTGAAGTATCCATCTACATCCACAAGGGTGTGCAAGTGGCCTTTCTTTTTTTTTTTTTTTCCATTTTCAATTTACTTTATCGATGCTACCTTTAGAGCATGTTTGGGAAAAAGCGCTACAAAAATCTCAAACATTTTGCATTGATGCCAATTGAGTTCTAAACCTTTTTTTGGTGCTAATTGAATTCTAAACCTTTCGTCTTTGTGCCAAGTCCTTCCGGCTAATTTTGGCCGGATATTATTGATATGGACGCCGGCTGGCCTACATGGCACAGCTGGCGCTGACGTGGACAACTTTTATTAATGTTTTAATATTTTTTTGAATTTTTACTTATTTTTTTCTTTTCCATTTCTTTTTTTTCCTCCCCTCCCTCCTTCCTTCCTCCAGCCGGTCGTTGGACCAGCGACAAGCTAGAGGCTAACGAGGTCGACCTCACCAACCTCTAGCAAGCCATGCCGGCCATTGGTGAGGCTCGACCTTGCCCGCCGGCGAGGCATGACCTCGCCAGAGGCCTTCAACCTCACGACCTCTAGCGAGGGCTTGAGCCTCGCTGGCGGTTGGGCGAGGCTCGAGCTGGGTGAGGCTCGAGCTAGGCAAGAGTGAACCTCGCCAGCCTAGCGTGAGGCCGCCTTCACGGCCATCCGGCAAGGGCAAGCCTCGCCTACGCCGGCCTCTGGCCTCTAGCCGATGATCGACGGGAGGAAAGAGAGAGGTGAGGAAAAAAAAAAGAAAAAAAATCAAAAAAATATTATTAAAAGTTGTCTACGTCAGTAGTATCCGGTCAAAATTAGTCGAGATGACCAAATTGGCATAAAGACAAAAGGTTTAGGACTCAATTGACACCAAAAAAAAGATTTAGGACTCAATTGGTATCAATGCAAAAGGTTTATGACTTTGCTAATACTTTTTTCGAGCTTGTTTTATCTTATACAATCTTGAACTTGTTATTTAATGATATACTGATCCTTCCTAAGCACACCACATATATTGTGATTCATGCTTCAACCAAGTAAGTTGTGGGATGAAATCGCAAGATATTTCTAAATTGACCAACAAAAAAAAATGCACTTATTTCTAGTTTTTCTGTAGCTGGATCCGTCGGAGCCACAAAACGAAAATTTTGTAGGGAGACTCGAGTTATGTTCAACTCCATGTATTCCTCTATCCGTAGAGTACAATGAAGGTACAAAATGGCCATTAAGAGTACCCTCACGGATGCCCCCCATCTCCACTAAGATGTCATTTGTAAAGAGCAACCCATTACCACTACAACAATGCAAATTCGCTATGTCAATCCAACGAGCTTTGAAAGATCATAAGGTCCAAGCTAATAAGCTATTAAGATAAATTACACAGTCAGATATCCTTAAAAATATTTATGTACTTATGCTAAAAAGTTATTTGAAATGGCAAAAAAAAACATAAAAACTCCAAACTATGCGTACTATGACACATTTATCTTAATTTTTTGTGACACTAAAAATTCCAAACTTGTACCCGTTTGACACTTATACCTTCTGTTATAATTCCATCCAAAATTGCCTTAAAAATCCTACATGAATCTGATGTTGCATTGTTAATATTTTTCGAGGGCAAGTGGCCACGTTAGAAAAAGATTAGAACACTGACACAAATGGTCCCTGAATTTTGGCCCAATATTCAATATGGCTCCTGAACTTTTAATTTGTTCAATGCGGTCCCTAAACTTTAGCCCAATGTGTATTATGGTCTCTGAACTTTTATTTTATTCAATGTGATCCTCGGACTTTTGGTACATGTTTAATGTAGTTCTTGAAATATATGAAAATGTTCAATGTTGTCCTTTCATAAATTTAAGATTATGGACAATATTGAACATTTTCATGTAGTTCGAGGATTAATGTACCAAAAGTCCAGTGACCATATTGAATAAATTAAAAGTTCAGGGACCAAGTTGCACATTGAGCTAAAATTTAGAAACCACACTAAATAAATCAAAAGGTTAGAGACCATATTAAATATTTGGCCAAAGTTCAAGGACAGTTTGTGTCATTTTTCCTTTTTTTTGGTAAGGTTAAATTTTTTTGGTAATGTCCCTTATTTTCCCTTTTTTAGTTGTTGATACTTTTATTTCTTGGGTTATTTTGTTTGTTTTTTTTCCGAAATATATTTTTATCAACTAACCCAGTTTCGATATAGGGACGTTAAGGGGAACACTCAACAGCTAGCCAAGGGAAAAGTACAAAATAAATCATAAACCTATTGCATTGGTACCAATTCAATCACAAACCTTTTAATTGAACTAATTTAATCTTAAACCTTTTCACATTGGTACAAATTGAATCCATTTGGCTACTTTAGGTCGGAAATTGCTAACATAGACGCCGAACGTCCTACGTGGCATGACTGGCGATGACATGGACTTTTTTTATAATTTTTTAATAATTTTTTTCTTTCTTTTTCTTTCATGGCCATGAAAGGGGAACATAACACTAAATTCCTTTTGGTTGTCATATCTGGATCTAATAATAATTGGTTGTCAAATAAATGAATTCCCTAGAGGTAACATTAGTAGTCTTTACTTTATGAAAATTACCCAATTAGTTCTAGACCTATTGTGCGGATGCAAATTCAGTTCTAAAGTTTTCAATTTTGTTAATTTATTCATAAATCTTTGCGTGAAATTATAATGTAATCATTATAGTCGATTTTTATTGAAAATCGTTGACGTGGCAGTTCAGTCATTGCCGACAATCCTATGTGGCACACCGCCAAGTGAGCGATTTTTGGCGAAAATTGACAGAAAGGACTACATTGGAACTTTAAGTAAAAGTTTTGGACTAAATTAGTAAAATTGAAAAGTTTAGAACTGAATTACATTCACGCTATGGATTTATGAATGATTCGACAATTTCCCCTTCCTATCCTATTTGAGCCTTTAATTATGGTCCGACTGCTTTCCTAGACATTTTTTGAAAAGTCAATTCATTCATTATAATGAATCAAATGCTAAAGTAGCGTTCATTAGATTAACAAGGGATTAATTTAGGGCAACAAGAGCTCATTACACCACAAAAAGTTTTTATCAGATGAGTGAGAACGGTGGTCTCCGTTGCGTTGGGGCAAATAACCATTACAAGGTGGCGGTAGATCAAGAAGAGAGAGAGAGGCCCCAGGCAAAGCTATGAGATAACTAGTCAAATATTGTCTCCATTATTGTGGACAAGCCCAATTTCATTCTTTTATCTAACTTAAGAAGAATTTGCAAATTGACAAAATCAAGTGGACGAATTGTCCACCTCCAATGAAGAGTTACCGATTGTCCCTTTGGGACTTCAAGTCCCACGCATGGTTCTTGCTTCAATTTTTGAAAAGGTTTTTTTTTTCTTATGAATCTATGTAAAAAATCATACCATTTCGGATCCATTTTTCTATCAAAGATCCGGCTTCTAAATTCTCGTCTCTGGAACCCCTTTGAGAACTTTTTCAATATTTTTTTATGGATTCCGTCAGTGTGCAGCTATAAGTAAGAACTAAATTAAGCGAAAATGCCTGTCAAAAGTTCCTGTGGGCAGGTCAATAGATTTCTTCTGTTGAAATCGTCCAACAGTCTTTGTCACATAGTTGCCTCAAGTACGACCTAACAAGAATTGGTCTTCGCTGCGATCTAATCGTACATGAACGTTTCAAATCTGGATTTATATGTGAATTGTATTGGGTCATACATCATTGTCAAAACATCTCCTATTTACCTCTAAACAACGGTGCTGGCGATTGATCAAAGTCCAATAGCTACAGGTCTGTGTTTATATTTTAAAGTTATTGATTTTCTTGGGTAGATCTTCGCTCTGTTATAAAATATGCCCGAGTTGTTGAAACCTAAGCATGATGACAACTAAAAGTAATGGAGACATCAAGCTATTTGATCTGAGCGACATTTTCATCTATAGCAACGTCCATTGCACAATCTCAGGTGTCTCTCTGGTCACTCTCTGTAAAATAATGTCTTCATCAATTTCAACTACTCTGTCCCTTCTCTTCTCTTTCCTTCTTGTGCACTCTGCGATTTGCCTTGAATTCAACATCTCTCGCTTCGATCCTGCCGCGAATGATATATTGTACGAGGGAGATGCAAAGCCTACGGTCGGAGCCATCGACATGACAAGTCAGCTCTATTTCTGCCATGTGGGCCGAGCCACATACAACGAGAAGGTCCGGTTATGGGACTCCGGTTCGGGGAAGCTCTCCGACTTCACTACCCACTTCCAGTTCACCATCGACACGAACGGTCAGCGTCATGGCCAATATGCTGCGGGGCTCGCGTTTTTCATGGCTCCGGTGGGATTTCAAATCCCCGTCAATTCGATAGGCGGATTCCTAGGCCTGTTCAACACCACGAACAGTGACTCGTCTCGAAATCAAATCATACACGTCGAGTTTGACACTTTTGCGAATCCGGAATGGGACCCCAATTATGAGCATGTCGGAATCAACAAGAACTCAATTGCTTCAGCCGTTACCACTCCCTGGAACGTCACCTATCATAGTGGAGACACTATCGACACATGGATCGATTATAATGCTTCCACGATGAATTTAAGTGTGTCGTGGAGCTTCCAGACCACGCCAAACCCCCAAGAGAACACAAGCCTCTGGTATCAAATCGATCTGAGGACAGTTCTTCCCGAATGGGTCGTGATAGGATTTTCAGCTGCCACCGGCTATTACATGGAACGACACACCCTTGGTTCGTGGGATTTCAAATCGAGTTTAGCATTGGAGGGACCGAGTAATGGGAATCCAAAAAGGGTTGGTCTGATACTTGGCTTGACAATTCCGCTGAGCGTTATGGTGGCATCTGGTGCAGCTATAGCATTAGGAATCATATGGAGGAGGAGGAAGCGAAAGAGCATGGAGAAGTTACCAGAGACGGCGATGCTCACATCAATCAACGAGGACTTCGAGAGACGCGCCGGACCGAGGAGGTTTTCCTACCAAGACCTTGCTTCCGCAACCAACAACTTCTCAGATGACAGAAAGCTTGGTGAAGGAGGATTTGGGGCCGTGTACAGGGGATATTTTCTCAACCTAGACATGACGATTGCGGTAAAGAGAATATCGAGAGGCTCCAAGCAAGGGAAAAAAGAGTTTGTCACTGAGGTGAAGGTCATTAGTAGTTTACGGCACCGGAACCTTGTGCGGCTCATAGGTTGGTGCCACGATGGGCACGAGTTCTTGCTCGTTTATGAGTATATGCCAAACGGGAGCCTCGACTCGCATCTCTTTGGAAAGAAGGGTCCTCTCAATTGGTCAATTAGGTACAAAATCTCAATCGGCATAGCCTCAGCGATCTTCTATTTGCATGAAGAGTGGGAGCAGTGCGTGGTACACAGGGACATCAAATCTAGCAATGTGATGCTAGACTCTAATTTCAATGTGAAATTGGGCGACTTTGGTTTGGCTAGGCTGATGGACCACGAACTCGGGCCACAAATTACAGGTTTGGCCGGTACTCTTGGGTACCTTGCACCCGAGTGCCTAAGGACTGGCCGAGCAAGCAAAGAATCCGATGTCTATAGCTTTGGAGTTGTCGTCCTAGAAATCGCCACGGGAAGGAAAGCTAGGGATCCAAAAAATCAGAAGTCGGAGATGAGTTTGGTAGAGTGGGTTTGGAATCTTTTTGGGGAGGGGAAGCTTCTAGAGGCTGTCGATGAACGGATGGGCTCAGATTTCGAAGAGAAGCAAGTCGAGCACTTGATGATGGTGGGGTTGTGGTGTGCTCATCCAGATTGGAATCTGAGGCCGTCGATGAGGCAAGCGATTCAAGTTCTGAAATTCGAGGCTGATGTCCCGAATCTCCCGATGAAAATGCCCGAACCTGTCTATCGTGTTCCTACGCCATTGGTTAGTTCCGGCGAACCGTTATTAACCTCTATCATCGAAGAGGGTCGTTGACTCGGCTTTTCCATATCTTCACCACCCTGCCATGTGTATATCGGATTTTATTAGCCATCGTTCTTAATACACACTACATAAGTTACCATGTTGCGGTAGTGGCTATACTAGAAGCAAAGAATTCCTGTGGCATGTACCTCTCCCCTGACTGAAATATCTGAGGAATGTAGGAATATGTCTAATTTCTGTTGAGGACTAAAGTAATTTTAGTTTTTCTTTCTTGTCCCCAAATTTCCAAAAATCTTCCTATATTCATCTACATCTAATAAAGTGTGCAAGTGGCCTTTTTTTTCTATATTTATCTGGTGGGGCTTTAATTTTTTTTTCATTTCCGTTTTTCTTTATTCACTGCTGTCTTTACAGCGTGTTTATCGGATATAATCTTTGGTTTGTTATCTAAAGTCTAGTTATCTAATAATTGTATACTGATTCTTCATAAGCACACCATATAAAAAGTCATTTCTTACTTGTGAGCAACCCATTTACTACGTTAAGGTAGGAACATTTGAGTTTTCAACATTGAATTGAGTTATCAAATGCCATGTTGCGTTTTGTGGCTAGATTCTAAGTCAAAGAATACCTGTGGTATCTACCTGTTTGTATATATAACCATAGTAATTGAAGTATTAATCAACATCTAAAAGAGTGTGAAAGTGGCCTTTGATATTCTTTTTTTATCTGTTAATGCTTGAAATTTCTTTTCAATTCCATTTTACTTTATTCAGTGCTGTCTTTACTGTCTAATGTTATACTAATTCTTCATAAGCACGCTAGATAAATTGTGGTTCAGGTTTCGGCCGTTTTAAGTTGTGTGGTGAAATCACAAGTTATTACAAACTTGTGAGCAACCCAGTACTATTACTCCAATAATGCTGATTCGCTTTGTCAATCAAACGAGCTCTCAAAGATCATGAGGTCCAAGCTAATGAGCTATTAAGATCAATTACGTAGCCAGACATCCGTGAAAATATTATGGAGTTATGCTAGTAATGATCCTGTTAATAATTTTTGAAAAAAAGTATTTGTCGTTTCCCTTCCAAAATTTCACAGATTAAAAATATTTTAAACTCGGTGCAAATCGTGAGCAATAATACAAATGACTCTATTCTCAATAATTGTATGTTTTAAAAAGGTTTTAGACATTCGATACGCAATAAAAAGTCAAATTTCAAACATCACATCGAAAAAGGAAAACAAAAGTAAAAATTAAAAGATAACATTCGCACCAAATGTCAAGGCCATCCGCATAAGTCAAAAATCTTAACTTGACTGGCTCATGAAACCTGCATGATGTTTCCTCAGCGATGCGTGATGAGATCGAGAGATTTGGAAATGCATTTTCTGGGCTAAGTGTATGAAAGTCTTTTTGGAAACTATTGATGGAAAGGTCTTAAATAGATGTGTATGGGGATAAAATAAAGTTTGGATAGATGAAGTCGCCACGAAGGCATAAGGAACACGCCAACAGACAATGATAAAAAATCTTAGGTAAAGTTCACTACCTAATCATAAACGATACCTTCCATCAAGTATTTAAAGGTATTTAAAACATGTGTATGAGAAAAAAAAATGAAATTTGGATACTTAAAGTCACCACAGAGGCATAAAGGAACACGTCAACGGACAACAATAAAGAATCTTAGATGAAATTCACCACCTAGTCAGAAAGAACCAAGTCACCTTTCAATGATAAAAGGACATCGAGATAAATAAAGTTGAAGTTACGAGCTGTGGCATCAATTCACATCTTTAAAAAAGAACTAAACACCTGGAATTCAGAACAAGTAAATATGAGTAACGTTGAGATAGGAACACTTGAGTTTCCAACATTGAATTGAGTTATCAAACAAGAATTTACTTAGATTCAATTTATTTAAAAATAAGAAAAAACGATTAACACAAGCTTCATTGTTCCAATGCTTAAAAAATTAAAAACACTCGCAACATGACACTTATTCCATCCTTCCAATAGTAAATTAACCACGCTCAACGACCTTCTTGCAGACTATTGGTGATGAGAGGCTCGCCGGAGCTGACGAACGGCGGCAACTGCACGTGGTACGCGGCGATCGGCATCTTATTAGGAAGAACCGGCACCGGGACCCAAATTTGAGGACCTGAAGCGCTTGCCTTATGGAGGGCCTCAAGCCCCGATCGGGATGAGAACACCACAGGCCCACGACCGACTAGCAATCCACTTGTTTCCCATCAAAATCCACTTGGAGTCTCTCATCCACAGCCTCAACAACCCGGCCTTTCCCATAGAGGTTCCACACCCACTCCACCAAACTCATCTGCGACGGTCGCTCCATTGGATCGACGGACCTCCGGCCCGTAGCAATCTCGAGTGCAACCACCCCGAAGCTGTACACATCAGACTCCTTGCTCGCCCGGTGCTCACATACTCCGGGGCCAGGTATCCGAACGTGCCGGCTAGCCCGGTCGTCTGCGGCCCAAGCTCATGGTCCATGAGGCGGGCCAACCCAAAGTCTCCAAGCTTGACGTTGAACCCCGAGCCTAGAATCACGTTGCTTGACTTGACGTCCCGGTGCACCACGCACTGCTCCCACTCCTCGTGGAGATAGAGGAGTGCAGAGGCGAGCCCGACCGAAATCTTGTTCCGGGCAGCCCAACTTAGACGGCTCTTCTTGCTGAAGAGGTGCCTGTCGAGAATACCGTTCGGCATGAACTCGTAGACGACCAGGAACTCGTTCGCCTCGTGGCACCAACCTATAAGTTGCACCAAATTTCTGTGCCTCAAGCTGCTGATCACCTTCACCTCGGTGATGAACTCCTTCTTCCCCTGTTTCGAACCTCTCGATATCCACTTCACCGCAACTGCTGCATCCAGGCCAACCAGATATCCCCCGTAGACTCTCCCGAACCTGCCCTTGCCCAGCTTTCTCTCC
The DNA here is from genome assembly GCA_031216235.1 of Syzygium jambos. NCBI lineage: Eukaryota > Viridiplantae > Streptophyta > Magnoliopsida > Myrtales > Myrtaceae > Syzygium > Syzygium jambos. The sequence goes on from CM062227.1 coordinate 12,399,853, forward strand.
TCGGCGAAGTTGTTGGTAGCGGAAACGAGGTCTGCATACGCAAACCTCCGTGGCCTTGCACCACTCTCAAGCTCATCGTTTATGGACGTCAAGTTTGCGGTCTCCAATCCCTCGCTCCTCTTCTTTCTCCAGAGGATTGCCGATATTGCCACCAGGCCGCAGAGTAGGACTCCTAGCGGAACTGCTAAGCCAACAACTAACTTGGTCCTTTTTGCATCTCCTTGCTTTTCCTTGACTTTGAGGTTTGAACTGAAGGACCAAGATTCAATTTGGTGACGTTCAATGTAATAACCAGTCGCAGCAGAGGAACCGATCATCACCTCCACGGGCAGGACAGTGGTGAGGTCAATCTGATACGAAATACTTGTGTTTTCGTGCGGGTTCGGCATAGTCTGATAGCTCCAAGAAACCCACAAGTTCTTGGTTGCGGAGTTGTACGCAATACAGGTCTATGTTTATATTTTCAAGCTTTTGATTTTCTTCTGTAGATCTTCGCTCTCTTATAAAATATGCCCGAGTTGTTGAAACCTAAGCATGATGACAACTAAAAGTAATGGAGACATCAAGCTATTTGATCTGAGCAACATTTTCATTTTCGGGGTGTGCAAAGGAACTGGAAATCGCCCGGACTGTTGGAACCGGACCGGCCCGGAACCGGTGGTCCCCTGAGGACCGGTCGGGCTCCCAGTTTTAGGCGTGAAATCTCCCACCCGCCCACCTGGACCGAACCGGTAATATATATATGCATATACATAATTTTTAAAAAAAATTTCAACCAAAAAAAAACATTTTTAGAAAAATTAAAATCATAAAATACCTAATTTGAAGCTCAACGTTCAACTCCCATCAACTCACGATCGCGCCTCTAGCCATTCATCGCCTCCCTTTCTCACTCTCGGTCACCTCCATTTGCGTGAAACTTGGTGGGACCGGTTTCACGGACCCATCCGAGAATCGGACCGGATCAGCAGTTCTCGGTTCCAATTTCTCGAAACCGGTCCTTAGTTTTCGATTTCCGGTTTTATGTTGGAAATTGCCCAGTCGGACCATGCTTGCCCCTATTTCATTTATAGCAACGTCCATTGCACAATCACAGGTCTCTCTCTGGTCACTCTATGTAAGAATTGGCCAAAAAGGGAGAGAGAAGAACAAAAGAGAAAAAGAAAGAGAAGAAAAAGAGAGAGAATGGGAGACAGGAGGGAAACAAGGAACGGGAAATAGGGAAGGAAAAAGAGAAACGGAGAGAAAATAAAAGAAAAAGGAAGAGACAGAGGAAAAGAGGGAGGGAATCGTGGAGAAGAGAAAGACAAAATACAAGAAAGAGGAAGAGGAGAGCTCGGCAGAGAGCTCGGCCATGAGGAAAGAAAATAGAGAAGGAAGAAGAAGGAGAAGAAGAAAGGGAAGCTCACGCCGGACGTCTTGCCAAGTCGATTCAACTATGGATTGTAAGGTTTGGTGAGGATTTATGACATCCATTCGTTCAGTCGGAGTATTTTCGGAATTAATGATGATATTCAAAATTATGTGAAAGTAGAATTGTGAAGTCTATCGTAGGAGTTGATAAGCTTGGATATCATGGGATTTTGATGGTTTAGGGTGTTATGGAGTTATAGAATTTTACAGAACTCGATTTGGACTTATGATTTACTCAAAACGAACTTTCGAAGTTTCCCGCGCATGATGAATAGTGCGCGACTGGTAGCTTCCGAGCCAAATTTCATCAGTTTCAGGCTAGATTTTGGATCGGCTAAACTATAGATTTTTTAGTATGTCGAAAGGGCTTTCTTTGGACTATAAACTCGCGTGAAACGGAGTTCAGTGGAGAAAGTTATGGCGCAAGGAAGTTTATCGCGCGAGAAGCCATTTGTCGTACGATTGGTCATTAGTTTAGATAATGAGTGTTTGGACTACAAAAAAACGTAGTTTAGTCGAGTCATTAATTTGAGTAGATTTTTATTGGGTTTTGACATTGATTCTCATTTAATTGATAGGATTACGAGATTGTGGGCGCATATAATTACGTTGTTTGATCATAGACATTTTCCAGGTGAGTTGTGCTATCTCTTCTATGAATTTTTAAACTCATGTCTTGAAAGTAATAAAGATTTGAGTATCAAAGCATATTTTTTGCATAAAATATGGATCAGGCAATTGCTACCATTTTGTATTTGAGAATGATTTTAAGAAAGGTATTGTGAAAGAAAATATGTGTACCGCTTTGCGAACTAATTTATGAAATGGTTTGGGAAACGTATTGTGATTTATGAAATGGATTGTGGATTTAGTATTATAGATCATTGGAAAATTATTGTTTGATGCTCAATATCGCTGTGAGCCCATTGAAGAGCATGAGGATAGGATATCCTTATGGGTCAAGCCACCGACTTTATAGGTGGAGACCTTGCCAAGGGAGAAATCTTGATAGCTTTGTTACAAGGCGTTGTGTTATGACCATAATTTGATATTGAGCAATAGATTGATCGATGATAGACCATTGATGTGTTTTATGCTATGCCAGGAAAAATCCTTGAGAACGATGGCAGTGTGGCTGTGGCTCAAAAAGGATAATATCAGCTCGGGTTGAGGGATGACAGTACAGCTGCACCTCTACCCCTAACAAGGCTTTTATGATGAGATCAATCAATTGAACAGACTATTGATATGTGAGTTATTGAGATTAATCGATGGACTAGACCATTAATGTTTGAATTAAGATGATGATTTAAAAAGAGTATTTTCTGAATTGAAAATGAAACAACTTTTATATGATTTGATATGTATATAAAGTTGGATTATGAGTTTATGGTATTGCTCTATACTTATACATATGTATAGTGGCTACTCGATCTGCTTAGAAGAAATACGCACTACTTACTGAACTGTGATTACTCACCCCTCTCTTTCCCCATCTTTTCAGGTTGCTTGGTTAGTAACCAATAGAGAGAGAACAAAGATATGCGGGGACTTTTGGAAGTTAAATTTCTTGTTGTGGTTTGAGGCTGTGTCCTTCGGGTGGGAGGACGGCCATGTCATCCCCTATCCTAGTAGGTTTCGGGGTGTGAGATTTGTTAGTATCAGAGCATAAGTTATGATCTAGGAGTAGATTTTATGGGACGATATGAAATTGTGTGATTGTTTTAGCACGTTATTCTTTGAGATACTAAGGCGTAGTTTCAATCTTGGATCCAGGTAATCATGAGTTTTGATTAAGAGCCGCTTCCCTGTCTTTGCAAGAATAATTAAGGCAAACAAGTTGCTATCCCCAACATCAAGGATATGCATCAAAGTTCTCAAAGCATGGCTCCAAAAAGCAAACTGAAGGATTGATTTGAAAGGAGTTCTAAATCACAGGATGCAAGTGAAGAACTTCATGAGACTTCCCCCAAAGCCGATTTATCTTAGGCTTGTCAAGTGGTACTTAACTTTCATTGTCAGCTGAAAGATTTAGGTGGAAGTGGAACCGCTATGACCGAAGGTGATAAAGAGTGCACATTTGCCCAGTTCAGGAAGGCGAAGCCACCTACTTACGATGGGAAATTGGATCCTCTATTGACTGAACGTTGGATTAGAGGAATAGAGGGGATCTTTGTGTTGGCTGGGTTCACTCCCATGTGGAGGAAGCTCAATGAATTGCAAGCCCAAGGCTTGAGCCATATGTCTATTCATATGAAGAAATAAAGTTTCTCACTATTATTATGTTGTAGCCGCAAAAGAACTTTTTTGAGACACAATAACAAGAGAGAAAGAGAGCAGAAAATCTGGATCTGAGGAAGTATTTGGTGCTAACATCGGAGGTCGATTCGTGATCCGATTGAGCTGAAATTTTGTCAGCGGGTTCATGCTGCATTCTTCTCAAATCTGATTGGTTTGATTTTCACTTGAAGCTTCCTAGATTAGGTTTTCATGGGTTGCAGCAAAAATGCGTTTTTGGTGAGATTTATCCTTTACCTCTTGTGAAGTTCAGGTCTATTGTCAAGAATAATGTTCTTGATGTCTTTGTTGCTATGTACCTCTAGTTTTTACTAGAGAAGAACTTTGTTCACCCAATTTTGCTGATAGTGAAGATTTTTGGGTGGACTCCGATCCCGTGGTTTTTTATCTCCTCACACTGAGGAGGTTTTCCATGTAAAAAAATCGTCTTGTGTTTTTGTGCTTGATATTTATATTCCTTGATTCAGTTGTTTCCTATTAGGTTTGCACAAGAAGGGAGCTTATTTTGTTTCGCTGCGCTAATCCAATATTGTTCAAATTGTTATTATTCTGCCAACACTTTAGAGCCAAAAGAGTTTCCAATGATTGAAAGGTTGACTTTGCCACTCAATGTTTGGAGGACGAACCTTAAGTATTAGTGGGAAGGGACTAGACTTGCCCTGGGAGGTGGAGATGTGACAATTTCTTGAGAAGACTTTACAAAGGCCTTCAACACTCAATTCTTCCCAAAGTCATTCCAAGCAAAGATGAGGGACAACCTCATACACATATCTCATGATGACTCTACAGTGATGGACTATGCAAGCTGCTTCAACTAGTTAAGCAGGTTTGCAGAACATTATGTGGCTAATGAAGAACTTAAAGTTGAACATTTCCAAAGAGGCCTTCGGCCTAATATACGTTCTAAGCTCGCACCTCTTGAACTGACCACATACAAGGATGTCCTGGAACGAGCGATCAAGGTGGAATAGTACAAATTGGAGTGTGACACACATGGTGCTCATCCACAAAAGAGGGCCAAGTTCACTGAATTTCAAGGAAGTCGTGTAAGTGGCAATGGTAATCGAAGAGACAATAACCTACCAGGGAAGTTTAAAACCCAGAATACGCAGAGCCCGTGTGCTACTTGTGGAGGGTATCATGGTGGTGAGTGTCGCTAGAAAATAGGAATGTGCTTGTTATGTGGGAAAGTGGGACACATACAGCAGGATTGTCCTGCACAAAGGAATTCTACAGCCGATAGTAGATCATGTTATCTACGCGGACAATGCGAACACCTAGCACATAGATGTTTCATGCGAAGGAATGCTCCTTCGGTTGGTAAGCCCTAAGAGAACCTGTAAAGATAGAGGACAAGTGGGAAACTTTTTGTGATGACAGAGGAGGATGTGGCGGCATCTAATGCAATGGTTGCAGTAATATTTTTATTGCCTCGCAATGTGCTTATGCATTGTTTGATTCTAGTGCTATGCATTCCTTTATTTCTACTGAATTTACAAAGAAGCTAGATGAATTGCTTGAGCCTCTTGAATATGAATTGCGTATTGATACTCCTACCGGTGATTTCTTGATTGCTGATCATGTGTTCAAGAGATGCGTGCTCCAGATTAATAATGTTGAAATGCCTGTGGATCTAATGGAGCTAAATATTTGAGATTTCGATGTTATTATAGGAATGGATTGATTATCCACATATCATGCTACTGTTGACTATTTTTCGAAGAAAGTGATCTTTAGACTTCCGAATCAACCTGAATTCTCTTTTCGGGAAGTTGTAAAGACATTTTTCCAAAGTTGATCTTGACTTTACAAGCGAGGAAAATTTTGAGAAACGGTTGCTGCGGTTATCTAGCTTGTGTAACAGACACAAGAAAGGTTGTAGTGAAGTTGAAAATTGTTCCTATTGTCAGAGAATTTCGCAGTGTGTTACCTGAGGAGTTACCAGGTTTACCCCTTGATAGAAAAATTGAGTTCTGTATTGAATTGATGCCCGGTATAGTACCAATCTCTAAGGCACCATATCAGATGGAACCTGCTAAATTGAAAGAGTTGAAAACGCAACTCCAAGAGGTTTTGGAGAAGGGTTTCATTCGACCCAATGTTTCGCCTTGGGGAGCTCCTATTTTATTTGTGAAGAAGAAAGATAGTAGTACGAGACTTTGCATAGACTATCGAGAACTTGAGACCATTGAATTTAATGAAAACTATATACGTTTTTATCTCAGTGATTTGGGAAGTTATAAGCATCCAATCGTAAGTGATGATCTCTTAAGTGATAATATTTTTAGATAAGATTTATGGGCAAATTGTTTGGGGAGACAGTTGAGATTGTAAATTTGAATAAGTGGATCTTGTCTTGAGAGTATTAAGAGTGGATCTTGTCTTGAGAGTATTAAGAGTTAATTAGCTCATGATATTAGAATGACAAATTTTGAGATAATGTTATCAATAATCTCTTCTTGAGGTGTTAGTTAAGACATGAAAAGTATTCGAAAGCTTTTGTGCAATAAATAAGAATTGATTTGCTCGAATCTTCAAGTGGATGATATGATATTCTTGGACTATGTATGCAATTGAAGTGAATTGAATGTTGAAAGGAGAATCGACAACTTGTGAAAATTCAAGTTGTGATATGTTTTGATTTGACGGATATTATGCGGATTATATTTCAAGTGTTAGCGAATGATTATGAACTTTATGATACTAGAGAAAATTGTCGTAATGGTATTTTGTTAATTGATGATAATTTGGAGATATTAAAGACTATGTAGGAAGTGAAAAAAAAAAAGAAGAGGTGTTTGGATACTAGAATGCTTTAGTGGTGTGATCTTTTAGGCATGACAAATAGTAAGTAATAATTTTCGCTGGATTGATTTGAGAATAGTAATGCAAAATGGGAAGACTAAGCAATAAATGTGAAATTAGGTGGTGATTAGTAGAAGTGGATGGAAAAAGGAATTTTAGCATTTTGGTGATGAAAATGGTAAAGTTGGGCTTATGCTTATAGACAGTTGAAATCACATGGCGGCATTACTTGTATGAAGAAAAACACGAAGTCTTTAGGAATCACAAGAGCTTAAGGTATATCTTTCTCAAGAAGAATTGAACATGAGGCAGAGGAGATGGTTGGAGCTTCTAAAAGATTATGATTTGTTCATCCATTAATACAAGCAAGACAAATGTAGTCGCAAATGCCTCGTAAGTCTTCTAAAAGTGACAACTTTACTCACTACTTGGAAGTCTACTCTCAAGGATGTGAGCAAGTTGGACCAAAATGCTATATGGGTGATTATTGATCAATTGACTAAGTTGGTACACTTTTTGTCATATCGATTTGGCCTATCAAGAAAAGACATGGCAAAGTGATATGTTAATGAGGTAGTGAAGCTTCATAAAGTTCCAGTAAGCATTGTTTCTGACAAGGATCCCATATTTGTATCTAAATTTTGGAGGAGTGTACAAAGAGCGTTGGGTACTAAACTCAACTTGAGTACAGCTTTTCACCCACAAACAAATGGACAATCAGAAAGAACGATCCAAACGCCAGAGGATATGTTAAGATCCTGCGTTATTGACTTTGGTGGTTCTTGGGATGAATATCTACATTTGACAGAATTTTCTTATAACAACAACTGTTATTCTAACATTAAAATGACGCCTTTTAAAGCTCTGTATGGTTGGAAATGACTCTTATATGTTGGGATAATGTTGGTGAGAAAAGACTAACTAGCCCCAAGTTCATTCAGCAATCAAAGGAAAAAGTCAAGTTGGTTCGGGAACATCTCAAAAACGGCTCGAAGTCGTTAGAAAAAACATAGACCTTAAAAGGCACCAATGTGGAGTTTGGTGCGGGAGATCATATATATATATATATATATATATATATATATATAAAGGTTTTCTACTTTGAAGGGCGTTATAAGATTCGCGTACATAATGGGTTACATGCGTCTTTATTTCGGAGATATATGTCAAATCCTGAATATATGCTAGATTTTATGCCAGTGAGGTTAAGGAAGAACTTAACATATGTGAGCAGCCTATTCGCATTATCGATAGGAAAGATCAAGTATTGCAGTGACAAACTATTCTATATGTGAAAAATTCATTAGTGGAATCACACTGAGAAAGAAGCTACTTGAGAACTTGAGGAAGAAACAAAACGCAAATACCCTCATTTACTTGAAAGTCGAGATAAATTCAAATTTTGAGGATGAAATTTATTTTAAGGAGGGTGAAACGTAAGAATTGGTCAAAAAGGGAGAGAGAAGGACAAAAGAAAAAGAGAGAGACAGTGGGAGATGGGAGGGAAACAAGGAACGGGAAGTGGGGAAGAAAAAGGAAAAAGTGAGAGAAAAGAAAAGAAAAAGGAGGAGACAAAGAGGAAAAGAGGGAGGGAATCGCGGAAGAGAGAGAGAGTAAAAGAAAGAGGAAGAGGAGAGCTTGGCAGAGACCTCGGCAGAGAGGAAAGAAAAGAGAGAAGGAAGAAGAAGGAGAAGAAGAAAGGGAAGCTCGCGCCGGACGTCTCGCCAAGTCGATTCAACTGCGGATTGTAATGTTTGGTGAGGATTTACAACATTCGTTTGTTCAGTCAGAGTATTTCTGGAATTAATGATGAAATTCAGAATTATGTGAAAGTAGAATTGTGAAGTCCGTCGTAGGAGTTGACAAGCTGAGATATCATGGGATTTTGATGGTTTAGGGTGTTATGGAGTTATAGGATTTTACGGAACTCGATTTGGACTTATGATTTGCTCAAAATGAATTTCGAAGTTCCTGCACATGATGAATGGTGTGTAACCGGTAGCTTCCGGACCAAATTTCGTCAGGCTAGATTTTGGATCGGCCACGCTATAGATTTTTTAGTACGTCAAAAGGGCTTTCTTTGGTCCGTAAACTCGCGTGAAATGGAGTTCGGTGGACAAAGTTATGGTGCAAGGAAGTTTATCATGCAAGAAGCCATTTGTCGTATGATTGGTCATTAGTTTAGATAGTGAGCGTTTGGACTATGAAAAAATATAGTTTAGTCGAGTCATTAATTTGAGTATATTTTTATTGGGTTTTGATGTCAATTCTTGTTTAATTGATAGGAATACGAGATTGTGGGCACGCATAATTACATTGTTTGATCGTAGGCGTTTTCCAACTGAGTGGTGCTATCTTTTCTATGAATTTATAAACTCATGTCTTGAAAGTAATAGAGATTTGAGTATAAAAGAATATTTGTTGCATAAAATATGGATTGGGCAATTACTGCCATTTTGTATTTGAGAATGATTTTACAAAAGGTATTGTGAAAGGATATATGTGTATTGCTTTGCGAACTAATTTATGAAATGATTTGGGAAACGTGTTGTGATTTATGAAATGGATTATGAATTTGGTATTGTGGATTATTGGAAAATGATTGTTTGATGCTCAAAATCGTTGTGAGTCTATTAAGGGGCGTAGGGGTATGCATACCAGGTTAGGATATCCTTCTGGACTGAGCTACCGGCTTTGTAAGTGGAGACCTTGCCAAGGGGAGAATCTTGGTAGACTTGTCACAAGGCATTGTGTCATGACCATTGTTTGATATTGAGCAATAGATAAGTCGATGGATAGACCATTGATGTGTTTTCCATTGTGCCAGGAAAAATCCTTGAGAGCGATGGCAGTGCGGCTACAGCTCGAAAAGGATAATATCGGGTTGGATTGATGGATGGCAGTGCGGCTACACCTCTACCCTGAATGAGGCCTTTTATGATGAGATGAATCAATGAAACAAACCATTGATATGTGAGTTATTGAGATTGATCAATTGACTTGACCATTGATATTTGAATTGAGATGATGGTTTAAAAAGAGTATTTTCTGAATTATAAATGAAACAACTCATATATGATTTGATATGTATATTAAAGAGTTGGATTATAAGTTTATGGTATTGCTCTATACTTATACATATGCATAGTGACTATTCGATCTACTTAGAAGAGATATGCATTACTTACTAAGGCTCTGTTCGTTTGGCGAAAAATATTGTGTTTTTTGAAAATGTTTTCCCGGAAGTCATTTTCCCGAAACATAATTTTCCGGTGTTCGGCGACCAATATGAAAAAGTTTCGGAAAATATTTTTCGCCTGCGGCTGGCGACCGGCAGCCAACGGCGGCGGCCGGCAGTGGGGGCGGGCAACCGGTGGCGACGACCGGCAGTGGGGGACGGCCGGCGGCGACGACCGGCAAGGGGCGGTTGCCGACGGCAGCCGCGGCCGGCGACCGGCGACGGGCGGCCGGCGATGGTGGCGCCGGCGATGGTGGCGGCGGCAACCGGAGGGGGGAAGGAGGAGTTTGGCGGAAAATGATTTCCGCTTCTCAAAAAGCGAAAAATGATTTCCGCTTCTCAAAAAGCGGAAATCATTTTCCGCCAATTTGGTTATGTTTTCCCTCGTTAAGGGGAAAATGTTTTCCGGGGGAAAATGTTTTCCGCCCCGGAATACCGGAAACCCGAAAAATGTTTTCTTGGAAAATATTTTTCCGTCAAACGAACGGAGCTTAAGTTATGGTTGCTCACCTCTTTCTTTTCACATCTTTTCAGGTTGCTTGGTTAGTAACCAATAGAGAGAGAACGAAGATACGTGAGGACTTTTGGAGTTAGATTTCTTATTGTGGTTTGGGACTGCGTCATTCAGGTGGGAGGACGGCCTTGTCATCCTCTATCCTGGTAGGTTTCGGAGAGTGACACTCTATGTTCAATAATGTCTTCATCAATTTCAACTACTCTGTCCCTTCTCTTCTCTTTCCTTCTTATGCACTCTGCGATTTGCCTTGAATTCAACATCTCCCGCTTCGATCCTGCCGCGAATGATATATTGTATGAGGGAGATGCCAAGCCTACAGTTGGAGCCATCGACATGACGAGTCAGCGCTATTTCTGCCATGTGGGCCGAGCCACATACAACGAGAAGGTCCGGTTATGGGACTCCGGCTCGGGGAAGCTCTCCGACTTCACTACCCACTTCCAGTTCACCATCGACACGAACGGTCAGCATCATGGCCAATACGCTGCGGGGCTCGCGTTTTTCATGGCTCCGGTGGGATTTCAGATCCCCGTCAATTCGATAGGCGGGTTTCTAGGCCTGTTCAACACCACGAACAGCGACTCGTCTCAGAATCAAATCATACACGTCGAGTTTGACACTTTTGCGAATCCGGAATGGGACCCCAATTATGAGCATGTCGGAATCAACAAGAACTCAATTGCTTCAGCCCTTACCACTCCCTGGAACGTCACCTATCATAGTGGAGACACTATCGACACATGGATCGATTATAATGCTTCCACGATGAATTTAAGTGTGTCCTGGAGCTTCCAGACCACGCCTAACCCCCAAGAGAACACAAGCCTCTGGTATCAGATCGATCTGAGGACAGTTCTTCCCGAATGGGTCGTGATAGGATTTTCGGCTGCCACCAGCTATACCATGGAACAACACACCCTTGGTTCGTGGGATTTCAAATCGAGTTTAGCAGTGGAAGGACCAAGTAGTAGGAATCCAAAAAGGCTTGGCCTGATACTTGGCTTGACAATTCTACTGACCGTTATGGTAGCATCTGGTGCGGCTATAGCATTAGGAATCATATGTAGGAGGAGGAACCGAAAAAGCACGGAGAAGTTACCAGAGACGGCGATGCTCACATCCATTAACGATGACTTCGAGAGCCGCGCCGGACCGAGGAGGTTTTCTTACCAAGACCTTGCTTCCGCAACCAACAACTTCTCAGATGACAGAAAGCTTGGTGAAGGAGGATTCGGTGCAGTGTACAAGGGATATTTACTCAACCTAGACATGATGATTGCAGTAAAGAGAATATCGAGAGGCTCCAAGCAAGGGAAAAAAGAGTTTGTCACTGAGGTGAAGGTCATTAGTAGTTTACGGCACCGGAACCTTGTGCGGCTCATAGGTTGGTGCCACGACGGGCACGAGTTCTTGCTCGTTTATGAGTATATGACAAACGGGAGCCTCGACTTGCATCTCTTTGGTAAGAAGGGTCCTCTCAATTGGTCAATTAGGTACAGAATCTCGATCGGCATAGCCTCAGCGATCTTCTATTTGCATGAAGAGTGGGAGCAGTGTGTGGTACACAGGGACATCAAATCTAGCAATGTCATGCTAGACTCTAATTTCAATGTGAAATTGGGCGACTTTGGTTTGGCTAGGTTGATGGACCACGAACTCGGGCCACAGATTACTGGTTTGGCCGGTACTCTCGGGTACCTTGCACCCGAGTGCCTAAGGACTGGCCGAGCAAGCAAAGAATCCGATGTCTACAGTTTCGGAGTCGTCGCCCTAGAAATCGCCACTGGAAGGAAAGCTAGGGATCCAAAAAATCAGAAGTCGGAGATGAGTTTGGTAGAGTGGGTTTGGGATCTTTTTGGGGAGGGGAAGCTTCTAGAGGCTGTCGATGAACTGATGGGCTCAGATTTCGAAGAGAAGCAAGTCGAGCACTTGATGATGGTGGGGTTGTGGTGTGCTCATCCAGATTGGAATCTGAGGCCGTCGATGAGGCAAGCGATTCAAGTTCTGAAATTCGAGGCTGATGTCCCGAATCTCCCGATGAAAATGCCCGAACCTGTCTATCGTGTTCCTCCGCCATTGGTTAGTTCCGGCGAACCGTTATTAACCTCTATCATCGAAGAGGGTCGTTGACTCGGCTTTTCCATATCTTCACCACCCTACCATACGTATATCGGCTTTTACTGGGCATCGTTTTTAATACACACTGCATAAGTTACCATGTTGAGGTAGAGGCTACAATACAAGCGAAGAATTCCCGTGGCATGTACCTCTCCCCTGACTGAAATATCTGAAGAATGCAGGAACATATCTAATTTCTGTTGAGGACTAAAGTAATTTCAGTTTTTCTTTCTTGTCCCCAAATTTCCAAAAATCTTCCTTTATTCATCTATATCTAATAGGGTGTGCAAGTGGCCTATTTTTTTCTATATTTATCTGGTGGGGCTTTAATTTTTTTTTTCTTTCCATTTTAATTTATTCACTACTGTCTTTACAGCGCGTTTATCGTATATAATCTTTGGTTTGTTATCTAAAGTCTAGTTATCTAATAATGGTATACTGATCCTTCATAAGCACACCATATAAATTGTAATTCAGGCATCAACCGTTTTAAGTTGTGTAACAAGATCGCAAGCCATTTCTTACATGTGAGCCCATTTATTGCGTTGAGATAGGAACACTTGAGTTTTCAACGTTGAATTGAGTTATCAAACAAGAATTTACTTAGATTCAATTTACTTAAAAATAAGAAAAAACATTTATCACAAGCTTCATTGTTCCAATACTTGAAAAATTACAAACGCTCGCAACATAACACTTATTCCATCCTTCCAATAGTAAATTGACCACGCTCAACGACCTTCTTGGAGACTGTTGGTGATGAGAGGCTCGCCGGAGCTGATGGACGGCGGCAACTGCGCGTGGTACACAGCAATCGGCATCTTAATAGGAAGAACCGGCACCGGGACATCAAAATTGAGGACCTGAAGCGCTTGCCTTATGGAGGGCCTCAAGCCCCGATCGGGATGCGAACACCACAAGCCCACGACCAACAAGCACTCCACTTGTCTTCCATCAAAATCCACTTGGAGTCTCTCGTCCACAGCCTCGACAACCCGGCCTTTCCCATAGAGGTCCCACACCCACTCCACCAAACTCATCTGCGACGATCGCTCCATTGGATCGACGGACCTCCGTCCCGTAGCAATCTCGAGCGCAACTACCCCGAAGCTATACACATCGGACTCCTTGCTCGCTCGCCCTGTGCTCACATACTCCGGGGCCAGGTATCCAAACGTGCCGGCCAGCCCGGTCGTCTGCGGCCCAAGCTCGTGGTCCATGAGGCGGGCCAACCCAAAGTCCCCAAGCTTGACGTTGAACCCCGAGTCTAGCATCACGTTGCTCGACTTGATGTCCCGGTGCACCACACACTGCTGCCACTCCTCATGGAGATAGAGGAGAGCGGAGGCGAGCCCGACCGAAATCTTGTACCGGGCAGCCCAACTTAGAGGGCTCTTCTTGCCGAAGAGGTGCCTGTCGAGGCTACCGTTCGGCATGAACTCGTAGACAAGCAGGAACTCATTCGCCTCGTGGCACCAACCTATGAGTTGCACTAAATTTCTGTGCCTCAAGCTGCTGATCACCTTCACCTCGGTGATGAACTCCTTCTTCCCCTGTTTCGAACCTCTCGATATCCGCTTCACTGCGACTGCCGCATCCAGGCCAACCAGATATCCCCTGTAGACTCCCCCGAACCCGCCCTCGCCCAGCTTCCTCTCCTCGGCGAAGTTGTTGGTAGCAGAAACGAGGTCCACATACGTAAACCTCCGTGGCCCTGCGCCTCTCTCAAGCTCATCGTTTATGGATGTCAAGTTTGCGGTCTCCAATCCCTCGCTCCTCCTCTTCTTTCTCCAGAGGATTGCCGATATCGCCACCAGGCCACAGAGTAGGACTCCTAACGGAACTGCTAAGCCAACAACTAACTTGGCCCTTTTTGCATCTCCTTGCTTTTCCTTGACTTCGAGGTTTGAACTGAAGGACCAAGATTCAATTTGGTGACGTTCGATGTAATAACCAGTCGCAGCTGAGAAACCGATCATCACCTCCTCGGGCAAGACAGTGGTGAGATCAATCTGATACGAAATACTTGTGTTTTCGTGCAGGTTCGGCATGGTCTGGTAGCTCCAAGAAACGCTCAAGTTCTTGGTTGCGGAGTTGTACGCAATCCATGCATCGGCAGTGTCGCCGCTGTGGAAGCTGGCATTCCAAGGGGTGGTCACGGCCGAGGCGATCGAGTTTTTGTTGATCCCGACATGCTCATATGGAGGGTCCCATTCGGGATTGGCGAAGGTGTCGAACTCGACCATGACGATTTGGTTCGAGGACGAGTCGCTGTACGTGGTGTTGAACAGGCCTAGGAAGCCACCAACCGAATTGACCGGGATTTGGAACCCGACCGGGGTGAGGAAGAAGGCCAAGCCAGCCCCATACAACGACTGGTTCCGCGTGTCGATGGTGAAGGAGAAGCTAGTGGAGAAGTCGGTGAGCCTCCCGGAGGCAGAGTCCCAGAGCCGCAGCTTCTCTGCGTAAAATGCTCGGCTGACATGGCACGAGTAAGTGGCGCTAGTGAAGTCGATTGTCCCGACGTTCGGCTTTGCATCGCCTTCATAGACCATGTCCGTGGCCTGCGGGTCAAACCGAGATATGTTGAAGGAAAGAGGATAGCCCGATCGAAGCTGCACATAGAAGGACAAGAAGAGAAGGAAATGGCGCAAGGAGCGCTTCGATTCCGAAGAGAAGGCCATGGAGGGAGAGAGAGAGAATTTGTGAAAATTGAGACATACAGTGACGATTATATAATGTTGTTCATAGTCTGAACAGAGCCAGACCGTGATGCTCAAGTTTCGACTACAACGATTTGTTGACTTTGTGAAGCTTGAGCAGCCAGAACAGATAATCTTGCCAGACTGATCATCATCCCCAACATTACGGCGAAAACAAGGACATTATGGTATTAAATACGCTGCAGTCAACGAGGACAGAGTTCGATTTGTCCTACATAAGATGAGCTCAAACTAGGAGCTGGTGTCATTCGTCTTCCGAAACAAATTAATTCAATCGGTCAACTGTTCAAGTGAGGTGGGAAATTGGGAAAATTCAAAAGAAAACATGTTCACGTTATATGATTGGGTCTAAATTCCGGATGCAGGATTGACGATATACGCGAACATGGTGGCATCTAAGTCTTCAATTATTCAATGAAAGCTCATATCGTCATACAATTAATAGCGAAATCAGCCAGCTTGAGTTCACACTTATTACAATCTAGGTCACTAAACTATATTTTGTTTTTGAGTTGATGATTGAACGTCACAAAATAAGTCGAAGTTGGATATTTGATACTATAGTCCAATGTTTAGCACAACTAACTGAATGGAGAATGTAACAGTCGAAACCCCACATCGACTAAGAGAAATGTTATGACATAATTCATATAAGCAACTACTCTATGTGTCTATTGCCTTGAGTGCTCTTTTGGTGAAAGATCGGATCATCTATAAACAGCAGGGGAAATTACCAAAAAATGTCTTAAATTTATTGCACTTATACCAATTCAGTCTTAAATCTTTTAATTTGGCTAATTTAGTCTTAAACCATTTGCCAATTGAGGCTTTCCACACGGCCGGCAGGCGTTAACATGAACAATTTTTGTAATTTTTTTTAAGAAAATTGAATTTTTTTCTTTTTTCATTTCTTTTTTTTCTTTGCTTTTTTTTTATTGTGCCGGTGTGGGTCACAATATTCGGTGACCCTATGAATGATGACCCTAGTTCCAAGTTTATGGTAAGAAATTAATAATATTTAGAGAGAGCTAGAATCCTTATGTCAAGTTGGTTGTTCAAAAGCTCTCTTACCCTTTGGATCTTCATCTTTTTAAGGTTTTTACTTATTATCGAAGAACCCTTTATTTCTATTTTCGGCACTTAAAATTCAATACTTAAATATGTTAGTATTTATTTTTCAGTTTTATCATAAAAGCCGTAAATGGAAAGGAGGGTCCAAAAGTTTGAAATCCACGCTTTGAGCGGGCCAAATCCACATCTCACCTGAGCAAAAGGGCCGTGACTCGAATACTTAAAACCCAGTGGGCTTTCTCTCCGAGGAATCTTCAGTCTTTCACATAGAGCGACACTCCTTCAGAAACAAGACTGATACCCCCCAACATTAGTTAATAAGTGACGAGCAAGCAATTTTATTTGATAGAAAACCCATCCAATTTAAAAGTTTTGGGGCAAAAGTACACTAGAAGTGCCATAACTTGTGTACGGTGATCACTTTGGTTCCATAACTTTTTTTCGAATCACTTTGGTGCCAAGTCGGAGGAAAAGAGATCACTTAAGTGTCAATTTGGCCGGAAATCCGACGTGACATTTTTTTATTAATTTTTTACACTGACGTGACTCGCCGGAAGATGAATCAGCGTATACAGTCAGCATTTTTTATTTTAAATAATTTTTTCCTTTTTTTTCCTCTTCTTTCCTTTTTCCTTTCTTTTTTTTTTCTTTTTTCCCCTTGCCAGTGGTCGGCCCGGCCACTGGCGAAGCCCGAGAAGGGCTGGGCCAGGGCGGCCTTGCCCATGGCCGGCGAGGGGGCGAGGCGAACCTCACCGGCCATGGGCGAGGCCGCCCCTCGCCGGATCTGGGCGAGGCGACCCTTGCCGGCCATGGGTGAGGGGAGGCCTTGCCAAATCTAGGTGACCCTCGCCGGTGACAGGCGAGGGTCACCTCACCCAGATCTAGCGAGGCCACCCCTCACCGGCCATGGGCGAGGCCGCCATGGCCCAGCCCTTCCCGGGCTTCGCCGATAGCAACCGACCGGCAAAGGGAGAAAAGAAAAAAAAAAAAAGAAAGGAAAAAGGAAAGAAGAGGAAAAAAATTATTTAAAATAAAAAATGCTGACTGTACGTGCTGACTCATCCTTCGGCGAGCCACGTCAGCATAAAAAATTAATAAAAAATGCCACGTCGGATTTCCGGCCAAATTGATACTTAAGTGATCTTTTTTCCTTCGACTTGGTACCAAAGTGATCCGAAAAAAAGTTATGGCACCAAAGTGATCGCCGTACACAAGTTGTGGCACTTCTGGTATACTTTTGCCAAAGTTTTGATC
This sequence comes from Syzygium jambos, assembly GCA_031216235.1. NCBI lineage: Eukaryota > Viridiplantae > Streptophyta > Magnoliopsida > Myrtales > Myrtaceae > Syzygium > Syzygium jambos. The sequence continues at coordinate 12,417,290 of CM062227.1, forward strand.
AGCCAAAATTGGAGTAATGTACTATGAGACATGTACTTTTATAAGAAAAGTGACGCCACAAGCACCATAACTTTCGTCCGACATTCACTTTGGCGCTATAACTTTCAATCAATCAATTAAGTGCTTTAAATTTTGAAAAAAGAAACATTTACTTGGGTGACTCCGGTAATATATCTCCAATGATGAATCCTACGTGGATTTAACTTATATATCATATTTGATGTGGCCTTCTTTAAAGATATTTAAGATCAAAGTGAACAATTGACCAAATGACGTGGCAAATGGTTGTCTAAAACAACACATCAAAGAATCAGGAACAACTCTCTCTCTCTCTCTCTCTCTCTCTCTCTCTCTCTCTCTCTCTCTCTCTCTCTCTCTCTCTCTCTCTCTCTCTCTCTCTCTGAATAGACAGACTTAAATCGAGAAAAGGCCGTAGCTTAGAGGTAAAAATTAGAATTTGATGCTAGAGTAAAGAATCTTGCAATAAGGATAAGGTGAGTAATTTATTATGTTTTTGAGGAAGATTCTTGGCTTTTTTCCACTCATTGAGAAAATCAATTATTGTTTATTTAATTTGATGCGATCATGGGGACCGACTGCCCAATTCGTTGTCTCTTTGTGTCAACATAAGTGATACCACTACACCCATTAATGTTTAATACAGTGGGGAATTTATTATTGGCGATGAGTGGAAATATATTAGTGAAAATGACAACGTGATTACAATCGATATGAATAGATTATCATATAAATTATGTGCGAGGAATATAGTGGAATAGCTTGGGAGAAAAATAGAGAAATTGCATTATAGGGTACTTGGTAAGAGCTTAAAGGAAGATATGAGATTGCTGCGTGATGATAATGATGTTGGGGAACTTGTTTACAATTATCTTCATGGTTGTGATGTTTATGTGTTTTTTGAGTTCTACGGTGATCGGTGGCCGCGTTGGTTTGCGCTCAGTTCCTTTCACGAGAGGTCCTGGGTTCAAACTCGCCCATCGGTGATTTAAGTGGGGGGTCGTGGCGGTGGGATGCTGCGCTAGCCCCCCTCAAGGACTAGTTGGGCATCACCGCTGGTTTGAGCCCTAGCTCACCGGCCGCGCGGACACCTCGGTTATCAAAAAAAAAAAAAAAGATGAGGACGCAGAGGTAGGTCATGGATATGATTTAGAGGAGTGGAAGCTAGTATACTACAGAGTATCCAAGTAGGTTATGGAACTGGTTTAGAATGACTGGTTTAAACTGGTATTGAAAAGAGATTAGAGGAGACTAAGGCAAGGCATAGAGCTAGTACTAAAAAGAGAGTTGAGTAAAACTCAGATAAGGAACAAATCTGATGGTGAAGAGGCACTTGATGAAAAAGTGATTGGGTTGGGGTGGGGGTTGGGAAGTTGCACTGTCCATTGATGAAGATGACGAACCTTCAGTGCATGTAAGTGCTGATGATGATGAAGATGAACTTGGATAGGCTAGAGAACAAGTGAGAAATATCAGTAAAGGAGGAATGCACTACTTGAGGAACTGGATGAAGTTATGAATAGGGACCAAGGAGCTGTAGTGGCCGATGGTTATGACATAGAATATCACCAAAGTGGTGAGGAGAGTGTTACATCATAGGATGAGAATGAATATAATGAAATAGTTCTATGCAGATCCAAAGGCTAAAAATCTTGTTTTTTGCATATTTATGAAATTTGACGAAACAAAAAATCTAGAAATGCTATTGTGAAGTACTCAATTGTTGAACAAAGTGATATAATTAGTGGATGTTTCTCGAAGGGTTTTTGCAAATGACAGGTATTAGCTACCATTCGAAGAGATAGATAAACCAGAAAGTTCTTGCATAAAGTTTAAGAATTGGCTACCAATGGGAGGTAGTGACTACTACTGGAATAGATGGAAATAAAGACCAAGTTGTTACATAAAGTTTAATGGGCAGCAAATGAGAGGTATGGGCTATCTCGTTCTCTCCCAGTCATTTTATCACACATGAGCGTGCAACGCGACTCCATGTCGCGCAAGCTATATTTTGCGCTTAAAGTTGTTCACGATTTGTTCATATGATCAAGGAATAAGAATATTGTGATGGAAATAAAGAGCAAGTTCTTACACAAAGTTAAATGGGCGGCAAATGTGAGGTATTGGCTTACTCGTTCTCTCTTAGTCATTCTGTCACGCATGAGCGTGCCACGTGACTCCACGTCACACAAGCTATATTTTGTGTTTAAAGTTGTTCGCGATTTGTTCATCTGATCAAGGAATAAGAATGTTGTGATAGAAATAAAGAGCAAGTTCTTACACAAAGTTAAATGGGCCGCAAATGGGAGGTATTGGCTGGCTCTTTCTTTCTCAGTCATACTGTCGCACATAAGTGTGTCACGTGACTTCACATCACGCGAGCTATATTTTGCATTTGAAGCTGTTCGTGATTTGTTCATTTGATCAAGGAATAAGAATGTCGTGATGGAAATAAAGTGCAAGTTCTTGCCCAAAGTTAAATGGGCGGCAAATGGGAGGTATTGGTTGTCTCATTCTCTTTTAGTCATTCTGTCACGCATAAGCGTGCCACGTGACTCCACGGCGCGCAAGCTATATTTTATGTTTAAAGTTGTTTGCGATTTGTTCATCTGATCAAGGAGTAAGAATGTTGTGAGAAAGCAATTGCACCTTCACAAAACTCACGCATAGGAAATGAAGACGCGAAAACTCAGATGGCATCTCGATTTTGTCCACATGACTCAAGAGAGAGACCCATCTTTTGTTTTTCCCCTCTACTTTCTGTTTGCTAAGTCGGAGAGGGGACCCATCATCGCCTTTCCAGAAAGTGCGATCCCTTCTTTTCCTTGGATGGAGTTTTACATATCGGTCACAACAACACACCACGTGCTTCTCTCGTTAGAAAGTGAACTCCTTTCTACAGCACCGTGACTCAGCAAAGCGACATTCAGGCGTTGTTGGGATTACAAACCAAATGGAAGAACATCCACAGGATTACTTTTCCTTGGTCTTTGAGTTTGTATGATTTGCTGATGATTGACACCTGTCTGAGCTCGTTCCTAGAGGCATTAGAATTCCAATATCATGAGATCTTCCCCTTAGACTTTGGAGTCTCTATGGTCCAATTAGGGTTTTCTCAAAAGGAGAATCTTATTGGTCTAAGAAATTATCGTCACCACATGGGTCTAACCAATAGGAATTGTTCATTTTGGAGACAGCAATGAATGCTTTGTCATCATGTCTTCAATAAAATAAAGGGAAAACTATTACAAGAATACTTAATTTATACATACATTATAATACACAGTGATAAAAGAAAATTATCACTAACAAGATATGATATGTGATAGATATATTTAAAAGTAGTAAGCACGATGAATTGCCCCGCACACGTCGATAATTTGAAACGACGTCTTAAACATGTCGACAATTTACGATTGCCTGTGAATTTTTTTATTTTCTTTTATCATATGACAGTGTATATATAGAGAGAGAGATCTTTAGGGGAGTGTTTCATGTCGACAACCAAGGATTTTCCTTAAATCGTCTATGTTCGGTCAAGAGATAATCTCATTAAAGGAATGGAACTTTCGCTCTAATGAGGGCCTTCGTGATCTATCCACATCCAGTGAAGCGGGATTTCATAGATGCATCTTTTATTATAACGTGTCGTGCCGTATATCTCGTACTTTCAATTCATTTTTTTTTTGGTAAAGGAAAAAAAAAATGAATTGAAAGTGCGAGATATACGGCACGACACTTTCAATTCATTTTTTATCTTTATCATTTCCAAAAAAAACCAAATATCCTTCAAAAGTCGAGCCTTTGGACTTGCTCAGAGATCCTTAGGGGCGTGCTTTTCCTTTGGCAATAGCCCCAAAACATCATGTTTAATGAAGACGTGCCCAAACCGAGGCGTTTGCTCAGCCAATGTTTGGCTTGTGACCTGGAGAGGTGGAAAAAAAATGAAACGCCGGGTCATCAGGTGTACGGGACCGTCTGCGATTGGCTGATTTTGCTGAGAGCGTGCCAACTGCCAAGTCCCTTTCTCGATTGGGGAATTCCACTTCGCGACCGTCACGTGCGTGTCAGTCAACTTGGGTGCTGACATATGTTTCTTGTCTATACCGCTTTCTGCGCGTTTTGGAGAACACGACAAACGACGAATGAAATTCTAAACCGTCCGGAAGTTGAGCTATAGTTGATTGAGGTGCGACAGATTTTCGATTAATAAATACCTAGTTCATGGAGACTTATATTATATTTTATAGACATCGCGGTACTCGAATTTTCGCGCGTGTACCTCCAAATTATTAAAAAAAATGATCGTAATTATAATCAAAATTACAATTAAGAAAAATAACTTAGCCTAAAATAGAAATGGGACTTAAATCTAGGTATCGGCTCTTTTATCAAACACCTAGCGAGCATGGGTCAATCGGCATAAACCGATAGATTCAAAGGTGGTAGGAGCCTCGACGAGCTAGAACTATATCGTTGGAATAAGAGAAAGAGAAATCCAGCTCTTAGGAATTAATAACTTACACTCTCAACTCTCTCTCTTTTTTAATTTTCTGTTAGAGTTTTAAAAATTCCGTTTGGTTAAGGATTTTTACATGTATGACACACCAAATGAAAACCCATAATGAAAATGAGTGTATCGAAACACGTTTCTTTCTACGTTTACCTAAATTATAATATGGACTTATCTTACAAATGGGTCAATCATACAAATAGTGTGACTGCCATTAAGCCAAGCCTTTTATTTCGGTATGTTGTCTATTAGGATGGATCCTATCCTGTACCTATCTAGATGAAATTTACTTTGACACCGTAACTTTGTTGACAGTAAATTATCCATTTATTTGCATAGTAACATCTAAAAGCAAGTGTTAGTAGATATTCATACAATTGCTGGCAACAACATAAGTGATTTTACTTATCTATTGACTAGCTACAAGGAAATATCATTGCTACTTAGCTTTGAGATAATGTTCTGGTCATGTAATTAGATCTTTCAAATGAGGGGGTCGGGTCGAGTCGGGTTTGGATTATATTGAAAATGATCCAATCCAAGTTGACCTATTTAACACGTTTTGACCCGATTCCATACAATACAAATCTAGTCACCCATATCTAACCCAACATATGCTCGACCTGACTTATATTTTTAAAATACTTTTTTATTTAACACAATTTAGAAAAACTCATACTAAAACTAAGGTGAAAGTATGGAGTGAGCAAGCTCTCAATCGAGTAATGAAGAGAGAGTTATAAATGTAAGTTGGGTCTAAATAAGTTATGAATCTATTTAACACCAATAATAAATCCATTTATGACCCATAAATTTAAGTCTAAATTCATTTATGGTCTATTTACTGTTTATAACTAACATATTTAATAACTCAATTCATTATGTATAAATTAAAAATTAAATTTATAATTCATTTTGTCAAGTTTACGTGTAATGTATTCTTCGAAGGCCACGCTTTTGTTTCAACGGCTGTTCTCGTCCAAATCAACGTTACGGACGCGATGCATCACTTGGAATACTAAAGTAACAAAAAGATTGTCCGGATCGTGCATCGAAGGATGAGCTTTGTGGGTAGGTTGATAGCTTCAAGTTCCAACCTGACAATCTCTTGAAAAGCGATGAAGAGACAACGTGTGTGGTTACAGCCCTTCCTATGGAGTTTCGACGCACGGCATGAACTGAACCTACTCACGCCGAAATTGGCAAGTCCCGCTCTATTTCACTACTTATATATATATATATATATATATATATATATATATATATGCCTTCATTTGATTTAACTTTTTCATGATGCGTTGTCACATCCCAGACAAGTAAGTAAGACGTTTATAAGTAAGTTAGCAAATAAAAAATATGGTCGCATATCAATGGATTGGGATGTGTTTTGCGGATGATGAAGCATTGAACTGTTGAGATGATGGAGTCTGGGACATCCAAAGAATAGTCTATTGTCCTTTGCAAGTCTCCTCATGTATTAAACATTATAAAAGGTGCATCAAGTTCAGTTTCACTACTTGTACACCTTTTCCACATTGCATCCTCAATTTTAGATTGGGCATGTATTAACACAATTGACAATCTTCTTTTAAAAAATATCCATGTCTTCTTTCAACCCAAACACCTAAAACCCTAATTCACAAAACCTTAGTCCGACCTCGCCTTAGCTCAGCACCATTGCAGCATCACTGGCCGTGATCACAGTTTTCTTACCACTTGCCACCACCGCAAAGAGAACCTCTCATGGCAACAAGTCACCCATGGCATCCCACCCTTGGATTGTGACCATGGACGCCTCGAATGACTCTCATTGAGGTCACTATAGTTATGATGACTATGGATCGAGGTCACCAACAATGTTGACGTCAATTTGAGGTTGCCTACACCATGATAACCTCGTCGAGGTCTTGTTGGCAGAGAGAGAGAGGGGGGGTTGCCTACACCATAGATGACTTAAAGGTTTGGGTTTTTTGGGGTTTTTTCACAAATGAGTAAATGTGTCATTTGAGATATACAACTTTGAATATAATATCTAAAGAGTAGTGATTAGCTAGAGAAAGTCATCTGCTATTTAGAAGAAAAGAAATGACATTATGCACACATGTCTTGTAAAGATAATGTCGCAATCTAAATTTCTCAGGCTAATGGATTATTAAGACTAAGCTTAACTCGGGCCCTCCCAAACCTTATCAATTTGCAACTTAGGATTTAAATTTTTAACATGCAAAAGTTTTCATGCTTGGAGTCGTCACTAATTTATTTGTGGTAGGTGATTAGAAACCTAAATAAAACATAGAAAGATATATTTTATTCCTGCGAACCAAAGATTCTAAGCTCGGGACTTAGTTACACTAGATCTAGTCTAACGCCCTTTCGGTACCTTTTCTTTTCAAAAATATTTATGCAGGCAGTCTGGATCTATTTTATTACCTAATCACTAACAAGTGAGGTGTTCATGCAGGTGTGCAAACCACCAATTTAACACCCAAGAAAATAATAAATAAATTGCAAGATTAAGAGAATGACGTACCCTAGAGCAACGCAAGCATTTGCATTGTTAGTAGAAAATCACGCAGACAATCCTAATATGATTTCTAATTAAAAAAACAAGGCACTTGAGGTGTTCTTTAGGGTTTGCGCTTTATTAAAATGCAAACTAACATATATGCAATGACGTGCAAAAATGACATGCGATTGATGCAACCTAGCATGCGAACTATATGTCATGCAACGACATGACCTAATTCTAATGACGGACAAATGATTTATTTTTTGTATTTTTTCAATGAAATTCGAAATAAAAAAATGTCTAAATTAACATGCAATCTATTTTAATCTGTCCTAAAGTGACACATTTTTTTTTTGGATTTTTATGGAAATTCAGAATCTAAAAATAACCTAAATAATCTATTAGGATTACAATAACACCTAATTTAAACTAGGAAATAAATTATCTCAAGTCCTAATTTAAATTAAATAATTATCCTATCTTCTAGATACATTTAGGGTTCCCTAAACATGCAAAACTTCTAATTTAAATCCAACTAACAAATTTTTAGATTTTCTTTATTTAAAAGGAAAGCAATCAAACAAAGATAACAACTACATTCAAACAATCCACGCAATCCGCAAGATTCTTCAAATTCAGATAAGGCAAAGAAATCAAAATAACGGCCATATCGTTATAGATATCGACAAAAAATTGATTGTTTAAATTTTGAAGGAAAATTAAATCTATTATCGTATCCAAGTGATTATGGATAAGATAACGATTTTTCATATCGCCGCGTATCGTACCTTATGGATAAGGTCGGATAATCGTCCAGATACGTTGTCAAATTAGGAAAAATTCCTAATTTTGGGTATTTTTGAATATTGCGGATATCTAAGGTATCTAGTCAATCACGCAATATTCACGGAATATTCAAAATATTCAAACTAAGAATTTAAATATTTTGAAAATATACCGGATAGAGATTTTTACCTAGTATGCGGATTTTTTTTCCAAATTTGAATTCGCAGCGGATCGGGATCGCCGATCGAGACAGCCAATGGTGACGGACCGGTGGCAGTAGCGGCAGGCAGCAACTTGATAGGCTCGCAACTGGTACTGGTTGTTGAGCACAAATCACGGTCAAAAGTGGAACGAGTCACGACTTGGTTCAGTTTGCTTCGTCGTTGGATGGATCACGGACTAGAGTTCGTCTTGATTGTACACACGGTGCTAGTTGCTGCAGAGCGAACCAGGTTCGATGGAGGTCCTCCGGAGTCGTCTGAATTGACTTGAGTGCGTTGACGATTGCTCGTTGTTTGCTAGTCTGATGCTGGAAATTCTGATTTCGTCCCAAGGACTAAGGCAAGTGGCTGGATTGCACGTTGCCGCTCACTGGAATTGATGACGCAGGCCTTTTTGTAAGACCACTTCTTTGACTTTTGACTCCTTTTGGATTTGTGTTGTGTATTCCTTTTAGGTTCTTCACATACAGACTCGTTGATGTCGTCAAGAACCGAAACTGGGCTGATCTGGATCGACAAGGAAGCTGTGGGATGGCCAAGTATGCTGATGGCTGTGAGGCACGGCTGCATAGAGGCCTGGACACAGCAGCGGCAACTCACTGATGTCACTGGATCTGCGTGGTAGTGGACATCGGGCAGCAGCGGCGGTGAGCACGGCGTAGGCACGGGCGATGTCACGGAACAACAGCAGCAGCGGTCCGCACGGTACGGTCGCAAGGCGACGCAGCTGTGAGGTGAGCACGACCGACTCTCTCTCTCTCTCTCTTACTCTTACACTCACTCACGTGTGTCTCTCGTGCTCTTAAGGATTGCGTTCTGGGAATTATGAGAGCTCCCCCTTGATTATGACATATTTATATCGCAGCCCTAAATTAATTAACCGGGCTTCCTAGTCCTAATGAGTTTAGACTTAGGCTTTATCATTTAATTTTATTTTAATTCCAAATGGGATAAATTAATTTGGGCTTATTTAAGCTCAAATTAAAACAACCAAAACCTTTTAGACCTGTGAATTTTGGCCCCCAATCCCTTGAGTGAGTCCAATGCTCGAACTCAGTTAACGCAATGAATTTTCAGCTTACTCGCCACCACCGGTCGGATACGGAATGCAACTAACCTATATAAGCTTAAATTATATGCTATGCAATTTTAATATTTTTGTTTAGGGGTTAAAATTTAATCCCTGATTTTCTATGCAAATTATCATTAAATGGTAGATCGAAATTTAGGTGTCAACAGATAACAACTTGACAAGTTAGGTGGATCCAAATGGATCCTTTTAATTTGTGTAGAATGATGAGATAGTTTTCAAAAGTATTAGGTTTGAAACTTCCTACTCCTTCCATCAGCTTCCAAGATTCATGTGAAACTTTATCCATCTATATAATTTTTTTTTGGTCGAAATACAACCGTATAATTGTTACTCACTAGAGCATATATTCTCTCTAATAGACCACCATCGCTTAGCCACACTATCATTGTCTCCGACTGCTCGATCCAATGGCAGCCCCGTCAACCTCCTCCTCCTCTCTCTAACACCACCTTGACTACCACCCCTCAATTGTGCAGCATTAGATCCTTCAAGCTTCCTTGGCAGTGGCATCAAGTTCACTGCGGTTGTCACCATCAACCGACTCTTCACTTCTCAATTCTAGGCAGATCTAGATTCATCACTGTAGGAGCTCAATTTGTACAATGCCTACCAAGATGCAACGGAGAGATAGAGAGAGATAACAATAACGATGGGTAGACAACGCGCAATAGCTAATCAAAGAGTCAGTGGAGTAGAAAGATGATGGAAGAGAGGAGAGAGAGAATGGGGATGGTGATAGATGAAAAAATATTGTATTGACTTACAAGATCAACATGATGATAACCATTGAATCCGTTGGTCCCATAATAGGGCTCATAAGATCAATGGATATCATCATGTTAGTTTACATAGATTGAGTTTATATAAGAACTTCTAATTATAGATAGTGTTAGGGATTCTCGGGATGTGTGGTTTTTAAAATAGAGTTAACACATGGCGGATGACACTATAATATTAGGAAAACTAAAATTTATATTGCTAAAGTAAAGAAATTTTATGCAAGCAGTTTTATCCCCCTTCGATTTGAGGATTATTAGTGCTCAATCTCACAAATCAGTAGTGTATAAAGTAAATATTCTTCTACACTGTTGGTATATACTATAATTACTCATAATGTTAATATGCGATAACTAATCGATATTAGGTTAAAGTGATTTCCACCGAGAAATGAAGAAAAACATAGCCCTCTTGGAAAATTGACAGATGCACATTCACCAAAAGATTTCCTTAACTTTTTTTAATAGAGTGAATCTTCACAGAATGGGGTACGGTACAAAAGGTAAGGACTTTAAATACGCAATACTAAGACGACTTTAACGGTTGTTCAGCAAAATTTCTCTTCGGCTCTAGAGACTAAAAGCTTTGTCTATCATCTTCGTCATAGTTAAGCTACTCTCTCGCTCTCTCTCTCTCTCTCTCTCTCTCTCTCTCTCTCTCTCTCTCAAGTCATATTCCTATACAAAAGCACCATCGGTCCACCACCCAAAAACCCTAGAACTCGAAGAGTGCAAATGGGCAGAGGAAAGATTGTGATCCGACGGATCGACAACTCGACAAGCAGGCAAGTGACCTTCTCGAAGCGAAGGAAGGGCTTGATCAAGAAGGCCAAGGAGCTCGCTATTCTCTGTGATGCCCAAGTTGGGCTCGTCATCTTCTCCAGCACTGGAAAGCTGCATGAGTATTCTAGCACCAGGTCAGCCCCTGCTCTGGTTCACGTTTGCATTTTCTTATTCTCATGTTGTCAGAGAAAGAGAGAGAGAGAGAGAGAGAGAGAGAGAGAGAGAGAGAGAGGCAGACAGACAGAGAGGGCTATTAATTTTGTGCGCCAGATTTTCTGTCTTAAAGCTTCTGTAGTTGTGGTCCTTGAATCCAAATACTTCCCGTTTAGATCCTGCTGCATCTGTTTCTTTCTTATTGGTGTTTCTTTTCTGGATCTCCGCCGTCAAATTAATCTTTTGCATTTTTATTTTATACAACATCGGTTACGATAATTTTTCACACATGGTATCGGCAAGTGAATTTCATCATCTAGTGAATAGCGGAAGTGTGCAGCTTTGTTAGAGCTGTGGTACCATTTAAAGAATATCAATTCAAAAAATTCAACCAAGAGCAATGTATATACATACATATATATATATATATATATATATCAATTATTTTATCCTTAACATATCATACTCGACGCGGTTATTATGCTAAAATGAGGATAAAATTAAACAGAAAGGATCAGACAAAGTTGTAGATTATCAAATGAAGACAGTATATAACCACAAACAAGACCCCTTATGTGTTATTTTTATTAGACAGAATAAAATATCTTGTGATCGCGATCTGCTATTTCACTTGCTTCTAGTTTATTACCGCTTATAACCGACTTCCTTCCATGCACCTTTCATTTTCTGGACCTCTGTTATGAACTATTGAAAGGGAAGTTGGTGTCCTTAGCATGCAATTTGATTGTGTAGGTGAATGGCCAATACTGGGTAGTTTGTGGTTGATGAGAGGAGTCTATATAGTATTCGCATCTTATTGATACACGCTTACTTGGTGTCACATGCACTAGTATGATAAGTATCATCATGTTTCATTAGAATCATTACCTTTTAAGTACTCTTGCATGTGAATATGAGAATACTAGATAGGTTGTCAATATCACATTACCTCGTCACAAAAAGGGAAAAACTCTTTCTTGGCCAACAAAATAATGATCGCAAAGCACTTACGAGATCCATTAAGAAATGCCGATGCAGAAGTTTAAATTACTACATGGAGGACAGTCTATGTGGACAGTTTTAGCCATTAGCAAGCGACAGGCGGTACAAGATACTTTAATAGTATTTGTGTTGTTTCTCAAAGTACAGTATCCTAGGGAAGCATTGCCATTTTGTTTTCCAACCTTGGAAAGTTGTCAAAATTAATTGATTACTCCTGCTAGCAATTGTTTTTCTCTTTCCATGGGTTTGGATCGGTGGTTAAAGAACGAATTCATTTGTGTGAATTAGACGCATGATACTTGTTTGATTCCCTGTGCCACTTAGCTTGTGTATATAATTTATGTTTAGATCATTGCTCACATTACCTTTGGCTTATGTCTTACCCAATTAATGAGATTAGTAAGATAATGCATGTATTCGAAATTTAGCTATCTAAAATGGGTTTTTTCGTCATAAAAAACAAAACTAGACCTCCTTGGTTTTCCTGACTCAACCATTGATGATTCCAACTTGCGCAAGAGTGCCTATCAGGTTGACCGTCCCATAAAAATAATTACACTATATGCAACAATGGCATCCGTATTTTCGGCTTGGATACATAAAGAAAAACCTAGGACTAGTCTTAGAGAAACGTAGGTAACTTTTAAATCTCCTAGCCAAGACTTTAACTCAAAATCTAATAGGCAAAATATTTACACGGTTTATGTAAACTTTTCCGATTCTAGTAACACCAACAAAGTCCATGTCTTATTGATTGTATGTAGTATCGAGTGCCTATCTCAACTCTTGAATACTTAAGTGGCTTAATAAAAGTTACTTCTGTTATTACTAGTATAGCCATCGGTAGAAGTTATAAATACTTAAATCCATATGTGCGTCATGTCATAGCCAACATCATTTATAACTTTTTTGGAATGGAAATGTGAAAAATTGTATTTAAAATGTCATCAATAAATGGTAGAAGGATTAATATTGTTATTAGAAATACAAAAAGTATAGGGACAAAGTTTGAACATTCCAAAAAGTATAGGAACAGTAATGTAATTTCCATTAGGGATATGTACAAGTAGGACTCACATGTCAGTGTAGCCGTGCTAACTGAACAATTTCTCACAAATTTTTAGAGAAAATTCACCTATAGGACTTGCGGTGTCGCTGGATAATAGTACAAGGGTTGGAATTATTTTTAAACAAAGTATGAGCTACCCTGAAGACCGTGCTCTGATCTAGCTCTTCAATCTACTCCCTTCCCTTATGTACAACCAATTTTTGGATTGCGATTTTGTGGTCCCTTCATAAGTAATATTTCTCCTGTATTAGTGTTACGGTTTGTTAGCGATTATACTAGAAGTTATCTCTACATTATGTTGAAAAAAAATTGAAATCAGTGGATAAGTGAAATCACAATATTGCAAGGGTCGTTCCACTTGTAAACCAATTTCAGTAAGCCTTAGTAATATAGGCGGCATCACTATTTATTCCGCATTAGCAAAATAGATTTAGTAGCACATGCACAACTACTTAGAGATCATATTATGACTTCTATTTGTTAAATCAATTCAGTTTTATCATTCTAAGGGTAAGATGAAAACCGTCATATGCAAAAGTATAGGCTAAAAACTTCTATAATGATGTCCATAATGTTCCATCGTGGTGAGGATTGAGGAAATGTTAGGACAATATTGGCTCTTGTAGAAAATTGAGACAAAAGGATGGGTTAAGCAAAGAAAAAAGTGGGTGGTTACTCAGTAATTAGATATTGTAGTTGCAAGGGTAATTTTGAAAAAGAATGTGTGAGACAAATGACTCTTTTGACTTAAGTGTTTTTTATGAAATATAGTTTTTTTTCATGGTTATGTATTGCACTAGCATGAAGTCAACTTTCGAAAGATATCAGACAGCGAAAGAAGACAATCAGCAGCCTCTCAATCCATTAACCGATGTCAAGGTATTACACTTCACTCTTCAATTCCATTGAATGTTTCTGTACTAGTCAAAAGTAATCTGCAGAACCGCTCTTTTTCTTGACCTGAATGTTGCTCTTTTTCCTTCACGAACATGCTTTATCCTCCATTTACGTGACATCTCAAACATATGATGTGAACAGCAGACAAGATATGAATACAAAGCTTGGCATTGTTTTATCATCCATCAACCTTGATTAAGTAATATATAGTTTGCACGACAGCAAGATATCCCTCCATGACAATCTAAGGTTCTTATGAAGTAATCATGACTTTCTGTTTAGAGTTCAAGCGTAAGTAAAAATAAAAATAGAAAATACAATAAAGGAGCATGTTAAGCTTGAATGGAGAGCGACCGTGACCCCTGTCTCTTGCTCTTCCTATTTGCAGTTTTGGCAAAGGGAGGTGGCAATGTTAAGGCAAGAATTGAAGAATCTACGTGAAACTTACAGGTAACAGTTTTCTCCTAATGCAGTACTTTGCGGTTCTTGAGGTCATATTGCACATATATGGTATGTTCATCGAGCTTTTCCTGGCATAGATGCGTAAAGAACTGTCCCTCTTGCGAGGTTCTCCTTAAAGATTTTTCCTATTTTAGACCTTGATTCCATGTTAATTTCTTCTATATGACATCCTAGCACTCTACCGTTTAACATGCCTATCGGGTTTAAGATATGTCTCTTATCTCACATCATCTAGATATGGTTGTGTCGGTAGATAAGTCTCGCACAATCTCAAAATAGTATGGCATGTTTTCAAACCGAGCATGTGTAATCCTTCTAGAGGTGAGGAATGGGGATATTGGATTTCAGATATTACTAATCCCAGATCGCCTATATTTTATAGAGCAATACATTCCCGGCCTAATTAATGAATTGAATTTTATTTAAAAGTACTATCGGTGGAGAGAGCTTTCTCCACAAGTGATCTTTGTTACCCTTGATGTTGGTTAGTGAAATGGCAGGTTGGCCACAAGCAAAAGATGAATGGTGTAGATGCCACTTGTGAAGAAAAGTTTGTTCACCGCTAGTATTTCCAAGATATATCCCCATTTGATTAATTAACTGAATTTTAGCAAGACAAAGACTTTATACCCCTCACCAGTTTTAGAACTGTATATAACTTTTTCCCAATTTAAATGAGAAACCTAGATATAATGCATGAGGTTAGTCAGGTATTTCAAGGGTTCATACTTTGCCTACCTTATCTTTGTAAAAGAAAGGTGCGCACATAAATATAAGGCATTTTGCAATTAGCAATTGCATACATCTCTACAATCTTAACAAATATTGTACATTGTGTTGAGTTAGGAAGTTGATGGGAGAGCAACTCAGCGGACTAAATGTGAAGGACTTACAAAACATAGAAAACCAGTTGGAGATGAGTTTGCGAGGTGTCCGAGTTAAGAAGGTTAGAATGCAATTTGACTACATGGCTATCAACACTAAAATTCCATGGTCAACCTTTTATACTGACAAACATCTGAAATTGCAGGAGCAGATTTTGAATGACGAAATACGAGAATTGAGTCGAAAGGTACTTCCAAGATCGAACCCATTTAGCTGTTGAAGCGATTCGCAAATTCTCGCGATTAAGCATGAAATTCGTTTGTAATCGTAGGGATGTATGATTCATCAAGAAAATGTGGAACTATATAGGAAGCTGAACCGAGTTCGCCAGGAGAACATGGAGCTACTCAAAAAGGTATGTCTATTCATCATAGGGAAATTCATGATTTTGTCTAAACTAATGGTGTATATAGTTTGAGACTAAAGCATTGTGACAGGTTTATGGGACGACGGACGTGAATTCATCAAATGAAAATGGGTTTTATCCATATGAACTTCGCACAACAGAAGATCCGCACGTGGCCATTCATCTGTAGAAGATCGATCGGAGAGATTGAATATAAGCAATATAACAGTAATTAATGTACTATGAGTCGTCCATACGCTGGTTTCGAGGATGGAGTCGTTCCTTCTTTTGTTTTGCTCATGTTTACCTTAGAAAGCAGTGGCACTCAATGGCAATGAGAAGCTCTTGCTGCAATGAACGAACGAGTGGTACGTCTTGCAATCAATATGTTGCTTCGTCGGGGACTTCATAAGCAAATTGATCGCAATAGAAGTGACTAGTGTTAGAACTGCGTATGATTTATATGATTCTGTGTGACCGATCCAAGAAAAAATATGCAGGAATTTATCCATAAGATAAAAAAATTTGCAATTTTTTAATGACCCAATTAAGAAATTAGACGAACTTTTTACATGAGGGGTAAAAACGACCATCACTAAATTTTCCGTCCATATGGGTTGACTTAGCATTCGAAGTGGCTAACAGCCCTGGCATGTACAATAAACATGTTAACTAAGCGAAACCACGTTGTTTCTAATTACTCAGAAACAACGTCATTCTTGAGTTTCTATAACGACGTAGGTCGATTGTTCTCCATAGGCGGTATAGATATGAAGCAATTGAATTGAATAGTTCCTCTAAACTTGCCAACTACATACAATTTGCATGATCTCTGAAAAAAACCTAAGTAGCGCTCTAAGAAAGTTTCTCGATTTGTTTTGCTTATTAAATTGTTTAGAAATGGACAAATGTATTAGTTTTACATATATTTATATGCTGACATGTAAATGGATTGCTAATTTTGGAAGAATATGACAATTTTATAAGCTATTTGATGTATGGTGTAATTTAATGTCTAATTATAAGTCCCATGGTGCAAAGTGTTGATTTTAAAAGTAGAGGATGCAAAGTGGTATTCAGACAAAAGTTAATGAGGATTGTTGAGAAAGGGGATCGGCTTTGATTGCTATCTACACAAAGTACTCATCGTTATTCCAAAGGAGACAATGAAGTGATATCACCATACTAAGTAAAAGCAAATTATCAAATTGAAAAATCATCTAAGTTGTCAAACATGACTCTGAAAAACATGTTAAGAAAGTCGATCCTCTTGCACGCTCAGCCAAGTAGTAATACAATGTAATGATCATCAAAAGGACTTCAATGAATTGGCAATGTCGATCACAAATCTATACTTAACATCTCCTTTTAACAGACGCTCCATGGCAGTGTTCACATAATCCATAGGAATAAGCTCAATATCCGCGATTATGTTGTACTTTGTTGCGAAATTAATCATCTCTTGCATCTCCTTAACCCCTCCAACCAAACTTCCTCCCACAATCTTTCTACCTGTAATTATAAGTATTATTTGTGACTTTTTTTTGTCCATGGAACTCTAATGAACCTTTTACTTAAACTAGAAAAAACATTAGAATTTCACCTTATACACCAAAAATAAAGGCAATTTTCTCCAAGAAGTATTATAAAATTCAAAAGACCTGCTTAGGCTTACCCATGAGGAGTGGCATAGCAAGCAGCTCAAGTGGCTTCTCTGGTGCACCAACCATGACAAGCTTTCCATTAGTTTTCAAGAGATCGATCAAAGGCAAAATAGCATGCACAGCTGAGACAGTATCGATGATGCCATCCATTATACCTATCGCAGACTACAGTTAACAAAAGATAGTAACATTAATTTATATTCGGTTATCCTTACCACAATAGATGTTCAAAGACAAAAATTTAATGTTCTTATAACATACCTGCATTTCTTCTGTATTATGACTAACCAAGAATCCATCGGCTCCTAAATGGTTCATAGCTTCCTTCTTCTTATTTGGTGAGGAGCTAATGATGGTCACCTTGAGGCCCATGGCCTTAGCAAATTTTACAGCCATGTGCCCGAGCCCACCAAGCCCAACCACCCCTAAGTGCATTCCGGCTTTATCAAGCCCATAGTACTTCAATGGGCTATAGACAGTGATCCCGGCACAAAGTAGAGGAGCAACACCATCTAGAGGCAAGTTATCAGGGATTTTAACTACAAAGTGCTCGTTTGATACCATGATGTCCGAATAACCACCATAGGTGGTGGTTCCATCGTAGTACTTTGCATCATAGGTCGGGACCAATTTGGGGCAGTAATTCTCAAGATCATTTTTGCAATTTGCACAAGAGTGACATGATCCAGCAATGCCAGCAACACCCACTTTGTCTCCAATTTTGAATTTTGTCACTTTGGTGCCTACTTCAGTTACCACACCGACAATCTCATGGCTGCATATAATGGCGAATTACTATGATTTTTTTCTAAAAACATTTCGTTACCTAAGAAAATAAGAAAAAGATGATGTTTTTAAGAGCTCATACCCAGGCACCACAGGATAAGAAGTCAGTCCCCATTCGTTTTTGATCGTGTGCAGATCAGTATGGCATACACCACAGTACAATACCTTAAAAGTGATGTCTTTTTCTTCGGTGGCCCTATACAAAAGAAAATTAATGCATTTCGGGGAAATAAGAATGTTCACCTTTTGCTGTATTTTCAGTTGCACCCAAAAACGGAAAAATCCAGGCGCGTTACCTTCTTGAGAACTTGAAGGGAGAGAGATGTCCTGAAGAATCTCTGGCTGCCCATCCAAAAGCCTTCACTGGGTGTTCATTCTCTGCTGATATTGCCATTTCCACTAAAGCTTGACGAGCACTACTTCTATCAAACTGGAAGATAAATCTGTAATTTGTGTGTTTTGAGATGTGAGGAGAAAGGTGGAGTGATAAACGAGGTACATATAGGGGTTGAGAAGATACAGGAAGAGGTGGTGATGACGTACTTAGTGAGCAAATTGAACCAGACTCTAGACGTCATCATCCCTTCCCCCCCACCCTTTTTTTTTTGGTCGAACCTTCCCCCTGTTTTTGACCAGTCAACTTTTGCACGAGAATTTTCTCATTTTGGGCTGCCAGGAAAAAGAGAGAAACATCATCTTAACCAAATGAAAAAAAAAAAAAACAGAGAGAGAAAAAGGCAGCAAAATCCACTTTTCCTTGCACATATTTGTATTTAAAACATTGCCATACCAATTGATTTAGTGCAGTATAGTCAAACACTAACTTATACTACTAATAGTTGAAATTTCATATTTGAATGCTACACTTGTGACCAAAAACTCTACTATAATACACGAAATATCCGAAGTCACTCTTGTGACATCTTATGCAGGATCTGTTCTTTCTTGAAAGTTAATTGATTTAGTGCAGTATAGTCAGACTAGAGATAAATGCATCTTGAAAGATTCTACATGTGATGACCAATGTCTTTTGCATTGATTAATTTGTACAAAAAGTCGAACGCTTCTCGAGTATAATACACGAAATATCCGAAGTCACTCTTGTGACATCTTATGCAGGATCTATTCTTTCTTGAAAGTTAATTGATTTAGTGCAGTATAGTCAGACTAGAGATAAATGCATCTTGAAAGATTCTACATGTGATGACCAATGTCTTTTGCATTGATTAATTTGTATAAAAAGTCGAACGCTTCTCGACTATAATACACGAAATATCCGAAGTCAATCTTGTGACATCTTATGCAGGACTTGTTCTTTCTTGAAAGTTAATTGATTTAGTATAGTATAGTCAAACTAGAGATAAATGCACCTTGAAAGATTCTACCTATGATGACCAATGTCTTTTGCATTGATTAATTTGTATAAAAAGTTGAACGCTTCTCGACTATAATACACGAAATATCCGAAGTCAATCTTGTGACATCTTATGCGGGACTTGTTCTTTCTTGAAAGTTAATTGATTTAGTGCAGTATAGTCAAACTAGAGATAAATGCACCTTGAAAGATTCTACCTATGATGACCAATGTCTTTTGCATTGATTAATTTGTATAAAAAGTTGAACGCTTCTCGACTATAATACACGAAATATCTGAAGTCAATCTTGTGACATCTTCTGTAGGACCTGTTCTTTCTTGAAAGTTAATTGATTTAGTGCAGTATAGTCAAACTAGAGATAAATGCACCTTGAAAGATTCTACCTATGATGACCAATGTCTTTTGCATTGATTAATTTGTATAAAAAGTTGAACGCTTCTCGACTATAATGCACGAAATATCTGAAGTCAATCTTGTGACATCTTCTGTAGGACCTGTTCTTTCTTGAAAGTTAATTGATTTAGTGCAGTATAGTCAAACTAGAGATAAATGCACCTTGAAAGATTCTACCTATGATGACCAATGTCTTTTGCATTGAGTAATTTGTACAAAAAAGTTGAACGCTTTTGCATCTTCTAATGATTTAGCATTGTCAATAACTGTCTCGTGCACTCAACCATACTTGATATGGAAACATTTTTTTTATGTCGAATGCATCAATCGCATACAAAACAACGAGGACGGCCAACGTAGTTAAGATCGCGAGCCAACTCGTGAAATCCCACGGATTCACAAGTTGAAACTCGGTAACCTTGTCGACTCGTTCAAGATCTCGTGGTATGACTAAGTTCGAGGCGGGATCGCAAGTCAACCCGCCAAAAACACATCGCTCGCCGCCCTCTCTTGGGGCCCGTTTCAGTGCATCTGAGTGTACTTTCGTCGAAAGTCCTGGGCTTCAAATAGATTGAAGTGGACTCAGGCCCACTTTGGCCCCTGATCGGCCATTGAATTTGCATCAGTCAGGACTTAGAAGTTCGGTGCGTAGCTCTTAATAGACTCAAGCATAATCACACCTTCACAGATCCCGGATGTCGGACGGGGTACAACTTGCTCAGCATTCTTTCATTTTTAGCAAACGATCAAATTTTTTTTTTACCATCAACTCTTTTCTTTACCTTTTCCTCAGGAAAGAGGAAATGTCACATGTTAGACCCATAGAAGGAATAAAAGGAAAGGAAAAAAAAAGTTAAGTGTTGACTTGGGAGAGCGGGCTACTAGTTCGCATCACTATATCGGCCCAATAAACGTTGTCGCGGCAGTCCAATTCAGAAATATATTCATAATGTGGCGATACATGTCATGAAAGGACTACAATGATCAAATTTTTAGAATTCAAGGATTAGATTGTAAAAAAAAAAAATTCAAGAATCCCATTGAACATGGAAAAAAAGTTCATGGATCACCCATGTTATTACCTCTGTTTTTTTGTTAGCTATTAGGACGGGTAGATTAGTGGTGGCGAGTTGGTTAGTAGTGTTTTAGAAAGAATTGCGTTAGCTTTATTGAGGGTAGCATTTTAGCTTAGATTCCTTAAGGGTTTAAATTAGAGAGGGCAACGTTTTATATTAGAAATGTTCTTGGAAATCGAAAAGTTTTAGAACAAATGTCTTCAGGATATTGTAAAAATAGATAGAACTAAATTCAAAGTGTTGATAATAGAATGGAAGTTGAAATGTTTTAGATTACAAGTATCTTGGGTAAAATTCAAAATTTAAATGTTTAGAAACAGATAGATTCTTGAATCATAGACCGTAAATAGCAATTGAATTGAATAGATCCTCTAAACTTACCACCAACATACAATTTGCATAAGCTTTAAAAAAATTCGAAAGTAGCCCTCTAAGAAAGTTTCATTTATTTGTTTTCCTTTGTAAATCTTTGAGAATGGACAAATGCATTAGTTTTATATGTGTATATATTGATATGTATTCTTGGAAGAAAATGACAATTTTGTAAGCTATAAATATCAACTAATTTTTAGTGTAATTTAAAGTCTAATTACAAGTCTCATGGTTGTGTCGATTTAAAAAGTGAAGGATGCAAAGTGGTGTTTCGATAAATGTTAGCGAGGATTTTTTTTTGAAATTCCAATAAATTATTTTCAGATATAAACCAATATTTTTTTCTCAATTTTTCATGATATGCTCTTTATATAGTATGGCGTATTATGTGGGTTAAGCACACTGTTGATCCTTTAACAATTGTCATCAAATGAGAAATTGGATCTTGAAATTTCTTGTTGATCGACCAAATCCTCTGTGTTGTTTAGTTTTTTCTTCACGCGGTCACAGAAATGTTGAGAAAGGGCATTGGCTTTGAGGGCATGAATTTGTTACTACACATAAAGGAACTCTTTTGCATACTTCCAGAGGATAGCAACCTAAAACGCGGTTGCTATTTATACAAAGTAGTGGTCGTTATTCCAAAGGGGACAATGATATGTTATCACCATACTAAGTAGAAGCAAATTATGAAATGGAAATTTCATCTTGGTAGTAAAACATGACCCTGAAAAAACAAGATAAAAGAAAGCTGCTCTTCATCCACACTCAACCAAGTAGTAATCCATCGAAATGATCATTGGAATGGCTTCAATGAATTGGCGATGTCAATGACAAATCGATACTTAACATCTGCTTTTAACAAGCGCTCCATTGCAGTGTTCACATAATCCATAGGAATAACCTCAATATCTGCAACTATGTTGTGCTTCGCTGCGAAATTGATCATGTCTTGCGTCTCCTTAATCCCTCCAATGCAACTTCCTCCCACAATCTTTCTACCTGATATTATAAGTCTTATTCGTTACTTTTTCCGTCCATGAAAAACTCAGAGTTAACCTTTTACTAAAACAAAAAAAGTATCATAATCCTATTTTGGACACCAAATGAAGGCAGTCTTTTCCAAGAAGAACTATAAAATTTTGAAAGACTTGCTTAGGCTTACCCATGAGGAGTGGCATAGCAAGTAGCTCGAGTGGCTTCGCTGGTGCACCAACCATGACAAGCTTTCCGTTAGATTTCAAGAGACCGATCAAAGGCATAAGAGCATGTACAGCTGAGACTGTATCGATGATGCCATCCATTGTACCCATTGCAGACTGCAATTAATAAAAGATATTAATATGAATCTTTATTCATTTATCCTTACACCTATGCATGATAAAAAAAAAATTGATGTGACTCTTAACATACTTGCATCTCTTCTGTATTACGGCTAACCAAGAATCCGTCAGCTCCCAAATGGTCCACGGCTTCCTTCTTCTTATTAGGTGAGGTGCTGATGACAGTCACTTTGAGGCCCAGGGCCTTAGCAAACTTTACAGCCATGTGCCCAAGCCCGCCAAGCCCCACAACCCCCAAGTGCGTTCCAGCCTTATCAAGAGCATAGTACTTCAATGGACTGTAGACAGTAATCCCAGCACAAAGGAGAGGAGCACCACCATCGAGAGGCAAATTGTCAGGGATTTTAATTATGAAATGCTCATCCGATACCATAATATCCGAGTACCCACCATAAGTGATGGTTCCATCATAGTCCTTTGCACCATAAGACAAGATCATTTTGGGGCAGTAATTCTCAAGATCGTCTTTGCAATTCGCACAAGAGCAACATGATCCGACCATACACCCAACACCCACTTTATTCCCAACTTTGAATTTTGTCACTTTGGTACCTGCTTCAGTGACAACACCAACAATCTCATGCCTGTATACAATGGCTAATTAGTATAATTACTTCCTCAACGATTTCCATTTATGTATCTAAGAAAAAGGAAAAGGATGATAATTTTTAGAGCTCATACCCAGGTACTACAGGATAAGAAGTTTTTCCCCATTCGTTTTTGACATTGTGGAGATCGGAATGGCATATACCACAGTACAATACCTTAAAAGTCACGTCTTTTTCTCCGGTGGCCCTATAAAAAAATGACAAAGACAATTGATGCATTTCGAGAAAAAAGATGTTCACCTTTGTTGTATATTCAGCTGCAGGAAAAGACAGAAACAAAGGAAAGAAAAATCGAGGCATATTACCTTCTTGAGAACTTGAAGGGAGAGAGATGTCCTGAAGAATCTCTGGCTGCCCATCCAAAAGCCTTCACTGGGTGTTCGTTCTCTGACGACATTGCCATTTCACCAAGCTTGACGAGCTGTTCACACCTAAATTTTGCCCATATTACCTAGGGTTTTATCGCAAAAATTAAAAAATTAAAAAATTAAAAATTAATTAAAATTAAATTAGGGTTTAATTCTTTAATCCCTAAACCAAAAATATTTTCATTAAAATTTGCATGGCATATAGTTATTAGGCGCATTTGCATTAATAGGGCCTATTAGAACATATTTTCCATATTCATTTTCAAAAATTAAATTAAAAAAAATTAGTTATTAAAAAAAGAAAAAAAAAGTTAATTTAAAAAAAAAAAAAAAAAGAAAGAGAAAGCCAACGTTGAATGAGTCAACGTTGGCCTGCTTCTCTTTATCATCCCTGCAGTGACCTAGGGAAGGAAAAAAGACGCAGCAGTCGAAGGAAAAAAGTGAGAGAAACGGAGACCGGACAGAGAGGAGAGAGAGAGAGAGAGAGAGAGAGCCGAGCAAGAAGGGGCAGAGAGAGACCGGCATTCCGGCCGGTCGGCGTCGGACGGCGGCACAGGCGCGGCGTCTGGCGTCGGCCGCGCGAGGCGAGCCCCCAGGCGCCGGTCGCCGGCGCTCGAGCCGACCGAGGGAGACAAAAAGAAGCGGAGCTCGGCAGGCGCGGGTGCGGTCGCTGGTTTAAGGCCGTCCGCGAACGGGCGGAAGGGTCGGCATTCGGGCCGGCCACAGCAGGCACGGCGGCGGCGGCGGCGGAGCGGTATTTAGCTCGGGCGAAGGGAGTGCAGTGGCAGGCTGCTCGGCATTGGAGTGGACGGCAGACAGCAGGCGGCTGTCGGCAGGTGAGGTGTCGGGACCGTCGGGCGGACGTGTGCTGAGCGGCTGCTGAGCAAAGGCTCAGCCGCGGAGCCGGAAGCCCTCGCCGCCAAGGTTAGACAACCTAGGACGCGGCCGGCCAGTCCCTCGCCGGGACTCGGCTGATTCGCGGCTGTCCAGCCCTTCATCAGGGCTTGGACGGCCTTGGTCGATCGCCGGTCACCACGGCGGTGACCCGGGTGGAGGACGCTCGCCTTCCCTCGTCGGGGCGGCGATGCGGACCTAGGTGGAGCGCCGGCCGCGGAGGCCGGAGCTCGTAGGAGCGGCGGCCGCGGAGGCCGGAGCTCGCAGGAGCGGCGGCTCGCCGTCAGGCAGCGGCTGCGAACCAGGTTGGGCGACTCAGGGTGGCGGCCGGGAGTCGCGTCGGCAACCGGCGAGCCGGGCGCGGTGCGCCGGTCGCGGCGGCTAGGGCGGTCGCGAGTCGGGTCAGGCACTCGGCGTGCCGGGTAGGGTTCTCGCGAGGCGGGTCGGCGGCCGCGAACCGGGTCGGCGAGTCGGGTCATAACCGGGTAGGGTTTTCGCTGAGTCGGGTCGCGTCCGGGTCGGCGAGTCGGGTTGCGACCGGGTGGGCCGCTTTTAGTGTTTTAATTAGGTATTGGGCTTTGGGCTTTTCTTCTGTTTTTTTAGTGAATTAATTTCGGGCTGGGCCTTTGTTTTTTTTTTCCTTTTATTTTATTTGCCGAGCCGGGTTCGACAAATGAACCCGGCCCAGTGGACCCGGGCCGGCGCGCCCGGGTCATTTTTCGAACCGGGTCGGATATGGAGATCCGACCCGGTTTGTTCTTTATCATTATTTTATTTTATTTTTATTTATTTTATTTTAAAAAAAATTTCAAAAAAATTCAAAAAAAATTTCAAAATAAAAAAAAATTCCGAAAAAAGAATTTCAAAAAAAATATTTAATTTTTTTTTAATTTTTTTTTTAAAAAAAATCAAAAAAAAAAATCAATCAAAAAAGAAAATCAAAAAAATTTTCAAAAATCAGAAAATTCATTTGGGTTTTGGAATTGATTTTTTCTTGCCATATTGTATGATTAATGTCATATTTGATTGCACGTCACCTGGTTCACACACTTTGAATTGCGCGTTTAATTTAACCTTGCACGTAGTTGATTATGCATGTTTAAGTTTAGATATTAATTGTCGTTCCCCTTAGCTTAGTCAGGAATGGAATTTTGAGATTCCCGTTTAGCGAGAGCATGTTAGGTGGTGAATTGAACAAGATTAGGTACCGAAAGGGCACTAATTAGTCGATTAGTGTACTCAAGTCCCCGAACCCATTGAATCTCTGGTTCGTAGAAGTGAAGTATTTCTCCCGCGCTTCACTTAGGTGTCTAATCGACCTACCAAAAACCGATTAGTGGCGACTCCTAAATGAAATTAATTTGCATGTTAACAACTTAAACTTAAGTCGCGAATTGGTATGGGCTTGGGAGAGCTCGAACTATGTTTAACTTAGCAATCCATTAGCCTAACCCCTTAGGCCTCGGGGCCGGTTCGGGGAGGTCGCGACAGCTTGGCGACTCCGCTGGGGAGTTTCTTAGTGGACTTATGCCATTTTTCTTGTTTAAATACGCCCCTAACGTGAATGTTTTTTGCCATTGACCCCCTATTTTGCAGGTTTGGGATTTGGGAAATAAGTGTTTACTTTTCGAATGCTTGAGGCATTGTTTGCTTATAAACTGTTGTGCATGCTTTAAATGTTTTAGCACTACATTGTTGCACACACAACCATGCTGTCGGACCTGGGCTGCGCTAGGAATGTTTAGGATGGTATTGAGTTGGATACGACTTCGACCGCGAGGCCGCGTAGTAGAAGTTGCCCAACTCAATCCCGAAAGTTTCTTTCTTGGTGTCAAAAATGCTTACCTTTGCTCGCGAGGCCGCGTTGCATCGGGGTATCATTCTTGACCAAGCCGGAGTTACGAGAACTTGGCTTAGCGCGCGAGGCGGCGACTAGTCATCCTACTCTCGTAATTCCAATTTGTTAAGCCGTCTAGAGTAGAAGTCCAGCCGCACGTTACATTTGCATGTTTGTGTGATAAAAGTCTGTCATCCACTGTAAGTATGGTTCCTCTATTTACTTGTTTACTTTTGAATTGAAACTTTCATTTTTGAAATTTATGGAAATCAATCGAATGTCCTAGGTGATCTAAGCTTATAATTGCAAAATTCCTGGCAATCACTTTTGATAGCGAGCCTTGAGCATGAATCTCAAACATCTCTGATTTGGCCCTACAAAACAGATGGTCTTGTCTAAATTTTCAATCATGAGTTTAAAATCACATTTTGTATAAAAATTCTTTCAAGTCAAGATTGTGTCTTGGGGCATAAAATTGAAATCACATTTTCAATAAAATTCCTTTTTATTCACATTTCGGAATCAAAATTCAAATCACTTTTTGTGTATTAATTTTTTTTTTAAAAAAAAAAATAGGAATCACCTCATTTTTGCAAAAGTAAAATCACAAATCAGTCTTTCAAAATTGATGCCGCATTTTGCGATGAAACTTTTGGAATAAAAAGGACGCTCGATTGATAGCCGCGATTTGATCTTTTAATGATGTCTCCACTTGCGATGAAATCTTGGTGAAATACTAAATGCCCACAAATAGGAACCATGGGGCATGTATTTTTGCCTCGCTTTCGTCATGAGAGGCGACATCAGTAAAAGACCACTTTTTCATTCACATACTAACATTGTCTTCCTTTTGCAGGTTATGCGTAACAGTCGTTCCTTAGAATTCTCTTGCTTAGTCATGCAAGGAACCGGAGTTTAGAGTTAGAACGGGAATTGTTTGTTTGCACTCCTCTATTCAAGAGTTTTTCAAACTTTATCCTTAGAAACCATTGTTTTCTGATTTGGGTTTTAATTGTGAACCCAATCGATATATTTGTAAATCACACAACTCACATCTCTGAGTAATGAGGTTCTAATTTAGATCATTGTCCTTTGAAAATAATTGCAGTATTTCCACTTGAGTCATCGAGTTAGGCTTTTATGCCTTACCTTCAAAATGTTTTGAAATTGAGTTTCAAGAACGACTCGCATAAAATTTTACCTCTTCACCTGGCCAATTTTGCAGGTTGATTTGCAAAACGACACCGTGAGATGGTAAATCTGTAATCGTTCCAATTAGAACTTCTTGTACAACAATTGACTTGTTTATTCATTTTTGTCAAAACAGATAAAGGGGCGAAGGAATGTGTTTGACCATAGTAATAATGCTTCCAGTTAGAAAGACATGACGAGGCCAAACCGTCCGTCCCATGATGACAAATGAAAGGTTGCGTCACGATGGGGCAAAATGGTGCATTTGAAGGACTTCTGTCCATCAAATTAGGGGCATGCGAAAAATAGTCGGGGGCATAAGTAGTCAAGATTATCAAAGGTGGAAGACCTGAGCAAAGGACAATGAAAATTAAACAAGTGTTTGTAAGAAGGCATGAAGGAGTATTGAACATACTGAAATCTCCGGAAGAGAAAAGCATCTGACTGGGGCGGGTGTCATCTAGCTGGGGCAAATAGCTTTAGTATAATCAAGCCTGCGAGTAAGTTCCTTCTCCTCCAACAAGTGGATGGATGCAAAAGAGACATATGCCAGACAGATAAATGTAGGGCAGGTCATGTTGTGGACGGTGCCTCCAAACACTTAAGAGGGAATATCAAGCAACTTTGAGGAAGGAGTTGCAAAGGAAAAGCTCAAGCGACGAGATTGCACGAGGAGGACAACTTAGTCCAGAATTGAGCTATCCCCAAAACAAAAGGACAAAACAATGTGTTTGATCAAGGTGACAACACCTTCTTCCAAGAAAGCACGATGAAGACGAATCATCCCTTTTGCTACAATGAAAGGGAAAGCACCCATGGGACAATGCCCTCAAATGTTGAAATAAGAAGTGCCAAAAAGTCAAAGGCGAACGAAAGCGGATGAAGGGTGATCTTGTATCGATTCCAATTTACCCTTTGTATTCCCCTCCTAACATGTTTCATCTTTATTCTTGATAGGAGTTGTCAAATACCTGGGAAGGAAAATTCAAATGAGAGCAAATGGTATCGTTTCCAATTGTCCGTTTTAATACCATTTTTGACATGATCCTTTTTTCCTTTGATAGGAAGCATTAAAGACCTGAAGGACAAATGCAAGTGAAGGGTAATGATGTGTCGTTTCTAATCTTTTGATATATAAAGATTCACGCACTAACACTTTCTTTCTAATTCTTTACAGGGTTGCCAAGCGTCATGCTGCAGGTAATTACCCTTCTTCCAAAATTCAAATAAAATCGAATGAAAATTTTCTTCATGAACAAATGGGGGAGTTTATGATGTATTTGAGAAATAGTACAAAAATAGAATTGTGAAAGCAAACTTTTCACAAAAATTTCGAATATCGTCTTTATCCAAAAATTGCCTTGGTGTTTGACGGATCATTCATTTTGAATCAAAATTCCCTATGGAGATTAATCTATCCGTGATGATCTCGACAAAATGAAAGGGAGATATTAATCATGCCAAGTGAGAGGTACTTAGAATGAGGAAAGGCGAGCTATTCCCAAACACGTCCCATAAACACTTTGAGAGTTAAGCGAAAAGAAAACATGTGTCGTTTAAGGACAAGAGGTTCATTCGCGAGTAGTACATAGATCAAAGTGAAAAGAGGCATTTCGTTCCTCTACCCTACACACAACAGGTGACCATAGTAAAGCCCATTCGAGCCTTTACATATGGATAATTTATACAAAATACCCCTGTCAAGAACCACCCCACAACGGGGCAAATTTGGGGGTTTTGGTCGACATGCTTTGGAGGAAAAGATGAGAAAGACTTCATTGTCCTTACTTGCATTAATCTTTTTGTGGTAACTTCAGGTGGGTCCTTATGGAAGCTTGAAACATCCCTAAATGAGGAAGAGCATTCATTTCTCTACCCAAACACTCATACCATTTGCTTAGCCAAGTTGAGCCTAAATATTCATTTCTAAAACCCGAGTGGTGATTGTCTTCCCACCTTGGGGAAAGGCACATGATTTACCATGTCGATTAGTGCTTATGTCACAACAAGAAAAAAATCTCGAAAGTCCTAGGAGCTCAAATGATTCAAATAAGCAAAAGTCAAATGAAAACTAGGGGGCATGAAAAAGCAGTGTGCCTGGTAAAAGCAAGGCCAATGCCCATTGAAAAAAAAAAGAGAGAAAAAAGAGAGCAAAAGGTAGCCTCAAGAGAAGAATTCTTTCACAAGAAAAAGTGTCAAAAGCAAAATGCTTGCATGAAAAGAAAATTAATGCAAATGCAAAAGTCATTAGAGAAAAGAGCGAAGCTCCTGTATTGAAATGAATAGCCAATGGACTTTCGAGACAAGTTGGACTTCAAAAGTCGAGTGCCTTCAAAAAGATTGACTGATATGGTAATGATGCCACGGTGATCACCAACTCTTAAACCCCTTTTGTGAGTTTCTGAGCCTTTCGAGCCTTTACCCAATCCAATGTTATAACCTTCTCCAAAGTCTTTTCGGATTGGGATGGTTTAAGCGGAAATTTGGATTCCCAAATAAGCTATCGCTTGAAGAAGTAGGGACAAAGTTATCTTATCTCATCTTAAGGTTTCTTGACTTGTAAACCTGATGGAGATGCTGATTGAAAATTATTTCATTCATTAGCCGATGATGCTTATCCGTTGTTGAAACCATGACCAAACCCACATTACAGTTATTTAAAAGACCTCTTGGATTGGTCAATGTGTGCTTATTGCGAATGATTCTCGAAGCCTCCGACACTAATAGTGTGAGGTATACAGAGAGATCAGATTTACTTCCCACATCAATGGATGGGATCAAGCAGCCTTTTTGAGAGTATGTGAAAAGTCCTTTCAGACTAAGGAATTCTTGTTTGGCATGCTTAATGGTCTCTCTTCATGAGTTAAGATCATTTTGACAAAAGACTTTCTCCTAAGGGAATTTGATGATTAATGACGTCTTTCAAGCCTAAAGGCAATTTTGCGATATTGAAGGATGTTGAATGCTTTCCGAACAATTGAGTCTATCCTAAATTGCTCATGCAATCAATGCTTTTCATTGATGATACCATTTTGATATGGCCTCTTGGGATGTTATCTTGCCTGGTACGCACTCGCTACCAGGGCACTTGTTATAACACGTACCTGTTATTACTAATCCTGTAAGACAGGTGACGTTTCCTCAAACACTAACCTTCAAGCCGATCTCAGAAATGCTAAGATTCATCTAAGCATTCATGAATTCCCAAGACCCTGCTGGGAAGGACACGATAGACGATCTATCGAACCTTCGGACAAGAGCCCCTAAGTGTCCAAGTCTTTTAAGCCTCGCTGACAGAGGGCTTTTAAGCAATCCGATCCAACCTACAGGTATGTAAACCCAGGTACGCATTTCAAAATGTTCCGGGTCAATCCTTAAACCCCGATTTCAAAGGTTCCGGGTCAATCCTTAAACCCCGATTTCAAAAGGTTCCGGGTCAATCCTTAAACCCCGATTTCAAAAGGTTCCGGGTCAATCCTTAAACCCCGATTTCAAAGGTTCCGGGTCAATCCTTAAACCCCGATTTCAAAGGTTCCGGGTCAATCCTTAAACCCCGATTTCAAAAGGTTCCGGGTCAATCCTTAAACCCCGATTTCAAAGGTTCCGGGTCAATCCTTAAACCCCGATTTCAAAAGGTTCCGGGTCAATCCTTAAACCCCGATTTCAAAGGTTCCGGGTCAATCCTTAAACCCCGATTTCAAAAGGTTCCGGGTCAATCCTTAAACCCCGATTTCAAAGGTTCCGGGTCAATCCTTAAACCCCGATTTCAAAGGTTCCGGGTCAATCCTTAAACCCCGATTTCAAAAGGTTCCGGGTCAATCCTTAAACCCCGATTTCAAAGGTTCCGGGTCAATCCTTAAACCCCGATTTCAAAAGGTTCCGGGTCAATCCTTAAACCCCGATTTCAAAAGGTTCCGGGTCAATCCTTAAACCCCGATTTCAAAAGGTTCCGGGTCAATCCTTAAACCCCGATTTCAAAGGTTCCGGGTCAATCCTTAAACCCCGATTTCAAAGGTTCCGGGTCAATCCTTAAACCCCGATTTCAAAAGGTTCCGGGTCAATCCTTAAACCCCGATTTCAAAGGTTCCGGGTCAATCCTTAAACCCCGATTTCAAAAGGTTCCGGGTCAATCCTTAAACCCCGATTTCAAAGGTTCCGGGTCAATCCTTAAACCCCGATTTCAAAAGGTTCCGGGTCAATCCTTAAACCCCGATTTCAAAGGTTCCGGGTCAATCCTTAAACCCCGATTTCAAAAGGTTCCGGGTCAATCCTTAAACCCCGATTTCAAAGGTTCCGGGTCAATCCTTAAACCCCGATTTCAAAGGTTCCGGGTCAATCCTTAAACCCCGATTTCAAAAGGTTCCGGGTCAATCCTTAAACCCCGATTTCAAAAGGTTCCGGGTCAATCATTAAACCCCGATTTCAAAGGTTCCGGGTCAATCCTTAAACCCCGATTTCAAAGGTTCCGGGTCAATCCTTAAACCCCGATCTCAAAGGTTCCGGGTCAATCCTTAAACCCCGATTTCAAAAGGTTTGTGGTCCAGCCTTAAACCACGCATTTCAAAAAGGTTTGTGGTCCAACCTTAAACCACGCATCAAAGGTTTGTGGTCTCTTCTCCCTCTCGCATTGCATGATCCCGTGCCCTCCATCAACAAAATTTAGGCGTCTTTTATCTTTGAAAGGAACCTCTTCGAGCTCCCCTTCAAAGAGGGGCAGCTGTTCACACCTAAATTTTGCCCATATTACCTAGGGTTTTATCGCAAAAATTAAAAAATTAAAAAATTTAAAATTAATTAAAATTAAATTAGGGTTTAATTCTTTAATCCCTAAACCAAAAATATTTTCATTAAAATTTGCATGGCATATAGTTATTAGGCGCATTTGCATTAATAGGGCCTATTAGAACATATTTTCCATATTCATTTTCAAAAATTAAATTAAAAAAAATTAGTTATTAAAAAAAGAAAAAAAAAGTTAATTTAAAAAAAAAAAAAAAAAGAAAGAGAAAGCCAACGTTGAATGAGTCAACGTTGGCCTGCTTCTCTTTATCATCCCTGCAGTGACCTAGGGAAGGAAAAAAGACGCAGCAGTCGAAGGAAAAAAGTGAGAGAAACGGAGACCGGACAGAGAGGAGAGAGAGAGAGAGAGAGCCGAGCAAGAAGGGGCAGAGAGAGACCGGCATTCCGGCCGGTCGGCGTCGGACGGCGGCACAGGCGCGGCGTCTGGCGTCGGCCGCGCGAGGCGAGCCCCCAGGCGCCGGTCGCCGGCGCTCGAGCCGACCGAGGGAGACAAAAAGAAGCGGAGCTCGGCAGGCGCGGGTGCGGTCGCTGGTTTAAGGCCGTCCGCGAACGGGCGGAAGGGTCGGCATTCGGGCCGGCCACATCAGGCACGGCGGCGGCGGCGGCGGAGCGGTATTTAGCTCGGGCGAAGGGAGTGCAGTGGCAGGCTGCTCGGCATTGGAGTGGACGGCAGACAGCAGGCGGCTGTCGGCAGGTGAGGTGTCGGGACCGTCGGGCGGACGTGTGCTGAGCGGCTGCTGAGCAAAGGCTCAGCCGCGGAGCCGGAAGCCCTCGCCGCCAAGGTTAGACAACCTAGGACGCGGCCGGCCAGTCCCTCGCCGGGACTCGGCTGATTCGCGGCTGTCCAGCCCTTCATCAGGGCTTGGACGGCCTTGGTCGATCGCCGGTCACCACGGCGGTGACCCGGGTGGAGGACGCTCGCCTTCCCTCGTCGGGGCGGCGATGCGGACCTAGGTGGAGCGCCGGCCGCGGAGGCCGGAGCTCGTAGGAGCGGCGGCCGCGGAGGCCGGAGCTCGCAGGAGCGGCGGCTCGCCGTCAGGCAGCGGCTGCGAACCAGGTTGGGCGACTCAGGGTGGCGGCCGGGAGTCGCGTCGGCAACCGGCGAGCCGGGCGCGGTGCGCCGGTCGCGGCGGCTAGGGCGGTCGCGAGTCGGGTCAGGCACTCGGCGTGCCGGGTAGGGTTCTCGCGAGGCGGGTCGGCGGCCGCGAACCGGGTCGGCGAGTCGGGTCATAACCGGGTAGGGTTTTCGCTGAGTCGGGTCGCGTCCGGGTCGGCGAGTCGGGTTGCGACCGGGTGGGCCGCTTTTAGTGTTTTAATTAGGTATTGGGCTTTGGGCTTTTCTTCTGTTTTTTTAGTGAATTAATTTCGGGCTGGGCCTTTGTTTTTTTATTCCTTTTATTTTATTTGCCGAGCCGGGTTCGACAAATGAACCCGGCCCAGTGGACCCGGGCCGGCGCGCCCGGGTCATTTTTCGAACCGGGTCGGATATGGAGATCCGACCCGGTTTGTTCTTTATCATTATTTTATTTTATTTTTATTTATTTTATTTTAAAAAAAAATTTCAAAAAAATTCCAAAAAAATTCAAAAAAAATTTCAAAATAAAAAAAAATTCCGAAAAAAGAATTTCAAAAAAAATATTTAATTTTTTTTTAATTTTTTTTTTAAAAAAAATCAAAAAAAAAAATCAATCAAAAAAGAAAATCAAAAAAATTTTCAAAAATCAGAAAATTCATTTGGGTTTTGGAATTGATTTTTTCTTGCCCTATTGTATGATTAATGTCATATTTGATTGCACGTCACCTGGTTCACACACTTTGAATTGCGCATTTAATTTAACCTTGCACGTAGTTGATTATGCATGTTTAAGTTTAGATATTAATTGTCGTTCCCCTTAGCTTAGTCAGGAATGGAATTTTGAGATTCCCGTTTAGCGAGAGCATGTTAGGTGGTGAATTGAACAAGATTAGGTACCGAAAGGGCACTAATTAGTCGATTAGTGTACTCAAGTCCCCGAACCCATTGAATCTCTGGTTCGTAGAAGTGAAGTATTTCTCCCGCGCTTCACTTAGGTGTCTAATCGACCTACCAAAAACCGATTAGTGGCGACTCCTAAATGAAATTAATTTGCATGTTAACAACTTAAACTTAAGTCGCGAATTGGTATGGGCTTGGGAGAGCTCGAACTATGTTTAACTTAGCAATCCATTAGCCAACCCCCTTCAGGCCTCGGGGCCGGTTCGGGGAGGTCGCGACACGAGCACTGCTTCAAATCAAACTGGAAGAGAATTTTGTAGTTTGTGTGTTTTGAGATACAGAGAGAAAGTTGATGAGACGGGGGGTGTGAAGCGAGGAATATAAAGGGCTTGAGAAGATATAGGAAGAGGTGGCGATGACGTGCTTAGTGAGCAAACTGAACCGGACACAGTGCGTCATCATTGCTTCCCAATTTTTTGAACAGTCCAACCCTTGCACGGAACGCTATTGTCTGCTCTTGTGCTCGCGGCGGCTCTGCTAGCAGCCAAAAAGAGAGACACATCATCTATAGCATCCAATTGGTAAAATAAAAAGGAAAAGAAATAAACAGAAACAATATGCATCCTCTAAAATGATTTAAATGGCGAAGGCAATGAATATAGCACACCCGTTTTAGCTGCAGGTGCCAAAATTATATGCCCTTTTAGAATGTAGAAGAAGAAAACGTGGTATCACTTTCTTTTTTTTTATATATATTTTTTTCTTTTTTCCAATTGGATGCTATAGTTTTTGTGCAGATTTGGATGCTACAGTCGAACTTTCGGAGCGCAAAAAGATAGAAGTTTCTTGCAAAATTGAATTTGTCTGGTTCAATTCGCTCAAAAAGAGACAATTCCCGTGCAAAGGTTGACTGGTCAAAAAATGGGAAGAGATTAGGACCCACGATGTCTGCCCAGTTTGCTCGCTAGGTATGTCATCACCAGCGCTTCCAGTATCTGCTCAAGCCCTATGCATACCTCGCTTCTCACACCCATCTCATCACCAATCTCTTCCTACACCAAAACACACAAATAAAATTATTAGTTTGTATAGATCGCAACCGTACTTTAGGTTGCTTTGGCTTTGAGTAAGCAATTCTCTTAATGACTTGAGTTCCCTGTACGCGTAGTAAGAAATTCATGAACTCAAAAGCCAACATCCTTTTTCAACTATTATTTCATTAATTTGGGGCTGTGTCAAAATACTGAAAACAAGAATTAGAACTTGATTATGCAAAATGAAGTTTTGAAAAATCAGTTGCACATTTAGTAAGAGCTAGCGATCAGAGGTACTCAATGAACATATCTCACCGTTTAAGTATATGTAACGAAAATTGAGAGAAAACGTCTATAGGTAGCCCTGTCGAAAATATTCTATGGAAATAAAAGAAAATTGCCATTACATTTTGCCTTTATTTCACTTTGCATCTATACTTTTAAAATCAACACTTTACATCTTAAGTTTTGTAATGAGAATTCAAATTATGAATGAAATTAGTTCACATCGTATCGTACTTCATAACATTTTTCAATTAATTACAAAATGTAAAAGTCACTCTTCTAACCTTCTCCACTTAAGTACAATTGAGTCTTAAAACTTATCATAAAAGTACAATTGAAAATTAAAACTTTTAAAAAGTGCAATTAAGTCTTAAAACTTGTCACGAAAGTATAATTGAGTCATGAAACTTTTAAAAAATGCAATCTTATCTTAAAACTTATCAAATCGGTTCAATCAAGTGCTTTTATGGATTGCACTTGTTAAAAGTTTTAAAACTCGATTGCATGGTCGTAATAAGTTTTAGGACTTGATTGCACTATTTAAAAGTTTTAGGACTTGATTGTGTTTTTATGATAAGTTTTAGGATTTGATTGCACTTTTTGAAAGTTTTAGGATTAAATTATACTTTCGTAATAAGTTTTAGGACTTTTGATGCACCTACGTCACAAAATATAGAAGATAATTTTGTTTAGAGTGCTGCTGCTAGCTAGGAGTCTTTTAGAGTGTATGTCAATTGAATGTAATGGGTAACTTTAAGGAACTATTGAATTCAATTGATTGATAATGATACAAGAGCGTGAATTGAATCGACACAGGCCAATCCCTACTCACTTTCTGGAACACCAAATTTCTTCTATAGCTTCTGCTTGTCCGCCATATCTTGAATCAATGATTTAGATGATTCCCAGTGTATTTAGATAGGCTTTCGAGTCTGTATTTCATACCTTAGATTTGTCTGATTATTAAGATAATGTCCCATTCATGTTAAGGTTTCTGAGTCTGTATTTCGATTTGCTTTGCTTCGCTATGAATTCTATATACTTTTCAAGTATTCTTTTAAGTAATAAATACAATTTTCTTTCAATCAAAAAAAATTCACCACCAGCCCCCAAATCTCTCTTTCTTTCCCGTTTCTCCTCATTTCCTATTTAGTTCCACCAAATTAGCTTGATCGCTCCGTCTATTTTGCCAAAATTCAGCCAAATCCCCTTCATTTTTTTACTTGATCCCGTTGAATATTTTCCCTAGTTTTAGTATATTCTAGAATTGCTTCTAAAAATCGTCGAGGGTGTGAACTAGGCAAGTTAGCGTACCTCACAGATAAGAAGGAAAAAGGGTGACTAATGTGTGGTTCGCTGGACCTTGATCACGGTGAGCCCATGGCCGAGTATTGTCAATTATTCAGTGGAGCCCGGGAAAAAATCATAAGAGGAAGGTCAAATTTCACTATGGATTGGGAGAAAATGGCAATTTGCTAAGCGATAATATCAACTGATGTTTCGAGTAATTTAAAGTCTAATTATGACTCGGGAAAATGACACAAACGGTCCTTAAACTTGGACGCAATGTACAATGTAGTTATTGAATTTTTAATTTATTCAATGTAGTTCTTAAAATTTAACCCAATATGCAATATGATCCCTGAACTTTTAATTTGTTCAATATAATCCCTGAACTTATGATAAATATTCAATTTATTGAATAAATTAAAAGTTCATGGACCAAATTGCACATTAGATCAAAGTTTAGGAACTGTTTGTGTCATTATCCCTTATGAGTTTCACGATAAAAATTGTTGATTTTAATACTAGAGGATGCAAGGGAGTAATGAGACAAAAATTAATGAGGATTTTTTGAAACTTCATTTAAATATTTTCGAATCCACATATATTAAAGGTAAGTATGGTTCAGGCGGGCTATTCCCAACATGGAACCGGGAACTGGCCATTAAGGACTAGTTCTAAGAAATTGAAATCGGGAACCGGATGGCCCGGTTTCCAGGTAGATCCATGGAACCGATCCCACCAAGTTTCATATAAATGGAGGTGATCGAGAGTTAGAAAGAGAGGCAGTGAACGGCTAGAGGCGTGGCCATTAGTTAATGGGAGTTGAGAGTCGAGTTTCAAATTAGGAATTTTATGACTTTCATTTTTCTAAAAATGTTTTCTTTTTTTTGTTTGATTGAAATTTTTCTTAAAAATTATATATATGTACATATATTACCGGTCTAGTTCAATCTGGGTGGGCGATTCCATGCCTAGAACAGAGAACCGAATAGGTACTCATCGATTTTTGTAAACTAGAACCGAAAACCGGACCGGTCCTCACAGGAGCTGCCGGTTCTAGGCTGGTTCGGTCCGATGCCGAGCCGTTCCTGGGTCCTTTGCACGCCCTTAACATATATAGAGTTTTTCTCAATTATCGAATGTGAAATTCGATCGCGAAACTTTTTGTTGATCGACCAAATTCTCTGTTGTTTAGTTTCTATTCTCACACCTCACAAAAAGATTGTTGAGAAAGGGAATTAGCTTTGAAAGCATGAATTTCTCACTAAACATAGAGGAACTCTTGTGACTATGTGGACTGCATACTCTAGAGGAAAGAAATCCATAATGTGATTAGGGGTAAGTGATTTCAGTTTCCGTACAGGTTTTATCTGAAACAGATTCCTCATTTTTAAAACCTAAAACTTACCTTACATACTGTAGAACCTGGAACGTACCCTGTCACAAATCCTAAGGTGGGTTCTAAAATCCACTTAGGTTTCACCCGTATTATTAATTGAACAATTGCCGTGAATCATCATCTTTAATGACCACCACTTGTTGCTACAAATCTACTGACCACGATTTATATTTAAACACACGAAAAATATGAAAACATTAACAAAATAAAAATCTCAATCATAAAATAGAAGCTCAGACTAATGGTTCCAGATTATATATTCATTATCGGACGCCATGAAATACCACATGATCACATGAAGACATAACAAAAAAATACAAAAATTTGTTCCAAGTTCCACCTACCTATAACCTAAAATCTATCTGTCGAAACAAGTTCCTCTATTTTTTGAACCTGAAACCTATCATGCATCTCTTGCAACCTAAAACCGGATAGGTTCCCATCGGTTCGGTTTTTGGTTCCAAATTCTACCACGAAACCATACTCGCCCCTAAACGTGATTGTTATTTAGACAAAGTAGTTATCGTTATTCCAAAGGGGACAATGAAATGATATCACCAAACTAAGTGGAAGCAAATTATGAAATGGAAAAATCATCTTAGTAGTAAAACACGCCCTGAAAAAACAAGATAAAGAAAGCTAATCTTCATCCATGCTCAGCCAAGTAGTAATCCATTGGGATGATCATCATAATGGCGTCAATGAATTGGCGATATCGATGACAAATCTATAGTTAACATCTAATTTTAACAAGCGTTCCATGACAATGTTCGCAAAATCCGTAGGAATTGGCTCAATATGTGCGACTATGTTGTGCTTTGTTGCGAAATCAATCATCTCTTGCATCGACTTAATCCCTCCAATGCCACTTCGTCCCACAATCTTTCGACCTGATGTTGTCAGTCTTATTTTTAACTTTTTGTATCTATGAAAAACTCAAAGTTAACCTTTTACTAAAACTAAAAAGCATCCCTCAACACCAAAATGAAGGCAATATTTCACAAGAAGAACTATGTAATTTTAAAAGACCTGCTTAGGCTTACCTGTGAGGATCGGCATGGCAAGTAACTCAAGTGGCTTCTCTAGTACACCAATCATGACAAGCTTTCCATTAGTTTTCAAGAGACCGATAAGAGACAAAAGAGTAGGCACAACGGAAACTGTGTCAATGATGCCATCCATTGCACCCATTGCATACTCTAGTTATTAAAGGATAATAACATTAGCTCGTATTCTTTTATCCTTACCCTTATGCATGATCTAAGAAAATAATTTGTTGTTACTCTAACATACTTGCATCTCTTCTGTATTACGGCTAATGAAGAATCCGTTGGTTCTTAGTTGTCCATGGCTTCATTCTTAGTTGTCCATGGCTAATGAAGTGCGTTTCGGCTTTATCAAGTCCGTAATACTTCAATGGACCGTTGACAGTGATCCCACCACAAAGAAGAGGAGCACTACCATTAAAGAACTATTGAATTTAATTGATTGTTCGACCAAAAAAACAATTCAGTTGATTGATATTAATATTAGAGTGTGAACTTGATCGACACAGGCTGATCCCTACTCACTTTCTGGAACACCAAATTTCTTCTATAGCTTCTGATTGTCTACCATATCTTGAACCGATAATTTGGATGATTCCCGATGTATTTAGATAGGCTTTCGAATCTGCATTTCGTACCTTAGATTTGTCTAACTATTAAGATCATGTCCCATTCGTGTTAAGGTAAACAGAGTATAAAATGAATTGAATTT
Source organism: Syzygium jambos (assembly GCA_031216235.1). Classification (NCBI taxonomy): domain Eukaryota; kingdom Viridiplantae; phylum Streptophyta; class Magnoliopsida; order Myrtales; family Myrtaceae; genus Syzygium; species Syzygium jambos. The sequence goes on from CM062227.1 coordinate 12,457,249, forward strand.
AGTTACCTGTGACCTGATTTCGTTACGTGGGCCTTTAGTGAATTTTGACCTATTTTTAGTTTTAGTGGCATCACCGGTAAAGACTTATGCTTTGATACCATGTGTAACAACGTGCCTACCTCTCAACACAAATCAATAACTTATTACTGACTTTTCTTAACCAGAAAACCAATTTACTTTGCCATTGAGAACGTGTTTTCATGAGGTCCTCATGGAAGCTGTTTTCTTCTTCTTGCTCTAAGACAAGCACAATTTTACCTTGCCCATATTTAAAAGTAAGCCATACCCAAAGAGGTATATTGTCACTTAAAGGTCGCTATGAGGATCAGAGCCGCCATTTCACGAGTGGAACCTTTACTCTATGTATGTAACAGAGGTAAATTACGAGCATCTATAAAAATTAATTCGCCCGAGAATTTGGAACACAGGCTAATCCGCAGAAAATCGAGACTTTTCCTCTTGTCATTTCAGGCACAAGAGACTATTATATCTGCCTATTCAGCGATAACCAATCGAAATTAATGTGGTGTCTACTTTTACCATAGGAAATGATCATTTGGGTGTACGAAGAGATTGGTGATGAGAGCGGGGCGAGAAGCGAGGTGCATGTAGCGCTTGAGAAGATACCAGAATAGGGAGGTGGTGATGACGTACCTAGTGAGCAAACTGAACTGGACGTAGTCAGCATTGCTTCCAAATTTTTTGACCAGTCCAACCGTTGAAAGAAATTTATCTCTCCATGTACTTGGGTCCGCTCTCATAGCGGCCAACGAGAAAGAAGCATCAACTATAAAATAAAGAAAAAAAAAACAGAAACAATATGCATCCTCTGGAATTTTTAAATTGGGAAAGGCAAAAAATGCGCATCCACTTTACCTGCAAGTGCTAAATATTTTATTATTATTATTTAAGGTCTTCATCTTTCCTTGTACATTTGTGTATTCAAAACATTGTTATAGCAATTTACTTAAAAGGATGATTTGTTGAAAGTCTCTTCGTGGACGTGTAATTTCCAAATCGTTTCTACAGACCAGGCGCAAAATCAGGCACGTTATACTAGGGCCGATTTTTGTTTATTTCTAATTAATCTTAAAAATTAAAATTCCATGAAAAGGTCAGAAATTCCACAAAATCCAAGAAAATGAATTTAGCAATAATGATGTTTCTCGGGACAAAAAATGAAACAGAACCGAAGTACAATAGATTTTTTCCAATAATAAAGATTATACATAATACATCAATTGCAAACGTATACAAACGATATAATGTGGACGTGCTATAATTTTAGAGGATTGCGTATCGTTTCCGTTTTTTCCTTTTTTTCAATTGGATGCTACCCATCAACTCTTGGTTACTTTTCACAGCAGACGCAAGTACAAAGAGAGAGATATTACCTGCAAAGGTTGACTGGTCAAAACAAGAAGATATGATGACGCACGATTGCTCCCGCAGTTTGCTCACTAAGTACGTCATCACCACCTCTTCCGTACGCTCTCAAGCCCTTTATATGTACCTCGGTTCTCACGCCCCTGTCATCGCCAATCTCTTCTAATACCACATCACACACGCACACATTACAGAACTCTCTTCCGATTTAGTTTTGAAGTAGTGCTCGTCAAGCTTGGTTAAATGGCAATGTCACCAGAGAATGAACACCCGGTGAAGGCTTTGGGATGGGCAGCCAGAGATTGTTCAGGACATCTCTCTCCCTTCAAGTTCTCAAGAAGGTAACATGTCATGGTCTTTCTGTTCTCTGTCTCTGTTTTTTGGTGCAGTGAAAAATGCAACAAAGGTGAAAATCTTTTTTTTCTGGAAATTCATTTTTATAGGGCCACCGGAGAAAAGGACGTGACTTTTAAGGTATTGTATTGTGGTATATGCCATTCTGATCTCCACAATGTCAAGAACGAATGGGGATCAACTTCTTATCCCGTGGTACCCGGGTATGGTTCTCAAAAACATAATCTTTTTCGATTTTCTTAGATAAATAAACGAAAGTTTCGACAAAATAATTATGCCAATTGGCCATTCTATGCAGGCATGAGATTGTCGGTGTGGTCACCGAAGTGGGCACCAAAGTGACTAAATTCAAAGTTGGGGACACAGTGGGTGTTGGGTGTTTGGTTGGGTCATGTCAATCCTGTGCAAATTGCAAAGATGATCTTGAGAATTACTGCCCCAAAATGATCCTATCTTATGGATCAAGGTTCTACGATGGAACCATTACCTATGGCGGCTACTCGGACATCATGGTATCAGATGAACACTTTGTAATTAAAATTCCTGACAACTTGCCTCTTGATGGCGTTGCTCCTCTCCTTTGTGCCGGGATCACTGTCTATAGTCCATTGAAGTACTATGGGCTTGATAAGGCTGGATTGCACTTAGGAGTGGTTGGGTTGGGTGGGCTGGGGCACATGGCCGTGAAGTTTGCCAAGGCCATGGGCCTCAAGGTGACCGTTATTAGTACTTCACCTAACAAGAAGAAGGAAGCCATGGACCATTTGGGAGCCGACGAATTCTTGGTTAGCCGTAACACTAAAGAGATGCAAGTATGTTCTAGTCATAAAAGATTTTCTTTTATCATGTATAGGGATAAGGATAAGGGAACATAAATTTATGTTGCTATCTTTTGTTGCGTGCAGTCGGCGATGGGTACAATGGATGGCATCATTGACACAGTCTCGGCTGTGCATGCTCTTTTGCCTTTAATCGGTCTTTTGAAAACTCATGGAAAGCTTGTCTTGGTTGGTGCACCAGAGAAGCCACTTGATTTACTTGCTATGCCACTTCTTATGGGTAAGCCTAAGCACGCCTTTGGAATTTCTTCTTAAAAAAACTGCCTTCGTTTTTGGTATCTAAGATAAAATTCTAATGTTCTTTAGTTTTTGTAAAAAATTATTGTCGAGTTTCACATATGAGAAAAAAAGTAACAATTAAGACTAACAATGACAGGAAGAAAGATTGTGGGAGGAAGCCTTATTGGAGGGATTAAAGAGACGCAAGAGATGATTGATTTTGCAGCGAAACACGACATAGTTTCGGATATTGAGCTTATTCCTATGGATTATGTGAACACTGCCATGGAGCGTCTGTCAAAGGCGGATGTTAAGTATCGATTTGTCATCGACGTTGCCAATTCATTGAAGTCTTCTTGAGGTTTTCGGATGGCTCGGTACTCTCCAGAGCAAGAATGAAGATCAGCATTTCTTATCTCGTCTTTTCAGAGTTGCTTTATATAGCTAAGATCATTTTCCAACTTGTATCAATTTAGCGTAATTTGCCTATGCTCTAGTGTTGTTATCATTTCATTATCATCTCTGAAACAAAGATTATTGCTTTGTATGGACCGCAACCGTACCTTATGTTGCTTTCATTTTAAGTAGGCAATTCTCTTAATGACATGAGCATCCTTGATGTGTGTATTAAGAAATTCATGCACTCGAAAGCCAACATCCTTTTCAACTTTTTTTTCTTTAATTTGTGGCTATGTCAAAATACTACAAAAATATATAGGGCTTGATTATATAAAAAGAGGTTTTGAAGGTTTTTTTGTTTGGTTGAATTTGAAGGTTCACTTGCACATTCGATAAGAATTAGCGATCAGGAAGAACTCAATTAATATATCTTACCATTGTAAGTATATACGTAGTGAAAGATTAAGAGAAGATCTCTATAGGTAGCTCGGTCGAAAATATTCCATGGAAATTTCAAAATTTGCCGTTACATTTTAACTTTATATATCTATACTTTTCAAATCAACACTTCGCTATGAGACTTTAAATTACACCTGAAATTAGTTCACATGGTATCGCGTACATCATAACATTTTTCATTTAATCACAAAATGTCAAACTCACTCTTCTAACCTTCTACAATTGACATACGTCTGAACCAATAGATTTGATCTATTTTAAGCAATAAAAAAATATAGAAGATAATCTCTTTTAGAGTACTAGCTAGGAGTCTTTTAGGATGCATATGATAATTATTCTATATCTCTATTTTTTAGTTTTTTGTTTTCGGGAACAAGTTTAAAACAGAAATCCGTGTGGTAATGCAATTTCATTTTTTTCTTTTTGGAACATATTTTTAGTCCAGAAATAAGTTTGGAATAGAAATGAGAAGTAAAAGTTTTCTACTTTTCTATTTTCAGAACAAAAAGAGAAATTAAAACTCTTCTTCTCGCTTGTCCTCGCCTCTTGCTGCCAATCGCCACCAAACCCTTTGCGGCGGCCGTCTGTCGCCTCCCATCACCCTCTGCCGACCGCTGCCACCTCCGCTAGCCACCTCCTCCTGCCACCATCCCCTATCAGCCGTTGGTTGTCAATAAATGGAAAAGAGGATAAGAGGGAAAAATTTTGTTTTGTTATCAAACGAATTCTGTTACAAGAAAAGAAACTTTTTATCATTATCAAACGTGTATTTTTGTTTAGAAACTCGCTAGAGAATAGAAATAAAAAAATCCATTTCTCGCGAGAAATATATTTCAGAAACATAATGGTTATCATTCACGCCCTTAGAGTATATGTGAATTGTATGTAATGGGTAACTTTAAGTCGAACGCTTCTCGACTATAATACACGAAATATCCGAACTCAATCTTGTGACATCTTATGCGGGACTTGTTCTTTCTTGAAAGTTAATTGATTTAGTGCAGTATAGTCAAACTAGAGATAAATGCACCTTGAAAGATTCTACCTATGATGACCAATGTCTTTTGCATTGATTAATTTGTATAAAAAGTTGAACGCTTCTCGACTACAATACACGAAATATCTGAAGTCAATCTTGTGACATCTTCTGTAGGACCTGTTCTTTCTTGAAAGTTAATTGATTTAGTGCAGTATAGTCAAACTAGAGATAAATGCACCTTGAAAGATTCTACCTATGATGACCAATGTCTTTTGCATTGATTAATTTGTACAAAAAAGTTGAACGCTTTTGCATCTTCTAATGATTTAGCATTGTCAATAACTGTCTCGTGCACTCAACCATACTTGATATGGAAACATTTTTTTTATGTCGAATGCATCAATCGCATACAAAACAACGAGGACGGCCAACGTAGTTAAGATCGCGAGCCAACTCGTGAAATCCCACGGATTCACAAGTTGAAACTCGGTAACCTTGTCGACTCGTTCAAGATCTCGTGGTATGACTAAGTTCGAGGCGGGATCGCAAGTCAACCCGCCAAAAACACGTCGCTCGCCGCCCTCTCTCGGGGCCCGTTTCAGTGCATCTGAGTGTACTTTCGTCGAAAGTCCTGGGCTTCAAATAGATTGAAGTGGACTCAGGCCCACTTTGGCCCCTGATCGGCCATTGAATTTGCATCAGTCAGGACTTAGAAGTTCGGTGCGTAGCTCTTAATAGACTCGAGCATAATCACACCTTCACAGATCCCGGATGTCGGACGGGGTACAACTTGCTCAGCATTCTTTCATTTTTAGCAAACGATCAATTTTTTTTTTTACCATCAACTCTTTTCTTTACCTTTTCCTCAGGAAAGAGGAAATGTCACATGTTAGACCCATAGAAGGAATAAAAGGAAAGGAAAAAAAAAGTTTAAGTGTTGACTTGGGAGAGCGGGCTACTAGTTCGCATCACTATATCGGCCCAATAAACGTTGTCGCGGCAGTCCAATTCAGAAATATATTCATAATGTGGCGATACATGTAATGAAAGGACTACAATGATCAAATTTTTAGAATTCAGGGATTAGATTGTAAAAAAAAAAATTCAAGAATCGCATTGAACATTGAAAAAAAGTTCAGGGATCACCCATGTTATTACCTCTGTTTTTTTGTTAGCTATTAGGACGGGTAGATTAGTGGTGGCGAGTTGGTTAGTAGTGTTTTAGAAAGAATTGCGTTAGCTTTATTGAGGGTAGCATTTTAGCTTAGATTCCTTAAGGGTTTAAATTAGAGAGGGCAACGTTTTATATTAGAAATGTTCTTGGAAATCGAAAAGTTTTAGAACAAATGTCTTCAGGATATTGTAAAAATAGATAGAACTAAATTCAAAGTGTTGATAATAGAATGGAAGTTGAAATGTTTTAGATTACAAGTATCTTGGGTAAAATTCAAAATTTAAATGTTTAGAAACAGATAGATTCTTGAATCATAGACCGTAAATAGCAATTGAATTGAATAGATCCTCTAAACTTACCACCAACATACAATTTGCATAAGCTTTAAAAAAATTCGAAAGTAGCCCTCTAAGAAAGTTTCATTTATTTGTTTTCCTTTGTAAATCTTTGAGAATGGACAAATGCATTAGTTTTATATGTGTATATATTGATATGTATTCTTGGAAGAAAATGACAATTTTGTAAGCTATAAATATCAACTAATTTTTAGTGTAATTTAAAGTCTAATTACAAGTCTCATGGTTGTGTCGATTTAAAAAGTGAAGGATGCAAAGTGGTGTTTCGATAAATGTTAGCGAGGATTTTTTTTTGAAATTCCAATAAATTATTTTCAGATATAAACCAATATTTTTTCTCAATTTTTCATGATATGCTCTTTATATAGTATGGCGTATTATGTGGGTTAAGCACACTGTTGATCCTTTAACAATTGTCATCAAATGAGAAATTGGATCTTGAAATTTCTTGTTGATCGACCAAATCCTCTGTGTTGTTTAGTTTTTTCTTCACGCGGTCACAGAAATGTTGAGAAAGGGCATTGGCTTTGAGGGCATGAATTTGTTACTACACATAAAGGAACTCTTTTGCATACTTCCAGAGGATAGCAACCTAAAACGCGGTTGCTATTTATACAAAGTAGTGGTCGTTATTCCAAAGGGGACAATGATATGTTATCACCATACTAAGTAGAAGCAAATTATGAAATGGAAATTTCATCTTGGTAGTAAAACATGACCCTGAAAAAACAAGATAAAAGAAAGCTGCTCTTCATCCACACTCAACCAAGTAGTAATCCATCGAAATGATCATTGGAATGGCTTCAATGAATTGGCGATGTCAATGACAAATCGATACTTAACATCTGCTTTTAACAAGCGCTCCATTGCAGTGTTCACATAATCCATAGGAATAACCTCAATATCTGCAACTATGTTGTGCTTCGCTGCGAAATTGATCATGTCTTGCGTCTCCTTAATCCCTCCAATGCAACTTCCTCCCACAATCTTTCTACCTGATATTATAAGTCTTATTCGTTACTTTTTCCGTCCATGAAAAACTCAGAGTTAACCTTTTACTAAAACAAAAAAAGTATCATAATCCTATTTTGGACACCAAATGAAGGCAGTCTTTTCCAAGAAGAACTATAAAATTTTGAAAGACTTGCTTAGGCTTACCCATGAGGAGTGGCATAGCAAGTAGCTCGAGTGGCTTCGCTGGTGCACCAACCATGACAAGCTTTCCGTTAGATTTCAAGAGACCGATCAAAGGCATAAGAGCATGTACAGCTGAGACTGTATCGATGATGCCATCCATTGTACCCATTGCAGACTGCAATTAATAAAAGATATTAATATGAATCTTTATTCATTTATCCTTACACCTATGCATGATAAAAAAAAAATTGATGTGACTCTTAACATACTTGCATCTCTTCTGTATTACGGCTAACCAAGAATCCGTCAGCTCCCAAATGGTCCACGGCTTCCTTCTTCTTATTAGGTGAGGTGCTGATGACAGTCACTTTGAGGCCCAGGGCCTTAGCAAACTTTACAGCCATGTGCCCAAGCCCGCCAAGCCCCACAACCCCCAAGTGCGTTCCAGCCTTATCAAGAGCATAGTACTTCAATGGACTGTAGACAGTAATCCCAGCACAAAGGAGAGGAGCACCACCATCGAGAGGCAAATTGTCAGGGATTTTAATTATGAAATGCTCATCCGATACCATAATATCCGAGTACCCACCATAAGTGATGGTTCCATCATAGTCCTTTGCACCATAAGACAAGATCATTTTGGGGCAGTAATTCTCAAGATCGTCTTTGCAATTCGCACAAGAGCGACATGATCCGACCATACACCCAACACCCACTTTATTCCCAACTTTGAATTTTGTCACTTTGGTACCTGCTTCAGTGACAACACCAACAATCTCATGCCTGTATACAATGGCTAATTAGTATAATTACTTCCTCAACGATTTCCATTTATGTATCTAAGAAAAAGGAAAAGGATGATAATTTTTAGAGCTCATACCCGGGTACTACAGGATAAGAAGTTTTTCCCCATTCGTTTTTGACATTGTGGAGATCGGAATGGCATATACCACAGTACAATACCTTAAAAGTCACGTCTTTTTCTCCGGTGGCCCTATAAAAAAAAGACAGACAATTGATGCATTTCGAGAAAAAAGATGTTCACCTTTGTTGTATATTCAGCTGCAGCAAAAGACAGAAACAAAGGAAAGAAAAATCGAGGCATATTACCTTCTTGAGAACTTGAAGGGAGAGAGATGTCCTGAAGAATCTCTGGCTGCCCATCCAAAAGCCTTCACTGGGTGTTCGTTCTCTGACGACATTGCCATTTCACCAAGCTTGACGAGCACCGCTTCAAATCAAACTGGAAGAGAATTTTGTAGTTTGTGTGTTTTGAGATACAGAGAGAAAGTTGATGAGACGGGGGGTGTGAAGCGAGGAATATAAAGGGCTTGAGAAGATATAGGAAGAGGTGGCGATGACGTGCTTAGTGAGCAAACTGAACCGGACACAGTGCGTCATCATTGCTTCCCAATTTTTTGACCAGTCCAACCCTTGCACCGAACGCTATCGTCTGCTCTTGTGCTCGCGTCGGCTCTGCTAGCAGCCAAAAAGAGAGACACATCATCTATAGCATCCAATTGGTAAAATAAAAAGGAAAAGAAATAAACAGAAACAATATGCATCCTCTAAAATGATTTAAATGGCGAAGGCAATGAATATAGCACACCCGTTTTAGCTGCAGGTGCCAAAATTATATGCCCTTTTAGAATGTAGAAGAAGAAAACGTGGTATCACTTTCTTTTTTTTATATATTTTTTTCTTTTTTCCAATTGGATGCTATAGTTTTTGTGCAGATTTGGATGCTACAGTCGAACTTTCGGAGCGCAAAAAGATAGAAGTTTCTTGCAAAATTGAATTTGTCTGGTTCAATTCGCTCAAAAAGAGACAATTCCCGTGCAAAGGTTGACTGGTCAAAAAATGGGAAGAGATTAGGACCCACGATGTCTGCCCAGTTTGCTCGCTAGGTATGTCATCACCAGCGCTTCCAGTATCTGCTCAAGCCCTATGCATACCTCGCTTCTCACACCCATCTCATCACCAATCTCTTCCTACACCAAAACACACAAATAAAATTATTAGTTTGTATAGATCGCAACCGTACTTTAGGTTGCTTTGGCTTTGAGTAAGCAATTCTCTTAATGACTTGAGTTCCCTGTACGCGTAGTAAGAAATTCATGAACTCAAAAGCCAACATCCTTTTTCAACTATTATTTCATTAATTTGGGGCTGTGTCAAAATACTGAAAACAAGAATTAGAACTTGATTATGCAAAATGAAGTTTTGAAAAATCAGTTGCACATTTAGTAAGAGCTAGCGATCAGAGGTACTCAATGAACATATCTCACCGTTTAAGTATATGTAACGAAAATTGAGAGAAAACGTCTATAGGTAGCCCTGTCGAAAATATTCTACGGAAATAAAAGAAAATTGCCATTACATTTTGCCTTTATTTCACTTTGCATCTATACTTTTAAAATCAACACTTTACATCTTAAGTTTTGTAATGAGAATTCAAATTATGAATGAAATTAGTTCACATCGTATCGTACTTCATAACATTTTTCAATTAATTACAAAATGTAAAAGTCACTCTTCTAACCTTCTCCACTTAAGTACAATTGAGTCTTAAAACTTATCATAAAAGTACAATTGAAAATTAAAACTTTTAAAAAGTGCAATTAAGTCTTAAAACTTGTCACGAAAGTATAATTAAGTCATGAAACTTTTAAAAAATGCAATCTTATCTTAAAACTTATCAAATCGGTTCAATCAAGTGCTTTTATGGATTGCACTTGTTAAAAGTTTTAAAACTCGATTGCATGGTCGTAATAAGTTTTAGGACTTGATTGCACTATTTAAAAGTTTTAGGACTTGATTGTGTTTTTATGATAAGTTTTAGGATTTGATTGCACTTTTTGAAAGTTTTAGGATTAAATTATACTTTCGTAATAAGTTTTAGGACTTTTGATGCACCTACGTCACAAAATATAGAAGATAATTTTGTTTAGAGTGCTGCTGCTAGCTAGGAGTCTTTTAGAGTGTATGTCAATTGAATGTAATGGGTAACTTTAAGGAACTATTGAATTCAATTGATTGATAATGATACAAGAGCGTGAATTGAATCGACACAGGCCAATCCCTACTCACTTTCTGGAACACCAAATTTCTTCTATAGCTTCTGCTTGTCCGCCATATCTTGAATCAATGATTTAGATGATTCCCAGTGTATTTAGATAGGCTTTCGAGTCTGTATTTCATACCTTAGATTTGTCTGATTATTAAGATAATGTCCCATTCATGTTAAGGTTTCTGAGTCTGTATTTCGATTTGCTTTGCTTCGCTATGAATTCTATATACTTTTCAAGTATTCTTTTAAGTAATAAATACAATTTTCTTTCAATCAAAAAAAATTCACCACCAGCCCCCAAATCTCTCTTTCTTTCCCGTTTCTCCTCATTTCCTATTTAGTTCCACCAAATTAGCTTGATCGCTCCGTCTATTTTGCCAAAATTCAGCCAAATCCCCTTCATTTTTTTACTTGATCCCGTTGAATATTTTCCCTAGTTTTAGTATATTCTAGAATTGCTTCTAAAAATCGTCGAGGGTGTGAACTAGGCAAGTTAGCGTACCTCACAGATAAGAAGGAAAAAGGGTGACTAATGTGTGGTTCGCTGGACCTTGATCACGGTGAGCCCATGGCCGAGTATTGTCAATTATTCAGTGGAGCCCGGGAAAAAATCATAAGAGGAAGGTCAAATTTCACTATGGATTGGGAGAAAATGGCAATTTGCTAAGCGATAATATCAACTGATGTTTCGAGTAATTTAAAGTCTAATTATGACTCGGGAAAATGACACAAACGGTCCTTAAACTTGGACGCAATGTACAATGTAGTTATTGAATTTTTAATTTATTCAATGTAGTTCTTAAAATTTAACCCAATATGCAATATGATCCCTGAACTTTTAATTTGTTCAATATAATCCCTGAACTTATGATAAATATTCAATTTATTGAATAAATTAAAAGTTCATGGACCAAATTGCACATTAGATCAAAGTTTAGGAACTGTTTGTGTCATTATCCCTTATGAGTTTCACGATAAAAATTGTTGATTTTAATACTAGAGGATGCAAGGGAGTAATGAGACAAAAATTAATGAGGATTTTTTGAAACTTCATTTAAATATTTTCGAATCCACATATATTAAAGGTAAGTATGGTTCAGGCGGGCTATTCCCAACATGGAACCGGGAACTGGCCATTAAGGACTAGTTCTAAGAAATTGAAATCGGGAACCGGATGGCCCGGTTTCCAGGTAGATCCATGGAACCGATCCCACCAAGTTTCATATAAATGGAGGTGACCGAGAGTTAGAAAGAGAGGCAGTGAACGGCTAGAGGCGTGGCCATTAGTTAATGGGAGTTGAGAGTCGAGTTTCAAATTAGGAATTTTATGACTTTCATTTTTCTAAAAATGTTTTCTTTTTTTTGTTTGATTGAAATTTTTCTTAAAAATTATATATATGTACATATATTACCGGTCTAGTTCAATCTGGGTGGGCGATTCCATGCCTAGAACAGAGAACCGAATAGGTACTCATCGATTTTTGTAAACTAGAACCGAAAACCGGACCGGTCCTCACAGGAGCTGCCGGTTCTAGGCTGGTTCGGTCCGATGCCGAGCCGTTCCTGGGTCCTTTGCACGCCCTTAACATATATAGAGTTTTTCTCAATTATCGAATGTGAAATTCGATCGCGAAACTTTTTGTTGATCGACCAAATTCTCTGTTGTTTAGTTTCTATTCTCACACCTCACAAAAAGATTGTTGAGAAAGGGAATTAGCTTTGAAAGCATGAATTTCTCACTAAACATAGAGGAACTCTTGTGACTATGTGGACTGCATACTCTAGAGGAAAGAAATCCATAATGTGATTAGGGGTAAGTGATTTCAGTTTCCGTACAGGTTTTATCTGAAACAGATTCCTCATTTTTAAAACCTAAAACTTACCTTACATTGTAACATCCTGAATTTTGACCCGTTATCGGGACCAATAAAGTGTATATTCATTCTCGTGTATTTTTAGTGAGTCTCGCCTGAACCTGATCAGTCTCGGGACACTAACCATATGAGAAAGGCTAAATAGGAACATGTACGTGGACCGAGAACCCGATCGCGACTGAACGCTGATTTCGAAGAACGTTGAGGAAATATTTTGAGCCAATATAGGCCGATCTTAGGAAAATGACTGGTTGATTTTGTCAGTAACGTACGATCGGATCGCGAGTGATTTCGCACGACCGAAAGTACACCTGGCGAATGAAACCAAGTTTTAATCCAAACGATCGCGACCCTGGTGCTAGTGATAATTCCTCTCTTTCTCTCGAAAATTAGACCATCACGATTCGGACAATCTTAGGTCGATACGCGTGACACCTAAACAGCCGCTCGTTAGTGAGAGACCCTAAAACTGCAAAACGAGCATATTGAGATTACAATATTGGGCCCGAGTTTCGATATCAAAATCTCAAGGGTAATTACGACTATTTTGCAAGACGGACGTCAATTTGTAATGGCCATTCATGTTTGGGATTAAAACAGTTGAAAACTGAAGATTTGACAGAAAGTGAGAAAAAGACTATTTTGCCCCTAAGAACGCCGAGGCCGAATTCGGAGGCCGTTTGAGGTTATTTTTCGCGGCCAACGTCATTTTGGGGTATCCAAGTGTGTTTGGAGTAATTCTGGACAAAAAGTGGATTTTCGACAGAAATTGGAAAATATTATTATTTTATTCCCGGAAACTTCGCAAAGGATTTTCGAGGGCTTAGAAAGCGAATTTTGCGATTCCGACTCTGGATTAGGTATCACATGAATATTTAGGACCGGTATGAGCGAAAATTGGAATTTTGGTTCCGGACGGAAAAATGACGGAATTGCCCCTAGGCCATTTTTGATTTATTTCGAATTTTGAATTAAATTTTGGAGGTTAACCAAGGTTGGGTAAGGTTAACTAGAGTTGATTAACCATGGTTAGGGGCAAATGACCATTTTACCCTTGCATTATTGGATAAGAAGCAATTTCAACCCTTGGATCAAGGGCATTTTGGGCATTTGGCTAGGATTTTGACATGTGGCATCCACCCACTCTCTCTCTTGACCATCTTTGACCCTCACTCTCTCTCCTCAGCCTTCTCTCTCCCCGCGTTCCTCTCTCTCTCCTCCCGAATCTCTCTTCCTCTCTCGGCTGCTCCATTTCCTTCTTCGCCGATCAGCACGCCGGCCACTGTTCACGCCGGAATAGTGGTCCTCGCCGGAGCTGCTGGCCACCGGCCACCGTGTGCCACCCCTAGGCCTCACCCCCAGCCCAGTCGCAACCCTATCTCCCTCTCCCGCCGCCCGTGACCGCCCGTTGCAGCCGCTCCAGCCGAGGCGCGACAAGGACGCCGTCGCCGGCGCCGGGCGTGTTCCGCCTGGCCGCGCCGCCGTGCGCCACCCCAGCCAGCCAGCCTCGCCTCACTGTCCCCCTCTCCACCGTCCTCAGCCTCACCGCCGTCCAGCCCTCCCTTGTTCTGGCCGTGTGTTGCCGTGAGCTTCGCCGGACCGCCGTGGGCCGCCGGCTTGCTTTGGGGCGCCGCCGTCGATCGTACCGCTCGCCGGTCATCGGCCGCTCGCTCCCGTCGTCCCGCGTCGTCAATAGGCGAGTAAAATAACTAATCGCTGAATTAGTCTTAATTGTGCTAAATTAGGGGTTTAATTATGCTAATTAGTGCCTAATTGGGTGGATTTTATGCAAGGGTTGATTAGGGGACCTAATTAGGACTAATTGTGATGGTTTAATGCTAAATTAGAAAGGATTTGTGGGCTGAATTGGAGGGGGTGTCATGGGCTCCGAATTTGGTTTAATTGGCCCAAATTGAAATGTAAATGGGCCCATGAATGAGAAAATTGAGTTGGGCTTGTTTGAGGCCCATTGGAGAAAATTAGAAATTAATGGGCCCAATTGGAAATTAAATGAGCCCAATTAGAATTTAAATGGGCCTTGATGTTGGAATTAATTGAAAATATTTGAAGCCCAATTGGAAATTGAATGGGCCTTGAGGTGGATTGACTTGAATCGTTTGAAGCCCATTGAGAATTAATTGGGCCTTTGGTCGTGGAATTATTTGAAATTATTTGAGGCCAATGGGGAAATTAAATGGGCCCTTGATTGTGATCGTCCACGTTGAAATTGCATATGAGTTAAGGATGTTCTGTGACCGACGGGTCAGGCCTACGGGTCGAGTGTGATTGTGACCGACGGGTCAGGCCTTCGGGTCGATTTATAACTGTGACCGACGGGTCAGGCCTACGGGTCGAGTGTGATTGTGACCGACGGGTCAGGCCTTCGGGTCGATTTATAACTGTGACCGACGGGTCAGGCCTACGGGTCGAGTGTGATTGTGACCGACGGGTCAGGCCTTCGGGTCGATTTATAACTGTGACCGACGGGTCGGGCCTTCGGGTCGAATGATTTATGACCATTGGGTCATGGCCTTCGGGTCGAGTTAAACTGTGATGACCATTGGGTCATGGCCTTCGGGTCGATTTAATTGTCTATGAATTATATTGATATCGAAAGTCTAACCTGCAGGGCTGGAGTATTGGAATCGGGCCGTGGGCCCATGTGAATTTATATTGATTTAATTACTGGTTCAGTGAATTGTGTGTTTTATTTATTTCTGGAGGTGCACGTTAGCCTAGTTTAGGATTAGAGATTTTACTTGCTGAGTTTATCTCACGGTTGTGGTAAAAACCGGATTTTCAGACCCCCGTCAGTAGAATGCCGAGGAAAGGTCCTCTTTTTGGATACCCGTACCGGATTCAGCGAGATGTTAGTGTGCATCCTTGCGGGGACGGATCAGCATACATTAGGCGCCAATCAGTAGTGCTTATAGACGTGGGAGAGGAGTACCACCAAACACAAGAGTATGTAGCTTGGTATTTGAGGGGAGCAGATGGTGTAACTGGACCCCCGATCAGGACCTTTGACGTTCCTATAGACGTGAACGGAGTGATGATCCCGCAGATGGCGAGCGGAGAAGTCTCGGATCCCCCAGCTTCTCTGAGCGTGAGTAGCGTAGGTGATACTGTGGATGGACCGATACCCAGGGATGAGGAGCAAGGAGAGCAGCAAGTTATAGTTGACGATGCCCTCGAGGAGGAAGATGAAGAACTGAATTTGGAAGTAATAGATGAGAATGTTCAAGCAGTTGGAGAAGTGGCTGAGGTTGGATCGGACGAAGAGATAGTATCCGAGGAGAACTCTCTGGAGGAGTCATCGGCATCATCCGATCCAGATTGGGAACCCTAGGATAGGTCCCAGTGTTAGGAATAGAAGTTAATCTAACCCCCCTTCCTTTTTGATGTAACCCTCCCAGGTAGTTAGCTGATACCCTAGGCCACCGATCCTTTTTGTTTAGTGGCCTTTTGTTGTATTCTTTTTGATTGTAAATAACTAGTTTGTATAAGTTTTAAAAAGGGTGTTTATATGTTAGTGTTTCTTAGTATATTATTGTCTATTGCTATTCATGGTTATAATTGCATGTCTGGGTGTATATATATATATACGTTGCTTCCGCATGTGACGTGCATTTGCTCTGATTCGGGTTTCGGGTCGGTGACGCAATCCTGGGAGCGTCGCACCTCTAGTCGACCTACGTGCGGATGTTCATGCTTCGTGAGGTACGGGGCGTGACATCCCCGTTCGAATTGGTATCAGAGCAAGGACAGCTCTGTTCGATTTAGTGGAGCCTTGGAGTGATAAGGAGAAATGACCATGGGTAGTTATAGGGTGACTTAGTGTGCTAAGTGTACCTCCAGAATGTTTGTGTTTGACTGTGGTGGTGATTAATGGAACCAGTATTGTGCAGGTGCGGCAGGACCCAAGGTTAGTGTGCGAGTTCTTGGGTGAAAATTTTGTGCTGTTGTGTTAGCCGCATGCTGAGTGCTTAATTGTTTCTGTGTTTATACCTGCCTAGGACTTAGACCGGTTAGTTGGTTTAGGTCTCTAATTCCCGGATGGAATTATAGCAGGTAGTCGAGCACTCAGGATAGAAAGATGAGCAGTGAAAGAGGAAGAGTGAGAGGAGCCCCAAGGAGGGGCGCAGGCAGAGAAGCTCGTGGTAGAGGTCGTGGTAGAGCCAGAGCGATAGAGAATATAGTTGCGGGTGCTAGAGAGGAAGGGAACCCTAGAGTTGGTGTTGGGGCTGCAGTGGACCCCAGAGCTGATGTTAGACAGGCGGAGGATCCGCGCATGGAAGGAGTTCTCCGAGCGTTAGACCGAATTGGTAATGTGATGGATAGGCAGGCGCAGGAAAGAGAAAATGCAACTGCTCAGGCTGCTGAGGCCGCAGCCGTTGCTGCCGTCCATGAGAATCAAGCTCAAGCTCAGCCAGTGCAGGCTCAACCAATGGTGGCACCGAGACCAATGCACCAGTTGGTGGAGCATTTTCTTAAGTTGAAACCGCCCAAGTTCACGGGTAGAGGTGACCCCGAAGCCGCCCCGCGTTGGGTAGAGGAATTGGAAAAGGCATTTGATCTGTTAGAGTGTACTGAGAGGGAGAAGATCTCTTTGGCATCGTATCAATTGCAGGATAATGCCCACGATTGGTGGAAGGCGGTCAAGGATAGAGTGTTTCCGGAATTTATGGAACCGACCTGGGCAATTTTCGTGGAGCATTTTTATGGGCAGTTTTTCTCTGAGAGTGCCCAGGAGAAGAAAATGGCAGAATTCATGAGACTTCGTCAGGGGTCAATGACAGTGGTACAGTACGAGGCAGAGTTTATCAGACTATCCAAATTTGCCCCGAGAATGGTTGAGAATCCCTTGGACAAGGCTCGAAGGTTCCGGGATGGACTGAAACCGGAACTTCGTACTCAGATGCTTTTGTTGAATATCCGAGATTATAGAGAGTTATATGAGCGAGCCCAGACTATGGAACGGGATCAGATTGAAAGGGCATCAGCATCGGGTTCGAGGTTTATTCCTAATAGGGACAATCGTCGCTTTGTAAGGAGACCAATGACTAATAATAGACGGTTTGTTCCGCCCCCGAGAAGGATTATCGGGAAGCCCAGTCAGACGCAACATAGGATTGGGGCTTGTTTTCGCTGTGGGAGTATGGGGCACCAGATCAAGAATTGCCCCCAACAACGACTTTTAGGACCCCCAGGTCAACCACAGCAGCCGCTTAGAATTGGAAATCAGGCCGGAAATCCTCCACCGGCTATTCAGGGCAGACCACCTGCTCAAGGACGAGTTTACGCGATGGCGCGAAAGGATGCTGAGGACGCGCCGGGCGTGGTCACAGGTACCGTTTCTCTTTGCAATCATTCGGCATATGCGTTGTTTGATCCCGGGGCAACCCATTCATTTATTTCTGAGCAGTTTGTTAGACTGGTTGGTCTGGAGCCTGTATTACTTGAGATTATGTTGTGTGTGACGACCCCACTACATGATAGGGTGTTAGTATCATTGGGATGTTTGGACTGTAAAATTGTGATTGGAAATGTTGAGGAAAGAATTGATTTAGCTGTGTTAGCCATGTATGACTTTGATGTGATCATTGGTATGGATTGGCTGACTAAACAGAAAGCCGTTATGGATTGCGGCAGCAGGACGATCCAATTTAATCCGATTGGTCGTCCTAAGTTTGAATTTCAGGGAAACCGAGGAGGAACCTCGATCCCTTGGATTTCCTCAGTGGAAGCAACAGAGATGCTTGAGGAAGGTTGTGAGGGGTATTTGGTTAACGTTAAGGATCCGACATTGGTGGAGCCTAAATTGGAAGAAATCTCTGTAGTGTGTAATTTCCCCGAGGTTTTTCCTCAAGAGTTGCCGGGTTTGCCACCAGAACGAGAAGTGGAATTTGTAATAGAGTTGGCCCCAGAAACTGAACCAATTTCTAAGGCCCCGTATCGGATGTCGCTGTCGGAACTGAAAGAGTTGAAAGTTCAGATGCAAGAGTTACTAGACAAGGGATTTATACGTCCTAGTGCGTCTCCATGGGGAGCGCCAGTCCTGTTTGTGAAGAAAAAGGACGGGACGTTGAGGTTATGTATAGACTACCGGCAGTTGAATCAGGTGACTGTAAAGAATAAGTATCCACTACCAAGGATCGATGACTTGTTTGATCAATTGCAAGGGGCGTCAGTATTCTCCAAGATTGATCTACGGACAGGGTATCATCAGTTGAGAATTCGGAAAGAGGATATACCCAAGACTGCGTTTAGGACGAGGTATGGGCATTACGAGTTTACAGTCATGCCCTTTGGTTTAACGAATGCCCCTGCAGCTTTCATGGATCTGATGAACAGAGTTTTTAAGGAATTCCTGGATCAGTTCGTCATAGTGTTCATTGACGATATTCTAGTGTATTCGAAGAGTTCAAAGGAGCATGAAGTGCATTTGACGGAAGTTCTACGGACGTTGAGGGAACATGCGCTTTATGCGAAGTTCAGCAAATGTGAGTTCTGGCTTAGCAAGGTAACATTTCTTGGACATATCGTGTCGGGAGAAGGAATATCTGTGGATCCGACTAAGATTGAAGCAGTGCTTAAGTGGCCCAGGCCGACATCAGTGACAGAGATAAGAAGTTTCTTAGGATTGGCTGGCTATTATCGACGTTTCGTGGAAGGATTCTCGTCGATAGCCACGCCATTGACTCGATTACTGAAAAAGGAAACTAAGTTTGAATGGGACGATAAGTGCGAACGAAGTTTTCAGGAACTTAAGCATAGATTGACGACAGCTCCAGTCTTGACTATCCCCTCTGGACCGGGTGGATTTGAAGTATACAGTGATGCTTCGTTCAAAGGACTGGGGTGTGTGTTAATGCAACATGGAAAGGTAGTTGCGTATGCGTCGCGTCAGTTGAGACCTCATGAAGTGAATTATCCGACGCATGACTTAGAGTTGGCTGCCATCGTCTTTGCACTCAAAATCTGGAGACATTATTTATGTGGGGAAAAGTTTCAGATCTATACGGATCATCAGAGCCTCAAATACCTGTTCTCGCAGAAAGAGTTGAATATGAGACAGCGTAGATGGATGGAACTTCTAAAGGATTATGACTGCGACATCATGTATCATCCTGGGAAGGCAAATCGAGTTGCAGATGCATTGAGTCGCAAGTCTAGCATGGCACACATGATGATCAAGGAGTGGGCGTTATTGGAAAAGCTCCGAGACTCGGAATTTAAATTGGAATTAAGCCATGTGTCGAATCTGCTGGCTACTTTGAGGATTGAGCCGGAGATTCAAACTAAGATTAAGGCTCTGCAGTCCACGGATCAGGAAATTCAGAAAATTGTGGAAATGGATGCCTCGGCAAGAAAACCAGATTTTCAGGTATCAGAGAATGGAGTCCTGAAGTATAGAGGACGATGGTGTGTGCCGGATGATATTGAGCTTAAAGAAGAGATATTAAGAGAAGCTCATCGCAGCAATTACAGTATCCACCCTGGTAGTACGAAAATGTATCAGAATTTAAGGCAACATTATTGGTGGAATGGATTGAAAACAGATGTGGCCAGACATGTGGCTAAGTGTTTGACGTGCCAACAAGTAAAGGCACAGCACTGTAAACCTGGAGGATTGCTGCGACCATTGAAAATTCCCGAGTGGAAATGGGAACATATTACCATGGACTTTGTAATGGGACTACCAAGGAGTCAGAGAGGGCACGATTCCATTTGGGTGATAGTGGATAGACTGACTAAGTCAGCGCATTTTCTGGCAGTGCGCAAGGATCTGGAGTTAGAAAAGTATGCAGAGTTGTATGTAAGACAGATTGTTAGGCTTCATGGAGTGCCAGTAACGATTACGTCAGATCGTGATCCGAGGTTTACGGCGAATTTCTGGAAAAGTCTGCAAACGGCTTTGGGGACAAAGGTGCAGTTCAGTACAGCTTATCATCCGCAGACTGATGGACAATCAGAAAGAACAATCCAGACTCTTGAGGATATGTTGAGGGCTTGTGTAGTGGATTTTCAGGGTAAATGGGAAGAACAGCTGCATCTGGTGGAGTTTGCATACAATAACAGTTATCAACAGAGTATTCAGATGGCCCCGTTTGAGGCTTTGTATGGCAGAGCATGTAGGACTCCCGTGTGCTGGGATGAAGTGGGAGAACGGAGCATTACAGGCCCAGAGTTGGTACAGCAAACAGTGGAAGCTGTTGAGATCATTCGAGAGAGGTTAAAAACAGCGCAGAGTCGACAGAAAAGTTATGCCGATCGGAGACGACGACATCTGGAATTTCAAGTTGGGGATCATGTGTTTCTCAAGGTGTCGCCTATGAAGGGATTATCCCGATTTGGCAAGAAAGGAAAGTTGAGTCCGAGATTTGTTGGGCCGTTTGAGATTTTGGAAAAGATTGGCGACATGGCGTACAGACTGGCCCTGCCATCGAATTTGTCCCAGATACACAACGTCTTCCACGTGTCGATGTTGAGAAAGTATGAACCGGATCCGACACACGTTCTAAGATACGAAGAAATAGACGTGGACGACAGGGTGTCGTACGTGGAGAGACCAGTCAGAATCGAAGACAGAAAGGATCGAGTACTTCGGAACAAGACAATCCCGATGGTGAAGGTAGTTTGGGAACACCACGGGACAGAGGGCGCTACTTGGGAAAGCGAGGAAGCTATGCGACGTCAACACCCCCAGTTGTTCGAAGAGCAGGGTTGAAGTGCAAATTTCGATGACGAAATTTTTATAAGGGGGGAAGAGTTGTAACATCCTGAATTTTGACCCGTTATCGGGACCAATAAAGTGTATATTCATTCTCGTGTATTTTTAGTGAGTCTCGCCTGAACCTGATCAGTCTCGGGACACTAACCATATGAGAAAGGCTAAATAGGAACATGTACGTGGACCGAGAACCCGATCGCGACTGAACGCTGATTTCGAAGAACGTTGAGGAAATATTTTGAGCCAATATAGGCCGATCTTAGGAAAATGACTGGTTGATTTTGTCAGTAACGTACGATCGGATCGCGAGTGATTTCGCACGACCGAAAGTACACCTGGCGAATGAAACCAAGTTTTAATCCAAACGATCGCGACCCTGGTGCTAGTGATAATTCCTCTCTTTCTCTCGAAAATTAGACCATCACGATTCGGACAATCTTAGGTCGATACGCGTGACACCTAAACAGCCGCTCGTTAGTGAGAGACCCTAAAACTGCAAAACGAGCATATTGAGATTACAATATTGGGCCCGAGTTTCGATATCAAAATCTCAAGGGTAATTACGACTATTTTGCAAGACGGACGTCAATTTGTAATGGCCATTCATGTTTGGGATTAAAACAGTTGAAAACTGAAGATTTGACAGAAAGTGAGAAAAAGACTATTTTGCCCCTAAGAACGCCGAGGCCGAATTCGGAGGCCGTTTGAGGTTATTTTTCGCGGCCAACGTCATTTTGGGGTATCCAAGTGTGTTTGGAGTAATTCTGGACAAAAAGTGGATTTTCGACAGAAATTGGAAAATATTATTATTTTATTCCCGGAAACTTCGCAAAGGATTTTCGAGGGCTTAGAAAGCGAATTTTGCGATTCCGACTCTGGATTAGGTATCACATGAATATTTAGGACCGGTATGAGCGAAAATTGGAATTTTGGTTCCGGACGGAAAAATGACGGAATTGCCCCTAGGCCATTTTTGATTTATTTCGAATTTTGAATTAAATTTTGGAGGTTAACCAAGGTTGGGTAAGGTTAACTAGAGTTGATTAACCATGGTTAGGGGCAAATGACCATTTTACCCTTGCATTATTGGATAAGAAGCAATTTCAACCCTTGGATCAAGGGCATTTTGGGCATTTGGCTAGGATTTTGACATGTGGCATCCACCCACTCTCTCTCTTGACCATCTTTGACCCTCACTCTCTCTCCTCAGCCTTCTCTCTCCCCGCGTTCCTCTCTCTCTCCTCCCGAATCTCTCTTCCTCTCTCGGCTGCTCCATTTCCTTCTTCGCCGATCAGCACGCCGGCCACTGTTCACGCCGGAATAGTGGTCCTCGCCGGAGCTGCTGGCCACCGGCCACCGTGTGCCACCCCTAGGCCTCACCCCCAGCCCAGTCGCAACCCTATCTCCCTCTCCCGCCGCCCGTGACCGCCCGTTGCAGCCGCTCCAGCCGAGGCGCGACAAGGACGCCGTCGCCGGCGCCGGGCGTGTTCCGCCTGGCCGCGCCGCCGTGCGCCACCCCAGCCAGCCAGCCTCGCCTCACTGTCCCCCTCTCCACCGTCCTCAGCCTCACCGCCGTCCAGCCCTCCCTTGTTCTGGCCGTGTGTTGCCGTGAGCTTCGCCGGACCGCCGTGGGCCGCCGGCTTGCTTTGGGGCGCCGCCGTCGATCGTACCGCTCGCCGGTCATCGGCCGCTCGCTCCCGTCGTCCCGCGTCGTCAATAGGCGAGTAAAATAACTAATCGCTGA
Organism: Syzygium jambos; assembly: GCA_031216235.1. Lineage (NCBI taxonomy): Eukaryota > Viridiplantae > Streptophyta > Magnoliopsida > Myrtales > Myrtaceae > Syzygium > Syzygium jambos. The sequence continues at coordinate 12,479,973 of CM062227.1, forward strand.
ATTAGTCTTAATTGTGCTAAATTAGGGGTTTAATTATGCTAATTAGTGCCTAATTGGGTGGATTTTATGCAAGGGTTGATTAGGGGACCTAATTAGGACTAATTGTGATGGTTTAATGCTAAATTAGAAAGGATTTGTGGGCTGAATTGGAGGGGGTGTCATGGGCTCCGAATTTGGTTTAATTGGCCCAAATTGAAATGTAAATGGGCCCATGAATGAGAAAATTGAGTTGGGCTTGTTTGAGGCCCATTGGAGAAAATTAGAAATTAATGGGCCCAATTGGAAATTAAATGAGCCCAATTAGAATTTAAATGGGCCTTGATGTTGGAATTAATTGAAAATATTTGAAGCCCAATTGGAAATTGAATGGGCCTTGAGGTGGATTGACTTGAATCGTTTGAAGCCCATTGAGAATTAATTGGGCCTTTGGTCGTGGAATTATTTGAAATTATTTGAGGCCAATGGGGAAATTAAATGGGCCCTTGATTGTGATCGTCCACGTTGAAATTGCATATGAGTTAAGGATGTTCTGTGACCGACGGGTCAGGCCTACGGGTCGAGTGTGATTGTGACCGACGGGTCAGGCCTTCGGGTCGATTTATAACTGTGACCGACGGGTCAGGCCTACGGGTCGAGTGTGATTGTGACCGACGGGTCAGGCCTTCGGGTCGATTTATAACTGTGACCGACGGGTCGGGCCTTCGGGTCGAATGATTTATGACCATTGGGTCATGGCCTTCGGGTCGAGTTAAACTGTGATGACCATTGGGTCATGGCCTTCGGGTCGATTTAATTGTCTATGAATTATATTGATATCGAAAGTCTAACCTGCAGGGCTGGAGTATTGGAATCGGGCCGTGGGCCCATGTGAATTTATATTGATTTAATTACTGGTTCAGTGAATTGTGTGTTTTATTTATTTCTGGAGGTGCACGTTAGCCTAGTTTAGGATTAGAGATTTTACTTGCTGAGTTTATCTCACGGTTGTGGTAAAAACCGGATTTTCAGACCCCCGTCAGTAGAATGCCGAGGAAAGGTCCTCTTTTTGGATACCCGTACCGGATTCAGCGAGATGTTAGTGTGCATCCTTGCGGGGACGGATCAGCATACATTAGGCGCCAATCAGTAGTGCTTATAGACGTGGGAGAGGAGTACCACCAAACACAAGAGTATGTAGCTTGGTATTTGAGGGGAGCAGATGGTGTAACTGGACCCCCGATCAGGACCTTTGACGTTCCTATAGACGTGAACGGAGTGATGATCCCGCAGATGGCGAGCGGAGAAGTCTCGGATCCCCCAGCTTCTCTGAGCGTGAGTAGCGTAGGTGATACTGTGGATGGACCGATACCCAGGGATGAGGAGCAAGGAGAGCAGCAAGTTATAGTTGACGATGCCCTCGAGGAGGAAGATGAAGAACTGAATTTGGAAGTAATAGATGAGAATGTTCAAGCAGTTGGAGAAGTGGCTGAGGTTGGATCGGACGAAGAGATAGTATCCGAGGAGAACTCTCTGGAGGAGTCATCGGCATCATCCGATCCAGATTGGGAACCCTAGGATAGGTCCCAGTGTTAGGAATAGAAGTTAATCTAACCCCCCTTCCTTTTTGATGTAACCCTCCCAGGTAGTTAGCTGATACCCTAGGCCACCGATCCTTTTTGTTTAGTGGCCTTTTGTTGTATTCTTTTTGATTGTAAATAACTAGTTTGTATAAGTTTTAAAAAGGGTGTTTATATGTTAGTGTTTCTTAGTATATTATTGTCTATTGCTATTCATGGTTATAATTGCATGTCTGGGTGTATATATATATATACGTTGCTTCCGTATGTGACGTGCATTTGCTCTGATTCGGGTTTCGGGTCGGTGACGCAATCCTGGGAGCGTCGCACCTCTAGTCGACCTACGTGCGGATGTTCATGCTTCGTGAGGTACGGGGCGTGACATACATACTGTAGAACCTGGAACGTACCCTGTCACAAATCCTAAGGTGGGTTCTAAAATCCACTTAGGTTTCACCCGTATTATTAATTGAACAATTGCCGTGAATCATCATCTTTAATGACCACCACTTGTTGCTACAAATCTACTGACCACGATTTATATTTAAACACACGAAAAATATGAAAACATTAACAAAATAAAAATCTCAATCATAAAATAGAAGCTCAGACTAATGGTTCCAGATTATATATTCATTATCGGACGCCATGAAATACCACATGATCACATGAAGACATAACAAAAAAATACAAAAATTTGTTCCAAGTTCCACCTACCTATAACCTAAAATCTATCTGTCGAAACAAGTTCCTCTATTTTTTGAACCTGAAACCTATCATGCATCTCTTGCAACCTAAAACCGGATAGGTTCCCATCGGTTCGGTTTTTGGTTCCAAATTCTACCACGAAACCATACTCGCCCCTAAACGTGATTGTTATTTAGACAAAGTAGTTATCGTTATTCCAAAGGGGACAATGAAATGATATCACCAAACTAAGTGGAAGCAAATTATGAAATGGAAAAATCATCTTAGTAGTAAAACACGCCCTGAAAAAACAAGATAAAGAAAGCTAATCTTCATCCATGCTCAGCCAAGTAGTAATCCATTGGGATGATCATCATAATGGCGTCAATGAATTGGCGATATCGATGACAAATCTATAGTTAACATCTAATTTTAACAAGCGTTCCATGACAATGTTCGCAAAATCCGTAGGAATTGGCTCAATATGTGCGACTATGTTGTGCTTTGTTGCGAAATCAATCATCTCTTGCATCGACTTAATCCCTCCAATGCCACTTCGTCCCACAATCTTTCGACCTGATGTTGTCAGTCTTATTTTTAACTTTTTGTATCTATGAAAAACTCAAAGTTAACCTTTTACTAAAACTAAAAAGCATCCCTCAACACCAAAATGAAGGCAATATTTCACAAGAAGAACTATGTAATTTTAAAAGACCTGCTTAGGCTTACCTGTGAGGATCGGCATGGCAAGTAACTCAAGTGGCTTCTCTAGTACACCAATCATGACAAGCTTTCCATTAGTTTTCAAGAGACCGATAAGAGACAAAAGAGCAGGCACAACGGAAACTGTGTCAATGATGCCATCCATTGCACCCATTGCATACTCTAGTTATTAAAGGATAATAACATTAGCTCGTATTCTTTTATCCTTACCCTTATGCATGATCTAAGAAAATAATTTGTTGTTACTCTAACATACTTGCATCTCTTCTGTATTACGGCTAATGAAGAATCCGTTGGTTCTTAGTTGTCCATGGCTTCATTCTTAGTTGTCCATGGCTAATGAAGTGCGTTTCGGCTTTATCAAGTCCGTAATACTTCAATGGACCGTTGACAGTGATCCCACCACAAAGAAGAGGAGCACTACCATTAAAGAACTATTGAATTTAATTGATTGTTCGACCAAAAAAACAATTCAGTTGATTGATATTAATATTAGAGTGTGAACTTGATCGACACAGGCTGATCCCTACTCACTTTCTGGAACACCAAATTTCTTCTATAGCTTCTGATTGTCTACCATATCTTGAACCGATAATTTGGATGATTCCCGATGTATTTAGATAGGCTTTCGAATCTGCATTTCGTACCTTAGATTTGTCTAACTATTAAGATCATGTCCCATTCGTGTTAAGGTAAACAGAGTATAAAATGAATTGAATTTAGTTACCTGTGACCTGATTTCGTTACGTGGGCCTTTAGTGAATTTTGACCTATTTTTAGTTTTAGTGGCATCACCGGTAAAGACTTATGCTTTGATACCATGTGTAACAACGTGCCTACCTCTCAACACAAATCAATAACTTATTACTGACTTTTCTTAACCAGAAAACCAATTTACTTTGCCATTGAGAACGTGTTTTCATGAGGTCCTCATGGAAGCTGTTTTCTTCTTCTTGCTCTAAGACAAGCACAATTTTACCTTGCCCATATTTAAAAGTAAGCCATACCCAAAGAGGTATATTGTCACTTAAAGGTCGCTATGAGGATCAGAGCCGCCATTTCACGAGTGGAACCTTTACTCTATGTATGTAACAGAGGTAAATTACGAGCATCTATAAAAATTAATTCGCCCGAGAATTTGGAACACAGGCTAATCCGCAGAAAATCGAGACTTTTCCTCTTGTCATTTCAGGCACAAGAGACTATTATATCTGCCTATTCAGCGATAACCAATCGAAATTAATGTGGTGTCTACTTTTACCATAGGAAATGATCATTTGGGTGTACGAAGAGATTGGTGATGAGAGCGGGGCGAGAAGCGAGGTGCATGTAGCGCTTGAGAAGATACCAGAATAGGGAGGTGGTGATGACGTACCTAGTGAGCAAACTGAACCGGACGTAGTCAGCATTGCTTCCCAATTTTTTGACCAGTCCAACCGTTGAAAGAAATTTATCTCTCCATGTACTTGGGTCCGCTCTCATAGCGGCCAACGAGAAAGAAGCATCAACTATAAAATAAAGAAAAAAAAAACAGAAACAATATGCATCCTCTGGAATTTTTAAATTGGGAAAGGCAAAAAATGCGCATCCACTTTACCTGCAAGTGCTAAATATTTTATTATTATTATTTAAGGTCTTCATCTTTCCTTGTACATTTGTGTATTCAAAACATTGTTATAGCAATTTACTTAAAAGGATGATTTGTTGAAAGTCTCTTCGTGGACGTGTAATTTCCAAATCGTTTCTACAGACCAGGCGCAAAATCAGGCACGTTATACTAGGGCCGATTTTTGTTTATTTCTAATTAATCTTAAAAATTAAAATTCCATGAAAAGGTCAGAAATTCCACAAAATCCAAGAAAATGAATTTAGCAATAATGATGTTTCTCGGGACAAAAAATGAAACAGAACCGAAGTACAATAGATTTTTTCCAATAATAAAGATTATACATAATACATCAATTGCAAACGTATACAAACGATATAATGTGGACGTGCTATAATTTTAGAGGATTGCGTATCGTTTCCGTTTTTTCCTTTTTTTCAATTGGATGCTACCCATCAACTCTTGGTTACTTTTCACAGCAGACGCAAGTACAAAGAGAGAGATATTACCTGCAAAGGTTGACTGGTCAAAACAAGAAGATATGATGACGCACGATTGCTCCCGCAGTTTGCTCACTAAGTACGTCATCACCACCTCTTCCGTACGCTCTCAAGCCCTTTATATGTACCTCGGTTCTCACGCCCCTGTCATCGCCAATCTCTTCTAATACCACATCACACACGCACACATTACAGAACTCTCTTCCGATTTAGTTTTGAAGTAGTGCTCGTCAAGCTTGGTTAAATGGCAATGTCACCAGAGAATGAACACCCGGTGAAGGCTTTGGGATGGGCAGCCAGAGATTGTTCAGGACATCTCTCTCCCTTCAAGTTCTCAAGAAGGTAACATGTCATGGTCTTTCTGTTCTCTGTCTCTGTTTTTTGGTGCAGTGAAAAATGCAACAAAGGTGAAAATCTTTTTTTTCTGGAAATTCATTTTTATAGGGCCACCGGAGAAAAGGACGTGACTTTTAAGGTATTGTATTGTGGTATATGCCATTCTGATCTCCACAATGTCAAGAACGAATGGGGATCAACTTCTTATCCCGTGGTACCCGGGTATGGTTCTCAAAAACATAATCTTTTTCGATTTTCTTAGATAAATAAACGAAAGTTTCGACAAAATAATTATGCCAATTGGCCATTCTATGCAGGCATGAGATTGTCGGTGTGGTCACCGAAGTGGGCACCAAAGTGACTAAATTCAAAGTTGGGGACACAGTGGGTGTTGGGTGTTTGGTTGGGTCATGTCAATCCTGTGCAAATTGCAAAGATGATCTTGAGAATTACTGCCCCAAAATGATCCTATCTTATGGATCAAGGTTCTACGATGGAACCATTACCTATGGCGGCTACTCGGACATCATGGTATCAGATGAGCACTTTGTAATTAAAATTCCTGACAACTTGCCTCTTGATGGCGTTGCTCCTCTCCTTTGTGCCGGGATCACTGTCTATAGTCCATTGAAGTACTATGGGCTTGATAAGGCTGGATTGCACTTAGGAGTGGTTGGGTTGGGTGGGCTGGGGCACATGGCCGTGAAGTTTGCCAAGGCCATGGGCCTCAAGGTGACCGTTATTAGTACTTCACCTAACAAGAAGAAGGAAGCCATGGACCATTTGGGAGCCGACGAATTCTTGGTTAGCCGTAACACTAAAGAGATGCAAGTATGTTCTAGTCATAAAAGATTTTCTTTTATCATGTATAGGGATAAGGATAAGGGAACATAAATTTATGTTGCTATCTTTTGTTGCGTGCAGTCGGCGATGGGTACAATGGATGGCATCATTGACACAGTCTCGGCTGTGCATGCTCTTTTGCCTTTAATCGGTCTTTTGAAAACTCATGGAAAGCTTGTCTTGGTTGGTGCACCAGAGAAGCCACTTGATTTACTTGCTATGCCACTTCTTATGGGTAAGCCTAAGCACGCCTTTGGAATTTCTTCTTAAAAAAACTGCCTTCGTTTTTGGTATCTAAGATAAAATTCTAATGTTCTTTAGTTTTTGTAAAAAATTATTGTCGAGTTTCACATATGAGAAAAAAAGTAACAATTAAGACTAACAATGACAGGAAGAAAGATTGTGGGAGGAAGCCTTATTGGAGGGATTAAAGAGACGCAAGAGATGATTGATTTTGCAGCGAAACACGACATAGTTTCGGATATTGAGCTTATTCCTATGGATTATGTGAACACTGCCATGGAGCGTCTGTCAAAGGCGGATGTTAAGTATCGATTTGTCATCGACGTTGCCAATTCATTGAAGTCTTCTTGAGGTTTTCGGATGGCTCGGTACTCTCCAGAGCAAGAATGAAGATCAGCATTTCTTATCTCGTCTTTTCAGAGTTGCTTTATATAGCTAAGATCATTTTCCAACTTGTATCAATTTAGCGTAATTTGCCTATGCTCGAGTGTTGTTATCATTTCATTATCATCTCTGAAACAAAGATTATTGCTTTGTATGGACCGCAACCGTACCTTATGTTGCTTTCATTTTAAGTAGGCAATTCTCTTAATGACATGAGCATCCTTGATGTGTGTATTAAGAAATTCATGCACTCGAAAGCCAACATCCTTTTCAACTTTTTTTTCTTTAATTTGTGGCTATGTCAAAATACTACAAAAATATATAGGGCTTGATTATATAAAAAGAGGTTTTGAAGGTTTTTTTGTTTGGTTGAATTTGAAGGTTCACTTGCACATTCGATAAGAATTAGCGATCAGGAAGTACTCAATTAATATATCTTACCATTGTAAGTATATACGTAGTGAAAGATTAAGAGAAGATCTCTATAGGTAGCTCGGTCGAAAATATTCCATGGAAATTTCAAAATTTGCCGTTACATTTTACCTTTATATATCTATACTTTTCAAATCAACACTTCGCTATGAGACTTTAAATTACACCTGAAATTAGTTCACATGGTATCGCGTACATCATAACATTTTTCATTTAATCACAAAATGTCAAACTCACTCTTCTAACCTTCTACAATTGACATACGTCTGAACCAATAGATTTGATCTATTTTAAGCAATAAAAAAATATAGAAGATAATCTCTTTTAGAGTACTAGCTAGGAGTCTTTTAGGATGCATATGATAATTATTCTATATCTCTATTTTTTAGTTTTTTGTTTTCGGGAACAAGTTTAAAACAGAAATCCGTGTGGTAATGCAATTTCATTTTTTTCTTTTTGGAACATATTTTTAGTCCAGAAATAAGTTTGGAATAGAAATGAGAAGTAAAAGTTTTCTACTTTTCTATTTTCAGAACAAAAAGAGAAATTAAAACTCTTCTTCTCGCTTGTCCTCGCCTCTTGCTGCCAATCGCCACCAAACCCTTTGCGGCGGCCGTCTGTCGCCTCCCATCACCCTCTGCCGACCGCTGCCACCTCCGCTAGCCACCTCCTCCTGCCACCATCCCCTATCAGCCGTTGGTTGTCAATAAATGGAAAAGAGGATAAGAGGGAAAAATTTTGTTTTGTTATCAAACGAATTCTGTTACAAGAAAAGAAACTTTTTATCATTATCAAACGTGTATTTTTGTTTAGAAACTCGCTAGAGAATAGAAATAAAAAAATCCATTTCTCGCGAGAAATATATTTCAGAAACATAATGGTTATCATTCACGCCCTTAGAGTATATGTGAATTGTATGTAATGGGTAACTTTAAGTCGAACGCTTCTCGACTATAATACACGAAATATCCGAAGTCAATCTTGTGACATCTTATGCGGGACTTGTTCTTTCTTGAAAGTTAATTGATTTAGTGCAGTATAGTCAAACTAGAGATAAATGCACCTTGAAAGATTCTACCTATGATGACCAATGTCTTTTGCATTGATTAATTTGTATAAAAAGTTGAACGCTTCTCGACTATAATACACGAAATATCTGAAGTCAATCTTGTGACATCTTCTGTAGGACCTGTTCTTTCTTGAAAGTTAATTGATTTAGTGCAGTATAGTCAAACTAGAGATAAATGCACCTTGAAAGATTCTACCTATGATGACCAATGTCTTTTGCATTGATTAATTTGTACAAAAAAGTTGAACGCTTTTGCATCTTCTAATGATTTAGCATTGTCAATAACTGTCTCGTGCACTCAACCATACTTGATATGGAAACATTTTTTTTATGTCGAATGCATCAATCGCATACAAAACAACGAGGACGGCCAACGTAGTTAAGATCGCGAGCCAACTCGTGAAATCCCACGGATTCACAAGTTGAAACTCGGTAACCTTGTCGACTCGTTCAAGATCTCGTGGTATGACTAAGTTCGAGGCGGGATCGCAAGTCAACCCGCCAAAAACACGTCGCTCGCCGCCCTCTCTCGGGGCCCGTTTCAGTGCATCTGAGTGTACTTTCGTCGAAAGTCCTGGGCTTCAAATAGATTGAAGTGGACTCAGGCCCACTTTGGCCCCTGATCGGCCATTGAATTTGCATCAGTCAGGACTTAGAAGTTCGGTGCGTAGCTCTTAATAGACTCGAGCATAATCACACCTTCACAGATCCCGGATGTCGGACGGGGTACAACTTGCTCAGCATTCTTTCATTTTTAGCAAACGATCAATTTTTTTTTGTTACCATCAACTCTTTTCTTTACCTTTTCCTCAGGAAAGAGGAAATGTCACATGTTAGACCCATAGAAGGAATAAAAGGAAAGGAAAAAAAAAGTTAAGTGTTGACTTGGGAGAGCGGGCTACTAGTTCGCATCACTATATCGGCCCAATAAACGTTGTCGCGGCAGTCCAATTCAGAAATATATTCATAATGTGGCGATACATGTAATGAAAGGACTACAATGATCAAATTTTTAGAATTCAGGGATTAGATTGTAAAAAAAAAAAATTCAAGAATCACATTGAACATGAAAAAAAAGTTCAGGGATCACCCATGTTATTACCTCTGTTTTTTTGTTAGCTATTAGGACGGGTAGATTAGTGGTGGCGAGTTGGTTAGTAGTGTTTTAGAAAGAATTGCGTTAGCTTTATTGAGGGTAGCATTTTAGCTTAGATTCCTTAAGGGTTTAAATTAGAGAGGGCAACGTTTTATACTAGATATGTTCTTGGAAATCGAAAAGTTTTAGAACAAATGTCTTCAGGATATTGTAAAAATAGATAGAACTAAATTCAAAGTGTTGATAATAGAATGGAAGTTGAAATGTTTTAGATTACAAGTATCTTGGGTAAAATTCAAAATTTAAATGTTTAGAAACAGATAGATTCTTGAATTATAGACCGTAAATAGCAATTGAATTGAATAGATCCTCTAAACTTACCACCAACATACAATTTGCATAAGCTTTAAAAAAATTCGAAAGTAGCCCTCTAAGAAAGTTTCATTTATTTGTTTTCCTTTGTAAATCTTTGAGAATGGACAAATGCATTAGTTTTATATGTGTATATATTGATATGTATTTTTGGAAGAAAATGACAATTTTGTAAGCTATAAATATCAACTAATTTTTAGTGTAATTTAAAGTCTAATTACAAGTCTCATGGTTGTGTCGATTTAAAAAGTGAAGGATGCAAAGTGGTGTTTCGACAAATGTTAGCGAGGATTTTTTTTTGAAATTCCAATAAATTATTTTCAGATATAAACCAATATTTTTTCTCAATTTTTCATGATATGCTCTTTATATAGTATGGCGTATTATGTGGGTTAAGCACACTGTTGATCCTTTAACAATTGTCATCAAATGAGAAATTGGATCTTGAAATTTCTTGTTGATCGACCAAATCCTCTGTGTTGTTTAGTTTTTTCTTCACGCGGTCACAGAAATGTTGAGAAAGGGCATTGGCTTTGAGGGCATGAATTTGTTACTACACATAAAGGAACTCTTTTGCATACTTCCAGAGGATAGCAACCTAAAACGCGGTTGCTATTTATACAAAGTAGTGGTCGTTATTCCAAAGGGGACAATGATATGTTATCACCATACTAAGTAGAAGCAAATTATGAAATGGAAATTTCATCTTGGTAGTAAAACATGACCCTGAAAAAACAAGATAAAAGAAAGCTGCTCTTCATCCACACTCAACCAAGTAGTAATCCATCGAAATGATCATTGGAATGGCTTCAATGAATTGGCGATGTCAATGACAAATCGATACTTAACATCTGCTTTTAACAAGCGCTCCATTGCAGTGTTCACATAATCCATAGGAATAACCTCAATATCTGCAACTATGTTGTGCTTCGCTGCGAAATTGATCATGTCTTGCGTCTCCTTAATCCCTCCAATGCAACTTCCTCCCACAATCTTTCTACCTGATATTATAAGTCTTATTCGTTACTTTTTCCGTCCATGAAAAACTCAGAGTTAACCTTTTACTAAAACAAAAAAAGTATCATAATCCTATTTTGGACACCAAATGAAGGCAGTCTTTTCCAAGAAGAACTATAAAATTTTGAAAGACTTGCTTAGGCTTACCCATGAGGAGTGGCATAGCAAGTAGCTCGAGTGGCTTCGCTGGTGCACCAACCATGACAAGCTTTCCGTTAGATTTCAAGAGACCGATCAAAGGCATAAGAGCATGTACAGCTGAGACTGTATCGATGATGCCATCCATTGTACCCATTGCAGACTGCAATTAATAAAAGATATTAATATGAATCTTTATTCATTTATCCTTACACCTATGCATGATAAAAAAAAAATTGATGTGACTCTTAACATACTTGCATCTCTTCTGTATTACGGCTAACCAAGAATCCGTCAGCTCCCAAATGGTCCACGGCTTCCTTCTTCTTATTAGGTGAGGTACTGATGACAGTCACTTTGAGGCCCATGGCCTTAGCAAACTTTACAGCCATGTGCCCGAGCCCGCCAAGCCCCACAACCCCCAAGTGCGTTCCAGCCTTATCAAGAGCATAGTACTTCAATGGACTGTAGACAGTAATCCCAGCACAAAGGAGAGGAGCACCACCATCAAGAGGCAAATTGTCAGGGATTTTAATTACGAAATGCTCATCCGATACCATAATATCCGAGTACCCACCATAAGTGATGGTTCCATCATAGTCCTTTGCACCATAAGACAAGATCATTTTGGGGCAGTAATTCTCAAGATCGTCTTTGCAATTCGCACAAGAGCGACATGATCCGACCATACACCCAACACCCACTTTATTCCCAACTTTGAATTTTGTCACTTTGGTACCTACTTCAGTGACAACACCAACAATCTCATGCCTGTATACAATGGCTAATTAGTATAATTACTTCCTCAACGATTTCCATTTATGTATCTAAGAAAAAGGAAAAGGATGATAATTTTTAGAGCTCATACCCGGGTACTACAGGATAAGAAGTTTTTCCCCATTCGTTTTTGACATTGTGGAGATCGGAATGGCATATACCACAGTACAATACCTTAAAAGTCACGTCTTTTTCTCCGGTGGCCCTATAAAAAAAAGACAAAGACAATTGATGCATTTCGAGAAAAAAGATGTTCACCTTTGTTGTATATTCAGCTGCAGCAAAAAACAGAAACAAAGGAAAGAAAAATCGAGGCATATTACCTTCTTGAGAACTTGAAGGGAGAGAGATGTCCTGAAGAATCTCTGGCTGCCCATCCAAAAGCCTTCACTGGGTGTTCGTTCTCTGACGACATTGCCATTTCACCAAGCTTGACGAGCACTGCCTCAAATCAAACTGGAAGAGAATTTTGTAGTTTGTGTGTTTTGAGATACAGAGAGAAAGTTGATGAGACGGGGGGTGTGAAGCGAGGAATATAAAGGGCTTGAGAAGATATAGGAAGAGGTGGCGATGACGTGCTTAGTGAGCAAACTGAACCGGACACAGTGCGTCATCATTGCTTCCCAATTTTTTGACCAGTCCAACCCTTGCACCGAGCGCTATTGTCTGCTTTTGTGCTCGTGTCGGCCCTGCTAGCAGCCAAAAAGAGAGACACATCATCTATAGCATCCAATTGGTAAAATAAAAAGGAAAAGAAATAAACAGAAACAATATGCATCCTCTAAAATGATTTAAATGGCAAAGGCAATGAATATAGCACATCCGTTTTAGCTGCAGGTGCCAAAATTATACGCCCTTTTAGAATGTAGAAGAACGAAACGTGGTATCACTTTCTTTTTTTTATATATTTTTTTCTTTTTTTCCAATTGGATGCTATAGTTTTTGCGCAGATTTGGATGCTACAATCGAACTTTCGAGGTGCAAAAAGATGGAAGTTTCTTGCAAAATAGAATTTGTCTGGTTCAATTCGCTCAAAAAGAGACGATTCTCGTGCAAAGGTTGACTGGTCAAAAAATGGGAACAGATTAGGACCCACGATGTCTGCCCAGTTTGCTCACTAAGTGTCATCACCAGCTCTTCCGGTATCCGCTCAAGCCCTATGCATGCCTCGCTTCTCACGCCCATCTCATCACCAATCTCTTCCTACACCAAAACACACAAATAAAATTATTAGTTTGTATAGATCGCAACCGTACTTTAGGTTGCTTTGGCTTTGAGTAAGCAATTCTCTTAATGACTTGAGTTCCCTGTACGCGTAGTAAGAAATTCATGAACTCAAAAGCCAACATCCTTTTTCAACTATTATTTCATTAATTTGGGGCTGTGTCAAAATACTGAAAACAAGAATTAGAACTTGATTATGCAAAATGAAGTTTTGAAAAATCAGTTGCACATTTAGTAAGAGCTAGCGATCAGAGGTACTCAATGAACATATCTCACCGTTTAAGTATATGTAACGAAAATTGAGAGAAAACGTCTATAGGTAGCCCTGTCGAAAATATTCTACGGAAATAAAAGAAAATTGCCATTACATTTTGCCTTTATTTCACTTTGCATCTATACTTTTAAAATCAACACTTTACATCTTAAGTTTTGTAATGAGAATTCAAATTATGAATGAAATTAGTTCACATCGTATCGTACTTCATAACATTTTTCAATTAATTACAAAATGTCAAAGTCACTCTTCTAACCTTCTCCACTTAAGTACAATTGAGTCTTAAAACTTATCATAAAAGTACAATTGAAAATTAAAATTTTTAAAAAGTGTAATTAAGTCTTAAAACTTGTCACGAAAGTATAATTGAGTCATGAAACTTTTAAAAAATGCAATCTTATCTTAAAACTTATCAAATTGGTTCAATCAAGTGCTTTTATGGATTGCACTTGTTAAAAGTTTTAAAACTCGATTGCATGGTCGTAATAAGTTTTAGGACTTGATTGCACTATTTAAAAGTTTTAGGACTTGATTGTGTTTTTATGATAAGTTTTAGGATTTGATTGCACTTTTTGAAAGTTTTAGGATTAAATTATACTTTCGTAATAAGTTTTAGGACTTTTGATGCACTTACGTCACAAAATATAGAAGATAATTTTGTTTAGAGTGCTGCTGCTAGCTAGGAGTCTTTTAGAGTGTATGTCAATTGAATGTAATGGGTAACTTTAAGGAACTATTGAATTCAATTGATTGATAATGATACAAGAGCGTGAATTGAATCAACACAGGCCAATCCCTACTCACTTTCTGGAACACCAAATTTCTTCTATAGCTTCTGCTTGTCCGCCATATCTTGAATCAATGATTTAGATGATTCCCAGTGTATTTAGATAGGCTTTCGAGTCTGTATTTCATACCTTAGATTTGTCTGATTATTAAGATAATGTCCCATTCATGTTAAGGTTTCTGAGTCTGTATTTCGATTTGCTTTGCTTCGCTATGAATTCTATATACTTTTCAAGTATTCTTTTAAGTAATAAATACAATTTTCTTTCAATCAAAAAAAATTCACCACCAGCCCCCAAATCTCTCTTTCTTTCCCGTTTCTCCTCATTTCCTATTTAGTTCCACCAAATTAGCTTGATCGCTCCGTCTATTTTGCCAAAATTCAGCCAAATCCCCTTCATTTTTTTACTTGATCCCGTTGAATATTTTCCCTAGTTTTAGTATATTCTAGAATTGCTTCTAAAAATCGTCGAGGGTGTGAACTAGGCAAGTTAGTGTACCTCACAGATAAGAAGGAAAAAGGGTGACTTATGTGTGGTTCGCTGGACCTTGATCACGGTGAGCCCATGGCCGAGTATTGTCAATTATTCAGTGGAGCCCGGGAAAAAATCATAAGAGGAAGGTCAAATTTCACTATGGATTGGGAGAAAATGGCAATTTGCTAAGCGATAATATCAACTGATGTTTCGAGTAATTTAAAGTCTAATTATGACTCGGGAAAATGACACAAACGGTCCTTAAACTTGGACGCAATGTACAATGTAGTTATTGAATTTTTAATTTATTCAATGTAGTTCTTAAAATTTAACCCAATATGCATTATGATCCCTGAACTTTTAATTTGTTCAATATAATCCATGAACTTATGATAAATATTCAATTTATTGAATAAATTAAAAGTTCATGGACCAAATTGCACATTAGATCAAAGTTTAGGAACTGTTTGTGTCATTATCCCTTATGAGTTTCACGATAAAAATTGTTGATTTTAATACTAGAGGATGCGAGGGAGTAATGAGACAAAAATTAATGAGGATTTTTTGAAACTTCATTTAAATATTTTCGAATCCACATATATTAAAGGTAAGTATGGTTCAGGCGGGCTATTCCCAACATGGAACCGGGAACTGGCCATTAAGGACTAGTTCTAAGAAATTGAAATCGGGAACCGGATGGCCCGGTTTCCAGGTAGATCCATGGAACCGATCCCACCAAGTTTCATATAAATGGAGGTGACCGAGAGTGAGAAAGAGAGGCAGTGAACGGCTAGAGGCGTGGCCATTAGTTAATGGGAGTTGAGAGTCGAGTTTCAAATTAGGAATTTTATGACTTTCATTTTTCTAAAAATGTTTTCTTTTTTTTGTTTGATTGAAATTTTTCTTAAAAATTATATATATGTACATATATTACCGGTCTAGTTCAATTTGGGTGGGCGATTCCATGCCTAGAACAGAGAACCGAATAGGTACTCATCGATTTTTGTAAACTAGAACCGAAAACCGGACCGGTCCTCACAGGAGCTGCCGGTTCTAGGCTGGTTCGGTCCGATGCCGAGCCGTTCCTGGGTCCTTTGCACGCCCTTAACATATATAGAGTTTTTCTCAATTATCGAATGTGAAATTCGATCGCGAAACTTTTTGTTGATCGACCAAATTCTCTGTTGTTTAGTTTCTATTCTCACACCTCACAAAAAGATTGTTGAGAAAGGGAATTAGCTTTGAAAGCATGAATTTCTCACTAAACATAGAGGAACTCTTGTGACTATGTGGACTGCATACTCTAGAGGAAAGAAATCCATAATGTGATTAGGGGTAAGTGATTTCAGTTTCCGTACAGGTTTTATCTGAAACAGATTCCTCATTTTTAAAACCTAAAACTTACCTTACATACTGTAGAACCTGGAACGTACCCTGTCACAAATTCTAAGGTGGGTTCTAAAATCCACTTAGGTTTCACCCGTATTATTAATTGAACAATTGCCGTGAATCATCATCTTTAATGACCACCACTTGTTGCTACAAATCTACTGACCACGATTTATATTTAAACACACGAAAAATATGAAAACATTAACAAAATAAAAATCTCAATCATAAAATAGAAGTTCAGACTAGTGGTTCCAGATTATATACTCATTATCGGATGCCATGAAATACCACATGATCACATGAAGACATAGACAAAAAAATACAAAAATTTGTTCCAAGTTCCACCTACCTATAACCTAAAATCTATCTGTCGAAACAAGTTCCTCTATTTTTTGAACCTGAAACCTATCATGCATCTCTTGCAACCTAAAACCGGATAGGTTCCCATCGGTTCGGTTCTTTGGTTCCAAATTCTACCACGAAACCATACTCGCCCCTAAACGTGATTGTTATTTAGACAAAGTAGTTATCGTTATTCCAAAGGGGACAATGAAATGATATCACCAAACTAAGTGGAAGCAAATTATGAAATGGAAAAATCATCTTAGTAGTAAAACACGCCCTGAAAAAACAAGATAAAGAAAGCTAATCTTCATCCATGCTCAGCCAAGTAGTAATCCATTGGGATGATCATCATAATGGCTTCAATGAATTGGCGATATCGATGACAAATCTATAGTTAACATCTAATTTTAACAAGCGTTCCATGGCAATGTTCACAAAATCCGTAGGAATTGGCTCAATATGTGCGACTATGTTGTGCTTTGTTGCGAAATCAATCATCTCTTGCATCGACTTAATCCCTCCAATGCCACTTCGTCCCACAATCTTTCGACTTGATGTTGTCAGTCTTATTTTTAACTTTTTGTATCTATGAAAAACTCAAAGTTAACCTTTTACTAAAACTAAAAAGCATCCCTCAACACCAAAATGAAGGCAATACTTCACAAGAAGAACTATGTAATTTTAAAAGACCTGCTTAGGCTTACCTGTGAGGATCGGCATGGCAAGTAACTCAAGTGGCTTCTCTAGTACACCAATCATGACAAGCTTTCCATTAGTTTTCAAGAGACCGATAAGAGACAAAAGAGCAGGCACAACGGAAACTGTGTCAATGATGCCATCCATTGCACCCATTGCATACTCTAGTTATTAAAGGATAATAACATTAGTTCGTATTCTTTTATCCTTACCCTTATGCATGATCTAAGAAAATAATTTGTTGTTACTCTAACATACTTGCATCTCTTCTGTATTACGGCTAATGAAGAATCCGTTGGTTCTTAGTTGTCCATGGCTAATGAAGTGCGTTTCGGCTTTATCAAGTCCGTAATACTTCAATGGACCGTTGATAGTGATCCCACCACAAAGAAGAGGAGCACTACCATTAAAGAACTATTGAATTTAATTGATTGTTCGACCAAAAAAACAATTCAGTTGATTGATATTAATATTAGAGTGTGAACTTGATCGACACAGGCTGATCCCTACTCACTTTCTGGAACACCAAATTTCTTCTATAGCTTCTGATTGTCTACCATATCTTGAACCGATAATTTGGATGATTCCCGATGTATTTAGATAGGCTTTCGAGTCTGCATTTCGTACCTTAGATTTGTCTAACTATTAAGATCATGTCCCATTCGTGTTAAGGTAAACAGAGTATAAAATGAATTGAATTTAGTTACCTGTGACCTGATTTCGTTACGTGGGCCTTTAGTGAATTTTGACCTATTTTTAGTTTTAGTGGCATCACCGGTAAAGACTTATGCTTTGATACCATGTGTAACAACGTGCCTACCTCTCAACACAAATCAATAACTTATTACTGACTTTTCTTAACTAGAAAACCAATTTACTTTGCCATTGAGAACGTGTTTTCATGAGGTCCTCATGGAAGCTGTTTTCTTCTTCTTGCTCTAAGACAAGCACAATTTTACCTTGCCCATATTTAAAAGTAAGCCATACCCAAAGAGGTATATTGTCACTTAAAGGTCGCTATGAGGATCAGAGCCGCCATTTCACGAGTGGAACCTTTACTCTATGTATGTAACAGAGGTAAATTACGAGCATCTATAAAAATTAATTCGCCCGAGAATTTGGAACACAGGCTAATCCGCAGAAAATCGAGACTTTTCCTCTTGTCATTTCAGGCACAAGAGACTATTATATCTGCCTATTCAGCGATAACCAATCGAAA
This sequence comes from Syzygium jambos, assembly GCA_031216235.1. Taxonomy (NCBI): domain Eukaryota; kingdom Viridiplantae; phylum Streptophyta; class Magnoliopsida; order Myrtales; family Myrtaceae; genus Syzygium; species Syzygium jambos. The sequence goes on from CM062227.1 coordinate 12,498,164, forward strand.
TTAATGTGGTGTCTACTTTTACCATAGGAAATGATCATTTGGGTGTACGAAGAGATTGGTGATGAGAGCGGGGCGAGAAGCGAGGTGCATGTAGCGCTTGAGAAGATACCAGAATAGGGAGGTGGTGATGACGTACCTAGTGAGCAAACTGAACCGGACGTAGTCAGCATTGCTTCCCAATTTTTTGACCAGTCCAACCGTTGAAAGAAATTTATCTCTCCATGTACTTGGGTCCGCTCTCATAGCGGCCAACGAGAAAGAAGCATCAACTATAAAATAAAGAAAAAAAAACAGAAACAATATGCATCCTCTGGAATTTTTAAATTGGGAAAGGCAAAAAATGCGCATCCACTTTACCTGCAAGTGCTAAATATTTTATTATTATTATTTAAGGTCTTCATCTTTCCTTGTACATTTGTGTATTCAAAACATTGTTATAGCAATTTACTTAAAAGGATGATTTGTTGAAAGTCTCTTCGTGGACGTGTAATTTCCAAATCGTTTCTACAGACCAGGCGCAAAATCAGGCACGTTATACTAGGGCCGATTTTTGTTTATTTCTAATTAATCTTAAAAATTAAAATTCCATGAAAAGGTCAGAAATTCCACAAAATCCAAGAAAATGAATTTAGCAATAATGATGTTTCTCGGGACAAAAAATGAAACAGAACCGAAGTACAATAGATTTTTTCCAATATTAAAGATAATACATAATACATCAATTGCAAACGTATACAAACGAGATAATGTGGACGTGCTATAATTTTAGAGGATTGCATATCGTTTCCGTTTTTTCCTTTTTTTCAATTGGATGCTACCCATCAACTCTTGGTTACTTTTCACAGCAGACGCAAGTACAAAGAGAGAGATATTACCTGCAAAGGTTGACTGGTCAAAACAAGAAGATATGATGACGCACGATTGCTCCCGCAGTTTGCTCACTAAGTACGTCATCACCACCTCTTCCGTACCCTCTCAAGCCCTTTATATATACCTCGGTTCTCACGCCCCTGTCATCGCCAATCTCTTCTAATACCACATCACACACACACACATTACAGAACTCTCTTCCGATTTAGTTTTGAAGTAGTGCTCGTCAAGCTTGGTTAAATGGCAATGTCACCAGAGAATGAACACCCGGTGAAGGCTTTGGGATGGGCAGCCAGAGATTGTTCAGGACATCTCTCTCCCTTCAAGTTCTCAAGAAGGTAACATGTCATGGTCTTTCTGTTCTCTGTCTCTGTTTTTTGGTGCAGTGAAAAATGCAACAAAGGTGAAAATCTTTTTTTCTGGAAATTCATTTTTATAGGGCCACCGGAGAAAAGGACGTGACTTTCAAGGTATTGTATTGTGGTATATGCCATTCTGATCTCCACAATGTCAAAAACGAATGGGGAACAACTTCTTATCCCGTGGTACCCGGGTATGGTTCTCAAAAACATAATCTTTTTCGATTTTCTTAGATAAATAAACGAAAGTTTCGACAAAATAATTATGCCAATTGGCCATTCTATGCAGGCATGAGATTGTCGGTGTGGTCACCGAAGTGGGCACCAAAGTGACTAAATTCAAAGTTGGGGACACAGTGGGTGTTGGGTGTTTGGTTGGGTCATGTCAATCCTGTGCAAATTGCAAAGATGATCTTGAGAATTACTGCCCCAAAATGATCCTATCTTATGGATCAAGGTTCTACGATGGAACCATTACCTATGGCGGCTACTCGGACATCATGGTATCAGATGAGCACTTTGTAATTAAAATTCCTGACAACTTGCCTCTTGATGGCGTTGCTCCTCTCCTTTGTGCCGGGATCACTGTCTATAGTCCATTGAAGTACTATGGGCTTGATAAGGCTGGATTGCACTTAGGAGTGGTTGGGTTGGGTGGGCTGGGGCACATGGCCGTGAAGTTTGCCAAGGCCATGGGCCTCAAGGTGACCGTTATTAGTACTTCACCTAACAAGAAGAAGGAAGCCATGGACCATTTGGGAGCCGACGAATTCTTGGTTAGCCGTAACACTAAAGAGATGCAAGTATGTTCTAGTCATAAAAGATTTTCTTTTATCATGTATAGGGATAAGGATAAGGGAACATAACTTTATGTTGCTATCTTTTGTTGCGTGCAGTCGGCGATGGGTACAATGGATGGCATCATTGACACAGTCTCGGCTGTGCATGCTCTTTTGCCTTTAATCGGTCTTTTGAAAACTCATGGAAAGCTTGTCTTGGTTGGTGCACCAGAGAAGCCACTTGATTTACTTGCTATGCCACTTCTTATGGGTAAGCCTAAGCACGCCTTTGGAATTTCTTCTTAAAAAAACTGCCTTCGTTTTTGGTATCTAAGATAAAATTCTAATGTTCTTTAGTTTTTGTAAAAAATTATTGTCGAGTTTCACATATGAGAAAAAAAGTAACAATTAAGACTAACAATGACAGGAAGAAAGATTGTGGGAGGAAGCCTTATTGGAGGGATTAAAGAGACGCAAGAGATGATTGATTTTGCAGCGAAACACGACATAGTTTCGGATATTGAGCTTATTCCTATGGATTATGTGAACACTGCCATGGAGCGTCTGTCAAAGGCGGATGTTAAGTATCGATTTGTCATCGACGTTGCCAATTCATTGAAGTCTTCTTGAGGTTTTCGGATGGCTCGGTACTCTCCAGAGCAAGAATGAAGATCAGCATTTCTTATCTCGTCTTTTCAGAGTTGCTTTATATAGCTAAGATCATTTTCCAACTTGTATCAATTTAGCGTAATTTGCCTATGCTCGAGTGTTGTTATCATTTCATTATCATCTCTGAAACAAAGATTATTGCTTTGTATGGACCGCAACCGTACCTTATGTTGCTTTCATTTTAAGTAGGCAATTCTCTTAATGACATGAGCATCCTTGATGTGTGTATTATGAAATTCATGCACTCGAAAGCCAACATCCTTTTCAACTTTTTTTTCTTTAATTTGTGGCTATGTCAAAATACTACAAAAATATATAGGGCTTGATTATATAAAAAGAGGTTTTGAAGGTTTTTTTGTTTGGTTGAATTTGAAGGTTCACTTGCACATTCGATAAGAATTAGCGATCAGGAAGTACTCAATTAATATATCTTACCATTGTAAGTATATACGTAGTGAAAGATTAAGAGAAGATCTCTATAGGTAGCTCGGTCGAAAATATTCCATGGAAATTTCAAAATTTGCCGTTACATTTTACCTTTATATATCTATACTTTTCAAATCAACACTTCGCTATGAGACTTTAAATTACACCTGAAATTAGTTCACATGGTATCACGTACATCATAACATTTTTCATTTAATCACAAAATGTCAAACTCACTCTTCTAACCTTCTACAATTGACATACGTCTGAACAAATAGATTTGATCTATTTTAAGCAATAAAAAAATATAGAAGATAATCTCTTTTAGAGTACTAGCTAGGAGTCTTTTAGGATGCATATGATAATTATTCTATATCTCTATTTTTTTAGTTTTTGTTTTCGGGAACAAGTTTGAAACAGAAATCCGTGTGGTAATACAATTTCATTTTATTCTTTTTAGAACATATTTTTAGTCCAGAAATAAGTTTGGAATAGAAATGAGAAGTAAAAGTTTTCTACTTTTCTATTTTCAGAACAAAAAGAGAAATTAAAACTCTTCTTCTCGCTTGCCCTCGCCTCTTGCTGCCAATCGCCACCAAACCCTTTGCGGCGGCCGGCTGTCGCCTCCCATCACCCTCTGCCGACCGCTGCCACCTCCGCTAGCCGCCGCCTCCTACCACCATTCCCTATCAACCGTCGGTTGTCAATAAATCGAAAAGAGGATAAGAGGGAAAAATTTTATGTTGTTATCAAACGAATTCTGTTACAAGAAAAGAAACTTTTTATCATTATCAAACGCGTATTTTTGTTTAGAAACTCGCTAGAGAATAGTAATAAAAAAATCCATTTCTCGCGAGAAATATATTTCAGAAACATAATGATTGTCATTCACGCCCTTAGAGTATATGTGAATTGTATGTAATGGGTAACTTTAAGGAACTATGGAATTCAATTGATTGTTCAACCAAAAAAAATTCAATTGATTGATATTAATATGAGAGTGTGAACTTGATCGACATAGGCCAATCCCTACTCACTTTCTCTTCTATTGCTTCTACTTGTCTGCCATATCTTGAACCGATGATTTGGATGATTCCCGGTGTATTTAGAGAGGCTTTCGAGTTTTCATTTCATACCTTAGATTTATCTAAGTATGAAGATGATGTCCAATTCATGTTAAGGTAAACAGAGTATAAAATGAATTGAATTAGTTACCCGTGACTTAATTTGGTTATGTGGGCCTTTAGTGAATGTTGATGTATTTTTAGTTTTAGTGGCATCACCAGTAAAGACTTATGCTTTGATACCATGTGTAACAACATGCCTACCTCTCGACACAAATTAATAACTTTTTACTGACTTTTCTTAACCAGAAAACCAATTTACGTTGCCATTGAGAACATGTTTTCATGAGGTCCTCATGGAAGCCGTTTTCTTCTTCTTGCTCTAAGACAAGCACAATTTTGCCTTGCCCACATTTAAAAGTAAGCCATACCCAAAGAGGTATATTGGCCCTGTATAATTCAGATTTGGGAAGGGGCTTTTGGCCTCAAAAGCCCCTTTCCATATTTCTAAACTGTTTGGTTCAGCTTTCGGCTTAGCATTGGCCAAATGCTAGCATTTGAAATGCCGAAAGCCCAAAGCTGGTCTGGACCAGCTTTGGGCTTTCGGCATTCCACAAATACTGAAAATTTGTTTTCCCTTCCCAAACTACCCTCACTCAAACTTTAATATTTTGGTTTTGCCCCATTGTTATCATTCATCTTCTTCACGAAAGCATGGCCGGCGAGGGCGGTCAACGACACCTGATCTAGACAGCGAAGGGCCGACAAGGGGCCTGAGGTTGCCTGACCTAGGCGATGGCCGCCTGAGATCGCGCGATCGCCCAATCGTTGTTGGCCTAGGTCACGCGACCCCAAGTGGGCTACGACCCAAGCGACAACGGCCTGGGTCGAACGACCCTAGGTAGCGGTCGCTTAAGGTCGCGCGACCTAGGTGACGGTCGCCTAAGGTAGGACGACCCCGGAGACGGCCGCTTGAGGTCGGACGACCCTCAGCGACGCCCGCCTGGGTCGCGCGACCCTCGTCGAGGGTCACTTGAGGTCGAGCAATGGCCGTCGACGCTAGATCTGGCTTGCCTGCAGCCGTAGCCCTTCGTTGGCTTCGACAAAGGATAACTTTTTTTTACAATAAAAAAAGGGTCCCAAATCCCTTTTCAAAAAAAAAAAAAATTAGCCAAACACTACTTTGGCTAAAGTAGTTTCACAAAGAATTTTTACCAAATGCCATTTCCTTTCCCCAATAGGTTTTAACCTAAAGGTAATTACATTCTCCAAAGACCCTTTCCCAAAATTGAACCAAACGGGCCCAATATTGTCACTTAAGGTCACTTTGAGGATCAGAGCTGCCGTTTCACGAGTAAAACCCTTACTCTATGTATGTAACAAAGGTAAATTACGGGCATCTATAAAAATTAGTTCACTTGAAAATTTGGAACATAGGCTGACCTGCAGGAAACCAATACTTACTCTCTTGTCATCCCAGGCACGGGAGACTACTATACCTGCGTACCTGGCGATAGCCAACTGAAGTTGACGTGATGTCTATCTTCATCATACAAGAGGCCCCATAAGTTCCCTCCAAATGTTTTTCTTCTCTGGAGAGAAGGAATATAGAGAACTTACATGGAGGAGCTGACCATACCGGAGAATTCCTTTCCTTGTCTCCTCTTGAGTCTTTTAAGGTCTTGATCAGGACCATTACTCTATTTATGGAACAAAGGTCAATTACAAGCATCTATAAAAATTAGTTTGCCTGAAAATTTGGAAATATTTATATTTGTAAAAAAAAATAATTACTTAAGTGCCATCGCCGATTTGAGATGCTGGAAATTCGACGTGGTAATATTTTAACATTTTGTTTGACAGAGGATCGCCAACGCTGTTTTTGTTCGATGGAGAAGCTCAACTATTCAGAAAACGGGTAGTCTTTGAATCTAATTCTATTATCTTGAAGCTGAGCTTGATTCCCACGACTTCGGCCGCATTCTTCATGGTTGAGAGCTTTAGCTTTTTCTCTATGCACATGTCCCAGTCCGGACGAGTCAATGTACCATTGCATACTCTATGGCCATGCTAATTCTCATGATTAGGATAATAAAAATGCCATAATTTTTAGATGGCGTTCACTTTAGTATCATAACTTTTCATTAGATCACTTTAGTGCTACTTTGGCCCAAAAAAAAAAAAGCGATTACTCAAGTGTCAACTTCTATTTACGACGCCAGAAATTTGACGCAGCAATGTTTTATCTTTTCTTCGACTGACATGGCTTGCCGGCGCTTTGAGTCAACATAAATAGCCTAATTCGGACAATTACCATTGTAGATGCCAAGAGAATAAATCTAAACTAAAAAAAAATTATTTCTCCGATAGCTCCTGTGCTCTGGTTCTGCGCGTCCATAGTGGCGACGCAAGGAAGGTGGGAGGTTGGAGAGTATTCAGGAACAGGGAACGATTTGGATTAGCTTTTGGCCACGATGGTTTTGAATCGAATTGGAATGGAGAATTTTTTTTTCTGGAGCTTGGAGAAAGCGGCTATAGCGAAGATGACACCGTTGATGATGAGAAAGTTGAACAGAGGTTTGAGCCACAAGAGAGATATGAACCTTCACGAGCTTAGAGATTGACAAGACGAAGTGCTTCGGAGCTAGAGCCACTGAGAGTACGGTGGCCGACACGGCAATGCCTTTAGCCAAGAGCATCCAAGCACTCAAAGACACCACCATTGTTGGTGCGGTGTAGAGGTTTGGGCTTCGTTCGTTTCGCGAAAAATATTTTTTCGAAAAATATTTTTCATAATTTCTGGTGTTCAGGAGGCGGAAAATGAATGGTCAAGGAAAATGTTTTCCAGTCAATAGAAAAGTTCCTTTGAAAATTGAGGAAAGGAAATCATTTTCCAATCTTCCTGTCTTCTCCTCTCCTCTCTCCTCTTCCCGTCCTCTCCTCTTCCCATCGTTCCCATCGTCCTCTCCTCTTCCCGTCCTCTCCTCTTCCCATCGTTCCCATCGTCCTCTCCTCTTCCCATCGCCGGATCTCCAAAGCCGCTCCTCCTCCGCTGCTGCCTTGAGCTTCGTTTGCTCCTCTCCTGCTACTGCCTTGCGCTTTGTTTGCTCCTCCCCCTCTGCTGCCTTGCGCGTCCTCTCATCCCTCGTCTCGTCCAATGGCCAACGAGCTTGAGCGTAGCCAAGCCTAGCCTCGCCTCACCAGATCTGACGATGCTTGGCGGAGCTCGAGACCAGCAAGGCAAGGCGAGGTCAAGCCTTACCAGATTTGGCGAGGCGAGGCAAGGCCTTGCTCGCCCGAGGCCTGTCGCCGGCCACGGCGAACCTCGTTGGCCTTGGACAAGTGAGGCCAAACCTTGCTTGTGGCCAATCGCCGGTCGTCGCCATGGTTGGTGATCGGCAGAGGAAGAAAGAAAGGGAAATAAAAAAGAGAAAAAAAACAAAAGAAAAGAAATATTAAAATACAAAATAAAATATACAAATTTATTAAAAATAATTCATGAAGGAAAATATTTTCCATACTGAACGGCGGAAAATATTTTCTGAGACTTTTTCAAATTTCAGTCGAACACCGGAAAATTATGTCATTTTTCAGGAAAATGGATTCCTGGAAAATATTTTCCAAAAACGTAACATTTCCACGAAACGAATGAAGCCTGAGAGAGAGAGAGAGAGAGAGAGAGAGAGAGAGAGAGAGAGAGAGAGAGAGAGAGAGAGAGAGAGAGAGAGAGAGAGAGAGAGAGAGAGAGAGAGAGAGAGAGAGAGGGGACCAAAGTATGACACCATCATTTTTGGTGCTGTGTTGAGCTTCAGGAGAGCACCCATTTTTATTTGATTGAGTTTTTGATAGGAGTGATCAATTCCTGATTTGATCCTGCTCCAAGGTAGAACTGGAAACTAGACCTGGAGGATCGGTTCCCAAAATTGGGAACTTGGGGCCGAACTGGTTGGTCCTAGAACCGGGAATCGGACTGAACCCCAGTCCGATCCAATAGAACCGGTTACCTAGGGTTTAATTAATATTTTACTAATTTTTGTCAATGAATTTACGTTAATAAAGTTTACTTATAGTTTATTTTACATTTTCCTAATTGTTTAAAGAGATAAAAAAAAAGTATATGTAATCAATTTGATCCAATCGGTCCGGTTCTCCCTTGGAACTATGAACCATACCGCCAGGACACCGATTTCACTTTTAGAAATCAGGAACTTGACCAACATTCTCAAGAACTGGACCCAACTAGCTAGTTTGGTCCAATCTAGGTGATTTTTAGTTTAGGCGGTCCCTTTTGTACACCCCTAATTTTTGGGGCCATGCAAGAGGTTAGTGAAAAGGGATATGAGAAAGGTTAAAGAAGAATGGCTCCGTTAGATCTGAAATTGCAATTTTCATGGAGGGAAATAAAAAATATTTTTTTTATTTTCCACGTGGACTTTCTTCTATCAGAAAAAAAATCCACATAGTCATTAACATTTAATTAAAAAAGCCACATAAGATTTTTTGTTAGATTTTATCGTCGGAGGCACTTAAGTAATTTCTTTTCTTTTGCGTGACACTAAAGTGATTTAGCGAAAATTTTTTGCACTAAAATAAGCATCATACGAAAATAATGGCATTTCTGGTATCATTTTTCTCCAATTCTCATAATCAATGTAATAATTATAACAGTGGGCCAAAGTACTGTCATATAAACCATCCAGGACAGCAATTTTCTTGACGATTTAGGTAGTGTCCGACCGATCATACGTCCTTCCACTGCATGTTCAATACACTACTCTCGTATCGGGATCACATTTCACGACATTGAAAAGTACAAAGAATCCCTATGAACATTAGCATCGCAATATTTTCCGATGTATTCATCGTTTCGTCATCTACGTATTCCTTTCCTCCGGACCTTTTCTTCACTGAAGCTCCAAGGGACTGTTTATATAGGGCAAAAAAAGGTTGTCATAGCTTTGTCCACCAACTTTCGTTTATGTAAATTGAGACGAAAGTCTCTCTTTGGCTTTTATAATCTCATCTTGTTCCCCATTTTATATTTCAGTACATTCTATTTGAAATAGTCTTATGTTTATTCCTCTTAAAATTTTCCATAAACTCTTAAGCCATTGGATAAACTCATTTTATAAGTGATAAAGTGCACATGATTAGTCAATGTCACAAAAACACGAAACCATGTTTTTATTTTTTTTGAGAATTAATGAATCAAATTAACAATAATTTTCCAAATCGTTGATCCACTTGTGCTTATATTGGGCAATACCGTCAATCAACAGTAAACGATTTGTCCTCTCTTACCACAATGCCGAATTTGTGTATGTATGTGGAATGGGAAAATTATCCAATCAGTCCTAAATCTTTTGTATAGATGCTGATTACGTCCTAAATTTTTTCAATTTTGTCAATTTATCTTGAAGATTTGCTCGAAACTCCAATGTAAGGCCTTCTAGTCAATTTTTGTTTGAAATTGCAGACGTGGGGATCCAATCATCACCAGCCTTCTTACATGGCACACTATCACATCAGCGATTTCTGGTGAAAATTGACTGTAATAATTACATTAGAATTTCGCGCTAAGATTTAGGATTAAATTGGAAAAATTTAAAAGTTTAGAACTAAATTGACATCCGTACTATAGATAAATAATTAATTGGATATATGAAACTCTCGGGATGTAATTGCCTCGAGCCTTTCTACCTAACACAAACAGCTAGACTAGATTTTCACAAGCTGGTGAGTAACAAGACTTGTGCAATTTATTTAACTTCGACATTTTACTGGACGTTTTCATAAGCACACAAGTACAGTTTAGGATACAACTATAGTCCGCTTGCTACTTGAACACAAGATATCATACGAGACATATATGCCTTATTATTACAGTTCATTATTGAGAAGGACGTGAAGCATATTATTTATTCGCTGAATTCATAATTTTCATATCTAATTCTGCAATCCTTCAGTTGAGCTTGAGCACCTACTCTCAGACGGCAATCGTTGAACAGATGATCTCTAGCTTCCTTCAAGCACTCATTGCAATCAGATTGTGTTAATGCCCCATTACACACTCCATGGCCGTGACAGTCGAAGCAGCTAGTGTAGTAATGGTAACCATTCATTGGTGTGTAAGCACACACATCATCCATAACAGTTCCACAGTTAGTTTCCTATGCATCAAATGAACTGTACGTCATTTCGCTGCATAAACAATAAACCTCTGTTGTGTCAGGAGTACATATCGCAATATTGCCGGTGCCAAACAGCCCTATGACGAGGAGTGTTGTCATGTGTTGCAATGTGTTCATGATTCGACTGACTCTCTGCCTATACCTTCTTGTTGGAGAGAACCACGGACAACGATTTACCAAGAACCAAGCCAATCCAGGATCAATATCTCCCCCGAAACTAAACCGACCAAAATCGACTTAATTCCAACAACAACCCACAATATTCCAACAATATAACCACATAATAATAAGGAAACAAATGCAACAATCGACACCAATATTTAACATGGAAACCCAAAGCGGGAAAACCACGGACCGCCCCCAAATACTTTCACTAATCACCGAGAATAGTAGGATACACCAAGTTCTTCTCTAGTCACACACTAGAGGCACAACATCAACATTTCAACCCCATTTCTTCACCACAAAGGTGAATTTATACAAAATGAGGAGAGAAACCCTAACCGCGATTGGAGAGTTCGGAGGAGATTCTCAACGAACGAAACCGATCAACTTGTAGCTCTCGATCTCACGAACAACATACTGAAATTTGAGCCAATTCCGACAACGTTTAGCCTTCGAAATCGGACCGCGAAGATGCGCCCCTTTCTTCCTCTTCTCCCCTGCACTCTCGGTGAGTCTCGGTGGGACTCACTTTTGCTTTTTCTCTCTCTTCTTCTTGGGCACACACACGAAGCTGCCCTTTTCTTTTTGTTCTTTTTTTTTCACTTTTTGACTTTCTGTCCTTTTCTTTTTATTTGCTTTATGCAAGCTGGGCCCCACATAAAGTGGACCCAGTCAACAAATCTCCCCCTCCACTTCATGTGGGAAGATCCATCATGCCCGCTTTGCTTCTACAGGAGTCAAGTTTCGTCACGGGCAAGGTTTTGGTCATCATATCGGATCCATTGTCGTCAGTGCGGACTTTCTCGAGTTGAAAGAGCTTCTATTCTAATTTTTCTCGGACTCAATGACACTTCACATCAATATGCTTCGATCTTGAATGCAACATCGGATTTTTGCTAAGATAGATAGCACTCATGCTATCGTAATATAGAACGGTCTTCTCTTACTTTAAGCCCAACTCCTATAGGAATTTCTGCATCCACAAGAGTTCTTTACCTCCTTTAGTAACAGCGATATACTCCGCTTCAGTCGTAGACAAAGTAACACACTTTTGCAATCTTAACTGCCATGAAGCCGCTCCCCCTGAAAAAATCATCATGTAACCCGATGTAGACTTTCGAGAGTCAACATCACCGGCATATCCGCATCTGAATAGCCACTCAACTCAGGCTTTCCATTTCCATAGCACAAACAGAGTCTGGAAATGCCTCTAAGATACCTCAAAATTCATTTAATAGTAGCCCAATGCTCTTTACCTGGATTTGAGAAAAACCTACTCACAACACCAACTGCATGAGCAATGTCTGGTCTTGTACAAACCATTGCATACATCAAACTACCAACAGCCGATGCATAAGGAATTTTCATCATCTCTTCCTTCTCTTTCTCACTTGTAAGACACTGGTCACTACTCAACTTGAAATGACTAGCAAGTGGAGTACTTACTGGCTTACATGTGCTCATGTTACACCTTGTCAATGTACTTCTCTTGAGATAGCCAAAGTTTCTTGTTCAACTTGTCATGAGTAATTTTCATGCCAAGGATTTGCTTTGCCGGACCTAAATCCTTCATTGCAAAAGCTATACTCAACTCATTTTTTAAACTCTTGATTTTCTTAGCATCATGCCCAACAATCAACATATCATCCACATAAAGTAGGAGGATAAGAAAATCATTATCCGAGAATATTTTCATAAACACACAAGAGTCGGAGTTGGTCTTTCCATACCCATGATCTTCCATGAATGATTCAAATTTCATATACCATTGCATTGGTGCTTGCTTGAGTCCATACAAACTTTTTCTCAACCTACATACAAGATGCTCCTTGCCTTCCACTATGAAACCCTTCGGTTCTTCCTCCAAATCTCCGTGAAGAAAAGCTGTCTTTACATCAAGTTGTTCAATTTCTAAATTCAAGGTGGCAGCCAACCCAAGAACAACTCGAATAGAAGGCATTTTTACAACCGATAAAAATATTTCTTCAAAGTCAATTCCTTTCTTTTGACGAAAGCCCTTCACGACAAGCCTAGCCTTATATCATGGTTGCAAACTACTTTCTTCCATCTTCAATTTGTATACCCACTTATTTGTGAGTGTCCTCTTGCCTTTAGGTAGTTTCACCAATTCAAATGTGTGGTTCTCATGCAACGATTTAAGCTCTTCTTGCATGGCTTCATACCACTCGTTCTTTTGATCACATGACATAGCCTCTTCATAAGTTTCTGGCTCTCCTGCATCGGTGAGTAACACATACTCATGCGGCTGATATTTTTGTGAGGGCCTACGTTCCCTTTTAGATCTTTTAACTTGAGGTAGTACTGGCTGTTCTTGCTCAACTGTTTCACCTGTCTCATCTAAAGGATCAACATTTTGTGAGGATTCACCCTCTTCATGATTTTCATGTACTTCTCCCCCGTGATTTCCACCCAATACGGTAGGAGGATTTGGGATGAAACTAACATAATGTTGAGCTGCATTCTTTGGCCTCCCTAGCTTGTCAATGTCTTCAATGGTTTGATGCTCAAAGAATACCACATCTCGACTTCTAATGATTTTCTTTGTAATTGGATCCCACAACCTGTAGCCAAACTCTTCATGTCCATAACCCAAGAAGATACACTGTTTAGACTTGTCATCAAGCTTCGCCCTTTCATCTCTTGGAACATGCACAAATGCCCGGCAACCGAACACTTTTAGGTAATTATACGAAACATCTTTCTCACTCCAAACTCTTTGTAGAACATCCCCCTTAAGAGGAACTGATGGAGAAAGATTTATCAAGTCTACCGCTGTTCTTATTGCTTCACCCCAAAATGACTTAGGCAATTTCGCATGAGAGAGCATACACCGAATCCGATCATTAATTGTCCGGTTCATTCTCTCCGCCACTCCATTTTGTTGTGGTGTTTTTGGAACAGTCTTCTCCAGCTTGATGCCATAATCCCTGCAATAATGTTCAAACGGGCCTCTATATTCACCACCATTGTCAGCTCGAACACATTTCAACTTCTTCCCAGTTTCTCTTTCCACATTGACATGAAATTGTTTAAAAGCTACAAGCACCTGGTCTTTAGATTTCAAAGCAACAACCCATACTTTTCTAGAACAATCATCAATAAATGTCACAAAGTACAATGCACCACCAAGTGTTCTAGCATCCATGCAGCAAACATCAGTGTGAACTAAATCAAGTACATTTGATTTTGTATGTGGAGAGGAACTATGAAATGAGAATCTATGTTGCTTACCTTTAAGACAATGAGCACACTCCTTCAGATTTTTCTCCTTCAATGGTAGGAGATTCTTTCTCGCAAGAGTTTCAAGCCCCTTCTCGCTGAGATGACCTAGTCTCATATGCCATAGATCAACTAAGGAGTCCTCCACTACATTCACATCTTCCTTGACCAACTTAGCTTGCATAGTGTAAAGAGTGCATGTCTTCTTACCCTTAGCCACTATCATGGAACCCTTGGTCAATTTCCATTTGCCGTCACTGAAGATATTATAATAACCATCATCATCCAAGGCACCTGTGGAGATCAAGTGAAGTCGAATATCCGAAACATGTCTCACATTTTTCAAAAGCAAACTACATCCAACGTCGGTCTCCAAATGAACATCCCCCATGCCGATAACCTTGGAAACACCACTGTTTCCCATTCTACCACAACCAAAATCACTGCTACGATAGGAAGTAAAATAGTCACGCTGTGAGGTGACGTGAAATGAAGCTCCGGAATCAACAACCCAACCAGAGTCTTTGCATTTAAGATTCACACAAGTATCATCACAAATGAACACAATATCGCCGTCGGATGCCACTGCCGTTGTAACTTGCTTTTCTTCTTTCTTTCGATCTGCATTTCTATCATGGAATTTTTCTCTCTTTGGCAACCTACATTCTCTTGCATAATGTCCCATCTTGCCACAATTGTAGCACTTCACACTCCTCCTCGGCCTGGACTTCGATCTCCCTCTTGACTTGCCTCTTTTATCAAAATTCTGAAAGTTTCTTGATTGATTTCTCCCCCTATTTTACGTGACAAGTGCCTCCGATTTAGAAACATAATTCAAGCCTTTTCTCCTTGTTTCTTCATTGAATAGGCTTTCTTTGACCATGCTCATAGAAAGCACACCAAACGAAGCTGAGTTATTTAATGCCACAACCAAAGTATCCCAACTATCGGAAAGAGTACCAAGCAATAGACATGCTTGCAATTCATCACCTAAATCAATCTCAAGATTTGTCAATTGATTTACAACATCTTGAAATTCACTCAAGTGTTCCGACATGCTACTTCCCTCCTTGTATCTTAAGTTCACAAGTCTTTTGACTAGAAAAGCTTTATTTTGTGGGGTTCTCCTCTCATAGAGATCTTGCAATTTCTTCCACAAAATGTCCGCTTTTGTTTCTTGAGCAACACTATGAAACACACTATCAGCAATCCATTGTCGAATAAACCCAACCGTTTTCCGATTCATGCGCTTCCATTCTTTATCTTCCTTTTCTCCTTTAGCCTCATCACCCTCAACGGGATCAAATAAATCTTTGCAATATAACATGTCTTCCATCCGAGGCTTCCAAATGTTGTAATTTGAGGCATTCAACTTAAACATGGTGCCACTAGTTTCCTCCATTCAATACTAGAATATCAACGCAAGCTCTGATACCACTTTGTTGGGGAGAACCACGGACAACGATTCACCAAGAACCAAGCCAATCCAGGATCAATGTCTCCCCCGAAGCTAAACCGACCAAAATCGACTTAATTCCAACAACAACCCACAATATTCCAACAATATAACCACATAATAATAAGGAAACAAATGCAACAATCGACACCAATATTTAACGTGGAAACCCAAAGCGGGAAAAACCACGGACCGCCCCCAAATACTTTCACTAATCACCGAGAATAGTAGGATACACCAAGTTCTTCTCTAGTCACACACTAGAGGCACAACATCAACATTTCAACACCATTTCTTCACCACAAAGGTGGATTTATACAAAATGAGGAGAGAAACCCTAACCGCGATTGGAGAGTTCGGAGGAGATTCTCAACGAACGAAACCGATCAACTTGTAGCTCTCGGTCTCACGAACAACATACTAAAATTTGAGCCAATTCCGACAACGTTTGGCCTTCGAAATCGGACCGCGAAGATGCGCTCCTTTCTTCCTCTTCTCCCCTGCACTCTCGGTGAGTCTCGGTGGGACTCACTTTTGCTTTTTCTCTCTCTTCTTCTTGGGCACATGCACGAAGCTGCCCTTTTCTTTTTGTTCTTTTTTTTTTCACTTTTTAACTTTCTTTCCTTTTCTCTTTATTTGCTTTATGCAAGCTGGGCCCCACTTAAAGTGGACCCAGTCAACACTTCTCTCCTGATTTTTTCTATATAAGCTCGATTTGCGTGGTCTATATATGAGAGATTCTTCTTATAGGTTTCTCCACCAACCTTTTGTTTATGAATTTGGTGGAAGGATCTTTTGGATCTTATGAAGCAAGGACCGGCATTTTCGAGAGAAATGCTTATAACTCTCCGAATTACTCGAGGGAGAAAGTTATCTAAAATATATATAGTAGACAAACTCATCCTATTGATAACACGGGTAAATAGCATGTCCAGCTATGAAGCTGCAAATTGTGAAAATTTGCGTGTATTTGTTTAAGAAAAGAATTAGTTAATGATTTCTGTCTCTGGATGTTATTTGTCTCTCCGTGTGACATACAATTTCGGCAATCAATATGGAAAATAAATCAAAATATTACATGGAGGTTTTCTCTATCCTACCAATATATTTTGTTATTCTTGTCCTAAAGCATGCAGAACATACAATATGTCATTTGTTCCCGTGTAAAACAAAAACTTAGTGCCTCGGTTCCACCATATAAACGAAATTTGTGAATCGAACCATATACAATACCATCGATGACTCCAAATGTAAGAATAAAATAAATCACGGAGAATCATTGTGCGGCAATCTTGGAATTGAGCAAAACAAACAAACTCTCATATGTTACTGTACCAAAAAAAAAAAACAAACTCTCATATGTCTTGCATCCCAACAAAACAATGTGGCCGGCAAAGACTTCTAAACAAAATAGAATATCGACCCAAAATTTAAAAAAAAACAAAATAGAATAAGGGTGCTGTGATATAACTGCAAAAGAAAACTGCAAAGCATTCACGAGTACTACTAGTAAGTGGAATGGTCATATATCACATGTTAATGAAAACTTAGAGAATATTGGAGACTTGTCCATCACTACAAAAAAAACTGGATTTTTACCACGAAAATTTGCGACGAAAAAATTTTCGTTGCAAATTTGCGACAAATTTTCCAACGAAAAGCAAAATTCGTTGGAAATTTCCAACGAAAAATTTTTCGTCGCAAAATTCGTTGGAAATTTCCAACGAAAAATTTTTCGTCGCAAAATTCGTTGGAAATTTCCAACGAATTTTGTGACGAATTCAAAAAAACCCAATATTGTTCGGCATTTTTTATATTCGTGGGAAAATTCGTTGGAAATTTCCAACGAATTTTCCCACGAATTTCAATTTTCCGGGCAATTATTTCAGTGTGTACAATTTTCGTTGGAAAATTCATTGAAAATTTCCAACGAATTTTTTTTCATTGGAAATTTCCAACGAATTTTCCAACGAATTCAAAAAAACCCGGTATTATTTGGCATTTTTTATATTCGTTGGAAAATTCGTTGAAAATTTCCAACGAATTTTCCAACGAATTTCAATTTTCCGTGCAATTATTTCAGTGTGTACAATTTTGGTTGGAAAATTCGTTGGAAATTTCCAACGAATTTTCCAACGAATTCAAAAAAACCTGGTATTGTTTGGCATTTTTTATATTCGTTGGAAATTTCCAACGAATTTCAATTTTCCGTGCAATTATTTCAGTGTGTACAATTTTCGTTAGAAAATTCGTTGGAAATTTCCAACAAATTTTGCGACGAATTCAAAAAAATCCGATATTGTTCGACATCTTTTATATTTCCAACGAATTTTCCCACGAATTTCAATTTTTCAGGCAATAATTTTAGTGTGTACAATTTTCGTTGCAAAATTCGTGGGAAATTTCCCACGAATATTGCAACGAAAAACCCTACTCCTTCCTTATTCAACATTTTCGCGCTCATTATTCCCGCAACTCTCAATTTCCACATTTTCTCTCTCTCTCTCTTCGCGAACAACCTCCATTACAATCCCTCGCTTCACCTTCGCCTTCACCTTCTCCCTCCACCTCCCCCTCCGCCTCCTCCCCCGCCGCCTCCCCTCCTCCTCCTCCTCCGGCTCTGGCTCCGGCTCCGGCGCCATGGACACCAAGATCGGGCCCTCAACTCCTGCAAGCCCCCCTCGGGCGACGTCGGCTCTGTCCCCAAAGGCGCCGCCGCGGCCATCCAGGGCCAGGCCCCCGCGATGGTCGGCACCCCCGACGCCACCATGAGTCGCCACCTCACCCGTCGCCTCGTCCAGATTGGCATCACCGATGTCACTCCGTCCCCGGCGACTTCAACCTCACGCTCCTCGACCACCTCATCGCCGTCGTCGGTGAGCTCGAGGTCGCCCAGATCTGGGCGAGCTCGAGCTCGCCCAGATCTGGCCAAGTTCTGGGCGAGCTCGAGCTCGCCGGCCATGGCAAGCTCGGCCCTCGCCATGGCCGGCGAGGCCCAGCCTCGTCGCCGGCGAGGGCCGAGCTCGCCATGGCCGGCGAGGGCCGAGCTCGCCATGGCCGGCGACAAGGCTGGCCCTCACCGGCGGCGAGGGCGATTTTTCGACCAAAACAAAAAAAAATTTTAGTTGGAAAAAAAATTTCCACGATTTTTCGACCAAAAAAAAATTTTGTAGTTTTTCCAACAAATTTAGCCACGAGTTTTCCAACGAAAAAAAATTCGTCGCAAATTTCCAACGAAAATTGAAATTTTTCGTTGGAAAAATTTGCGACGACGAATTACCAACGAATTTTTTTTCGTTGGAAATTCGTTTTCCAACGAATTTTTCCAAATTTTTCGTTGGAAATTTCGTTGGAAAAAACATATTTTTTTGTAGTGCATAGGCATCAACATATAAAAGTCTATTGTGAGTAGAACTTGATATTAAATGGAAAACAACATTCTTCGGAAAAAGAAAACTCATTGGATGTAATTGGGTTGAGCCTTTCTACCTAACACAAACAGCTAGATATGATTTTTCACAAGTTAGCGAATAACAAGACTTGTGCAATTTATTTAAATTAGACATTTTACCGGACCATTTTGTAAGCACACGAGTACAACGTAGGAAACAACTATAATCTGCTTGCAACTTGAACTCAGAATACCATCCGAGATATATGGGCTTTATTTTTATGGTTTATTACCGAGACGGATGTGAACTATATAATTTATTTGCTAAAATCGTAAGTTTCTAATCTAATTATGCAATACCTAAGTTGAACTTGAGGAGATAGGTTGTGACCCCATTATGTTGTACGGATGATCTTGAGCTTCCTTTAAGCATGCACCGCAATCAGATTGTGTCAATTCCCTGTTACACACTCTATGGCCATGACATTCGAAGTAGTAAGTGTAATAATTGTAACCATGGTATGGTGTATTAGCATGTAGATTATCAATAACATGATCTCTATAAAATGTCATGCATGCATTGAACCGACCGTACGTTCTTTCACTGCATATATAATTAACCTCAGTTGTGTCAGGAGTACATTTCCCAATATTGCCGGTGTGAAACAGCCCTATGACGAGGAGGGTCACCATGTGTTGCAATGCGTTCATGATTTGACTCCCTACCTTTACTTTTTCTCCTGATTTTTTTCTTATAGAAGCTCGGTTTGCGTGGTCTATACACGAGAGATTCTTCTCATAGGTTTCTCCACCGACTTCTTGTTTATGAATTTGGCCGAAGGATCTTTTGGATCTTACAAAGCAAGGACCTGCAATTTTGAGAAAAATGCTTATAACTCTTGGAGTTACTCGAGGGAGAAAGCTATATAAATATAAATATATATATATATATATTAGACAGAAGCATCCTGTTGATAATGCGGTCAAGTAACATTTGATGCTGGAAATTGTAAAAATTTGTATGCATTTATTTAAAAATAAATTAAGTTAATGATTTATATCTCCGGATTTTATTTTGTCTCTCTATGTGACATGCAATTTCAGCAATCAATATGGAAAATAAATCGAAATAGTACACGGAGGTTCCCTCCTACAAATATATTTTGGTACCCTTGTTTTCAAGCATGCAGAACATACAATTTGCCATTTGTCCCCGTGTTAAACAAAAACTTAGTGCCTCGGTTCCACCACAGAAAAGAAATTTGTGAAGTTAACCATATACAATACCATCGATGACTACAAGAGCAAGAACAAAATAAATCACGGAGAATCATTGTGCGGCAATCTTGGAACTGACCAAAAAAAAGACAAACCCTCGTATATCTTGTGTCCCTACAAAACAGTGTGACCGGCGAAGACTTCTAAACCAAATAGAGCAAGGTTGATGGGACATATTTTGTTTAACAAGCCAATCTACATCCTCTAATCAAATTAGAATTCTGTATACAGGCTCAAATTCAAAACATAATTTAATATTATGCAAATTCATGTTGCAATAAGATCCTTGGACCATTTAATTGATGATGATGATTATGTGATCAAGTTTTTTAACCCAAATTGTTCGAAGTAGACTACTCTCCGATAAAGTGATTGAGGCTACTTCTTCGTGGAGTTGACTTTTTCCGTGGAATGAGATTGCTGATGATTGCGGGTGCTCGTCAAATTGTCCTCTCAGGTGTTGGCCCCAGAAACATAAAGTTTTGTGAGGAGTAGAAAAATAACGTTATCACAAACTATGGGCAAATTTATTGATTAGATTCCGAATCAACAAAGACCCCATTGCCAAGAATATTTTCGATTTGCCGTTTCAATTTTTCCCGGTCTAGTCAAAGACAAAAAAAAAATGGAATACCTGTAGTCTCCACTAAGGTTGCGTTTGGTATTCATTTTATTTCCAGAAATAATTTCTACTCATAAATGATTTTTTTATTCTATTCCCGGAAATAATTTCTGAATATTTAAAAGCATATGGTAACTGCTCAAAATTTATATTCCTGGAATAGAAAAAGAACAGAAATGTGTTTGGTAATTGCTCAAAATTTTTAATAATATTTTGAATTTTTCTTTATTTTCTTTTTTCCTTTTTTTTCTTTTCTTTTTTCTTTCTCTTCTCCTTCCTTGGCCTCTAGCCACAGGCCAGGGCCGATGAGGGCCACAGGTGAGGGTCCCCCTCACCAGCGAGGGCGAGGCTGGACCCTCGCCCAGGCTATGAGCTGGGAGGGTGGCCTCGCCGGCCTCTTCCAGCCCTCGTCGCCGTAGCCTGGGTGAGGGTGACCCTTGCCGGCGAGGGTCATGACGCCCTCACCTACCATGGCCGGAGACTAGCCATAGGCCAAGGAAGGAGAAGAAAAAAAAAATTTTGTTTTTATTCTTGCTTTTGTTTCAAAACTATTCGTGGGAACAAATTTTTTCCTAGAAACAAAAAATTTACCAAACGAATTTCTTTTGTTTTTTTCTTTCTGGGGAACAAAATAATAGAATCAGATACTATTTGGACGGTTACTAAACAGCCCCTAACTGCATCTAATTTAGAATCATTGTTCTCTCAAGTGCGTGATTATTCATCCACACTTCAGATTGGTAGGTTACAAGCATGAACATTATCCTTGTTATTTTTAACTAAGTTGGCATATATGCACGGTATCCATAGTTTGTAATCACCAATCAAAAACATGGTTGGAAGAAAATTTAGGCTTTTTAGGTACCAAGGGTCCATATGCAAAATTTGGCAGATTTTCGCATTTCAAAAATATAAACTTCTCATTGGGCATCCGGTAAGTCTCTTTTCAGCAAGACTTTATATCAAGTGAAGAACAAAAGCTTTTGAAAATGAATCTCTTTATAACATAATTTCTTCCAACTATTCGAAATAAAGGTACGATATGCTAATCTGAAATTTGCATAAGCTAACGAATAACAAGGTTTTCGCAATTTAATTGAACTTAAGTGGACATTTTATTAGCTAGGCCTTTTCATAATCACTTGCACAACATGTTGTTTTCTCTAGGAAACAACTCAACGTAATCTATATGCAACTAAAACACAAAGTAGATTATTCAAAATTGTGCTGTTTGTAGTAGATGGAGAAGCTTAACCATTCAGAAAATGGGTAATCTTCGAATCTTTGAATCAAATTCTATGATCTGAAAGCTGAACTTGCGCACCACGACTCCGACCGCATTCTTCATAGTTGAGAGCTATAGCTTTCCCTATGCACATGTCACAATCGGGATCAGTCAATGCTCCATTGCATTATCCATGGCCATGGCAATTCTCATATTCGATGTAGTAATTATAACCATGGGCCGAAGTGCCATCGTCTAAACCATCTAGGACGGCAGTTTTCTTGACTATATAGGTAAAGTCCGACAGATCATACGTCCTTCCACCACATGTTCAATACACTATTCTCTTATTGGAATCACATTACACGACTTTGAAAAGTACAATAGGTTGATTGCATGGCCATGGCAATTTCACTCAAACGACAGCATGATCAATTTCACTCAAATGACAAGCCACATGGATGGTAAACCGTAAATCAACCCAAGCAGGACTTGTTATAATGAGTCTTCAACAGGTTGATTGCAAGTTAAATCAACATAACACAAGTCTCAGTCACAATACTAAATTGAGGCCTACGACAATGAACTTCAACAATGGAAAGCTACTGGACATATCCTGATCAAAAGGGAGCTGAACTCCAGCCAGGTTTATCTGGAAAGGAAGTATGCCAAGACTTGTGAATCGGATTTAGACTCAGAAGTTCACTAATGCCATTTGGGAATTTCATCAAACAGATTGTGCGCACAACGAACAAGAAGCCTAGACACGTTGTCATTACAGTCGTTCCAACTAAGATAATTCCCTCAACAACAATGTTCTCACCAGTCATTTAGAGAAGACCCAGATTAACTCAAATTCTCAATGGCTTATATCTGAGGAACATAAATGTGTCACGGACCGTAGCGACACAGAGATCCCTCCGTACTCACGTATCCTTGTGAGTGGACTTATTAGCGTCGAGGTAAAGAGCGAGTGATGTAGAAGGAATGATGATACACTGGTTCGGGGGAGTGGCAACAAGGTGTTTGTGCTAGGAGTTCTAAGATTGAACGATTATAATTCTAGGAACTTTAGAGGCGGGATTGGCCTCTTGTGCACGAACTGGTTGAGAGCTGATGCCGCTCTCTAGATAAGGCCATAACAGATCGACTAGCTTCTGTGTTATATTGTTCTGTATGTCTCGCTCAAGAGGCTGGATACTTGAGCTAAACTGGATGTGGTACGATTCGATACGAGGATGTTATTTTTTGTATTGTTCTTCGGAACGACTATAGAATGAAAGCAAGCCTAGTATCCGTGGCTCAGTAGGTGCCCGTGACAAATGATATCAGAACAGAATTTCTCCAGTATGGTAGATGATTCGGGGAAAAGCCTATGGTCTACCTGTTTCTATGAGGTCGGAGAGTGAATAGCCGAAGCAAAAAAGGGCTTGAACAAAGTGCGGCTCTCATCTTACTTCTAGGATGACAATGGTAGGGGTGAGCGGTTCCAGGTTCGGGGTAGGTTCCACCTGAAACCTGGAACCTACCCGTCGAAACGTGGCACCTGGAACCTACCTTGTCATAGGTTCCAGGGTCGGTTCCAGGTTCCAACAGGTTCTTTTTTTAATTTTTTTTTGAATTAAACAAAACGAAAATAAACGCAAGAATCCTTCAAACTGCAGGCAGCACCTAAGACCATTCTTTCCAAAGTGTTATTTTATTAGAATTCAGTGGAAACAATGAAGGATATGACAGATAAGACACATTCCTATCATATAGCATGCCTAACAGAGCTCTATTTGCAACTCGCATGTAAGTGAACTGTCATTTGCAACACAAGCAAGAAATCTTGACATAGCAACTGCATAGCAAAAGTGACGAAGAACATTATCAATTTCCACAAATCAAAGAAATTTGCGAGACAACTGGTAATTGCACAATGAGGCACTTCAGGTCAGCAATCTAAAAGCCTCCTCTCTCAGAAAAAAAAGGCTGAACCGCGGAGTGCCAAGAATACACCAATCTAGTGATTCAAACAAAACTTTCAACTGCATCCATGAGCCGCAAGGTAAGCCCCATAAGTGAGACCAAAAATAAGAAAAGGAAAAATCTCCAACAGAACAATGCTTGTAACCCCCATCCCCCCTACCAAAACAAAAAATCCCCACAATATGCTAGAGGGCATAGACTAAAATGACATCAAATGAAAACAACAATGAATAAAAAAATACCATCGCTACATCACCTCATGGGAGCTGCAGCCAAAAACGAAAAAGAAAACAAAGACAACATCGACCGAGCAACACCAAATTGCTAAAAGAAATCCAAATAAGATCACGATCGCAAATGGGTCGGGGAATTCAATCAACAAAAACAACAAGAGAAGGATAAAGGGACCCACTTCGATGCATAAATTGCCGCTGCAGATGATGTGCTGGGTCTTGCCAAGGACGAGCATGGACTTGAACTTGGCGGGCAGATCAGGCGCCTTGTGCGGTATGTGCAGATCCCCAATGCCAAAACCAACACCATCTTTCTTGTTCTTGCTACTTTCTATAGATCACAACCTTTCTTGTTCTTGCTACTCTCTATCGATCACAACGACAACGATAAGAAAAAGGGTCAACGAAAAAACAAGAAAATGTAATATTTCCACACCCAAAGATGATCCTTTCTATTTCTCTTTCTTCCTCGATCGAGCTTCAACAATCAATCTCTCTTCTTCTTCTCCCCTTAACGCAGCGCATGAAGTTCAGATTGTGCAAGTGCGTAACAGTGATGAAAACTAACAAGGGTTTTGCGAAGAGAGAGAGAGAGACGTTGACTCGGACATACCCTGGAACCGAAGCGGACATGGAAGACCCTCCTCCATCCCTTGTTCTTGTCGTGCTCTGAAACTTCTCCCTTTCTCCTTAGGTTTACCATCTCGAACTCACCTCGTCTTCGTCCACGCGCCTCCAACAATCAGGTTCTTCGCCATCCCACGCTCTGTCGTCGTCCCTCCCGGGTCTCGAACCACCACTCGCGCCACCTCTGGCCCTTGAACTCGCGCGATCCTTAGCAGAATCCTCATTCCTGCTCAAGATGCTCAGCATCTCGATGTCCGAATCGTCATCGTCGTCGTCCCTCCCGGGTCTCGAACCACCACTCGCGCCACCTCTGGCCCTTGAACTCGCGCGATCCTTAGCAGAATCCTCATTCCTGCTCAAGATGCTCAGCATCTCGACGTCCGAATCGTCATCGTCGTCGACCACCCTCCTATTCCCGTTGCTGCTGCCCCTGTTCTTGTTGCCGCCGCCCCCAATCTGCCGCTGCGCGCCACCGTAGCCCACCCTCGCGGCCAGCGCTGCGGCGGCGGAGCTCCTCTACTAGGTGCGGTTGATCAAGATAGAGGAAAAGCCGAGGCAACGCCGAACGGAGAGAGGAGAGAGGAGAGGCAAGCTGGTCGAGTCGTGGGTGTGGGGAGTGAGAGAGAGAGCAGGCTGGAGGAGGACCGAGCGAGGAAAAATATGGGGAAGAAACAAGAAACTAACGAAAGTTACGGTTTTTAAAGGGTAAAGTAAACCGGTTCCGGTTCCTAGGAACCGGGAACCGGCGGTTCCTAAAAATTTGGAATCGGGAACCGGAATCTATCACCTTGGAACAGGGAACTGAACTGGACTCGCTGGGTCCGGTTCTTCGATTCTCGGTTCTACCTTAGAACCGTGCTCACCCCTAGACAATGGGGGCATAAGTAGGAACCAAATTGCTCACTCAATAGGAAAAACGTTCCTGGATCAATGGATGAATTTCAAGATAGGTCTACTACAATGTTTTCAATAAGGAGGGAGATTTCTATTGGACGATTGAGATCAAAAGAAGCTTAGTAGGTGAAAGAGGGTGTTGCTGAAAGCACAATAGGCTCTGAATGCTACACTTGCCAGGGAAAACACGATTGGTTGAAGATGCCCGAAAAGCTTTGATCAGGGGAAGCCACCAATGGAGTGCAGTGGCCTGCTTTGTTTGGCGAGCGTCCAACATTCACATAAGACCTGACCAAGCGGCGTTGATGGTACCAAAGCGACGTAGGGAAGGGACATAACAGCCTGTGTGGAATTGAGTGGGAGAACGGAGTGATGCAGGGATTCTCCTATACTCATGTACTCTTGCAAGTGAAGCTTAGGAGTGTCTTGAAAATGTATCGAAAATTCTGAGATCACATTGAATCAATAGAAAGTGCAAGGATTACTTATACATTGGGTCAAAATTTAAGGATTATTTATATAATTTTCCCATGCACAGTGTATTACTAGGTAAAAAAGGCCCATGGAATGAGTCGCATGACCCAAGGAGCATAAGCCCGTACCCGAACCTCAGTCGGGGCACGTTCCGGAGCTCGCCCGCCCAATCTTTCTATGTCCTTGCAGCTGCAGCGAGAGAGGGAAAGCAGACAAGCCGAAAAGAAAGGACATGAGTTGCTTCCACGCCTTCCATCCTTCGAGCCTTCGTCTTCCTCTCGACCCAGTTCCAATTTCAAGAGCCAAACCACCGCCGCCAGCCCGTCAAGAAACCACCCATCTCCGAATGGCCGTCCGGGGTCGTGTCGGACGGAAGGGAACTCCTGCGGCGGCGAAACCTCTGGTGCCCAGAAACGTCGAGCTCATCACGAGCCCGTCGAACGCGCTGGTGAAGCACTGCGTCAAGCTCCGCCAGAGATCCTCCTATCGCCACTCCCACGGCTCGGCTCTTGTCGTGGGCACGACCCCGATCAGGTAAAGCTTGAATTTTGATCGTTCTTCTTCGCTCTTCAAATCGTTTCGTCAGTTTTTGCAGTAGCTAGAGTGGGAGGCAGTATAGCTCCGTACTAATTTTGGCACGTTGAGGAGCATGGGATGACGTATCACGGTTCTCGATGAATTTCGCCGTCCCCGGTTCTTCTTGGGAATTTCGTCGAACAGGTTACTGAAATGCCTATGTATTTGAGCTTATAAACATCCAAACCATACTCGGGAGTTGCAGAAATTTTCCGAATGAATGAAATACTGCATTTCAAAAGAAGGATGGAAGATGTATTAGTTTAGTGAAGTTGTTGATTGATACTGAAGGACTTTTTTCCGGTAGTGCAAGCATAAGCATATGAAATTAGTGAGCAAAATGTCTTTTAATTTTATGATATATGTGCTTTGGCATGTCTTTCTTTTTTCTACACCATATTGGAATGAAGTAGCTCCAGTCAGTAATAGAGCAGTTGTCTTTACTTTATGATTAAGGAACTGTGGGTTGAGAATGCAATGCACGTGTTTATACTTTCGGCATATTATTCTTATGCAGGGAGATCTGTAATTTTCAGTCGTTGAGGAAAAAAACTGCCATAATTGATTGCTTACTACTTCTTGATAAAGCTCAGATTCCTGATGATCTGGAAGAACATTCAGTCCGCCTGGTGCGTGTAAGTTCATTGGTTATGGAAAAACTTTCTGGGGTCGAATCAGCTGAATCTATTGAAGCTGTCGCTCTGATGAGAATACCTTCCACTTTCTACAATGTCAATGACGAGGCCGATGACAGAGATTGTCGGAGATGGTTTGCCTCTCCTCATCGAATTCTTGTCCTTGATGGGATCCAGGTGAATTTTTTTAGTTTCTTTTATAGTTCAAATGAAATTAAAGTGTTTACAAACTCGCAATTTAGTTATTTACATAATGGCATGTTGGGTAAAGGAGCAACTTTTGTAGTCAGTTAAGTTCTATGCGTAGGTCTACCAATCATGTGAAAATACTGAATGTCTCTGGTCACATGACAATTCATCTTATTCGTTTTTGTTCCATCCATTTTCTCGAGGAACTTATTCAAAACAACTCTCCTATTTATTTTCCTACAACGGCATACTGTTCAAATGAATATCCTTTCGGTTGCTGAATGTCAATTATCCTAGCTATGGTTTTTTGTCTTTCTATATGGATATAACTCCTACTTAGGAAGAGAAAATGCGACAAGTTTTGTTCATATGTGCTTAACAACATATCTCGTTCAAACATGAACCTCTCAACTTTTTGTTCATTGTGGGAACTTTTGTGATAGTTGTATGAAATTGATTATGCAGTCTGAGTACACTGTTTAATCTCAAGATAATGGTTGATATATATGGTTCTCATGATTCATGAATATTGTGGGTATGGCCTAATTTCTATCAACTGTTTGCTGCAGGACCCAGGCAACCTCGGAACATTACTAAGATCAGCTGCTGCATTTAATTGGGTAATGAAAACAACAGCACTGTTCAAAATATGTTTTTTTAATGGCTCTCTGCTACAGAGAATGTTGGTTTGCTAAGTGCCATGTGAGAAAATTCTCATGCTTCTGCATCAGTTATTTGGGTGATCTCTGAAGTGGTATGTGGGTTATGCAACAGGATGGTGTTTTTCTGCTTCCTGGCTGTTGTGACCCTTTCAATGATAAGGCCCTTCGAGCGAGCCGAGGAGCCTCATTCCAGCTCTCTCTGGTGTTAGGAAGGTGGAGCAGTCTCAAAACCCTTCGAAATGAATTTCAGATGAAGTTACTGGCTGGTCACCCTGAGAGCAACGCGGGACAAAAACTGGTTTCAAATTTATCTCCAAGTTTTGTTAATTCATTAGCCAATGTGCCTGTATGCTTGGTTTTGGGTAGCGAAGGAAGAGGCCTCTCTGAGGAATCTGAGTCTCTGTGCGAGTTAGTGAGTATCCCGATGGCAGGAAAGTTCGAGTCTCTGAATGTTTCAGTTGCTGGTGGAATTTTTTTGTATATGCTCCAACCTCAGGTTTGGGTTACTCCTTCCACATTGTCCTAATGGAAATAGATAATTGAAATTGACAATATATAGTGAATCATTATGATGGCAAGTGCGAGAGGCATAATATATGTGTGTGTCACGGGCCGATCGATCTAGCGTTCCCACGCCCGTGCGGCCTTAGGAATTTCTTCCCAAGTCAGCCTTCCCACGCTCCCACTCACAAGAACTTTAGAGAGAGAAACTTCTAGAGAGAGAAGCTCTGAACTTGTATTGCTTCTTGAAAATGAGAGGTGATACAATGAGGGGGAGGAGACCCCTTCTTATACAAGTACCGGACTGACCGTATCCGTAGATCTCTCCTCGATCTAACGGTGGAGATCGTATCTCCCCAACTACCCAACTACCTCATTAATTACAGAGGTTTATAATTACATCGCCCGCCCCCAGGAGTATTCTAGAACATATCAAGTAAACCCTAGTACATAGAACACTCGGGACTTGCTTTCTCGTTCAGGGTCCGGTCACGGTCCATCGTCCAGGAAACCTCTTGAACGATCCAATTCTCTGGGCCGTGACATTCTCCCCCACCTATTCGGGCGACGCCCTCGTCGCGTCTTCGGCATGGAAAGCATCAATATGTTTCTTGAATTGCCAAAGAGCTTCCTCGGGCTCCCAACTTGCTTCACTCTCCGGAAGACCCTTCCATCGGATTAAGTATTCTCGCTTCGGCGCACGATATCTCTTCCGTATGACTCGATCCGCCATGATGAAGTCGACGTCTCGATCATAGGAGGTTTTTGCTCCAAGCGGCGCTCGTTGCGACTCCCCTCGATCCGGGTCCTCCTCGTCTACACGGAAAGGTTTAAGCATACTCACATGGAATACCGGATGTACCTTGAGTTTTGGTGGTAGTTCCAATTTGTATGCGACCTTCCCAACCCGATGCGACACTCGGAATGGCCCTTCGTAGCGACGTATGAGCCCTTTATGTACGTCCTTGTATCGGAGCACAAGGTGTAGCTTGGCCAACACTAAGTCTCCGACTTGGAACTCCACGTGCCGTCGCTTCTTATCGGCCCACTTCTTCATGCGCTTCGAGGCCTTGTGTAGGCACGTTCGTGCCAAGTCCGCTTGCTCATGCCACTCCTTGGCAAACTTGAAAGCGGATGGGCTACTCCCCTTATAGCCCGTTGCAACCGTACTCGGAGTGAGTGGTTGTTGTCCCGTCACGATCTCGAATGGACTTTGGTTCGTGGACTCACTCTTTTGAAGATTGTAGGAGAATTGGGCAACGTCGATCAACTTTGCCCAATTCACTTGCGTTGTACTCACATAGTGTCGAAGGTACAACTCCAAGAGTGCATTGACTCGCTCCGTTTGTCCGTCGGTTTGAGGATGCAAACTCGTGGAGAAGTTGAGATTTGACCCTAATAACTTAAAGAGTTCAGTCCAGAACCTACCCGTGAATCGAGGGTCGCGATCGCTCACGATCGTTTGTGGCACTCCCCAATATTTGACGACGTGCTTCAAGAACAGCTTGGCCGCTTCCTCGGCCGGACAATCTTTTGATGCGGGCACGAACGTCGCGTACTTGGAAAATCGGTCCACCACGACCATAAGAGTCCGACACCCTTCGGACTTTGGCAAGTTGACAATGAAGTCCATGGAGACACTCTCCCATGGGCGTTCCGGGATGGGAAGTGGCTCCAAGAGCCCCGCCGACGACTTTTGTTCAAGCTTGTCTTGTTGGCATACAAGGCAAGTCCGGACATATGCCTCAACATCGTCGCGCAAGTGAGGCCAAAAGTATCGATCCTCCACAAGCGCCATAGTGCGGTGGATCCCCGGATGACCCGCCCACTTGGAATCATGGCACTCCCGTAGGATTTCCTTCCTTAGCTTCCCGTGAAGAGGCACGTACAATCGCCTTCCTTTGGTGCAAAGCAAGTCGTCTTCACACCAAAATTGTCGGGTCTTGCCTTCCCGAGCATGGTCGAGGAGTGCCTTGGCGGTTGGATCATGTTTGAGCCCTTCCTTGATCCGCTCGTTCCATGGATTCTCGGGACGAGTTAGGGTCGACGCCATACTTGCCTTTCGACTAAGAGCGTCGGCCACGGAGTTCGCCTTCCCTGGCTTGTACTCGAGCACATAATCGAACTCCGCCAGGAAATCTTGCCAACGAGCTTGCTTCGGGCTTAACTTCTTTTGGGTTTGGAAGTAGCTCGTGGCCACGTTGTCCGTCCTTACGACGAACCGGGATCCCAAGAGATAATGTCTCCATGTACGAAGACAATGGACCACCGCGGTCATTTCCTTCTCTTGGACCGTATACCGTCGTTCGGTATCATTCAGCTTCCTTGACTCGAATGCTACCGGGTGACCATCCTGCATGAGAACACCACCAATAGCGAAATCAGAAGCATCGGTCTCTACCTCGTAGGGTTTGGCGTGATCGGGTAGCACGAGCACCGGCTCTTCGGTCATAGCTTGCTTCAACCGATCAAACGCCCTTTGGCATCGGGTCGTCCACTCCCACGGCTTCTCCTTCTTCAACATATCCGTGAGTGGCACGGTGATGCTCGAATATCCTCGGACGAACCGTCGATAGTAGTTGGTGAGGCCAAGGAATGACCTTAGATCCGTCACCTTGGTCGGCGGCTCCCAATCCACAATGGCCTTGATCTTGGCCACGTCCATCCGCACTCGTCCACCCCCGACGATGTGTCCCAGGAATGGAACTTCCCGCTGTGCGAAGGCACATTTCTCCCGCTTGACATATAAGTCGTTCTCCCGTAGAACTTGGAAGACTTGTTTGAGATGCTCGATGTGTTCCTCGAGCGTCCGGCTATACACCACGATATCATCAAGGTAAACCACTACAAATTGATCTAGGAACGGGTGGAGTACCTTGTTCATGAGTGTGCAAAATGTGGCCGGGGCATTTGTCAAGCCGAATGGCATGACGAGAAACTCGTATGATCCATACCGGGTTACGCAAGCAGTCTTTGACTCGTCCCCTTTTGCAATCCGCACTTGATAGTATCCCGATCGAAGATCAAGCTTGGTGAACCATCGTGCTCCTCCAAGTTGATCGAACAGGTCGGCGATGAGAGGGATCGGGTACTTGTTCTTAATCGTCAGCTTGTTTAATGCCCGATAGTCGATGCACATCCGGAGTGACCCATCGTGCTTCTTTTGGAATAGAACCGGAGCACCAAACGGAGATTTCGATGGTTGAATATACCCCGCATCGAGCAACTCCTTGAGTTGTCTTCTTAGTTCCTCCAACTCGGGAGGCGCCATGCGATAGGGTGCCATGGCGGGTGGTCGAGCATCCGACACGAGCTCGATCTTATGATCCACCTCCCTTTGAGGTGGAAGCTTCTTCGGGAGTTCGGGGGGCATCACATCCTTGAAGGTATCGAGGACTCGGGTTACCTCCGTTGGGACATCACTCCCTTCACCCTTTGGATCCTCGACTTTCAAGGTTGCTAGAAAAGTAGCCTCCCCTTTCCTCGCTCCCTTAGTAACTTGCATGGCCGATATGATCTTTTGGTCACGACCCGACTCTCGGGTGACCGGGACCACACATTGACAACGTGCGTCCAAGACACAAATACAATCGGCAAATGGGACAATAAGAGCATCTATTCTATCAAGGAATCCCAAGCCAATGACAAAGTCGTAATCGTCAAGTGGAATTACCTCGATTGTCTCTTTGCTCTTCCATTGTCCGAGCTGAAACTCCACATCCTTAGCCAAGCCGTTGGTAGGGATTTCCTTGGAGTTCACCGTTTTGAGCCAACCGGCCCCCTTCTCAACCCGAAGATTGAGTTTCTTCGCGGCTTCTTCCGAGATAAATAGATCGGATGCCCCCGTATCGACGAGTGCACTCATCGTGGTTTTTCCGATCGTCACGTCCGCGAACATCAAGCCCTTAGGCTTATTTGCCTTCTTGGACTTTATGGAACTTAGGATTCGCAACGAACCGAGTCGCGTCCCCTCTCGTTCCTCGTCGTGTGCCTTGACAAGCGCCGCTAGCTTGCCTCGAGTAGGGCAATCACGAGCCATGTGCGCACCGTCGCACAAGAAACACTTGAAGGTACGTCCCTTCTTGTGTTCTCCTCCGCTCGACTCCGGCCTCGCCCTTGGAGGGGCCATTGGTAGTTTGTTTCCACCTGGGCGGTGGAATTTGTTGCGATCTCCCCCACCAACGCCTTTGTCCCTCGGTCGGGTGTCCGGCTTGCTCACGGGAGTCGATTTGTACTCCACCAAGGCCTCGGCCACGGACATGGCCGCCGAAAGGTCCTTCGCGTTGCATCGCTTCAACTCTTGCTTAACCCATGGTTTCAAGCCACCCATGAATTGATGGTAGGCCTCCGTATCATTCATGGACGGAATTTGGAGTAGCAACTCCGAGAACTTCCGGACATAATCACGGACACCTCCTTTTTGCTCAAGGCGACGGAGTTCATCTCGAGCTTCTTCTTCCGCATAAGCGGGATAGTATTGACGTCGAAATTCCTCGACGAACAATTCCCATGTAGTGATCGGTTCACCACTCCGATCGTCACTCCTACGACGCCACCATAAGAGTGCATTATCGGAAAAGTACATAGCCGCGGTACTTACCCGAATTGCCCCGTCGGTGATCCCCATCGCTAGGAAATACTGCTCCATGTACCATAGGAAGTTGTCCACGTCTTTGGCCACCCGCGACCCTTTGAACTCCTTTGGCTTCGGGGCATCCACTCGTGGACTGGCTTGCACGGTGATCACCCCGTTCACGCGTGCTCCTTCCATTTCGGCGACTTTCGCCTTAAGTTCGGCCATCTCCGCGCGCATGGCCTCCACCAAGGCCTCCAAGGCATCGTCCCGTTGTTGAAGTTCATTGGTGGTGTCGGTCAGGTTGCCCAGCATCTCCCCTCGGAGTTTTCCGAGCCCGGACTTGAGCTCCAGCACTTCGGCCTCTAGCTCCCCCGTTCCGGTCTCGCCTCCTTCGATGCGTACGGCCATATCCTCAACCATTCCTTGGACGTCAGCCATGGCGATCTCTACCTTCGCCATGCGGGTCTCCAAGTCACCAACCATATCCCTCGAACTTGAACAATCACGGTCTTCCCGTGCCTCGGCACCTTGCCTCTCGGTGGCCTTCCCACGATCATCGCCCACGCCCTTCTCGGTTAGTGACGATACATCGGATCGTGGCTTCGCAGCGCCCTTGGCCATCTTAGCTCTGATACCACTTGTCACGGGCCGATCGATCTAGCGTTCCCACGCCCGTGCGGCCTTAGGAATTTCTTCCCAAGTCAGCCTTCCCACGCTCCCACTCACAAGAACTTTAGAGAGAGAAACTTCTAGAGAGAGAAGCTCTGAACTTGTATTGCTTCTTGAAAATGAGAGGTGATACAATGAGGGGGAGGAGACCCCTTCTTATACAAGTACCGGACTGACCGTATCCGTAGATCTCTCCTCGATCTAACGGTGGAGATCGTATCTCCCCAACTACCCAACTACCTCATTAATTACAGAGGTTTATAATTACATCGCCCGCCCCCAGGAGTATTCTAGAACATATCAAGTAAACCCTAGTACATAGAACACTCGGGACTTGCTTTCTCGTTCAGGGTCCGGTCACGGTCCATCGTCCAGGAAACCTCTTGAACGATCCAATTCTCTGGGCCGTGACATGTGCATGGAGTGAATCATTATGATGGCTTTTATTAGGACCGTTGAAAGAGCCTGGAGGGCTTGAAAACCTGGTCTGAGCCATATTTCACGGTTTGGGTCGGATATGGATTAGGTTCTGTTCCTTTTTTATATATCAAAAACAAGAAAACATCAAACAGGTTTGGTTCGGGTTTCGGATAAGGACCCGAACTGACCTGTTACTCATAACACAGGAAATAGGAGTAAACAAGAAGAAAGACTGAAATCTGCAGCTACCTCCACATCAACAACAATTCTCCATCCAGCCACATGCCAATAAAAAGAAACTCAGCTGCAGCATCGCTTCAGGGGATCTCAATATTCCCTTGTTCATTAAATCGTCAAGATCAACACTGGCGGTAATGGAGAAGGAGATCGACGAGTGCACCAACAACGATGATGATGACGACTCAATCTTGAGTGGGTCAGCTTCGGCCTCGAGTACCTCGACTCGTGTGACTTAGGAGTATGCTGCAGAGCTCACCAGTTCCACTTTCACTTCACTGGATCTCAGGTCCAGCTCCAGCCCATTCGGCATTGAGTCATCGTCATTGAAGAGATTGACACTGACTGTAATGGAGGAGAAGATCAACTAGTGGATCGCCGACGATGAGTTGGCTGTGAGTGGAGTGGCCCCTCACCATTGCAATCTAGACCGTGGAAATTTGCAGAGTTTTTTAGCCATGAATTGCAGACTCTAATGTCCGAACCTAAGTGAGCTGAACAGTTGATCTCGAGTCAGGTAATGACAGTTAGTGTTTGGTTTGGCTGAAGTTCTAGCTCGAGCCATTTGTTTCCGGTTGGGTCAAGTGCAAAAACCGGCCCAACCGACCCATTGACATCCCTAATTATGATAGTTGACATCATGAACTGGTGCTTGTATGTAGATATCTATCTGCCGGATGATTTTTCTTCATCACGGCATCTCGTACGTTTACTCAAGAGTTTAGAATGTTAACAACTTCACACTTTAGGCATATGGTTTGAAGTGGATTCTTCTTTTTTAGTCATAATTCCTTCCCAAATTGTACAAGCATTTTCCAAAGCATACGGCTTTCAGAATGTAAATGATGATAAGTGGTCTTTTCTGGAAATGTTAAGAAAATTTCATCCCTTGCATCTTGGTCGCAATAGTAGCCTGTGGAAAATAGTTAGGTATGAATATCTTAAATACTTGTGACTTGATTGTTGATGAAATAGAAAAAACTGGAAATCTTTTGTTTTGTTTTGCTAGTATAACTCGGCTGAGTTTTTCGCTAGTAGAAGCAAACAAAGTAAAAGGACTCTTGTATCAATTGATGGTAACATGTCAATCACTCGTAACTGTATGGTTAACCCAAGTAAGCTTGGAAAGTTCATCCTCCTATATATAAGATTGAATCCATTTGATTTCTAAAAAGGATTACTAATTCTTAATGTCTTGAGGAATCCCTTTATCAGTGATTGTGAATGATTGAGTTTTTTTCAAGCCTTTGACTAAATCTCCAATGATACCAGAAAAATTGAACACGTATTAAAAGTTCAAGAATCACATAGAACGATTTAAAAGTTCAGGGACCACATTACGTATTGGACTATAATTGAGAGTCCATATTAAGCATTTTCATATACTTCAGGAACTAAGTTAAACATGTTTAATGTTATTCCTGAACTTGAATTAATAGAATGACAATATTGAACATTTTCATATACTTCAGGAATTAAGTTGGACATGTATCAAAAGTCCAAGAATCGCATTAAACAAATTAAAAGCCCATAGGCAACATCACGAGTTAATCCAAAGTTCAAGAACAATTTGCGTCGTTGTTCATTATATTCTAGTATAAGAATTCAATTATTTTACACAAAATAGAAGGCAAAACAATTGAATTCCCGAGCATAATCGGATCCGGATCTTGAGCCGTGGATCCACAATCGATCGGAATCAGAGTCGCAGGGTCGATTCCCGATTCAACACCGAGAATCCTCGACCCGACCGGAAACCGACCCACTCCAAAACCGATCGTTTCTGTTACCGTCGCCATCCTCAAACGGTGAAGATAACTTCAGCCACGTCACTTCTCCTTTCTCCCGGTTTCACTCCACCGGGAGCGTGCCGAGCCTGCCCAGCACCCCATCCCGCACGATCATCTCCTCCCGGACCTCGCCGGAGCTTCGGGACCTCCGATCGATCCCCGGAAGCTCCGACCGGCGATGTCGGCGGCGGGGAAGCTGCTGCAACCGCCACCGCAATCGCCCTCGCCGGCGTCCCTGGTCACCCTCCGCGGTTCCCTCCTCACCCTCGCCCTCCTGACCCTCATCTCCTTCACCCTCGTCTCCCTCAAGTCCCTCCACTCCTCCCCAGCCACCCCCGTGAAGCTGAGCTCGTCCTTCGGCCACCAGGAGCTGTTGATCGTCGGCGGCGGCGGCGGCGGCGACGGCGACGGGGAGGGGGAGGGCGAGGGCGGGGGCGGGGGCGAGGGGGGCGACGAGGATTTGTCCGATGTCTACCACTTGCCCGACGTCTTCCGGCTGAACTACGCGGCGATGGAGAGGGACTTCAGGGTGTTCGTATACCCGGACGGGGATCCCAACACGTTCTACCAGACGCCGAGGAAGCTCACCGGCAAGTACGCGAGCGAGGGCTATTTCTTCCAGAACATCAGGGAGGGTAGGTTCAGGACGGACGATCCGGACCGGGCGCACTTGTTTTTCATTCCGATTTCGTGCCACAAGATGCGAGGGAAGGTACGATTCTATCCGTTTTTGCTTCTTTCTTGATTGGGGTTCGTTTCATCTTGATGGGATTGTTCCTGTCCGGAGGTCGTTTGCAATGGAAGGTGATTCTGCCAAAGCTTAGTGAACAAATGTTCTGTCTTAGCTTTTGGTTTTCAGAAGTTTGAAGTTTTGATGGGGTTCGGGTTCTGCAACTAAGTAGGGAAGTAGATTTACTTTGTATTCAGATGCTTTCCGTCCATACAAAGCCTGATGTGATTAGTCACAACATGTACCAACATGTAGTAATTTCTGCCTATTGGTAGTTCTTCGACAATATCCGTTGGCACACTACAAATGCCAACCTTTATGTAAAGTCGATTGCTGAGTGAACAATTTCATATTGGACGTTGTATCTGCGGCGTGGACCTTGGGTATCTCTTTTGTGTACTCTTAACCCGAGGCTTGCATCTGGATGATGCTTCGCCATGTTTTCTGAACTTAGAAAGCTCAAATCACGTTGTAACATTAACTGCTTGGAGTCGGTTATGTTTAGTTTGATCTTATCCGTGCAGTTTAGAGACGTGTTGAGAATTTCTGACTCTGGACTGTGGAGGTTGTGGATGTTTTGTTTTTCAGTTTATGGAAATTTTTTGCTGAAATTTCCTTTCATGCTTTTACATCTGGCAGTAATCTCATGGTTCCGTTCCTCATGCTGGAACTCTGGATTTCTTGATCTAGCTGATGTTTTAGCAATAATATGCATGGTGTGACTTGAAACTTCTTTCAAGCATTGAATTGTTTTATATATTATTTTCAAGCCTTTTCATTTCCTGTTCCTATATTGGCAAGGTTTACTCCCAAATGTTTCTTTGCATTAATTCACTTTTCATCTATCTTAGATTAGACGTTTCTTAATCATGAAGCTTATGCATACCGATACTTCAATCTTATTCTAGTTGATGAAGTTTTCTCTTGGGTGTTGTATCTTTCATGACTGTATGCAGGGAACATCTTATGAGAACATGACCATAATAGTCCAGAACTATGTGGATAGTCTTATTGCGAAGTATCCATACTGGAATAGAACCCTGGGAGCAGATCACTTCTTTGTGACTTGCCATGATGTTGGTGTGAGGGCGACGGAAGGAGTCCCTCTTCTTGTGAAGAATTCAATTAGGGTGGTTTGCTCTCCAAGCTATGATGTTGGGTTCATTCCACACAAGGACGTTGCACTTCCCCAAGTTCTACAACCGTTTGCTCTTCCAGCGGGAGGAAATGATGTGGAGAATAGGTAAATATAGTGCATAGAAGAGAGAATTATGGTACATATTAGGCTACGTGCCACTTGTTGCTATTTTCTGACTTTTATGATTTGTGGCAATAAAATATTGCACATTTGGTTTGGTTCACTTGTCACGAACTGTTTATGGTACCTTCACTTCTATCTTGTCTAGTTTCATCAAGGGTAAATTGTGCTTTAACTTTTGTCATTTTGGAGTGGTCCCCTATACTTTGTTTCTGGCAGGATAGCCCCATGTACTTTCAAATCAACAAGAGAGGCCTCATTGCTAGATTAATGTCTGCGGTCTATCAAGATAAAATAGTTCTATCTCAGTTATGGCAATGTTACTCTGTCTCAATAGCTTGGAATCATTTGCCTCCTGTAGGTTCCGGGGTTATATGTAGGAAATCTATGAACTCTGTGCTTTCTGTAGATGTCAGAAGGTTTTTTTGTTTTGGTGAATGAAGGAATAATCCAGTGCACTTCCTAATTGCATGCCACATTGGATTTTTAAACCCAACAATTATGGCCATCTCATCAAGCATTGTGTTTATCTGATCCTTAGCAGATTTTTCACTTAACTGTTGAGTTTAAGCCAACATTATTTTGTAAATCATTTAATTTGGCTAGAATGACTTTAGCTAATTCTTCTTGTCTGATGGTGAGGTCTGTTATCATTATTTTGTCCTCCAAACCTTTTTTCTTTCTCATTATATAGGACCTATGGGTGTCTGATTGACATTTTGTTTTATGCAAGTTAATTGTATCCTGCATTTCATACGACTGTCTTTATTTCAGCCTGATAAAAGTTTGTGATAATGTGTGCAAAAGCTGTCATTGTGAAAAGGGAACTTTCTTTTGCAGGACAAGACTTGGTTTCTGGGCTGGTCATCGCAACTCCAAAATTAGAGTTATACTGGCACGGGTATGGGAGAATGACACTGAACTTGATATTTCAAATAACAGAATAAGTAGGGCAACTGGACATCTGGTGTATCAAAAGAGATTTTACCGGACTAAGTTCTGCATATGTCCTGGCGGTTCCCAGGTCAACAGTGCCCGAATAACCGATGCCATCCATTATGGATGTATTCCTGGTGAGTGTCATTTTTATAGCTTTTGATGCTGTGTTTCTCATCTTAGCTTATTGTTTTCTGTGGAGAAACTTTTTACAATTCAAAAGACTCTGATGGAGGATCCATGTTCCTCTTGCTGACCACTGAAACTAATTCTGGAAATACGACTATAAGCGGACTTCCTGTTGATACTCCAATATGCCTCTTGCCTAAGGGGAAAGCTATTAAAGCCGGACCTATGATGAGTGTGACCATTGTAAAAGTGGTATCATACTGAAATGAGATTTGGTTTAATGTCATTGAAGGCACCTATGTGGTGCTGATACTTAAATTGATCAGCACAATGTTTGACTAGAAGGTTGGATCCTTTGATAGCCAAATGATATCAGAATTAGCCCAATCACCAATAGTACCTACCATATTTGTTGGCCTCTGTTCTTGCAAGGTGCTTTATTGAGCAGTCAATAGCTCAAGATGATTTCAAAAAGGGCCATAACTAATCCGTGGTTTTCTTTTTCTATTTGTTAGAAGCAAAGTAAGTCAAGTTATAACCAATGTAGTTAATAATGCATGTTGGCTTGTAGAAACATATGATTTTGTGAGCCCAAGTTAGAGGATTGCGTCAATGCGTGGCAAGCACGTTTGTAAGGTGAAATCGTTATAGGATCAATTTGACACATGGAGTCGCTTGGAATTGCGTTTCAGATGGTTGCTTGATCGCAAACTGCATGGTAACTTGGTCTTCAAGGAAGCCCATAATACGAACAGCAGGGAGAATAAGATTAGGAAAAAGGAAACAAGACGGATATAATAAACCTTGGATGAACATTAAATGGGAATAGATTAGGCACAGAACAACATAAATATCAGTATTCCTGAAAAGAAAATGAAAAACATAGCAATATGAAGATTCAAAAGATATTGCTTCTCTGAAACCTTGTATATGACAGGAAAGCATCCATCAGGTGGATTTGATGTAAAAAAATTGGTCCGAAATATTTCTTTTGTTATTGTTCCCAATATTTTATGAAGTTCTCTTCCTCTATTAGTATTGTGAATTGAAATTTAATGGTTCTATGGGGCCAGTTATTTTGGTTCTTGTCCACTGTAAATTGAATAATCTTCATATACTGTGTTTATAGCCAATTTATATTGTTATCTAATTACAAGATAAATCATGCTTTTGGCATTTGTCAGATTGAAACTATGATTTATCAGTTGAGAATCTGTAGTCAAATCTGTTTTATTAATAAGAAATGACTTGATAACCTTGTTTTTGTTGATTTTAAGTTTTAGTTGCCTGGCTGTATTAGTCCAGACCTTCACATTAATTTCTTTGAAGGTCATAATCTCTTTGGAGTTATCTTCGAACAATCTAGAATCTTACGATTTTACGATTTAATCTACTGATCCGATTTTATTACGATCCTAGATGAAAAAGTGATTTTGACTACATTGGTTATATCTGTGAATTCTTGCTACCTAATTTGTGTGAAAAGCAGAGGAAGGACAAAAGGTTAAAATTGTGTAGGAATATGTAATAACTTTTTAAGGTAATTAAATGCATCTCATTAGCGCATTCATGCACTATTTAGAGCTGTCTATTTTGGTATCATATGGGAAGAGTATATGGTTATGGCGTTGCTGGTGGATTTTTTTATCAGCTAAACACATGGAACACCTTGAAGAGTATTTGCTCGATCAAGATTCTAGTGTTGTTCTAGTAATTTTTGGATCCATTGATTCAGATTGATCAAGTAACTTTTCTTAAGGCACTCCGTGTGTTTAGTTGATAAAAAATTCATAATCAACACCATCATCGAATATCTTTCCATTAGAGTATTGGAATGGACTTTAAATAGTGAATAGGTAAATTAGATAAATTATATGTTATAAGTTGTGAAAAGTTCATGTTTACCTCGTTTTTCTTGTTCCTGTACTTCTTAGAAGCTTGCTTTCTTTCAGCTATATAAGACTTTACTAAAAGACCTGTATTCTTTAATATATCAACAATTCGGTTACATTATTATGGATGCTGAGTCCCAAATCATGGATTGAACTTTAAAAGGAATCTGTAGCAAGCAATAACCCAAAGCATGTAATTTTCTTTAAGCATTGTACTCAATCACACATCCAGTTTCTTAAGCATTGCACATTAAAAAAGAACTTTATCACGCAGTTGAATATCTAACGATTTCTAAAAAAATAACTTAAATGAACTATCTCCTTTCATGGGAGAGCTTGTACTGCTAAACTACTGAATCCTCGTACTAGTTGAGATAGAAAGGTGAAGCATGACATCTACTTCAAATTTAGCAAGAGGAAAATCATTTGTCTTATTTGGAACTCAAACCCTATAGATAGGACAATTCATTCAACCAAGAGAAGAATTCTTTTCTTATCTGAGATGTTGGTCGAGGCAAAGGTCAATCTTTGCTCAAGTTGATATTGAATAACTTCAATCACTATCAACTTGGCTACTTTGTGATGTCACATGATGCATTCGCTTGTGAGCTGAAGATGGTGGCAATGAGGTGGTGTATCTATAGCACCTATACGTCTCATATGTAGTGGAAGAGAGGCTGAGAAGCGATGCTTAAGTGGAGATGTACTCCACTTGATTACTCCTTTTTGGTTCTCGGCACATATATCATGGGATTGTTACTTGATCC
The DNA here is from genome assembly GCA_031216235.1 of Syzygium jambos. Taxonomy (NCBI): domain Eukaryota; kingdom Viridiplantae; phylum Streptophyta; class Magnoliopsida; order Myrtales; family Myrtaceae; genus Syzygium; species Syzygium jambos. Next base: position 12,540,065 of record CM062227.1, read on the forward strand.
ATTTATCAAACTACCTTTGATATCTTTGTTGGCAATACTTTAATGCACTAGAAAATGACATTTGGTATGGATGTCAAGCCGCAATAGTTGTGTGACTGATGCCTTGACTTTGAGCGAAATTCAGTGAAACGAAGAAACTCTTGTAATTCTGTTGCTTATCTACATACTTCATTTGCAGTCATTTTGTCCAATTACTATGATCTGCCGTTCAATGACATTCTTGACTGGAGAAAATTTTCGGTCATTCTCAAGGAGAGTGAAGTGTATAATCTTAAGCAAATACTGAAGAATATATCTGATGCTGAGTTTCTGCAACTGCACGAGAATTTAGTAAAGGTATGACTTCTTATGCACATTCAGAGCATGCTGTTCATGTGTTCTCTATTGGGTGTTGTAGTAGTCAGTATTGTCTAATTTGATGATGTAAATTCTGGGTTTTCCAAAGATTTACTATTTAATTAGCGTATTGAGGTGTATCCTATGTGAGAACTTCAGGGAGATGGGCTACCTAATTTCATGTAGGCTCAACCTGTACATGTGGTCCACCCAAAAACCACCTTTCTTTAACATGAGACTTCTTCGTACCTTGATTCTTAAAATCTTGATGAGATCCTTTAGTCTGAAGTTATACTGTGAAAAGATATGGATGGGTGGGAGAAAGCGGTGGTAATGAGATTGCTAAACTTTTCTGGTGCCCTATCATAGCTTTGAGATGTATACCCCACTTTCTGTCATCTCCATTGAAATCAGAGCCTTGACTTGATTATTTTAGACATGAAAAATAATTTTGGAAAAAGATAGTATATGTTTCAGGTGGTGTTATTGTTTGGACTCGTCGGTGTAGTGGAAACGATAAGACATGATTATGAGTTATTTGCATCAGGTCATAAATCAGAGTTATGCCATTTGAGGATCCATAAGGAGATGATACATAAGAATATGCAGTTTATATTGTTAATTGGACCCGATGTTGTAGGAGCGAGGTTTCAATGTTGTCTAATAAAAGGAAAAGAAACGAGTCAACTTTTGCTTGCTGATTGATATTTGTGGTTAGTTGGTAATCTGAGAGCATTTTAACCTCTCTTTAATCAATAGTAGCCTTTATCTCCACATGTCAGAGTTAATCTTGGGTAACCTTCAAAAGAATGCAAGCGCCAGAGCATTTAATTCCTTTGAACGAGGCAGTTTGTTGCAATTTGTTGATGGCCATGCACTCACTACATCACTTGCTACCTTGCATCTTCTGAAACAAATCAGATGCGTCTTAATTAAAATTTGGTAGACTACAGTCCTTCAATTGATTACCATCGCTGATGCCAAGATTCTATGGCCTGTTCTTCTAGGTCCAGAAGCACTTCCAGTGGAATTCACCACCATTAAGATATGATGCTTTCCACATGGTCATGTATGAGCTCTGGTTGCGCCACCATGTCATCAAATACTGAAATGGTAATGGTTGTTTTGACCACCTTTTGTCCAGAGTATGACGGATATTAACTACAAAGCGTGTAAATTTTCACCTTATGATTGTCACCTTCTTCTATGGCTCCAGTGGAGCAATCACTGAACAAATACTGGGTAATTGAAAATTCTTTGGTTCGTTAGAGCATCGACTTGATCTAGTCCACTGTGCTCATCTTTCGCTTTTCAAGTTCATGGAAAAGGAAAATCAATTGTAGGATACTTGTTAATTGTCATCGATTTGTTTGGAGGTACATTCTTTTAAATGCTTGAAGAAATTTGATCCTGCTATCTGCCCTCATCTGTCCTCTACTTTCTAGCCCGTTTACTGGCTTGGGTGATGCACTTTCTAGTTATTGAGTTGTGAAAAATTACTCTCTCTCTCTCTCTCTCTCTCTCTCTCTCTCTCTCCTATGTTAACTAAGCACATTACGTTTTCTACAATTCTCTTTGAAATATTCTCAAATGAAGGCTTGGTTATTTCTAAAGTCTGATTCACTTTATATCTGAGAAGATTCATATGATTGGGTAGAGTCGACTTGTACTAATATAGTATTTAGCTGAGAATCGACATATTTTATTTTCCATTTTGCAAATTGAGTGACTCGTTTAAGATAATTTAGATTGTTGGTCTTAAATGGGGATGTATTGATAAAACGATGGAATAAGTGCATGACATGAGGTTTGGCCGTTGGTCAATTGAGGATTTAAAAGTTTTATTTTGATCAAATCGAGACCTTAATGTATAAAAAAGCGACTACCGGGTCTTGAGTACACGTCATAGGTAGAATTCAGGCTTCGGAAATTATACGTGACAAATGACTAACATTTCACTTTGGAGCCGCACGTCGGGTTCCAACACCTGAATCCCACCCAGGGCAAGCTTAAGATCCGATTGAACTATTTTTAAAGTTTTAAGTTCTCAATTCCGAAACAGAACGTGAAATCCCAGTTGGCCAACGGTCAAAATAAGTTCATTATCTAAACTTATCCTTAAAAAGACAGATTTGTTATGTTTCCCCTCATCATGAAAGATAAACATGATCCCGGACCTTGAACCTTGGCCAGAAGATCTTATGAAGAACTTTTCTTTAACCTTGTCTTAAATTTCTCTCACGTCATCATTTGAAACAATGCGATGGTTTACAGCCTATGGCCTAGTGGAAACAACATTTCCTCGAGTCTTAAATCTGCAAATTATTGCATCTTTTGGGTGGGCGATAAGACGGCACAGAGACTCGAACATCTCTGGCTTTCCATACAGCCACTTTTGTTACCGAGTCATTTGATCAAGGGCTAAAAGCAGCAGACAAATAGGAACAGCAATGTTGGCGTTAAAAATTGATTCATCATTACTCTTTCCTGGAAGACAACCCCTCTTGAATGAAGAGTGTTCTTCTCTGGTTCACAACAATCAAATTACTGATAATCCTGTCGTTCTCTCTTTCTATTCTAGAGCACACTCAAGCTTGATTCGATGAAATCAAGAATATGTCATTGAAGTAGCCAAATCACTATAAATATACCAAGTGAGATTCACGTAATGTTTTATATGAACATATGAGATCAATTTTGATGACAAAGAATGGAGCATCTAAACATACATGTATACACGCAACTCTGCTGATGCTTTATTCAAGATCTCTATACTACAAAATTGTTGACATCTTAATTTTAAGACGCCTTTTCTCCGTCACTGAACTATGGCTGAGCAACTTGTACTCCATTTTTCTTCTCGCGTTGAGGTCAAAGCTCCTATTTCCACCATAAATTTTCTAGAGCTTTCAAATAAAAACTACCAAAAATTCTCTTGAGGACTTCCGTATTCAAATTGTCGCTGAAGATCAGAAAACTGCACCCTTCTTCATTAGTCACTCAAGTGCCGGCGGCAATGTTAATATCAAGAATCAAAAACTGATTCACCAATAATCTCTGCAGGAGCACTGGCCATCCTTAATATGATGATATCTCTTTGAGTCTCTTGCAATAATTTCTCTTCCAACAGCAATGGAGACATATTTCATCCAAGTGTGACAATCCCCACAAACTCTAAGATTCTTAAGAATCCTGACACTGTTGGTCTTATTTTTAGCCCTTGATAAAGCAAAAGCTAAGGCCAGTTTCTCGCTGTGGTAATACAATGATGTCTCCTTTTTCTCTTCATCCAAATCCTGTAACACGTGCCTAGTGTCCGGGACATAACCAAGATTTCTAACTTTCTCGATCAGTTCTTCCAGCATATCAAGTATCTCTTTCGATCCCAAGTGAGATAAATCGCCAGCCATGAAAGTATGAACTTCTCTATCGACTTCAACCCAACTCATTGCGGGGTTCTTCTTCAGTTTCATCTCCCTCATCATGCTTTTCATCTCAATAAGCTGACTCCAATTGCAAGTCGAGGCGTACAGATTTGATAGCAGCACATGCGTTCCTTCATCTCCTGGTACTAGTTCGAGCACTTTTTTCATAGCTCTCTCTGCTATTTTTACATCTCCATGAACCCTACATGCACTCAACAGTGTCCTCCACACAACAAGATCTGGATTATTTATCTGTGTCACCAACATTTCAGCCTCTTCAAGTCTTCCCGATCTCCCCAGTAAATCAACCATGCATGCATAATGATCTCTTGTCAATTCTGTTTCATGGCTGTTTCGTAGGTATGAAAAGATCTGCCGACCCTCTTCAACTAACCCTGCATTGCTGCATGCCAAAAGAACAGCCACAAAGGTCACTTGATTTTGCTCAAGCTTCAAATCTTTCATCCTATTATACAATCCAAGTGCTTCCCGTCCCAGACCGTTAACAGCGTAGCTATATATCATGGAGTTCATAGACACCACGTCTATATCTATTAACCGATCAAAGACCGACCTTGCCATTTCTGCCATTCCACATTTTCCATACAAGTCAATAAGCGCCACTCCAGCATAAGCATTTCTGACTAATCCATGTTTCGTGAGAACTGCATGGATTTGTTTTCCTGTTTCCAGTATAGCTAGGCTCGAACATGCTCGAAGAACACTTGATAATGTGAAAGAATTAGGATTTACAGAATTCTGCAACATTTCCCGAAATTTCAAAAGTGCATTCTCTTCCCTACCATTTTGCACGAGACCTACAATGAGAGATGTCCATGTCACCAGGTTTGGGTTAGCTAAATCATTGAAAACCTTGAAGGAGTCATCAATAATCCCACATTTTGAGTACATTGTCAAGAGTGAAGTTTGTGAAGCAATTGCATAGTCAAAGCCCGTTTTGACTATACACGCATGAATCAATTTACCAGATTTTAGATCTGCTGAGTTTGCACAACCAATTAAAGTACTTGCAAGAGTGAATTCATTAGGCTTGATCCCCTTCCTGATCATATCCGAGAAAACTTCTCGAGCCTTGAAGTCCTCCCCGTGTTGCACGTAACCAACAATCAATGCCGTAAGCAAAACCACATCTTGCTCTGTTACGCGGTCCGCCACCAACTGCGCATCACTCATTTTACCAAATTTCGCATACATATCAACAAGAGCGCTACCAACAAACACATTGGAAACCTCCAGCCCCAAAACCACCGCGAGCCCATGAGCTCTCCGACCACCAGCCGCCAGACCCAGGTCCGAAAATGCCTTGAAGACACTGGAGAACGTGTACTCGTCGGGAAAGACTCCCTCACTCATCATCCTCTCATAAAGCTCGATAGCTTCCTTGCTTCTTCTCTGCTTGATGTAGGAAGCGATCATGGAATTCCAGGTGACCACGTGTCTCTCGGGCATTTCGTCGAACAGGCCGCGAGCATCGCCCACGCTGCCGCACTTCAGGTAGGCGTCGATCAGCTTGTGGCCCAAAAGGGTGGGGCAGAGAGCGGTTTTTACCAACTGGGTCTGAACCTTCCGAACGTCTAGCAAGCATCTCGTCTCTGCACATCGACCCAAGAGAGAGGAGTAGGACTGTGGAGTCCTCCCCTGGCTCGGGCTGCAAAAAGTGGAACAACAATTGATTGTGTGAGCTACACAGTGGAGAGAAGGTTTCGGGTGGGTTAGGTGGTTCGACCAGGTTAAGGTGGTGGCATCCGAACGAAAGACCAGACTGAAAACGAAAGAAGAAGTGATTGGTCTGCAGAGGTGGAGGTTCCTGGTCATTCTTTTCCCACCCAAGAAGCCATGCACGTTACACCACCACGTTCATACGAGAGAGAGTCCTTCGTCTCAAACGCAGTACTGGGATAGAGCAAGGAACGCAGATGGACTGCTTGGCTTGCTATCAAGCATGGACTTTAATGAATTGATGATCATCGCGAAAAATATTTAACATCTTGCATATGAATCGAATATTATAGATCTCTTTTATTTTGATAAATTCATTTTACACTTATCAAGTATCTTGTACTGGGAATTAAGGTAGCATCAGTGGTACTTGACATTGGCGGCGAATGCCGGGTTCACCGCTTAGACTGCTTGGCTTGCTTCCTTGCACTAGGGATCGGAAACATTCTCTCTCTATAAGGAAGGCGACGCTGGCATTCAGGAGTGTGTGAAGGCTAGCTGGCTAGCTGGCTGATTGGCTTCGGCCTCATTTGGTTCAGCATTTGGGAAAAGCCTTTGGCCAAATGCAAAGGTTTTTAGCCTAAAAGACTTTGAAAAAATGCTAAACTGTTCGGTAAACTATAACTGAAATGAGCTTTGGAGAAATGCTAGACTGTTTGGTAAACATATATTTGCAAAGCTCTTTCGTGTAATCAAATTAAGTTTTTTAATTTTTAAATTTTAAAAATTTAAAAAAAGAAACAAAGATCATATCTTTTATATTTTCGCATTGAGAGCAATGTAAAAAATACATATTAACATTTATAGAAAAAAATCACATTCTACAAATTTGATCGTAGCTTGCACACAACTATTATGATATCTCATCTCATACAAATTTGATTAGAAGAGAGTTTTAGTCTGCTTCCTAATAGTCAACTTGTGCTTCTTGTAATAGCTAGGGAAGGAACGTAATGTGCAGGTGCTCGTTGTCTCTATTTAACCAGTATAAATGCCAATGTGTGCAAGAACTTTTCAGGAGCTTAAAATGCACACAGAGACCTCTATAATGTAGGCATCTGTAGCAATATCAGTGGATCTGTCAGTGGATAAAAGTGAAGGTATTTGTGGAAAATAACTTTGTTTCACTACATCTCAAACACGCTTAAAGTAATTTCATGTACAAAACATAACAGCTAATTTTTCTAACTCCCCCTCAACGTGTAAATGCTGATTTTTCTGACTTCCCTCCTTGGAAAGGAGTGGATAACAACAAGGCAGAATGATTAGCAATCAACTTTAACAAAAGCATACGAACATCTACCTCATCAACTCTACTGAGACATACAATGAAGCAAATTTTCATGTCTCAATCTCAAGCATGCATCATTTCCAGTTCATCAAGTTCATATATCTCCGATACAAGAAAAAGTTAATATTTCTCCAAGGTTCCATGGGGCCTGTATAAGCTGTTGCGAGTTGGAGAGTGCTAACTGTTAAGGGTTCTTTCTGGCCTGTTGATGGCCGCTTCAACTGCTTGTTTTTTTGTTGCTCGATATTTCTAGACGAGTTGCCTTCATGAACCACGGATGCCTCAAATCATATATGCAGGGAGTATAATAGCTCAGTGAAGCACATTTGCTACATCCATTGATTTTCCTTTATCACGCCGAAAGGTCTAGAAAATAAATGAATAGTTTTATTTAGTTGAGATAGATGACTAATTCACACAAATAGAATATAAGTATTTTAAAAGTAAAGGAAGTGAGTATTGCAAGGAAAAAAAGTGTACTTTCCATAGCAGAATGAAAAACATTAAGTATGACGCCAATTGTCGCGAACTAAGGGCAATTATAGCAATTTGATAGAACAAAATAACTCTTTTGGTAGTCTAACCAAAACGGACTATCTGCATAAATAAAGATACTTACCTTTTGTGATAGTTTATATCATGAAGACAACAATAGCACAAAATCCACCAGCTGCAGCACATCAACATGACGATTTACAAGCTTTACACAAATATAAAATTGTGGTGATTGAGGACAAAATGGAAAGACATTATTGAAGTAAGATCTTTGTTTACTCTAATGTAGCTTACTAATTTTCTTCTAAGAACTATGCTCTTTTTCATTGCATTGCAGGGCTTCATGTCGAAACAGAAAGCTCATTTTCTCTTCAAGAAATGCCTAACGAAGAGTTTCTTGAAAAGCGGAATGTAAGTGTGAATATGACTATCATATATTGGACAGCAGAAGAAGCAATCGAACTTCCCCACAACTACTCATGCACTAGAAACCCACTGAAAAAGACGAACTTCCCCAGAATTTACGTTAGTTTTTGGGTCATCCTTTCTCACCAATACAGGAAATACAGCACATAAGCAATTGAACATATAGAACCGATTTGAGCAAAACGAATAAGCAACAATACGTTTGATAACAACACACTCTCAATCCATCGCTCAAGAACTTCATCAAGAACAACAATAGTAGGAAACGTAATCAAAATCAAGCTTTTACAAGTTATGCTCAACACGAAGTTATCCAAAAATTGGAGAAACTACCATACCTGTAGGGAAGAGAGGCGAGCGGCAAAGTGGCGAGCGGCGTCACGAGCGGGAAAGAGAGGCGAGCGGCGTTGAGGTGAGCGGCGTCGCGAGCGGGGAAGAGAGGCGAGCGGCGTTGAGGTGAGCGGCGTCGCGAGCGGGGAAGAGAGGCGAGCGGTGTCGAGAGTGTGGAAGAAAGGCTAGCGACGAAGTGGCAAGCAGTGTGAGGGAATAGAGGCAGCGACGAAGCGGTGAGCAGCGTGAGTGAAGAGAGGTGAGCGGCATCACAGCGAAGATAATCTGTGGAGAATGAAATAGAAAGAGAGGAGATGTGAAAGAGAAGAGTGGTCTTTAGGGTTTGTTTTAAAAAGGGGTAAAAATAAAAGTAAACTTGACAAATGAGAGTAAAATGGGAAGTTTCAAAATTTTCATTAAACTAGGGATCAGCATTCCGAGAATGCAACTTCCCAAAGCACCTTCCACCTTAGGGGGAAGAACAGTAGAAGTATCAAAAGTTGTGTACGGAGCTCACTTTAGTACCGAAAGTTCCATTTGGATCACTTAAGTGCCAAATCGGAGAAAAATAATCACTTTGGTGCCAACGTCGCGAGATTCCGGCCAAATTAATACGCGGCATTTATATTAAAGAAAAATAAGTTGACATGAAAAATATTTTAAATCGCAGTCCACGTGAAATGGCATAAACGACGTCGTTTTCCATCCACCATAAGGAACAGCGTCGCTTTATTTTCCTACGTGGACTGCATTTAAAAAACGACGTCGCTAAAGAAGGGGGACTAAAATTAGGGCTCGAATCTTGAGTTCTCACGTCACTCCCTCACTCGCCGTAGCTCCCTCGATCGCGTTCCGTCGCTCGCCCACCATCGCTCACCCGCTGTCGGTCGGCCGTCATTGTAGCTACGCCATTGTTTGCTGGCCCACCGTCGCTCACCCGCCGTCGGTCGGCCGTCGTCGTAGCTGCGCCATTGTTTGCTGGCCCACCGTCACTCAGCCGCTTCACTCAGACTTGTCATGTTCTTACTGTGGGTCAATTGGGTGGAGAATTTAGGATTCCGACAGGCAAATTAGGGCATGGAGGGCAAAATGAGGGCTCGGCTTGGACTGCTTTTATGGGGAGGGAAAAATGGTGGGGATCTCACTTTTGTTTAATCACTTTTGTGGAGATGGCAAAATCGTGGGGACCGAATATGACTGAATTGAAAAATAGGGTGTGGAGGGGAAAATGAGAGCTCAACATTAAGGGAAACTGGTTGGAGTGCTAGGGACGGTGGTGGGGACTCGACTTTATTTAGTTAGTTAGTGTTTCTATGGGGACCGAATGGGGTCAAATTGAAAAATGGGTATTGGGGACCTCACGTTGTTTAATCAATTGAATAAATCGGTTTCCTTTGTTTCTTTCGATAATTGTTTAATCAATTAAATGTAAAGTTGTTGATGATTCTGCTATGTGGTCCTAATGAATGACTTTTTATTTTTATTCTTTGGGTGCAGTATCGAAATGGAGGGAAATCATGTAGGCGTCATTGTTTGCTATGGTGGAGAGTTTGTTATTGGCGCTGACGATTAGGAATATTGTGGTGGGAACAAAGATACTTGTGGTGGGAACAAAGGTACTATTTACGTCAATGTTGGGAAGTCATCATATATTGATTTTGTGAGGGATTTGGTGTATTTTTGTCGATGCAAAGTGCAAAAATTGCACTATTATGTTCCTGGGAAGAAATTGAAGGATGATTTGAGATTTTTTAGTGACGATAATGGTATTAAGGATATCATTTACCATTATCTTCGTGGCGATGAAGCTAAGGTCTATGTTGAATATTATAGTGATGATGAGACTAATGAGAATGATGGAAATGATGATCATATTCAAGCGAGAAATCAGGTTGGGGATGAGTCTACGTTAGATAGAGGGCAACATGAGAGCCAAGTGAAGGAGGAGAGGGAGGCAGATTTTGATAGAAATGTGGGTGAAGTCTCAGTTGAAAATGTGGCTGATGAAGACTTAATTGGATTAGAATAGGAAGTTGTTCAATATAGTGTGTCAGATGATGAAGCTTTGCCAATTGTCAATTTTCTAAGTGATGAAGACGATGATGAACTCTAACAGTCAAGAAAAAACCAAAGGGAATTTTTCAAAAAAAAAACTCCCAGCTTTAGGAGAAAGGCTTAAGTTGGATGGAATTCCAGCTGGAGGTAATAGAAGTGAAGATACAGAAAGTTGCGGCAATGAAACTTCTGGTTCGGAGAGTGATAATGAAGAACCTGTTCGTCGAAGGAAAAGTAAGTACCCTTGCTATGATCCAAATGTCGATAAACCTGTTTTGTGTGTTGGCATGAAATTTGATGATGCAAAACAATTAAAAGAAGCTATTGTGGAGAGTTCTATTGTTGAACAGAGAAGCGTATAATTCATTAGAAATATGAAGGAATTTGTGAGAGCTAAGTGCTCACAACCCAATTGTCATTGGAAGTTGTACGGCGGTGTGAGTAGGAAGGGGTCATTCCAGATTAGGTCCTTCCAGGAGGAACATACTTGTTCAATTCATTTTGATAACAGAAGGGTAATAAGTGTGTGGTTGTTGAAACATTTTTTCAATACAATCAAAGTAATGCCTAAAATCAAATGCCCTCAATTTAAGTAGTTAGTGAATGAGCAGGTAGAAGTTAATTTGTCGAGGAATCAGTGCAAGAGATCTAAGCAAAGGATGATGCAAATTTTAATGGGTCGGTACAAGGAAGAATATGCGCAGGTATGGGATTATGCTCGCGAATGCGTGGTTCAAAACCCATCTAGTAGAATATATACTGAGGTTGTAGAGAGGGCCACTATCTGATTGTAGGCCTAGGTTTGATAGATTTTATGTTTATTTTGATGCATGCAAACGGGGCTTTTTGGCTAGTTGTAGAAGAATTGTAAGATTGGATGGATGTTTCCTTAAGGATTTATGCAAGGGGGAGTTGTTGGCTGTTGTGGGGAGAGATGCCAACAATCAAATGTTTCCGATAGCTTGGGCAATTGTCAAGATTGAGAACAAGGATACTTGGTCCTGGTTCCTCAAGAATTTAATGGTTGACCTAGACATAAACGATGGGGGAGGATGGGCATTCATGAGCGACCAACAGAAGGTAATACCATTATCAATTAATTCCCTTTTAATATTAATTACTTGAGTATTTTCTAACTTGTAATTGTTGATTTGAATTTTTGTAGGGACTTGTTCTAGTATTGGCTGAGTTGATGCCATATGCTGAGCATAGAATATGCACGAGGCACATATATGCAAATTGGACAAAGAACTACAAAGGAGATATGCTGCAGAAGCAGTTTTTGCAGATAGCGAAGAGTATCAACATGGCTGACTTCAAATTAGCCATACAGGGGTTGTTGTAGCTTATAAAGGAAGGCTTTGATACACTATTCCAAACAGAAGCTAAGCACTGGTATTGGGCCTTCTTCAGCGAAGAATTTAAATGTGATATAATTGACAACAACCTCAATGAAGCTTTCAATGGCAGAATTTTAGAGGTTAGGTGCAAGCCAATCATCAGCATGCTTGATGATATTCGTGTTATGGTCATGACCAGATTGCACATGTAAAGAGATGAGGCTACCAAGTGGAGCAGAGAATGTGGTCTTAGAATTGTAAAGAAATTAGATGCGAACGTTGCTGCTAGTAGGTTCTGTCATCCGGTTTGGAATGGAGAAAATGGATATGAGATCATTCACAATAATAATAAGTATGTGATCAACCTCGATAGAAGAAAGTGTTCATACCTTGCCTGGGAACTAAGTGGAATTCCTTGTCCCCGTACTATTTGTGTTATTTTGATGAAGCAAGAAAGGCCAAAGGATTACCTACATGATTGATACAAAAAAAGCTCATACCTTAATTCATACTAATTCATGATGCAGCCTATCCAAAGTAGCAAACTTTGGGAGCCAACAAATGGTGAAGGCCTTTTACCTTTGCCACTAAAGAAGCAAATAAGAAGGCCAAAGAAAAAATGAAGAATACATGAGAGAGAGGCATCAAATTAGAGAATGGGTAGGACCGAGGTGAAGATGAAATGCTCCTATTGCCATAATGAAGGGCACAATAAGAAAGGTTGTCAATTGAAAAGGCAACGTGAATAAGAAGTTATTGCAAGAGCTTATCGTGAGCCAGAAACAATACCTACTGAAGAGGTTGCTGTTGGGCCTACTGAAGGGCCAACAAAAAGCCTTGTTCTAGGCCCAAGTGTAGGAACAAGTACAAGCAGGACAACAATAACAACAACTGAGTCCACTATTGAACAAACGAGGAAAAAATATCCAGTAAGCTATACATTGTTGTGTTTGTCTTTTATGGGCTGAGTTTAATTTTGTTATATGTTTCTCAGGTGAGAAGACAACCAACTGCATAAGTTGCACAAGGACAGGGAACCCCATAGGTTGCTCCCCCACAAGTTGCACAAATTGCTTCCCCACAAGTTGCTCAAAGTGATGCACCACAACGAATAAGAGGGGTTCTTGGAAAAACAATATGGTTATGAGATTTACACAGATGAACATACTGGAATGATTATTTTCAATGTAAGATTTGTAGGACTCATGTATTTAATTTATGATATTTCAATTCATTTGGTTAATAATATAATTATGTTCTTGTAGCTTGGAAGAAGTTCGGATGTGCTTATCTCTCAAGGTGGGTCAACTCAAGAGTCAAGAGCGCAGCCAAAGAAGAGCACAAAGAATAAGAAGAAGAAGACAACGAGTACAGCTTCAAAACAGCCACCAACAAATAAAGTTGCACCATTTTTATCTCAACCAACAGAACCAGTACTAGTTTCATCTCAACCGACTGATCATAGGACCAATGTTCCTACGGAGAGGTCCCTACACATAACACGTGCTACAAAAAAAAATGTTGATCTAAGAAGAATGTGACAGAAATACCAGTTAACGAACCTACGTATCCAGTACGAAAGAGTGCCCGAATTATGAATCAATTCAAAAGTGCAAAAGGAAAAGGAGCCGGGGGTGTTATGCATATTGATTAATGGAAGGGTGCTGGACATAATATCTTCACTGATGGGGATTGCTGCCATTGCTTTTATGTGTTCGCTTTGACATATTACGTGGGAGGGGATCATTGACTGATTGGGGGACTGATGTTTTTTATGGACATGTTTATTTTTGTAAAGAACCAATCAATGTCAATGGCAACAATGCTTTTGTTATTTTCTTGTCTTGCACCTTGTTATGAGGCTGATGTTGTTTTTGGAAGTGATTGATTGATTATTGTTGCTGGTTGAAGTTGTGGATGTTGGATGTACGTGTTGGTTAAAGTTGTGGGTTCTGCATCTTCCTACACTAGTAAATACAAGTACTAGTGTAAGAACAAGATGTATTAGCACAATACTAGTGCAATTGTGGTTGTTAGTGCATCCTGTCGCACCAACACAGCTCTCGGTGCAACTCTAGGTGCTGGTGCGTCTTCTTGCACCAACACTTATATGAGCTGGTGCAAGAACAAGATGCACCAGCAACTCAACTGGTGCAACAACATGCACCACGACTAGTGTAAGCCAATAGAAACATAGTTGACACTGACTTGTTCGTATTTTTAAACTCGTGCAACACGAGTGATCACTTTTTCATCGCGACTGACACTAAAATGATCACTTTCAGAAAAACTTGGCACTGAAACGATCACTATTTACAACTTATGGCACTGAAATAGTTACTCGTGAATTGTTACCACCTCTTAATTTCTTCATGATTTGCAGTAATGGTTGCAGCAAACCATTACATCTGATGCAAAAACCAAGCAAACCAATATATACAATACAGAACCAAGAAAAAAAAAATTGAAGTGCTCACAACCAATGAATTCCAACCCCAACCTTTTATTTCTACCATAGATTGAAACAAAACCTTTTGTTCCATATAATTTGCAGTAAACCAGTAACACACTTTACTTACAAATGACCCAATACAAGTAAATATTCCATATCTTCGATTATGGTAGACATACAAACTTGTTCTCATTGCTTATTTCAAATTTGAATATACTACACAAGAGAACAATAACACAATCAATGCTCGATAAAAGTTTCTTTCAATTTTCAGCCTTGAAACTTCCCTCTTTAAATGGTCGACTAAAGATGTTAAACCCTTCATTCGAGCTTGCATTGAGTTGACATCATTTAACTCATCCATTAATGTAGATGGAGGTTGATGTCGTCCTTCAAATAGCTACAAGATCAATTCTGTGGCTCGACTAGAGAATTTGGCATCAATCTATTTGAAATATTTGCATTTTGAGCCTTTTCTATACCTGCCGCATCCATGGAATCTTCTCCCGAGATTTAACTGAGTCCAAAATGTTCTTCTCGGACTTGGTAACTCACAAAAACAGTAACACTCACCATCTAATTCGCTTTTTTTAATCAAATGTGAGTCGCTGCTGAAGCTTCCGCCCTTCATCTGCAAGCGCGAGCTGATAATTAGGGATTTAAGGTTCTGATTTTTACGGGTTAGGTATCCCGAATGTGAGCCGCTGCTGAGCTTCCGCCCTCCACTTTCAATTTGGGGATTAGAGTTCTTATTTTAGGGAGAAGAAGCTAAATAAAACGGCATTGTGTAGGTATCGTGAATAAAACGGTGTCGTTTTATTGTTTGCATGCTGACTATACTCTCCAGCGAGCCACGTCAGCTTCAAATACTAAAAAAAAATTGCCACGTCAGATTTCCGACCAATCATATCGAAGTTGGCACTTAAAAGATTGTTTTTCAAAATTTTTGGCACTTAAGTGATCCAAATGGAACTTTTGGCACCAAAATGAGCTTCATACATAATTTTTGACATTTGTGCTGTTCTTCCCCCTTCTACCTTACATTGGCCAAAAGTCCTTTGGAGAGCATTGGAAATGCAATTGCATCTTTCCAAAGTGAGTAAAAAAAATTACCAAACACCATTTGCATTTGGCCAAGGGACTTTAGAGCCCAAATAAGCATTCTAAATGCTGAACCAAATGGGGCCGGTAGGCCAGTTCTCTCTCATAGATTGACAGAGCAACTGGACTAGCTTACTTTAACTACTATAGAAGTGGAAGATGGTGCGGCGATGTCCGCGACAGTGGTGGTGGTGACACGAGAGAAGTTTCTTGTGACAAAAGTTAGGGTTTGTTTGAAAAATGCAGAAAAGAGGTAGAGGTAGATGCAACTTGACCTTACTTGGTATTATACATTGGCATTTGGCATCCACACAAGCAAACTAATGGCCACTTTAACTGCAAAATAGGCCACGGTGACTAACATCGTTGATTTTTTTTTTTCACAAGGACAAATTTGAGTCAATCATATGAACAATTCAATTGCAGTTCAGATACTTGATTGCACGATGTAGAAAAGTTTAGGTACTCCTTTATGATTTTTTATTTTTATTTTATTTTTTAAATGTAAATATAATAAACTAAAACCCCTCATGCACGCCTCCTCTTACTCTCCTCTTTCGGTCTTTCCGACTTGGCCCACAACGCTCGTGCCTCCTCTTTAATCTTTCCTTCTCCTCTCTTCTCTAATCGGCCTATTTTAAGTGAAACTCCGTGTTCTTTGCTTAAATCTTTCTTTTACGAAACACAGAATCAATTGAGTTTTTTTTTCTATTTGATGTTTTTTGAAGAGTCGTCAGTGTTGAACTTCGAGTTTAGCTCAATTGCCTCAAATGGTGCCCATCTTGGTAGAACAGGATCTTTCCATTAGCTAGACTGTTTCTATCATCATTTCTGTAAAACCAAAGCTCCAATATAGATATATCATATTGATTGGTCTTTTCCAATCCTGACGCATGCTTCTTTTTCTTTTTTTTTTGGTGGCGAAGCTCCGGAGACCAATTAATATGTATGAAATCTCTTCGCTTGGCGATCGGAATTAAATGTACTATTAATGAAGCCGATTAAAATGAAGTGCTTAAAATGATCAGTTTCGTTGGACTATCTGAGAATCGGACTGGACCCGCCGGTACGGTCCAATCCGGTTCTAGGGACATCCGGTCCGGTTCTCAAGTGGGATCGGACTGGATTGGGAACCGATATCATTAATCTTGTAAATCTCAGGATTAGAACGTATGTATAGATGGTAGGTATGATACGAAAGCACCACCGGTCGGGTCGTCCTCCATTTCCGGCTGCAAGTAGGCGACGGATCACCGCTTTTCCACCCTCTCGAAACTCAGTCGTAGGAGCCTCTCTGCAACGCGTTCGAGCTCGCTCTCGATCCGACCCCTCTGACCTCCCCATGCGCGCCACCGCCGTCGCGAAACCCTAGACCTCCCCCTTCAATGAGCGGGGTCGCCGCCGCCGCCGCCCGATGCTCCGCCGCGAGAATGACGCCGGCCATTTTCGGCCCCTGCGATCCCGCCCCCTTCGCGCCCATTTCTCTCGCCAAAGCTCTCTCCTCCATCGCCCATTCCACCGCTTGCTCCGCCGCCGCCGCCGCCGAGCCCGAGCCGTCGGACGTCTCGTCTCAGCTTCTCTCGATCCTCGCGTCCCCGAATTGGCAGAGGAACCCTTGGCTCAAGAGGCTGGTCGCCTCGATAACCCCGTCTCACGTTTCCTCCGTCCTGGCCTCGAATCTCGACCCCCGGACGGCGCTCGGGTTCTTCAATTGGATTTCGCAGAGGCCCGGGTTCAGCCACAACGTACGGTCTTACTCGGCTTTGCTGGCCGTTCTGATCCCGAACAAGTTTTTCGGTGTCGCTGAGAAGCTACGGATCGCCATGATAAAATGCTGCGGTTCGGTGGATGACGCGCGGTTCGCGTTGGAGTTTTTGTCCCGGATGAGCGGGGAAGGTGATTTGAGATTTAAGCTTACCGTCAGATGCTATAATACTCTACTGATGGCATTAGCGAAGTTTTTGATGATTGACGAAATGAAAAATGTGTACAAAGAGATGTTAGACCTGAAGGTTCTGCCGAACATCTACACTTTCAATACAATGGTTAATGCGTACTGTAAGTTAGCGAATCTGGTTGAGGCAGAGATTTACGTGAGAAAGATTTTGGAGGCGGGTTTGAGCCCGGATACATATACATATACCTCCCTGATATTGGGTCACTGTCGGAAGAAGGATGTGAATGGCGCCTATAAGATCTTTGTGCAAATGCCGCAAAAGGGTTGTGCAAGAAATGAGGTTTCATACACTATCCTTGTACATGGTCTCTGTGAAGCTAGGCGGGTGGATGAGGCTCTGAAGTTATTTTCTCAGATGGGGCAAGATAATTGCAGTGCCTCTGTTCGAACATATACAGTTCTTATATGCGGTTTATGTGATTTGGGTAGAATATCTGAAGCAATGGATTTGTTTACGGAGATGCCTGAGAGAGGTTGTGAGCCTAACCTTCATACCTATACTGTCATCATCGATAGTTTCTGTAAGATTAATAAGATCAGTGAAGCCCGGAAATTGTTGGATGAATTGTCGGATAAGGGGCTAGTCCCAAGCGTTGTCACTTACAATGCTTTAATTAACGGGTATTGTAAGGAAGGAAAAATAGATGCTGCATTTGATATTTTAGGTTTGATGGGGTCAAAAAAATGTAGTCCAGATACTCGTACATACAATATATTGATAGACTACTTTTGCAAGAATAAGGATGTGCACCAGGCTATGGCATTGTTTAATAAGATGACTGAGCGCAACCTCCCTCCGTCTATCGTCACATACAATTCTTTAATTCATGGTCAATGTAGACTAGGGGAGCTGGATAATGCTCATAGGCTACTTAAAATGATGGAAGAGAGTGGTTTAACTCCTGATGTGTGGAGTTATAGCCCTATTATGGATACTCTTTGTAAGAGGTTGAGGATTAAAGAAGCTGTTGCTTTATTGGATTCATTACATGAGAAAGGTATCAAAGCAAATGAAGTGATATATACATCGTTAATTGATGGCTGTTGTGCATCTGGACAACTTGAGGATGCCCGTAGATTGCTTGATAGGATGCTCTTGGAGGATTGCAAGCCAAATTCGTTTACTTACAATGCTTTGATAGATGGATTATGTAAAGAGAAGAGAACACAAGAAGCATTGATGATGGTGAAAAATATGCTGAATCTGGACTTGAAGCCGATGGTGTATACTTATACGATTCTGATTAAGCAGATGCTTGCTGAAGGAGACTTTGACCATGCTGATAAGCTTTTAGACGAGATGGTTTCCTTGGGATATCAGCCTGATCTCTTTACTTACACATCGTTTATCTATGCATACTGCTCTCAATGTAGACTATATGAAGCAGAAAATTTGATTTCAAAGATGAGAAGAGAGAAGATTGAGCCAGACTCAGTTCCTTACACATATTTAATTGATGCATATGGGCGGTTGGGATTACTTCATCTATCGTTTGATGTTCTGAAACGCATGTTTGATTCTGGTTGTGTGCCTTCTCACCATACATATGCTCTTTTGCTTCAGCATTTTTTAGATGAAAATCGGGTGAAAGGGGAAAACCTTGCGATCAGAAGTGATGTTTTGACGTCAAATATCTCAGCAATTGATAAAGCAGATGTGTGGAGGATTGTGAATTTTGGAACTGTTCTGAAGTTTTTCGACAAAATGCTTGAACATGGTTGTGCTCCTAATGTCAACACTTACGCAATGATCATCATAGGACTTTGCAAAGCGGGCCGCCTTAAAGTAGCGGTTGGAATAGTCAACCATATGAGAGAGAGAGGCATGAATCCTGATGAAAAAACTTACAATGCTCTTGTTTGCTGTTGTTGTGAGAAGGGAGAATACAGAGAAGCAAAGAAGATGACAGAGGCTATGATCGAGCATGGTCATTTACCCCGTCTGGAGTCTTCTAAGCTGCTTATATGTGGCCTATGTGATCAGGAGGATGATGAAGAGGCTGAACATTTTTTTTGTAGTCTCTTAGTTTGCGGGTACAATCATGATGAACTAGCCTGGAAGCTTCTAGTCGATGGGCTACTTAAGAAGGGTTTTGTAACGAGATGCTCAGATTTGCTGCAGGTCATGGAGAGGAAAGGCTGCCAACTGCACCCTCAAACATATACATTGTTGATTGAGGGACTCGATGGGATGTAAATTGAAATAAATTATTATTTTGACTGGAGGCTACTGGCATTGCTGTTACCAGAAACAATGTCGTTTCCTTCCTCATCCATCGTTTTAAAGAACGGGAAAAAATGACTGCATATCATGGACGGCCCTGAACACATGTTGATTTGCAGCTGGAAGGAGTACTCTTGCATCGGGGGTAGAAAGAATAATTGGAAACTGTTGCACAACACTGTCCTCTGCAACAGGATAACTATTGGAAGGTAAATAAGTTCACTTTTTTTATTGATCTACCTAAATTTTGTCTGATTTCTCCATTCTAATATGTTTAGAATGATGATTTCTCCTGGTAGGATGATTGACAAATAGAAGTATGTCAGAGTCAACCTATATGGAAACCAATTCTTGGGAAGCACATGCAATAGTTTATGGTGGGTGAACTTTTTTCTCTTGGTTGAGTTCATTCATATAATGATTCTTTTATTGCAATTCTTCATGACATGGATGACTTTTTTTAAGCATACTTATAGATTTGTCTTCCTGTTGTTAGAATATCCAATTTAAAAGTTTAAGTTAATAGGTAGAGAGAGATCACTTGTATATAAGACTTATATGAATCTTGTAGATAAGTGATGTGAGATACTGTATTACCTCATTATACATGCAAATCTAATTGAGAATGGCACGTGGAATTGATGAACCACACACATAAATAAACTAGGGTGGAACCTAGCTCTGCTGACATGTTAAGGTTAGAGGACAAAAGTTGAGACCAAAACACTTGGGTTTTGTACTCCCCTTGTCTTCATATGTAGGAAATATTACATAGTGTTTTACAAGCATGCCTCTATAAACTTGGTTTAACATTATGTTGACAACTACAAAGAACTCTCAACATTCCCCCTTAAGTTGGAGCACATATGTCTTGTAGTCAAGCTTGTTACCATATATTTGGCTTGAGGATCCGAGAGAGGCTTGGCAATAGATCAACAAATTGATCATTAGATTTCACAAAGCTTGTTGCCTATTTCTCTACATAGTAACTTCTCCATTGTAAAAAGGCAGTCAACCTCAATGTGTTTAATTCTCTCATTAAACATGGGATTAGAAGCTATAGTTAATGCAGTTTAATTGTCACAAATTAACCACGTGGTGATTCTTTCTATCCAAATCCCACTTCGTCAACAAGATGCTTTTGCCACATTAGTTTACATGTTCCTACAGCCATAGCTCTATACTCAACCGCTGCACTAGATGCAACCACAAGTATCTGCGTTTTACTCTCCCAGGAGATAAAGTTCCCTCCAATAAAGACTCAATATCATGATGTAGACCATCTATATGAGGGAGAGCTTGCCCAATTTGCACCTATGTAACCAAAGATACGACAGTGTCCAGGATCATAGTATAACAATCCTTTTCCTGGAGCACCTTTCATATATCAAAGAATCCGAATGATTGCGTTCCATTGACTTTGTCGTAGCAAGTTAAGAAATTGACTGACCACACTTATTGCAAAAGCAATACCAGGGCGAGTAATAGTAAGATGAATCAATTTGCCAACCAATCCGCGAAATTGTCCGGGGTTATGGATAAATTCTTTCTGTTCTGGTACTAGTTTCACATTAGGATTTAGGGGAGCAACTGGTTCACGCCCTAATGTGCCTGTCTCCTGGAGAATATCCGTTGTGTAAGTTTGCAGGAAAATAGAAAGTCCTTGTTCAGAGAATGCTTACCTCAATACCTAGGAAGTACTGCAACAGCCTGTATCCTTGGTTTGGAAATGATGATGAAGATGGCTTCTCAGTCGAGCAGTACCATCTATATTTTCTCAGGTACTGACTATGTTATTGTCATAAACCACCACGGAGATTTACAAACTAGATGCAGAGACATGAAAAAAAACCAAATGAGCGGTAGATTTGATGCCATGTAAGAAACTTTAACCAAAAACTTTAAGCTATTAGGTGGACAGAGAGCGCATATGTATAAGGCTCATGTAAAACACATCAATAAGAGATATTGGATACTTTAACAGTCATCATTTGGCAGCATTAGAATGGTTGAAAGTCACAACTGCTGATGCTTGTGGGTCAGTGATGATGTAGAAGTGGGCTTCTTCTTGTGAGGTCACTCATAATGACCATATGATGCGCTCTGATATTCATATGCGCTCTGATATCTCCCAATCTCCATAAATTTTTAGCAAGTTGATAAGCCATGCATGAGAATTTATTGTTTCATAATCCAATAAGGCAAAAGGTGGTGAATGAACATCTGATTTTTATCTCTTAATAATTTTTTTAAAAAACGTCCAGTAAGCATTGCTGCTAATATTTTCTATTATGGCCAAAAGAACATCTGATTTTAGTATAACCGCGGTGCCTGCTGGGCATATCTACCTATATATCTAGATTAGACTTTGTTACTGAAATTTTTCATTTTGTGCAGGGCATGCTTGGTTTTTGAAGCATCGCTGATTCTCAAGAATCAGAGTTTTATAGCCGGTGTGGAAGAATGAAATGAACTTGATTTATCTAATTTAAAGGATGAGTGGGGGGGCCTCCGGAAAATCTACTGTTCCAATGAGGTCTTACTCTGTTGGTTCCAGGTCCTTAACGCTTTGTTTGTTGAATCAATCTGTGGTAGTTATGTTCTTGGTAAGTGCCTGTGATTCTGGCTCTTGTGATTTGATCTGCTAACCTAACTGGCATTTATGTTTTTAATGCTTGTATATTCCAAGAGCAGTGTCCTGATAGGCTGTTATTAGGAATGAATTGCAAGAGTTGATTTGGTCACCCGTTAATTAGTTGCTAAACTCAGCTGTATTTGTAGGAGGAAGAAGACATTCCAATTTTTGCCTAGATCTGGGATGTCATGTAGTTGTTTGGGAATGTTGCCTCAAAACTAATTTTGAAAGATGGTATTTTAAAATGGGAACAATTCTTTTACTCATATTGGCATTAATCCGGGCCTTTTTTTTTTTTTTTGGTAAAGGGGCCTTTTTGCCTTGTGCTTGAGCTGATTGGCAAATATTCTCAATAATGTAGAAGGTGACTAACAAATTCTCAATCTTTCTGTCACTTGGATACCATTATTACAATCTTCAGTGTTTAAATTATCAACCCTCAGGATCTGATTCCATACAGTTATCCATACCTAAAAGAAAAAGGATACAAAAAAACAAAAACCATAAAAGGGGGTTCTCACTCTCAAATCTGCTTGTCTGGAAACTAGAAAGGTTTTGTGTGGTACTCTGTCAAATACCACTAAGATATGGTATTCTAATAAGTTGGTAATTGGCATTGCTTAACGAACTTTGGATCCTTTTTATTCCAAATCATGATCTTAATGGGCAAGAAGTACTATCTGTTGTTGCCAACCTTTTCATAGACAGTTAAGATGTAGCGTGAACTTTTATTGCAAAGTTATTCATCTGTCTGTTTGTCATAATTGGCTTGTTTGACAGGAGAATTGCAGCTACTAGTGATCGTGTCTGGCTCCTGAAAATGCTGATTTTGATGGAAATCTCATATGATGTGCTGGATGCAACCAATTCTTACCCAGTTGAGTGCTTTTACAAAAGTGGGTTCATTTTCTTATAAAAATTTTGATGTCGACTTTCTCATATCTTAAATTATCTTTAAGCGCACGCGCGTGCGCACATGCATGCATGCATATGAAGATGTTGCAGTCCTGACTGAGTTATAGTATTCACAATGAGTGAGATTACTTATGATTACTGTTGGTTCTATGCACGGTTAATATGAATAATATCTACGTCGAAAAAAATAAATAAATAATATCTGTTGCATTATTAAGCATAATGATTTAAGTGACTAGTTCATATTGTGGTGATATATATTTGAACTAAACTAGCCTTCTAGTATTATTGTTGATAAATCAACTGAATGGTGTTCTTTCTCAACCATTTCGTGATCATGACCAGAATCGATAATTTTAATAAAAGAAGATGATGACTAGAATAGATAATTTCGAGCTTTCCATTAGGGGCATGTCTTTTTGACTAATATTGATCCTATAGTGCCTAATAGATTGTTATGGGCAAAGATGGCATCTTGATATATGTTGGTCTGCACTAGTATTTCCTTCCCTACTGTGTCTGAGCATTCAATGGAGTGGTGGACTGTACTATCGAAATGAGGCTATCTGAAGTGAGCGCCTACACTGTCAAGGGCTCTTGATTGGGTAAATTAGCGATTAGGGGCTGGATAGGACATCAATATTAACTGTATTTGTGTGTGTCGCTATAACTGAGGACCGTAAACTTTGGATTGGATATCCTGTCTCTTGAACTTAGAGCTTCCTATCTGTTGAATGACGAGCTTTTTAGAATCTCAATTTGCTTTTGCGCTCATGTTTTTTCACCTTTATTTTTAAAGTCAACTATTGTGTAAAATGAAATCCCCAATTTCTTAGTTTTCTTAAGTAGCTGGGTTAGAATGCCAAGTTCAGATTTGGCATTGACTCTTAATAGAACTCTAAAGCCTTCTCAGCTGCAAAGTCTATCTGAGTTCAAAATATGAAGTCAGTTTTGAATGGTTTCTCTTAAATATCGTTGAAGCATTTGCAGAAACCCAGTTTAATACAGGACCAGAAATTATGGTTGTTTTCCTTGATTATGATAAAGTGGGATTTGGTTTTTGATGAAAATTAAAAATTTATGATAGGTTTACAAGTACGCTACATCATCAAAGGAAGAGGGGGAAGAACAGTACCAAGCTACAATCACTTTGTACCATCCACCAACGTCTTATACTTCTACCTTGTTTCCCCTTTGCATGCGCCTATGGGTCCTTACATTAAGAAATCACTCATTATTCATTTTGCCTTCACAGAATCACAAATGATGGCATTTTTGCAGTTGTAGGGTATTTGCTATCTGTATTTGCCAATGTCTGGGGATTTACATCATTGTCAATGCAAATGGAATGTGAGTGTAACTTTTCTTGGTTTAGTGTTTCAAGAATCAATATATTTCTCGCCTCCTCTGTCATGTTTATGATACAGTTATCTCTTATATAGTTTTACAGGCACGTCAAATATGAGTTTCTGAGTCTAAATCCTAATTTTAGATTTTGAGAAGATATAATGGATAGAAGTTTTGTTATTGTTTTTTAGGCAAAAAACAAAACTGCGGTCGTTTTCTTTTGATTGTCGAAGTTACCTAATGGGGGAATATGGAATTCATCTTTTTACAAATGACTCGCAAGAGTTATGATACGTTGAGTTGTGTTGGGAAATTCAGTAACCAACAAGAGTACGATAATACATAAGGTATTGCTTTCTTTTGTATTTTAATTGAACTTGAACTTTTTACAACTTCAGTTCTAGGTTTTTTCATTTTTAAGTACTCCAGATGTATTGCTTCCACATTTTCTTAATTAATCTGCAATTTCTAAACTTGTCAGTCCATAGATAATATACATGGCTCTTCGATCATGTTGTTGCTTCCTGTTTGGGACATTACTGCGCATTTTTCCTTACATGTGTTTTATGTGTTAGATTTTGCTGATTACGATAGTGAAGCTAACACAGAAATAGATGCATCAATCAAACTAGCAAGTACTACACCTCAATATTATCTACATGGACAGCAATACGACATGAATTTCTAGCTTGAGATTAATTAAAAAGTAGTTCTCTTTTGCTAATGCAAACAGAACCGTAGTTGATATATTAAAAAAAATCCGGCACCTATGTTCCTCAAGGTTTATTGGGAAGAGGATGTTGGATGAGTTTTGAGATGTATCATGTATGGCTGTCGAATTATCTAAATCCCATGGTAGTTTGATAAGTGTTGTACTATGATGTGCTTTGACTTGTCGTGAATGAATGCAGCTTTACTATGTTGAGCTTGATTCGGCTTATATTCACACCTAATTCAATCTCAGTCAGAGTCTCTCATGACACTAGGTTGGCTGTTGAATTGATCTGTCCAATGTACATGAGTTGTCCGGAGGCTGTAAACAGAGTGGCATTGGATGTTCTGATCTAGTTTTAGTCGATCCAAATTTATGCTGGACACATGCACTGGCTCTGATTGTAGTAGATAAATTTAGGCCTGGTTCATACCTGTATAAGATTGAATTTTCTAAGTCTCAAATGGTTTTCCAATCCAAGTGGGTGATGGATTGTTTCTTGGTTCAAGTGGGTGAATGGTGTTCAGATGAGATTCGATCTATAATGTATGGCTAGCATAAGATTTTTTCAGACTTGGACGATTTATTTCATTCAGCACAGCAAAGCTAGTGCAAAAAATCGATAGTTCGAGTAATTGTTTTCTACAGAAGTGACAAAATGTATCTTACAAATCTGAGAGTTTCTTCAAATTTACGGTCTCTTATGTTGAAGAAATTTTACTTTCACGAGACTCGTGAACACCCGCCTTTGTGGCCAATTTAAACTTCCAGCAGAAAATGAGAGTGGATGCATATTGTCTATAGAGAATGCTACTAGGAGGACTGGCTAAAGAAGCAGATTAGTAACCATTTCTCAATTTTAACTGTCTCAACTATTATGATTTAACCTTCTCATAATGGTGCGACGTGAAGTCAGCAACGTTTTCTTTTAATTTTACGGCAACTAGAGACTAACAAAACCAGAAACGCAACGTTTTCCCTTTGTTTAACTGGCCAACTTGTCACGGAAATGCTAACGCGGGAGACACGCGATCAATTCACTTAATCACCACTTCGTTGCCAAATGTTGACCTTGTCAGCATGTAGGTGGAGTCGGGTTCCAGTTAAAGTGCATCAATTACCAAAAAAAGAAAGGAATTTTAACGCATTTGGCGATGCTTTGTTTGTTTTACGGAAAACATTTTTTGAAAAAATATTTCTCATTTTTCAGTATTTGGATCGCTTAGGAAAATGAGTCAACATAAAATGTTTTCCTCATCAGCATGCCTAAATTCAAGAAAATGATGTTCTTTTTAAAAAATTAAAAATTATTTTTTAAACTATGACTAGATATTGACATTTGAATAAAAAACTCTGCGTTTGGGAAGGAGAACCTTAACACCATTCCTGGTCCCTGGCACCTGGGCCCGCGACCTTCGAGCTTTTGCCTGAGTCCCCGCACCCAGTATTGGGTCTTTAGGTAAAGCGCACACATACCAAGAGATGTTGATAGTAGCGCAGTATTAACGTACACAATAACGTTAATTAGTGATAATCATGATTTTCTAATTGCCGTTGAGGGGGGACAGGGGAAGAAATTTTGTTTTCTCACAAAATTCCCTCAAGTCACCTTTCTCTCACGTGGTCTATGAAGGATTAATCATGCCACATGCCCTCTTAGGATAAGCTTATTGTATTAGCTTGACACCTAGCCATAGGGCATCATTTTCCTTGGCCATTACTCATCCCTAATAAACTTTGATTTCTTACACCTGGCTGTGAATGGAAAGAGGAAGTGTCACCTATGAGTGCATGCACTTATCCATCTTACAAACTACTCCTCTGTCTCATTTTCATCTGGGTAACACTGAAGGAAATTTTTTTTATCCCAAAACGTAACTCTCTTCTTCACCGTCAATCTTCAAAGAGAATTTACTTCATCAACATCCGATCCAAAATCTATAAATTGGTTTTAGGCGTTTAGATTTTAGGCGAGGTAAGTGAAAACTCTAGATTTAAGCTAAATAAATCTACTTGACACTTTTTAACTTGGTTGCTTGATAAATGCTATTCTGATGTGTGATAATAGTGAAGATATGGTGATGGTTGAAGCAGCTTTGCTGGTTATGTACATGTTCAAATGGATGTGTCTTGTTTCTTTAAAGTGTGTTGAAAATCAGTAAGTGCAATGATTAAATCTGAACGTATAAATGTCATCTTTCAGGTGATTGTGAAAATTGTCTTACTGATTTTATGTATGTTTTAAAAGGGTAGAAAATCATTTTACTCAAAGTGGAGTATATTAGGTGAGTGTAAATAATAATTCTGTTTACTTCTAAGCTGAGCAGATTTTAACCTCAAACTCTGATTCCATTTACTTTTGAGTTGAACAGATTTTAACCTCAAATTCTGATTATGTTTATTTCTGAGCTGAATAGATTTTAACCTCAAATTTTGATTCTGTTTACTTCTAAAATTGAACAGACTTTACTGTCAAAATCTGGACAAGCTTATTTTAAAAATTGTCCATAACTTATTTTTAAAGTCTGGATGTATATATTTTTTAACTCAAGTAGATTTTATTTTCAAAGTCTGGATATATGTATTTTGAACCCAAGTAGACTCTATTTTCAAAGTCTGGACATATGTAGTTTGAATTCGAGTAGACTTTATTTTCAAAATCTGGACATATGTATTTTGAACCAAAGTAGACTTTATTTCAGAGTCTGGACATATGTATTTTGAACTCGAGTAGACTTTACTTTCAAAGTCTAGATAAATGTGTTCTCTAAATCGAGGAAGTTTTATCACAAATTTTGGATATATGTACTTTCTGAACTTGAGTAGACTTTAGCCTTTTGAGTCTAAACTGTATTGCTTCGTACTTATTTACTTGAATGATGCATTTCATTGCTTTAAAGGACATATGATGTAAAGAAGGTGAGATATGTATTTTGAAATCGAGTAGACTTTACTTTCAAAGTCTGGATAAATGTATTCTCTAAACCGAGGAAGTTTTATCACAAAATTTGGATATATGTACTTTCTGAACTTGAGTAGACTTTAGCCTTTTGAGTCTAAACCGTATTGCTTCATACTTATTTGCTTGAATGATGCATTTCATTGCTTTAAAGGACATATGATGTAAAGAAGGTGAGATATGTATGCAAATACTTGGTTATCATGGCTTGCATGAGAATAATATAAATTCCGTCGCTCACAATTCAATAGTGATGATGCCCCGTGTGTCGGGATGCCCCGTTGGTCGAAATGCCCCGAGAGTGTTCGGGATGCCTCGGGAGTCAAGATGCCCCATTGGTCGAGATGTCTCGGAGGATGTACTAGGATTTTTCATTGGTTGGGATGCCCTGTTGGTCGAGCTTCCCGGGAGTGTTCGGGAGAAAGAAGTAACGAACCTAATGCATGAGTATGAATGTTTTACATCATATGCTTGCTTCTAAGTAAAAGTATTGTAAAATGTTGAATTGCTCAGATTTTGTGGCATATCCAAATGGAAAAAGTTATAACATTTCTTTCAAGTTCTATGCATACAGTTTGTTATGCATGTATGTTGTTTGTACCAAGTGAAGTGGTAAATTGATTTTCCTAACTTAAAACTAGAGATTTCATTTATTGGGCCTTGGCTCATTTCTTTATTTTTCAGACATGTAAGATGAATGTTCCACAGGCTCTACGTTTTGGAGTTCCCATATATCATGAAGCTATCTATGAAAATGTGTTTGTGTTTGAGTCTGAAGCAGTATATACTAAATGTAGCTCTACTATCTGGATTGACGTGGGTTTGGCAGAATGGGCTCCTTATCTTTTTGTTGCATGGTACTTTAACCTTGACGGCGAGTTAGTTGGCCTATTGAGGGGCTTCGACTTAGATGATGTTGGTTCCGCATCGGAAAGTGAAGTCATCGATCCATGACGTCATCAAACTTTTGTCTAGGTAGAATTTTGGAATATAACTTAGTATGGTTATGGGCAGTCTAGACCTACCCAGACTTTTGTTTTTTGTACTTATATGATGTATTGTCTGGACTTGTAAATCTGACAAGTGTTGTTAATAAGAAGCAAAAGTATTTTGACTAAACTTATGTGATATTCATATTTAAAACTTGTTTAGACTTTGACTTCCGATGGCCAAATTATTAATAAAGATTAGTAATAATAAAATACATGTGTCACGCATGACGTTCTGGGGCATCAAAGTTGAGGACCTGAGCTTAAGCACTAGGGACTCGGGTCACCAAGGTCCTACTTTTGGCCGTTGTAGACCCGAGTGACTCGAGTCCGTGCTCGGCCCTTGTGGACCCGGGCTCGGGTACTGGGGATCCAAGCACGAGCACCAAGGCCTCGGGCCCAACCTTTATGGACTCGGCCCGAGAAGCCATGAAGTTGTGCACAAGCATTGGGTTCTTGATTTCGGCTTCTGTGGACGAGGGATCGATGCTTGCGCTCTTGCTCGGGATCCAAGTGGCCTTGCCCAGGTCTCTAGTGCTTGGGTCGAGGTCCATCGAGAGTGAATCTAGGATCCTACTGCCCTTGCTTGGTTCCATGACTGCCCGTACACAAGTCGCTAGTGCCTAAATAGTATATGTATATTTAAGAAAATCAAATTAAATTTTCCTTTCTAAACGACGGATAATATTTTCCATTTCTTTTTCAAATTTTAGCCAAACACCAGAAAATTGTCCAAAAAGTCCCAAGCCTATTGTGCGGCAGCTAATTTAGTCATAAATTTTTTAATTATGTCAATTTAGTCTTAAAATTTTTGACAATTTACCAATTTAGTCCATGTCACGCCCCAAACCCGGTGTGTGCGCAACATTCTACTTAGGTCGATAATAGTACGACGTCCCAGGATTTGTCGCCAACTCACACAAACAAACAAAAAAGCAGCACACGCGGAAGCAAATTGAACTCTCCATATAACATACAATTAAACAGGTAGTAAGGAGGCAACGGAATCACATTAACAAAACACTTTTATAAACAAAGCGTTACTTACAAATTCACTTCATACAAGCCTTACTAAAGGCCGTCACTATAAACTACACACATTCAAAAAGGACCGGTGGTTGGTTAGCCTAGCTTCTCTACCATAAGGGGTACTCCAAAAGACGGGATCGCTAAACCTATTAATCATCCCTATTGTACCCTGGCAGCATCCTCGGATCTTCCATATTATCATAAGACTCGGGATTCTGAAATGTTTGTAATTCAACAATGAAAATAAATCTCAATAAGTCACTACCTAAGCCTCACTTAGGCTAATGCGTATCGCAAGATAGTTTGGAGCATGCAAGATTATCGCTCAATGTGCCACAACAATCACAGGCGACCTTACATCGCCTTGGCACACGCACAAGCCTTGCATGTTAGTATAGAGCCACAACATAGCAACCATTCATAGTACATAACAACCCGAATGGGGCAAGCACATGCACAACATACTTAATAATCCGGACATACCTAATAATAATCACACATGGCATACCACAATGCATACCACAATGCATATCACATTCACAAGGTCCAGATTATTAGTGACCCCTTAGGCTCCCCAAGCCCGTATAAAATGCATTAGGCTATAGGGCTTTTGGCATAACCGAGCATCGTCCCCGCTACGTCGGCGACGGTATCGTCCCGCGTCACACGCATCAAGACGACATTCTATAAGGAGTATCAATCCAGCCTCCACCACAATTTGGCATCCAGTCACCCGTTGGGCATATGATAGATCGGGTATCGTCTCGCGTAAAACACATTAAGACGGGTTGTAACCCCACGTAAAATACCTCAGGGTATTATGTGAGCATACGGGCATTCAACACTCAAACCGATTTCTCATCTTTCGATTAGCTAATTGCCATTCAATTCATGCTCAGCTCACAATTAGCCATGCCCTCACGTGCAACAACAATATCGAAAAGTTCCCGGGAGAGAGAAATCAAATTTGCACAGAATCAGGTTTAAAATTGACAATTGCACAGTAATCAAAACTCTTTTGAAATAAATAGAAATTCAACTCTAAAAATTATAAATTTTGGATATGTCATTGGAAACATCTTGATGAACAATTTTCATGGGGGACACAAAATCCAATTCCCACTGTAAATAGCTGTTTTTTCACCCAAGGGCAAATCACTTAGCCCACCAGGGCAAATCACTTAGCCCTCAAAATCCATTTCAATCAGTACCCAAATCTCATTGAAAAATCTTGAAATTTTTATATGTTATAGACACCTGTGTCCTTGGAAAATTTTACAGGGAAGTTTGTTGAAAAGAGGTCTAGAAAATTTTATAAAAATTCAGAAAGACACGTCAATCGGGTGAATAGTAAATCCAGCAGAGTTGTGACGGTTTGAAAATGGGCTTCCGAACACACCAAAACGATCTCCAAAAATTCCATATTTAATATATAACATACTTCAAAATATTAGGGTTAACTTCCATAAGGAACACTTCCTTAAATTCGGTCCACATTAATCTCCAAAAAAATAACAAAACAACATGGCACCTCAACAAACAAATCCGAGAAACATCTCAGCAACCACAAATCATCAATCAAGCACAACCAGCCATCAAACCAACCCTAATCCACCCCTAATTAGCCTATAAATATGTCATGTATAACCCATTATCCTAATCAATGCTTGGGGAGTACTTACTAGGAGCCTAAGCTTAAAACCAGCAAGCAGCTACTGTTTCGGCGACCGAACGAGAAGAACGGCGGCGGCTATGGTCACGGTGGTCCACGACTAAGGCGAGCACAAGTTGGTGGTCATGGTGAGGGGTGGTGTTGGCTTCGGTGGTGGTTGGGGAGGGTGAAAAACAGCAAGGAAAGAAAGGGAAAGAGAGAGGTGGCGATGGTGGTGAAGCAACGGCGCCGGAGGCTGTTCCGACGGCTTCACGGCAACGTCACTATGGCTGGTGGTGGCTAAGAAGGGTTGAGCAAATCAGCAAGGTGGAGGGGGAAGTGAAGCTTGGCTGAAATGGAGAGCAAGGGAGAGAGAAAGTGAGCAAGAAAATGAGAGAGAGAGAATGAGAGAGAGACGACACGATCTGAATTTTTCTACTAACCCCGCCAACAAAACCCCATCAACCACCCCACTCACACATCCAATGGCTCACATTCCACCTTCTTCCCCAAGCCAAGATCCAAGGGCCCCTATTTTTCTCACATTAATTTCTCAAAATTACAAATGGCAACCTAAAATAAATAAGCAATATGGGGAGGGGCAGATTGGTCCATGATTTTCAACCAAAGGAGAGAAAGCCCATATGTCCAAATTGTCCTTCAACCTTTCAAATGAATTCAAATAATCCTAGGGGCAAAATGGTCATTTTTCACTCTCCATCCAAATTTCACTTTTCTGATAAATTCGAGTGGCCATAAGGTTGGCCACGCCAAATGTGATGTCGTCCAATGAATTAGTCGTGGCTTTCGAGAAATTCGATTCCCAAGTCCGGATTCCAAATAATGGTCAAATTCGATTAAATGCAACTTTAATGTATCTCAAACTAACTGGCAACTTTTAGGAGTTATGCATATTGACTCGTGGCCGATTCGATATCGGGCCACATCTAAGTTTATTTGAGCCATGGCAACATCGGTTGTCATGTAATTGCAATGATCAATCACTAGTTTCAATTGACGCGATTATTCGGATTAGGTTTAAGATTGTTCGAAATTCATACAATGGTCAAGCGGAATCACTCGCGATCCAATTATATATCATTTGCGAATCGTTCCATAACCATCCTTGAATCGGTTTATAATGGCTTAAAGTATCTCCTCGAAAATACTTATGGTCGAAGTGTCGATCCATGGCCAAGTTTTTAGGTCTATGTACTTGATTCCTAGCAAGCCATTCCCTAATGATTAGTCTTCTCAAGAGTGATTAATTCTGAGTGAGATTTAACTAAAGTGCATCGATGAGACAATCATTTCATAAATCTCGAAAATGGATCGAATTTCATGTCATAGTCCTAAACCTTTCAATTGTGTCAATGTAGTTCTTCCAACTAATTTTGATAAAAAAATCGCCGACATGGAAGTCTAGTTAGTGCCGGTAGTCCTACACAACGCAGTCGGCACTAACGTGGACTATTTTTTAAAATCAACAAAAAGTTCAAAAATTTTAAATTGCGAAAAGGTTTAAGACTCAATTAGAAAAATTGAAAGGTTTAGGATTGAATTGGCAAAAATGTAATAGGTTGCCATCTTTGAACAATTTTCCCCACAAACTTGTAAGTGGACTTGCATTGAGGTAAGTTACTAATGTTATTGGTGACTTTTTAAATTAAGAAATAATTTTCTATATAAATTGATTACTCACTAATGACTTTTGAGAGGTAAATTTCTATATAAATTATTTACATTCAACTTGAAGTCCGTATATTCCTTACTCTACTAATAACTTACGGGAAAAGAGTCAAAAAAAGTCTTAAACCTATTGCATTGGTGCTAATTTAGTCACAAACATTTTAATTGTGTCAATTTAGTCCTAAATTTTTTTACAGAGCCAATTCAATCCTTCTGACTAATTTTGGTTGGATATTGCTGACGTGGACGTCAGCTGGCCTATATAACACGGCTGGCGCTAGCATGGACATTTTCTTAATAATTTTCTATTTTTTTTATTTTCTTTCTTTCTTTTTTTTTCTCTCTTATTTTCCTCCTCTTTCCTTCGGTGGCTGACACGGCCATGGTTGGCGAGGACCAGCCTCGCTTGAGCAATCGGCCAGAGGCGAGGGTCGGCAAGGGAGAGCTTCACTAGCCCAGCACTAGGCCACCCTTGCAACCTCTGGAGAGGGCTTAAGCCTCGCCCAGCCATGGCGAGGCTATCCCTCACCGGCCCTTGCCTCAAGCTACTTGTCGAGATCCGACAATCGAATGGAGGAAGAAGGAAGGGAAGGAATAAAAAGAAGAAAGAGAAATAAAAGAAAGAAAGGGTAAATAAAATATAAATTTAAAAAATCGAAAAAAATATTAAAATATTGTTTAAAGTTGTCCACGTCAATGCCGGCCGGCCTATTGGCAGTGCCACATAGGCCGGCTGGCGTCCACGTCAGTAATATCAGACTAAAATTAGCTGGAAAAATCGAATTGGCTCTAAGTCAAAATGTTTATGATTACATTGGTACAATTCAGAGGTTTATGACTAAATTGGCACAAATGTAATAGGTTTAAAACTTTTCTGACACTTTTTCCAATAACTTACTATCTCAAAAAGCGGATCTACGTTGGTAAGTTTTTCTAAGTTCACCGGTAATTTACTATTTCACCTCTAATTTTCTTTATTGAAGTATAAATTACTAAAAAAGTTGATAGTCAACTCTTGTATTTGACGTTGGTAAGTTGTTAACATTATGCATTAATCAATTATCAGCTAAACGTGTTTATTAATGTTATAATAATTAAATATTAAATTACTCATTTATCTAACAATTTAACCTTTTAAAATAATTGGTTGTGGTCAACCAAAATCCTATAATTAACATGATTTAGAATTTACTAATCACCAAAAAATTATGATGGGATGGAATACTGTTCCATGGTTTTTTCCCAAACGGAGCAATACAATCATCCATCGCAAAGCTTTCAGAAGAGATTAAACCAACCTGCCGCCCATGAACTCGTCATTTTGCAGCACTATTTTAATGGACGGACAAAACACTGATTACATATAATGTTCTCCATATGAAGACAGAGTGAAAACGACCTTCCAACGTCGGCGAATCATATCACAGATGCTACAAAAATTTTCACGAACTTCTATCAACATGAAGACAAACTCAACTTGACAAACGAAGTGGTCCTTGGAAAGTAATGTATCATCCCAGACGGCAATGACGAGAAAAGTTTCACTCATGCTCTATTTATATAACTTTAGAGTCTTATAAGCTCACACAGTTGTAAATACCCATTAGAGCGTGTACTAGCTTTTGTCGAGCTCACCACAAATTTTAGTCTATTGGCAATGGCCGATACACATGATAATCTCCACATAGTGATGCTTCCGTGGCTGGCCTTTGGCCACATGATGCCATACATGGAGCTAGCCAAGTGGATTGCCGGAAAGGGTCACCGGATATCGCTCCTAGCGGCCCAGAGAAACATAGATCGCCTCCCCAAACCCCCTCCAGACCTCGCTCCTCTCATCAGCTTCGTGCGGCTCCCCTTACCAGCCATGGAACACTTGCCGAAGGGCGCCGAAGCCACCAGCGACCTGCCTTACGACAAGGTCCCGTACCTCAAGAAGGCTTACGACATGCTCCGAGACCCAGTGGCCTGATTCCTCGAATCTTCGGATCCCGATTGGATCATGTACGATTTCGCTCCGTATTGGGCTGGCGAAATCGCTTCAACGCTCGGCATAAGGAGTGTTTCCTTCGCTATTCTCAATGCTACCAGCTTGGGCTTCCTTGGGCCAACGTGGGTTTCGAAGGGGGGAGATTACCGGAAAACTCCAGAGGATTTCACCATGCCCCCTGAGTGGGTTCCTTTCCCGACTAAGGTCGCATTCCGCCACTTTGAGATCAAGAAGATTTTCGATGCTTTAACGGGCGATGCATCGGGCATCTCAGACACATATCGGTTCGGGGCGGGCCAGGAAAGCTGTGACATAATAGAACTTAGAAGCAGTTATGAGCTCGAACCCGAATGGTTAAGTCTACTCAAGGATATGCACGGCAAACCAGTCTTCCCTGTTGGGCAGCTTCCCCCGAGCGATCCCGAGACACAAGGCGAAACGGACTCATGGCAGTCGATCAAGGAATGGCTCGATGCGCGAAAGAAAGGTACCGTGGTGTACGTGGCATTTGGGACCGAGGCCAAACCAAGCCAAACCGAACTGACCGAGATTGCCCTAGGGCTAGAGCTTTGAGGGTTACCGCTCTTCTGGGCACTCAAGACTCAGCTCGGGGCTATCGACACCGAGTTGGTCATGTTACCATACGGTTTTGAGGAGCGAGTCAAAGGGCACAGCATGGTTTGCAAGAGCTGGGTGCCTCAGCTCAAGATACTCGCACACGACTCGGTGGGCGGGTTCTTGACTCATGCAGGGTGGAGTTCAGTGGTGGAGGCACTAAGCTTCGGGAGAGCCCTAATACTTTTCACATTCTTGGCAGATCAAGGACTAAATGCGAGGCTCTTGGAGGAGAGACAGATCGGGTATCCAATACCAAGAAATGAGTCCGATGGGTCGGTCACGAGGCACTCAGTGGCCGAGTCGCTGAGGCTGGTGATGGTGGAAGAGGAGGGGAGGCTTTA
The DNA here is from genome assembly GCA_031216235.1 of Syzygium jambos. Taxonomy (NCBI): domain Eukaryota; kingdom Viridiplantae; phylum Streptophyta; class Magnoliopsida; order Myrtales; family Myrtaceae; genus Syzygium; species Syzygium jambos. The sequence goes on from CM062227.1 coordinate 12,576,112, forward strand.
CCGAGAGAAAGCGAAGGAGATGAGGCCTATTTTTTGGGACAAGGACATCCAAGAACATTATGTCAACAACCTTCTTAACTATTTTCAGGAACACAGGCCCGTGAAACACCAAAAATCAGCTGGGATTTCCAAATAAGCCAACAAGCTATGACGTGGATTAAGCGTTCTTAGGCGTGCATATTTGTGCTGCTGCCGAGTTATGCAATGTTTGGCAAGACAAAGGTGGTTTGCGTCGTAAGTGAAACTAGATGTGCTCTTTCATAAGAGAATTTTAAGGAGAAAGTTGTCTATGCATCATTTGATTGACGAGATATAATTGAACAACCATACAAGTCATGGGTATATATATTCCGTACAACTTTGCGTTTAAAATTTGAAATCTCTCACTTCTGATTAACTTGTTTCTCCAAAATACCATGTGACGTGACCTCTGCACAAAATAACTTCTTCTAATTAGGACTTTGAATATTCTCTGCCAAATAGTTTCTTGAGCAGGACAATTATTTTTCTAGGGACGGTGATTGCTACCGGAGGAGTCCGAGATTTCAAAGTTATCACAAATGCGATAATGAAAATGCTCACCACCTATTGAATCCATCTTAGATTATGGCAAATGTAATCGACGCTTAAAGGAATTCACCAAAGAGGTACGAAGTGAAACTTTAATCAAAGAGTGCAAATCCAAAATATCATTAAAACACTCACTTACCCCCAAGGAAACCTTAGAAGAGTTTATATAGACTTGGAACACCTTCCAAGCATAGGCATATCTCAAGAATCCTATAAGTTTATCTTCCAAGACAAGATCAACAATCCTTAGACGAGATATAGATAAAAATTGACTCTTGACACTACTCCAGAAATAAAAAGATTAGATTGGAATTGGCTTTTTCAACCATATATTATTTGACCATACTGAAGTACAAAAACCGTTCAAAATTTCTAAATAAAGGGGAAAGGGGCACCACAAGTGCCAAAAAACAATTGCATGAACACTTTGCGACGTTGAATGACCTTTAGGACTTATAATTCGAAAAGACAGTTTGATCACTTAGATGAGCAATCTAATGAAGTTAGAGGTACCAAAAGGGAACTAGTAGAAATCCTCTCTGTTCTTTATTTCATATTCCTTTGTAAAGGTTTAGCATTGTAATAGCAGATAGTCAAATGTACAAGTGTAAGTGCCGTCATTGTGTTGTGATTTTGTGATCTATCTTATGAAAGGAATAACACTAGCTAGTTTTAACTTGCAGTGCTAATTATTAATGGAATTAGCTGTTGTTAGGCAGTTAGCTAAAGAGTGGACGTAAGCTTGGGTATAAAGTCAAAACACTATAAATCGTTGTGTGATCCATCACATCTTCAGTGCTCATTATATGCTCTAACTGTGCACGAGCATCACACATGCCGACCAACATCTCACATAATATGGCTTGTTGATTGTTGTATTATTCCACAAAAGATTTTCAGTATCTTTATTCAATTTATTCAACCCCCCATTCTGGGTTGTATTGTGAGCTTCAACATTCTTGACTTGGTTGATTGATATTTGTTAATTAAGTTGGAATTTGATGTTAAGCATGAATAAGCCTCAATAAGGGCGTAATGAGATATTGTAATGATCTGACTTGTATTTATAGTTCTTGTATGCCTAAAAGGTGTTTGATTGATTTCCGTGAGGTTTGATAGCATGTTGGATGTGAAAAATGCGAAAGTGATGAAACTAGAGTCGAGAGTGATATTCACATAGTTTATACCGTGCCGATTATATCCACTTGGCGATTATACGTACCTGTTGAATACTTGCTTATTGATTATACCTACCTGTAGATTATAATTATACCTACCTATCAATTATATCCGCTTGTGGATCATACCTACTTGTCGATTTTACCCATTGGCCAATTCTACCCAATAACCGATTTATCACTGGGTTGCCTAACTAAACCCTTTTATTACATCGATGATTGCATGATGAGAAGAGAAGAAGCTATATGTTTTGAAGTGCATGTAATTAATCATTAATTGCACGAGAAATGGCAAATTATTGAGATGTACATAGCGATTATTATGTTGTTATGAAAAGTACGTGAATGATGCCAATTAAGGAAGACCTTCGCCACAGTCAATTCCCTTATATAAGTATGTGTGAAAGACTCCGGGAAAAGATAGATGTTCAGCCGTCTGGAGATAGGTCTCTATAAAGTTTAAGGGACATGAAAGTCCTATAAATTACACACGACATGAGTTGCTTTGTATAGCCTAAGTTGGCTCATGTAGCTTGAGTTGAGTATCATCATGTGGTCGTACAATAGCATATTTATCATCGTTGATGTGGAGGACGCTTGTGATGATTGGGCTATCCGGCGTGGCAAAAAAGTATTTATGATTCCGTTCTTTAAGAGTTGGTGGCGACGATGTCCCGTGTGTCGTGATGCCCCAGGAGTACTTGGGAGGCCTCCTGAGTTGAGATGGGTCATGGCCAATGAGGAGTCGGGAATAGATATTTCCTATGCAAGTTGATGAGCTACTATGTGGTATTTGTTTATCATTAAATAATATGTCATGTGCTTGCATTTGAGTGAATAATCTTATGCGATATTGTTAATGGTTTCCATCAGAGTATCATGCTAGAAAAGATGGTGCACTTATGTTCTTTGTTAAGAGGATATCCAACTTTAGACTTAGAGATTTCATTTACTAGGCTTTAGCTCACTCCTTTATTTTCCAAATATGTAGGATTGATCCCCTGCCGCCATTGCTTTAAGAGTTTCCATATATTTTGATTATAAATATCAAAATGTGCTTGTACCAAAATCGTTAGTAGTATATACTAAATGTCGTTCTATTATATGGGTCGTTGTGGGGCTGCTAGAATGGGTTCTCCTTCAATCTTTCTTATCGCTTGATATTTCAATATCGGTAGTGAGTTAGTTGGATCGCTGAGGGGTTTCAATGGTCCCCTTGGTTTCAATAGCGATAGTATGTCGATCGGCAAGGTTGTTGATTCGTAATTTAGGAGCTTTTAGATAAACACTTCCGAAGATCACTCGTAAGGATTAGATAAGAGTGTACAACGAAAGTGGAGACGGGTTTTTGTAATGAAGGTTTTGATATATATTAACTGAGGTTAAACTATTTGTGCAATTGAATATAAATTAGTTATTTATCGAAAGATTAAAGTGAAACTAATTTATATACTCATTAGAATTTCAGATTTTATGGAAATTTGGGCTATGACGGCAAAACTTTGCGTGCACATTTCAAGCATCCTGCCAAGTCGGATTAACTCCGTTTCATAGCACCTAGTAAGGATTCGTACTCTTTATTCGTCTAATTGTAGGAATTTTCGGAGTTGGGTCCCAAATTCGAATTCATTTGAGTTTTGAGTTTCTGGGTCCAATTTTAAAGTTGTTTGATTGTGAAATTATATGGAACTGATAGATTGGGCAGTTGTGGAGTCATGAGATTTTATAGAAGTTGATTTTGAGTTACGGTTTGGTCGGAATGATTTTTAAACTTTAACACGCGTTGCTACCCGGTTTCGAATTTCTGTTTTCGGCCATGATTTCTACTCTTCTTCAGCCGTCTTATAAGTGGATGAAGTTTAGTATCTTTTAGTACTTTGAAAGGGATTTCTTTTGACAATAAGTCACTCGAAACATAGTTCAGTGGGGAGAGTTATGGCATGATAAAGTTTGACGCACGAGCTACACGCAGTGGACAACAATGGGTGTTTGCTATGGGCAAGCTTTTTGTTGTTTCGTTGGAATCGTTTTGTCACCAAATAAGCTTAGTTTAGTTCAATCAGAATAGCATTTTACTTATTTTTTATATCAATTCTCGTTTAATTGATAAAATTTCGAGTTTGTCTGCTTGAGATATCTTTCGTTATTTGATTGCGGGTATTCCATGGTATGGAGTACTTCTTTCTTTTTTGAATTTTTAAACTCTTATCTTGAAAGTGATAAAGATTAGACGTATTATGAGTTATGAAAATCATAGCACGACATGATATTTATAAAAAAGAAGAACTGATGTCTAGAGCATATTTTTTACATAAATCCGGATCGAGCATTTACTACCCTTTTAATTATTTTGAAGTGGCATGTGAAAACATTTCTGGAAAAAGGTTTGTGAGTTGATTATTTGTGAAGATGGAATGTCGACCATTAAACAGAGATTTACTGCCCTTATTCCATTGCATACACTCCTTGAATTTATAAACCTTATCCCCTTGTCCTCCTCTGTCGAATATATCTTACACACTTGCCCATTAAACCACAAACTAATAGTGGCATCAATACCATGCCTTTGCAAAACTAAATTAGTGTCGGAGCCTAGAACGCTTGGTTGGATTTAGGCCTTTGTCCAAACCACCCTCTAAGAGCCAGAGCCAAAGCTAAAGTCAAAGTCTTGTTCAGTTGGTATTGGGCATTTGTCCTAACCAACTTCTACTAAAATCACCCAACTACATTTCCAACACTAAAACTATGGCCAATGTTACCTCATAAAAACTATCTGTCTCTCCTTTCAGTGGGAACAATTATGATTATTGGACCATTTTGATGGCCCAAGATATATGGGACATCGTTGAAGAAATATTTAAGGCTTCGAAAGAAGATGCAAGTGGTTCGGCAGAGTAACTACAAAAGGATGCTAGGGCTCTTGGAGTGCAGACCGCGAAAAAAGACATGGGACACATTATAAGAAGAATTTCAAGACAAGTCCAAGACATTACAAGGCGTGATCGGAGTATCGCGAAAATTGATCAAAGAGGAGTGTTGAAGTTATGATCAATTTCTAAAAAGGGCAAGACTTCTACAAGTTTGTAGGTCTTTAGTGAGAAAGCAAAGATTGTCGTGTCTTGCTTAATTAGTGGTAGGTAGAAGTAGTGACCAATAAAATAGCTAGTATGCAAAATAAAATAATTTTTAGAGATATTTGCTAAAGAATGTCGGTCAAAGAAGGCCAATAAGCAGGCTTATTCCACAAAATGGAATGAGGACATGGGTCCGAGCGAGAAAGCTTTGTATAGATTTAGTCCCCATATGATATGGCAGACATAATCATCCACAGGATCGAAACCGCAAGGGATACCAAGTGTAGATCACATAGACTTTTATAGTGTGATCGACTTGATTAAGGGTGCATTTGGTTCGGCTTTTGGAAAAAGCCTTTGGGGTAATGCAAAGGACTTAGCCTAAAGGCGTTTATTGAAATGCAAAGATTATTTGGTAAATTGTAATTGAAAAGTTGCTTGAGAAACAACTTTGGGAAAATGCTATTTGGTAAACATATATTTGGAAATTCCTTTAATGTAACCAATTTAAGCTTTTTATTTTAATTTGTTTAAAATTGACGTGATAAGAAATAGGTCTCTTATTCATTCAGCAACAAAACAATTAGACGTGTCTTTGCCGCAACATGATAGCACCAAATGACATATCTTGTTCATTCTGGAGATTGATTGCAGAGCGAGTACCACATGAACACATTCGTGACGGCCATAAAAATGAGCTTCTGCTCATGTTCAAAGCCTAAGCATGCAAGAAAATTAAAGAGCTCGGACTCTTGAGGAGCTACGGACTTCTTTTGTGAACCTCAGATTGCTGACAAAAGTACAATCACAACCTCTCAATTCACAAGCCGTATTGATATACATGTCACGGATATTCCAAAGAACTACAAGAGAAGACAACAACTAGTAACCGCTCGGTACAATGGAAATGACAAAACCCAAGATTGATCCTGGGAAAAATGGAAAAGTGTGGAGCAGCAGACTTCGACTTACATCACATGAAGTAAGAATGACATGGTAAGTGAATTCAGCATCCCATGGTATTCTATTAGCACCGGCAACTTCTATTGATTCCAGTTCTTCCACATCATCAGTCATGGAAGGCCGTTCGTTAGGAATCCTTTGGAGGCATTTTAAAGCAAGCTGTGCTATTTGGAATGCAGAATCTATACATGTAAGGTATATGGACGCTATAAATTTGGTTCCCATTTTCCTGCAGGTTGCAACATCATGAGCGACCAGCTTCTTCTAAAATAACTAGTGTTTCTTTTTCGGTTTCTCAAGAATTGGAGCATCTGCAGAAAATGAAAAGTTATGGAGGCAATACAAATGTAGATTCCATGCCAAAGGATTTAAGTACCCAAAAGGAAAACACACCTCATATTTCATAGAGGGATTATAGTGAACCTTACACCAGAAACTCAACCAAAACTCTGCATCAAATGAAAGCAAGGTTAACAAAAGGAAAAACTTAAAAAAATAAGGAGTTTCAAAAGGCCAGTTGCACATTGGCAAAAAAGCAACATTAGATCAATTGCAAATGTTTGCATCTAGGTTCTAAATCAATCAAAATATATATTGAACCATACCCAAGTAGCTGTTCTAAGCAAGCAAAAGAACAAATATTTAATTTCTCAAACAAACAACAAGCAAAGCATCACAAAGGAGGGTCTATGCGTATATGTACGCGAGCGACACTCTTTTTTCCAAGACAAACAAGAAGGAAAACATACCCGTGCAGACTTTTAACGAACCAAGCCCAAGAACTTCACATTCATCACATTGCACCAACTGATGATTTGACCCAACAAAACAACTATGAAGAAAAAGACAAGCAAGCAATACCCTAGGCAGAGGCAACTTATAAATCCCATTGCCCAACAATAATTGGGCAGGAGAACTCCATTCGTCTGCTGTTTATCCATCTCCACTTTGCTCGTCCATCTTCTTAAAACGTAAGCCGAGTGGATTATGCAATAATCAGGTATGATCACAACATTGCGTATGTTCAAGCATGAGTTGTCAAATTTGAAACCAATTGAGAGACCACCATGAAGAAAAACAAACATGTTAAGGAGCTTGTTTCTATGAAGCGAAGTTGTACACTTTAGTCATTTTCTTTTCCTGACCGTGGATATAAGTATCATCTAGAGGCTTTTGCCCTCCTCCAGGCTCTCCAACATCAACCAAATAAGCATTGAACATCAGTGTCTCACCGAAACAAATGACTTCATCATTCTTCAAAATCCTACATTCCAACAGCTACTCGCTGCCATCATACAGCATTGCCTGTCATATTTTCGACCATCAACCGCAGCATGGACTAATATACTCGAAACAAGCTCAATCACGGTGAGTATTACAACCAAAACCACAAAGCAGAACAATCCACGATGATAGACAAAATGAAATCCTAGGCAGTATCGAGCTTTTGCCATTTAGTTCGATCCAGCAAGCTAGATTTTGGGGGGAAGACGGTAACAAATCGACTGCCACTGTAGCTTTGACATAGGTTAGCCAATCGAACTGAATCATGTCCGAGTCCGACCAAAGGCAACTGAACCGCCGATCGGACTCAGATGTACGTCAGCGGCAGGAGAGATCGGTAGCGGAAAGAGCGAAGGCACCTTGCCGGTGGAGGTGCGGGGAGAGAGTGAGGAAGCCGTCGCGACAGACCATGCGCTTCAGCTTCTGCTTCGGGTGCCCAGTGAAGGTGACACTCCATTGCTTCGGAGCTTCCCATAACCGCTGCGTCTGGGACGGAAGATCTTTAGGGGATTTCTTGGGAGCCCGGGCGCGGGCTTCGAGGTCGCCGGGCGACGTCGGCGAGCCCCGCGAGAACGGATCTGGAGTGACGGTGCGACCGCCGACCAGGCGATCGGCATCCAGGCGACCGGAGGCGACCGGGCTCTTACGTCGAAAGGGGGCAAGAGTTGAATTACGACCAGTAAGTGAGGGTAAGATTGGAAATCCCGAGAAAGCTAGAAAGCTGGGGCAGGTGGGAGGGAGCCTTTGAGATGGCGGCCTTGCAAAGGCAATATTAGAAATGCTAGCATTTGGGAAATGAGCTCCCAAAAATATATACCAAGCACAATATTAGCATTTGCCTAAGGGCCTTTAGAGGTCCAAAGGGCTTTGTAAAGTTGTTCCCAATCGCAGCCTGAATGGACTCATTTATGCGTAATTTTGCTTGATCAAAATTGGGTCGATTATGGAAAATTGCTGGGGAGGCTCCATGTCCATCACATATTTTCTAGCAGATCCGACAGGATTGACGGAATGACCGACAATAGACTTGATCCGCTCCATATTTTTACCCTTTGATGTTTATTTAGGCTCCGTTTATTTCACGAAAAATATATAATCTGAAAAATACTTTTTTTCCAAAAATGGTTGTTCTATCGCTTACAAAAAATGGATAAATGAAAAACATTTTTATCGTCCTCGAAAACTTTTAGTCATAAACTGCGGTCAATAATAAAGACGTTTCTCATTGATTAATTATGTTAAGCGATACAAACGATTACTTTTAGGAAATTATTTTTCAAATCATTTATTTTCCGTAAAACAAACAGAACCTTAAATCAAGAATATATGCGGCAGCAATATTGCATGATCTTTCCGGTACTTCCAGGCTTTTTAAATTCGCACTTTCTTGTGCTGTAAGTATTGAAAAAATAAATTGCTCGATGTGGCATTATTTTAACGGACAAACAAAACTCCAATTGCATTGAAAATCTTGAAAAAATATATGAATTTGGCACTCATATTAAGATATTCCGATGCTAATATAATATGTAAGAGGGTAAAATTTCTCGCGCGAATGAGTTACGTAGCACACTCTTGCACGAATTCTAGATTATTAAACATTAACAGATAAATAAAACTTAAGGAATAATTACCAGTGATAAAAAAGAGTTTATAGAAGAAAACTTTTAGGCAGTCGAAGAGCCATATAATAGCACATATTTCATTGGCAAATGGTATTGATAGATCCCGATGTATTCATGTTTTTCATGGGAGCCATCAAGATCGACTTGGCTAAAAGTAAATAACTTTAGCCAATGATAGAAAACATAAAAAAAAAATCATCACAAAAAGTTTATCTATTGTCCCGTGATGGCACATATTTCATTAAATGAGCAAATCGATAAAAGAAAATTATTCAATCACCAAAAGTTTAGAGAATTATAATCATTCCTCATAAATTACGATTTCTTCATTGTAGCATCATCTACTGAAATTAATCCCATCTTCTTGTTGAAAATAAAAAATAAATATGTTATAAATTTATGGGATAAATGCACTAGAAGTTTTAAAACTTGTCACGAAAGTACAATTGAGTTCTAAAATTTGCAAAACGCACAATTAAGTTCTAAAACTTGTCAAATTGGTGCAACCAAGTCCTTCTGTCAACTCTGTCCAACTTGGCTGACGAAAAATGTTGACGTGACTTTTTTTTAATATTTTCTCTTCCTACATGGCAACGATGAGGCTAAATTGTTTTGGTCAAAATGTGACTTTTTATACAAATTTTATTTAAATTAAATTAAAAAAAGTTATATGAGAGAGAGAGAGAGAGAGTTTGAAACCAGGCGGTGAGATCTCTACCTACGCCCCACCATTGCTAGGAAGGGCTGGCGATGATGAAGGAATAGTCGGCGGGGGTCATCGGGCCCCAGCCAAGGATCGTCGACCCTTGCTGACTACAAGCGAGGGCCTACAAAGCCCTCGCCCAGATCTGGGCAAGGATCGCGGTCCTCACTCGGCAACCCTTGCCCAGTTCTGGCTGAGGACTGCCGGTGAAGGGGGTCATGAGCGGCGAAAGCCCTTGCAGCCTCGTTTCCAACTCTCTCCCTTTTTAAAAAAAATTAGCTTATTTTTTAATTTAATTTAAATATAATTTGTATAATTTGTATAAAAAAACAAATTTAAACCAAAACGACGTCATTTGGCCATATGTTTCATGCTTTAGCCACGTCAACATTTTCCGTTAATCAAGTTGAACGAAGTTAATTAAAGGACTTGATTGCATCAATTTGACAAGTTTTAGGACTTGATTGTACTTTTTGCAAGTTTTATAATTTAATTGTACTTTCGTGATAAGTTTTAAAATTTTCAATGCAGTTACCCCTAAATTTATCGACCAACTTGTTCTCGTGCTCTGCCCCTCGACGTACCCCACGCAAAATACCCATGTTAACTAACAGTCAATGATCTGATAGTGAAGGGGTAAGATGAAATGGGAAGGGAGAGACGAGAGATCAACAACTAATAGGACCCTGGAACTTCATGGTAGAAGGAGGACTAGATTGTTGCTATCAGAAGTAGAGGACAATTCCTAATTTGTGGAGAGCGTTGTCTTCGTACAATGATTGGGGGAACCATTTGGCAAACACTGGCCACATGAGATTCTAGGTGTTATCGGTAAGAATATCTAGCAACAGACCACAGACGTCATGGATGAGGAAAGTTTCGCGACTCACGGCTCTATTTATAACTTCGCGGTCTTATAAGCTAAGCTCACACAGTTGTAAATATCCACTTGAGCGTGTACTAGCTTTTGTTGAGCTCCCCACAGAGTTTGGTCTGTAGCGCAATGGCCGATACACATGATAATCTCCGTGGTTGGCCTTTGGCCACATGATGCCATACATGGAGCTAGCCAAGTGGCTCGCTAGGAAGGGTCACAGGATATCATTCCTATCGGCCATGAGAAACATAGATCGCCTCCCGAAGCCCCTGCCGGACCTCGCTCCTTTCATCAGCTTCGTGAAGCTCCCCTTACCAGCCATCGAACACTTGCCGGAGGGCGCCGAAGCCACCAGCGACCTGCCTTATGACAAGGTCCAGTACCTCAAGAAGGCTTATGACATGCTCCAAGAACCCGTGGCCCGGTTCCTCGAATCTTCAGATCCAGATTGGATCATGTACGATTTCGCCACGATTTCGCTCCTTATTGGGCTGGCGAAATCGCTTCAAGGCTCGGCATAAGGAGTGTTTCCTTCGCTATTTTCAATGCTGCCAGCTTGGGCTTTGGCGGGCCAACATGGGCTTCGAAGGGGGGAGACTACCGGAAAACCCCAGAGGATTTCACCGTGCCCCCCAAGTGGGTTCCGTTCCCAACTAAAGTCGCCTTCCACCAGTTCGAGATCAAGAAGATTTTCGATGTGTTTACGGGCAATGCGTCTGGCGTCACAGACGTATATCGCATGGGGGCAGGCCAAGAATGCTGTGACATAATAGCACTTAGAAGCAGTTATGAGGTCGAACCCGAATGGCTGAGCCTCCTCAACGATATGCACGCCAAACCAGTCTTCCCCGTAGGGCAACTTCCCCCGGGCGATCCCGAGACGCGAGGCGAAACCGACTCGTGGCGGTCGATCAAGGAATGGCTTGATGCGCAAAAGAAAGGTACCGTGGTGTATGTGGCATTCGGGAGCGAGTCCAAACCAAGCCAAACCGAACTGACCGAGATTGCCCTAGGGCTAGAGCTTTCGGGGTTACCGTTCTTCTGGGCACTCAGGACTCGGCTCAGCTCGTCCGACACCGAGTTGGTCATGCTGCCGGACGGTTTTGACGAGCGAGTCAAAGGGCGCGGCATGGTTTGGGATAGCTGGGTGCCTCAGCTCCAGATACTCTCGCACACGACTCGGTGGGCGGGTCCTTGACTCATGGCGGGTGGAGTTCAGTGGTGGAGGCGCTAAGCTTCGGGAGAGCCCTAATACTTTTCACATTCTCATCAGATCAAGGACTAAATGCGAGGCTCTTGGAGGAGAGACAGATCGGGTATCCGATACCAAGAAATGAGTCCGATGGATCGGTCACGAGGCAATCGGTGGCCGAGTCACTGAGGCTGGTGATGGTGGAAGAGGAGGGGAGGCTTTACCGAGAGAAAGCGAAGGAGATGAGGCCTATTTTTGGGGACAAGGACATCCAAGAACGTTATGTCAACAACCTTCTTAACTATTTGCAGGAACACAGGCCTGTGAAACAACTAAAATCAAAGGGGACCACAATACAAGGCAAGAAGTTATGACGTGGTTTTAGCGTTCTTAGCTAGGAATGTCTTGTGCTTCTGCTGAGTTATCCAATGTTTGGCAAGACAAGGTGGCTTGCTTTGTATGTGAAACTAGATGTGTTCTCCGTTGTGTTAAGGAGAAAGTAGTTTATGTATCGATCGCACTATGGACGAAGTATAACCGATTAACAATCGTGTGGTATGCACTCTAACTTTGTGATTGAATTTTGAGTTCTCTCACTTCTTATTGACTAGTTTCTCCAAGTGTGAATGCCACGTGACATAACCGCCACAAAAAATACCTTCTTCTAATTAGGACTTTGGATGTCCTTTGCCAAATAATTTCATGAGCAGCACAATTATTTTTTTAAAGGCAGAGATTGATATCCGAGGAGCTAGAAATTTAAAAGTCAACACAAACACGACAACGAAAATGCTCACCATCTACGGACCACCTCAAAATATGACACAGATAACTTAACACTTAATGGAATTCATTAAAGAGGTATAGAGTTAAGGTGATATTCTAATCGAAGAGTTCAATTCCAATATACAATTAAAACACTTACTTACCCTATGAGGAAACCTTAGAGTAGTTCAAATAGACTCAACTAGGAACAACCCCTCTAAGTATGGGCAAATATTGAAATTACAGGATAATTGTCCAAAAAGTCCTAAAACTATTATACGGCAACCAATTCAGTTTTAAACCATTCAATTATGTTAATTTAATCCTAAACTTTTTGACGATTTGTCAATGTAGTCACTCCTGCCAATTTTGGCTGGAAATCGCTAACATAGACGTCGGCCAACATACGTGGCTTGAGTGAGGCTTATGTGGATGATTTTTAAAATTTTTCTAAATTTTTCTAAATTTTTTTCCTTTTTTCTTTTTTATCTCCTTTTCTTTTCGCCCATGGCTGGTCTCAAGCAATGACCGGGCCAGGCAAAAAGAAAAGGAAAGAAAAGGAAGTTTTCAAAATAAATCCAAAATTCCAAAAATCATCCATGTCAACATTACCATGTCACATAAGAAGGCCAACATCCACGTTAGTGATTTCCCAGAATGATTACATTGGCAAATCGTCAAAAGATTTAAAACTAAATTGACACAATTGAAAGGATTAGAACTGAATCGACCGCCGTACGATAGTTTTATGACTTTTTTGACAATTTTTCCTCAAAGTTACTATAATTTAATTCTCCAAGACAACTAATAATCCTTGGACAAAACATAAATAAGATGATTGACTCTTGACTATACTTGACTCGAGGAACAAAATACCTTAGAATGGACTCAATAAGATCATAAAAAGTCTAAAGGGATAATGACATAAATAGTTCATAAACTTTGGTCCAATATACAATGTGGTCCATGAACTTTTAATTTGTTCAATGTAGTTCTTGAACTTTAGCCTAATGTTTAATATGGTCCATGAACTTTCAATTTGTTCAATGTGATCCCTGGACTTTTAGTACATGTTCAATGTAGTCTTTGAAATATATGAAAATATTTTTAATATAGTACTTCTATTAATTTAAAATCAGGGACAACATTGAATATTTTCATATAAGTCTAGAGACTAAATTGAGCATGTACCAAAAAGTTATGGACTAAATTGAACAAATTAAAATTTTAGAGATCACATTGCATATTGAGCAAAAGTTTAGGGATCATATTGAACATTTTGAAAATTCAGGGATCACGTTGCACATTGGGTCAAAGTTCATGGACCATCTGTGTCATTTTCCTAAGTCTAAAAGATTTGTTCTCGCATTTCAAGATTGAATATCGGGGACATAATTCTTTAGAATAGGAGTGAGCGGTTCCCGGTCCGGTTCGGTCCGGTCCAGTCCAACCCAAGAACCGAGAACTGGACCGGGAGATCGGTCCCCAGTTTCTAGGACCGGGGATCGAACCATCTAATCTTGGGACCGTGGACTGGACCGCACCGTCGGTCCGGTCCAGTCCGATTCCAATGGGACCAATTGGTAAAGGCAAGAGAGAACTAGGAAGCATTTTCGAGACCAATATATGAAAGCATTTTTGGGTTGATCCCATTGGAATCGAATAAAAATGAACTATTAAATGCTTCTTTTGTTATTTAAATATATATATTTAAAAAGTAAATAAATATATATATGAAAAAATTAGAAAAATATATATTTATTGGTCCGGTTCGGTTCTCACCCTAGAACCGAGAACCGGACTGCCAGGAAACCGGTTCCACTTTTAGAAATCGAGAACTGGACCAATATTCCCAAGAACCGGACCAAATTGGTCAGTCCGATCCGGTCCGGTCCCGGTTTGAGCGATCCATCTTGCTCACCCCTACTTTAGAAGACTTCAAATTGCATGAAACTTAATTCTTTTGAAAGTGTAAGCACAGAAGGCTTTCCAATCATGTATTATTTGACCATATTGAAGAACAAAATCCCTTTGAAATATCTAAACAAAGTGATCCTTAGAATTCCGTCAGCATAGATGTGCTTATTCTTCAAGTAAGTTTGCATTAAGTGTTGGAAAATGTTTAACCCTTTCTAAACAACCCTTTCGAGGCGATCTTTCATCGAGGGTTCTCTTCGTTTAGGAGGTAAATGACATCCTCAACTTACCTTTGCACTGGATGATTAACATTTAATGGGTTTCGACCGTAATGATTAACTGTACAGGGCTATCAAGCAGAGGTTGTAAGACATTTCAATAGCACAAGAAGACAATGTATTGAAAATGAGAAACTTTCTTTATTGAGGTGTCAAGTCACTGGTCAATGAAATCCTTTTTCCGGTTAGTCACATTTTCAAAGGGCAAACATGTTTTCATCTGCTCCGATTCATTAGTGCAAACCTCCAGGATGGAAAACAGCCAGAATTTAGAACAATGGCCAATGTCGCGAACAATGTTTGATCTGCTAGCATGAGATTTCAAATAAAACAAAATCTCCTCTATGATTTCATTGAACCCTTACAAATGTAGACCGAATTATTCTTTATCGCTTAAGTGACGCAAACATCCGTACAGGGAAACACCATTCAAGTGCGACATTCTCCACACATGCTCTTCGGCGGACCAGTAGACACAACTGAAACGACGCAGCAATACAAAAATGTCTTTAGAATGGATTGATGTGGCACTTCAAAATCATCTTTCGAATGAACGGACATCATTGAGATTGATGTAGCAAAATACGGCTATCCACTTTCATTCGAGTCTTTTCCATTTTCATTGTCCGACACTACAACTTAATATTACAATCAACATGAGAATTCCTACATGTATATGCGGCTTGCGAATGTGACCACGTTCATGCGAAGAGGCGACTCCTATCTTTTACCCTGGGCAATTGTGGCATGCGTAGCATTTGTCACGCAGTCAAAAAACACAATGACTAAACAAAAGTGCCAGAGTGATGAACAATATGCATACATGTCCTGCAGAATTACCATACTAGCAAACATAGTTGCGCTCTCGTCTTGATTTCCATGTGCTAAGTCCAGTCAGCCAAAGCGACAAAATTGGTCAACGTCCATTGCCTATTTTGTGGCCAGATCAGTTGATCGAAGCTAGAAACTAGTCAACACAAAAATTGTTGCTTTCCATTTCCTTCATCCACTAAGGTTGAGGTCGCAATATTTTCTCGAACTGAATTCAAGCCACACGTAACAAGCTTAATTAAAATGCATCAAGAATCATGTTGTACCTCCAATAAGACTTTTTTACGACTGAGGACTTTAGTATAGTTGAATTTACATTACCAAAATAAGGGAGTTTTACCATGAAAAAATTAAGTGCAGAAGTACGCCATACCACAATGATTAACATTTATCTTTGAAAAGAACAAGCCTAGTGAAATTTACCCAAACTTGGACCACCGGATGAACCTAATTCAGTGTGTTTTCACACAATAAAGGGGAAAGAAAAGGAAAGAAAGAATCAAATGAAAGCTCAGCAACAATACTCCTGAATAATAGAAACATAAAAATGCAAAGCAGGCATAACTTTGTCTTCAGGGAGACAACGATTGTACAATCCCATTTCCTCGATAAGCTGATGAAATTCCAGGGGAAATACTACAAAAGATGTCTATATGATATCTGGATCAGTGCTCTTTTCTCTTTTCTTTTAAGATATCGGCATAAGATGCAGAGCCAGAATACCCAGTCTGATAGAGATATCATGCATTCAATCAGCAACCCTAAATCTGTCAGGCATCAGGATCAACTATTCTCCGTTTGCAGCGATTTGTCTAAGTTACTAAAAACCAACATCCTATAAATAATATCATCTGTACCCAGAAGACTACAAGAAAACAAGAGTATGACTATCAACATCGACCACATGGGCATCTACCATACCTATATTTAAGCACATACATCATATCTAGTGAAAGAAAAAAATAGAGATTCCTTTATTCCCTAAACAAATCGCTCAAACAATTGCACAGAACAGTATGAAACCAACTTGACGTACAAATCTATTTACTTGATGGAGAGGTAAGCTTATTTTCATCCGGATCATGCTTCATCGTAGAATCGCCACCCATCAACTCCTGGAAACCTTCAACCTTCACAGGTTGAGCTCTAACCATACCTACATTCCTACAGGTAAACGAAACAGTTAAGAGTTTGAGCGACAGCCCAATGAACATGGAATAGACAAATAGTTTCCTTACTGAGTCTGCATTTGGGGCATTTGAAGAGTAGACATTGGTCTGAACTGACTATTGTGTTGAGAATGGAGATTGGACATTGCCGCAATCTGCTGCTGTCGGAACTGTTGCATCTGTGGGTGCCTCATATTGACAGCATTGAATGCATTACCATCAATTGGTAGATCTGATGGGTTTTCAATTTTCACTTGGACCATGGGCCTGCTCTTATCGAAGTCCATGATGGGACGAGGACTAGAAGCCTGCCGTCTTCGTAAAAGCTCTAATTGCTGAATTGGCAAACACTGAGAAAACTGCTGCATTTGTGGATTCATCTGTCTTGGCATCTGCAGATTCATTTGAAATTCGTCTTACAAAGTTGTGCTATCCTTCACTAAGTAAAAGAACTAGATGATAAATGCTTTTCAATAATCATTTGGCCAAACTTTTTTTGAAAAACTACATTGAGAAATTTATAATGAAAACAAAAACCAGATAATCAACTATTTTTAAAGTATATAAAAAGAAGTTGCTTTTACCAGCAGAAAGATCATTCTTGTGACCAATTCTTAAATTTGATGAGAACAAATAAGTGCCAAATTGTTCCTTACCAAAAAAAAAATAATAATAAGTGCCGAATTGAAGTCTTCACTTATCCTATCGCACATGATCAAAGACATATCAATTCCACTTGCATTTGATGAATCTAAGGCTTCCTCAACATACTATTTGGGTATGTCACATTAAGCAATTTGCATCAGATAAGAATGTGTTATCTAATGCATCATCTGATAAAACATCTCATTCAATATATCTAGTATACATAGTTCTATACTCACAATTTCTTCAGCCTCTCAAAGTAAATTTGTTCGACACAACTACATATAAAATTAAAAAAGGGGACAAGTCCTTCCTCGCATCATGTACTAGTAAGGCAATTGCTGAAAAAACGCCTTGAATGATCTAAATCAATGTCAATTGGTAAGTGTGAATGCCAAAACTTGTGTAATGCTCTTGTGACATGCAATCTTTTGCTGTCATAACCAAAAATCATTATTACTTAAAACTGCTATAAATAAACTAAAAACAAGTTAACCAAGAAACAAAAGAATCCACACATTACCTTAGTCAATGATCAATTTAAAAAAAAGGGAAAATGTCAAATAAGGACCCAAAGTGGTTCTCTTTTCTCAAATAAGGACCCCAAGTGGACAATGTTTCAATTAAGGACCCAAAGTGTCCAAACTAGTCTCAAATAAGGACCCAGCTCGCTGGCCAGCCAAATGTTCGCCGGCCAGCCAAATGTTCGCCGGCCGGCAACTGTGAGACACTTTCCAGCACTGGAATAGGGGCAATTTTGTCTCTTTCTTTTTTTTTTCTTTTTCCTTTTTTCTTTTCTCTCTTCCCTCTTGTGCCCATCGCCGGCGACGTCCGCCGGTGTCAAGCAAGGGCGGCCTTCGCCCGTGTCAGGCAACGGCGGCCCTCGCCTGGGTGGTCGAGGCCCTCGCCGGATCTGGTGAGGGTGAGGGCGGGGGCAGGTCTCGCCCGCCAAGGCAAGGGCGGCCGTCACCCGACGCCGGCGAAGGCCACCCTCTCCTGAGGCCGGGGGACATCACCGGTGATGGCCACAAGAGGGAAGAGAGAAAAGAAAAAGGGAAAAAGAAAAAAAAAGACAAAATTGCCCCTATTCCAGCTCCAGAAAATGTCTTACGGTCGCCGGCCGACGAACATTTGACTGGCCAACGAGCTGGGTCCTTATTTGAGACTTGTTTGGGCACTTTAGGTCCTTAATTGAAGCATTGTCCACTTGGGGTCCTTATTTGAGAAAAGAGACCCACTTTAGGTCCTTATTTGACATTTTCCCTAAAAAAAATGCCATTATAACTCTAAAGGAAGACAAGATCACCCTCATACGAAGACCCAGAATTAGACCTATTATGTCCTATCCTCAATAACTTTAATAATCTGATGGGAAGCATATGAAGAGCACAGCTTATTATAATTTAGATTCTAAATCATCTTTTTTTTTCTAATATTTAATTAAAATTTCTGCTCTTCCAAATGTTTTTTAAATTTTTTGCAATCACTGCCTTCAAGTACCCAAGTTTTGTTGGATGACCAATGGCCGTACATTTAGCATATTAATCCCGTTGACTTATTAATTTGTTTTAGACATCATATTCAAGCAATTTAAAGTACATTTGAAAGAACACTATTCACAAAATTTGGAAACTATATATAATATAGCTGTAAGAGCAGCATGTAAGGATATGTGGCAACATTCATCGTGTCATCTAAAATTTTAAATCACATGAAAAAGGAAATCGTCACATTGAGAATCCCAATTCATTAAAGCCCATGGATATGATTAAATGATTGAAAATACCCAAATTCTCAAAAATTATATGCTTTTGATCTTTCGAGATCCCTGAGAACCTCTTCTTCGAGATAGTTATTCCATTATGTTCCTGGGGACACCCTATAGTGAATATCAGAACCATTTTAATCATCCATTTGGTAATTCTCGCAGCTGACTATCATTGATATCCATACCTTCAACTATCAAAATTCTCTCGCTAGGTATCATTTTCTTTTGTCATCAATTTTATTGAGTCAAGTAAACCATCGTCGGACATAACACCCCCTTATCTACTAACATATGTACTCAAGGTTGTAACTCCAAAATGTCAGAGATGCTATTTTATGCAGAGGGGAGATGGATATGCAATAACTCTCCAGACAGGTTAAGACTTCAGGTGTCACAAATTCATTACTAACGATACTGAGAAAAATTCCTTTCGAGGGAATTATATACTATTTTATCAATCCAGGACATAAGTAGTATCCTTTAAATTGAGGATGTAAAATGTAATTTCTAAAATGTGAAGGTTCAACGCGCAACTGCAAGTATAGCAGAGCAGAAAATATAGTTTCCCAATAAGTATTTAGCATTGACCAAAGGAATTTATCAAGCAATGCAAACAGAAAATCTCAAAATACATACTTGCTGGGGAAGTCTAAGGGCTGTTTGCTGCTGTGAATGCAATAAGGGCTGCATTTCTGGTACTTGATGCTGACTTTGCTGAGAAAAGTTCTTAGGACCATCCTTGACAAGCTCCGCTAAGGTCCCAAGATTGCTGGCAAGGAAGTCAGAAAATAAAACATAAATAGAATAAGAAGAAAAACTACTATGGCTAACGTACATCCTCCAATCACAATCACAATCATTGCCTAAAGGCCGTTACTTCTACCAATACTGAATTTCTTCGGCAATTCAACAAAGCTTGCGCAAGCATGCTTTCTCTCTGCCAAAGCAGTCGAGCCCAGTAAGTTCTGAATCTTAAATCTTAATGACATGTCAACAAAGTTGAACTGGTAAGTTTTGGTTCAACAATCCTAGCGTTCCTAATTCATGACAACGACAATGAGACAACAAGACGGAGAATCCTTTTCAGCCATAGGGCTCGAGACTTCACTAAGTAAAATTTAGGCTTAATAGAGAGAATAATGAAAATTCTAACTCATGAAAAAAATAACTAGTACCTTCATCAGAAATTTAAATGAGGCAAAAGAGCAGGTGGTGGAACAAATAAGAAAAAAAAAAGAGGATAGTTGCTAGAGAGACTTCAGAATTACGTACTTCATCATGCTCTATCGAGGATATCTTGAGCTTACCTGAAACCAGACACTTGAAGGAACATTTTAAGCAATTCAATGGCCGAATATTGCTTCCTGTAGCTATCTGCAAGGACTTTCAAGTTTTGGCTGAGTTTACAGATATGCGAACCCAGTAACTGAGCTAACACTTCCATTGGAACTTCTGTGGCACCTTCAAAACCCAAACTAGTCAACATTCGTGCAACGACTTTCTGAGAAACAAGTGATGCCCGTTCTTCACCAAGATGTTTCCCACTCCCTTCTAAACCATTTTTCCCTCTATATAAACTTCCTCCCTGTTCAGAGCTCAGGTACTCAGGCCTTATGCCAAGTCTCTCGATCATAACTGGGCTCCTGGTTACAACTTGAGGCAACGAATCAAGAACGCCACGAAACTCCACTTTACTCTTGTCTTCTAACCTATATGATACTGGCAATGCACTATCAGGTACACAATTACCCATGAACATCATCTCTGGTAGAAAAGATGTGTCATCATCAATTCCAACATCTTGAACAGGACTTGCATTCATGATGATGGGCGTGTGCTGTGTGGGATTTAAAAAGCCAGTTTGATCATCCTTGTAGACGACACGCTTTCTCTTATGTTTCTCCAGAAGTTTGAGATAACTAAACATATCTTCAGGCGTGCGCTTGTTTGATCCTAGACCCCCATTGGATAATCTATATGGTTTACTGGCTCTATGCTTCTCAATAAACTGATCGTACCACGTCTCTGGCAAGTCTTCCTTTCTCGATCTCTGGGATGAAGCATCTACTTCTGGATCACTGTATCTTGGGCCAACACCAAAAGTCGCTCTAGATTGAGATTGCATACCCTGTCACACAGCAAGCGGCAGTTCATTGTTTATCCAAGGTCCAATCCAAAGATGTCCGCAGAAGGACGAATGCGCAGCAATTTGCCCAATACTCAGGCTGTTCGTTGCAACATTCGAGTTGAAAACAGAGGCAAATACTGTGCCTCATAATACACCTCTCAAAAGTGAATCAGCCGAACCCAAATCCGACAATTCTTCCAGAATACAGAAAAGTAATTAATCCTCGCGGAAAGAATTTAAAGGGAATGTAACCGAATCAAACTATCAAAGTGTTCCACGCCTGTCGAGGATTAACCATGTTCCACGCCTGTCGAGGATTAATCAAACAAGCAATCCCACGACCCTATCACATTGCAGGGACTTCATTCCAACTCAACTTCAGTGGAATGAAATGAAATGATCCAATTTCACAAAAGATGATAACTCAGCAAAATCAAACCTTTGTTCAGACCAAATGATCGATGAAATTAGGCTACGATACCTTCGACGACGTCAAGACTTCTCGCTGAGGAGGGCCATCCTGCGAAGCACCGTCGAGCGGGAAGTACAGATCATCGCCGTGCAACTGCAAATCTAACGAAATTGTCCAATTCGCCAAGAGACGAAGAGAAGGAAAACGGTGAGTTCAGATCAGCAACAAACGAACGAACTTCAATCGAGAGGAGGAGCAGAATCACGGAGACAGACATGCGGGATTGAGCCTCGAGACGGCGGCGGCGGAAGAAGAGGAGCCCTTCGCGGCGGCGGCGGAGGCGGGGGGAGGGGAGCGGAGGAAGAGGGAGGCGCTGGCCTTGTCGAAGAGGAGGGCGCGAGCGCGGAGCTGGAGGTGGAGCTGAGCCCTAGGCTTGGAGTCGTCGGCACGCATGAAGGAGTCCCAGGAGGAAGGGGAGGAGAGGAAGGGGGCGAGGCTCAGGTAGCCGGAGTCGCCCAGCCACGTCCGCCACACCCCCAAGCTCTCCAGCTTCCTCGCCAGCTCGTAGCCCCGGCCGTCGTCCCCCAGGAGCGCCATCTTCCCTTCCCCTTCTTTGCCCCCCGCTCCCCTTCGAAGCGAGGAAGAAGGAAGAGCGTCGGAGCGAAACGGAGGACGAAGACGAAGGAAGGCGTTGTTTTAATCCGAACCGAACTGATTATATATATCTAATTTCTTATAAATTTATTAAGAGCAAGCCTTAATCCCTTCACATTGTTCACAACACAAAGTCACGAATAAAGGTATTAAAATGTTGTTTCAACCTTCGATTGCTAACCATCAGTTCCATTGGCCCACCTAGAAATCGAATTAGACTGGTTAGTTCGGTTTGGTCAAATTTCAGAGGGCACCGATCCGATTCTCGATTTCACCGGTTTGGAAACTAGTCCCATCGGTCCAATTCTTGATTCCTATATGAGAACCGGACTGCTCGGGAACCAATTACCCCTATCATTATTGCGAGAACAGGCGCGTAACCCAACTGCCAAAACTTGCCCAATGGGCTTGGGTCCTAGGTTCGGGCCTAGGCCCGTTTGGACCCAATCAAGTCGAGCCTATTGGCTTTCAATTGCCACCTTAGGCTAGAATTTTTTTGTGGAGGTCGAATGGCCCGATCTTCGAGACGGTCACATTGCGGCCCCCTCCCCTCCCATTTTCTTCGCCAGTTCCTAATCCTAGGGGTGAGTGCAATCAGGATTGGGCCGGTCTAACACCAAACCCAAGAACCAAACCACACAGTATTGGTCCTCAATTTTTTAGACTGGGAACCGACCCTGTTGAGCAAGAGTTGAGGACCGAACCGACCTTGCGAATTCGGTCCGATTCCAAGGTCAACTCAGGACCAACTGATTATTTTTTTTATTTTTTGTATTCCTTGAAAGGACAAACATATCATTTCAAATTGCATATTTATCAACAATGCAATATTAAGCAATCAAACTATGAACACAAGTACATAATAAACATAAAAATAAGATAAGGTAACAACATAAATTTCACACTCATTAAAAGCAACAAACCATGAAAACAAACATGTGAAATACAATTAAACCATAAGAAGTTCAAAATACGTAATATAAGCAATTAATTATACAACTTCATATCTTGTTCATTTTTTAAAATAAATAAAAGAAGGGCAGGCAAGCAAGGCAAGAGGCCGAGGCGAGCGAGCTAGGCCAAGGCAAGCGAACAGAGCAAGGCGAGCGAAAAGGGTTTCCATTTTTTTTTTTGGTCCAATTAGGGTTCGATTTCATTCTATTTTCTAATTACACGGCAAACTGAACTGCATAAGAAAGAAGGGAATAGAAGAGAAGGTGCTAAGGTTTAGAGTTGATAGAAGTATATAATATATAATATCTAAGATATATTATATATTACATATAATCCAGGGGTCTTAGGACTAAGTACTGATCCAATTCCCTTGGAAACTAAACCAGGAGCGGCCCCAGTCGATCCAAGGTCAGTCTAGGATTGACCCTGGACCGATGCTCACTCCTACTCAATTCTCACTTACCACTTTGTAATGGTATCGCTCTCCAAAATCATTCGACAATCCCATTTCTCCCCTTTCTCGTTACAATGGTTAAATCGCGCTTTAAATTTTTTTTTTTTTATCATAATGGAAGATAACAGCAACCGTTTTCCCTGGTCCGGTCTACCCTGCACCTAGCGAAACTCATTCGAGTTGTTCAGTGAGTTCCGCCACAACGACGTCCATATGCTGGCTCCAGCCAGGCAGCTAGCCTTGTACGACGACGAGGAGACCGAACGAGTGGATGATCGGAAGGAAATTCGGGGGCCAACATCGTGAGTTGGTTCTCGTTAAGAGGCTATCCCAAAAGAAACCCCTACCTCCCGGAAGACAACTTCCAGACAACTGTGGCGATGTCTTCCCGGGGAAGACCAGTCAATGTCTGGAGAACATTCTGGCTGGAGATCAATGCAAATGGTGGCAAGAAAGACCCTTCGCATGTGTTATGTAACGCCAAATTATTCGGCGAATCCACGAATGGGATGGGCCACCAAAAGTCGCACGAAACTAGACATGATCTAGAGATGTCTGAGGCCCGGGGGAGCTCTTCAAGTACAATGCTGCACATCAAAAGCCCATTCATGTATGATGAGGCGAGGAATCCGGGGGAGCTTGCATTTTGTTGTTTTGGGTCGTGCAATCCTTTGCCTTCATGGACGATTCCAGCTTCATCCACTATGTGCAAACCCCTCTTCAACTTCAGTTCATGCTTGTTCGTGAACAACACACACTAGTAAATAAAAGTTGATATCCAAAGAGAAAAGGCATTGTAGGTGTATCTGTTGTCCACAGGTAACCTTCAAGTCTCTTAAACTTATGACTTATGGACCAATTCTACAAATTACGCATCGAACTCTGACGTTTGAAGAAGTTAATATTAGCATGACTCCCGAAACATGGCTATAGAAATAACAAGGGTTGCCAATAAGCTTGGCATGTCCGGTAAAATCTTCAGCATCACCTTAGACAATGCAAACGTCAACGCCTCCATCTATAATCTAGTCCAACGGACAAAGCCTTTGTACAATGACTTTTTTTTTCATGTACAGTGCATGTGGCCCTACATTAATCTATGCATGCAAGACAATTTTCGTCAGCTATACGATTTTGTAGTTATTATACATAGGTGGATTCAATACATTAGATCCATTTGACTCGAGCAACAAGATCGAGCTGGAGGGCTTCTACACGATACAAGAAAGAAAAGTACAGAATTTCTCTTGGGACGTAAAATCGAGGTGGAATTTCAATGGATAAGATGTCGAAGGCATGCAAGAAGATGGATATGCTAACGCGGTATACTCCACTACTCATAGCCCTGGTATTGGTCTCTCTCCAAGCTTGACCCCGGTTTCGGGACTTCGCAAGTCAATGAAAACCAGAAAGTCAAGCCTTTCACTTCATTGTTCAAGCTCTTGAACATGGGTTGAGTTCATACATTGTGAATTCTTTTCTATCCAAGACGTACTACCAATTCCTTTGAAGCTTCTACCATGCTACAACAAGATTAGAAACTTGTTGCAATCTTTAAGGACTTCTTGCAGATTTTTAGTAATGCAATGGATGCTTTGTCGTCAAGCGATTATTTAATCAATTACCTGTCTCGTACTATTTCTATAAATGATGTCGGTTGAACTTTTCTTATTGGCATGATGTTGGCTGCATGAGCGAACAAGGATGGTGATTCCTTCTTCAATGATGTGGGACAAGCCATGAAAGCCAAATTCCTCAACTATTACAAAGACATTCCAACTGTTTTTTTTTTCTTTTTGGCTGCCCCCGTCTTGGATCCAAGGTTCAAGTTAGAGGGGCTCGGTACACTACTTTTTAAGGCTAGCGAGGAGGTCCAAGCGGAGCACATATGAGCAACGATGAGGAATTAACTCCATTACATGTATGATGTATATGCCAATCGATCAACGGACTCTACCCCGCAAACCAAGATGGCAACCTCATCGAGCAGTGGCCAGTCGTCTATATGATCTTTGCTTTGTAAAAAGAAAAAAAAAACCCTACCTCAAACCCCAAAAGATTAATCAATAACTCAAAGAGTCTCAAACACCTTATTGATTTAATAAAAAAAAGAATATAAATATAATACGCATACAATGATATCAACTCAAATAAATTGCCTAGCAAAGATAGAATTGACAAATGTTGACGCAACGCAAGGGCTTATATTAAATGTAGTCTATACAGGTAAAAAGTTCAGCTTATTTTTGGGAGTCATTGTGGTTTTGTCCTCCAGGCAAAAACTTCAAGTTTCTTTTTGCGGTTTTGGTGGTCGTTGAGGTTTTGTCTGACGTATGAATTCCTTCGGTGGCAAGTTCGAGATCTAATTCTGGCTTTTGAAATTTTGTCCTTAATTGACCCAAATGAAATTTTTAAGTTCTCAATTGACTAACAACCATTATCCCAAAAAGAAGGTACTATTACATTCTATCATTTTATTTCATGGAATCTATACGGCAAATTCTCTCCACTTTCTTTCCGAATGATAGGGCGGTTCTTTGTTTTCCACTTTGTGTTTGGGCCTTATGGCCTTTAATCTTTATTTTGTCTTGTTCAAGGCCTTTATGGCTCTATGTTTATGAGCCGTCTCGGCTTCTATTCCCAACTGGTGTACTTGTTTCCACTATAACTATAATCTTTATTTGTCGAGAAAAAACGAATTGATCTACGACCTCTGGGAAAAGTATAAAAAAAATCCTTAAATTATTGCATTAGTACCAATTCAATCATAAACCTTATAATTTGATTAATTTAGTCTTAAACCTTTTCACATTGATAACAATTCGGTCCATCCAGCTAATTTAGGTCAGAAATCACAGAAGTGGACTCTGGCCGTCCTATATGGCATGGCTCATGCTAATGTAGACATTTTTCATAATATTTTAATTTTTTTTTCATTTTTTATAATTTTTATATAATTTTTTTCCTTCATTTTGGTTGGCAAGGGCCGCTAGCCCAAAGTTGATGGGGCAGCGAAGGCCTGTGGCAAGGCCATTGCAGCCTTGCTGGCCAAAATGAAGGAAAAAAAGGAAAGAAAAATAAAAAAAATAAAAGAAAAGAACAAAAAAATAATATATTATTAAATTAATATTTAAAAAATATCCATATCAGTGTTGGCCATGTCACATAAGATAGTCAGTGTTCACGTCAGAGATTTCCTGCCTAAATTGATCAGATAAAGTGAGTTGGAACCAATGTGAAATGTTTTATGATCAAATTAATCCAATTAAAAGGTTTATGACTGAATTGGTACTAATGTAATAGTTTTAGGATTTTTTTGGTACTTTTCCCAGAGGCAGTAGATCAATCTTTTTTTTCTCGACAAATAAAGATTATAGTTATAGTGGAAACAAGTAAGCCAATTAGGCATAGAAGCTGAAAAGGCTCATAAACATGGAGCCATAAGGGCCTTGAACAAGACAAAGAATAAAGGCCACAAGGCCCACACACAAAGTAGAAAACAAAGAACCACCCATCATTCAGAAAGAAAGCGGAGAGAACTTGCCGTATGGATTCCTTGAAATAAAATGCTAGAATGTGATAGTACCTTCTTTTTGGGATTAGTGCAAAAACATTACTTAAGATATTGGTTGTTAGTCAAATAAGAACTTAAAATTTTATTTTGGTCAATTAAGGAAAAAATTTTAAAAACCATAATTAGATCCCTAGCTTGCCATCAAAGGAATTTAGATGTCGAAATGAATATGTCCAAATATTTCATTTTGAATTTTCAACGGCCAATTTCAATCAATAGCGAGCTGAAATTTGATTGAAGCTTTTTTCTATAACATTAGCTTCTCCATTATCAAATCCTCAATTGATCAACAATCAAAACGCGAAGTCCCATTTTTGTGATTATCGCTTTTTTCTTTCGTTTTGAATAATATTTTAGGAGTTGCAAAGGTGTCAACTTCGCAATTTGGCTAAGCACATGGCTTGCTTATGCCATTATGATGTTCTCTTTGACTCTGATTGTACTCAACGCATGGTGGTTTGAGAGAGAAACAAACACAAACCACCAATTCCATTTCATCTGGCATATTTGAATACCCAATGCTCCCTGTAACCAGGTGCACCACCCATTTTTCCAACGGACTTTAGACGTTCATGATTACATTCATGACTTATATTGCGAAAGGTATTTACTGTATATTGAAAGCATCCCATTTAAAATAATGTGCACCTTGATCGTGTGAATCTAGAGTGTTGTGATTGCTCACTTTGACAAAAAAGGAAAAAGGAAGGATTGGAATAGTCATTTTATGGGAAAAGAGTCACTTTCCTGGACAGGTCGATAGGGCGATCAAGAATGCCTATGGCCGAGGTTGGCAACCTCCATTGCACTCTCGGAGAGGCACTCGCCTAATGTCCGCCCAAGTAGGGTGAGCCTAGTTAATATTTGGATGAAATAGCTCTGCTTTAGTTTGGTTGCAGAGTGAAATAGTTATTTCAAGATCGTACTATTGTTTGCACCTTGATCACGTGAATCTAGGGTGTTGTGATTGCTTACCGTGATGGTACGTTTGCATCTCAAAAAAGAATAAGGCAGGATTGGAATAGTCTTTTATTGGGAATAAAGTATAGCAAGTATAATGATGAAATAGCTATGTTTTAGTTTGGCTTGCACAATGAAATAGTTAGAGTAGAGCAAATTCCATATCCCTAATGAGTTTCAAATCCCTATGACTGGCTTCATATCCCTAATGAGTTAAGCCATAATTACTGCTAATTTTGAGTGAGCTCATCACCGCCGCTCCACCATGGTACCAATGGGAGTAGAGTCACCATTATCCTATGACATGGCAAGGCAGAACCTACGCCAGCAAACGAACCAAGACTTCATGAGGCCGAGGAGCGATTGGGAGAACCATCACATCCAATGAAAATTAGTCAGGTGCTCGAAGAATCTTGCACACCCCCATTGATTTAATTAAAAAAAGAATACAATACAAGGGGGCCTCTATGTGGAACTAAAGCCGTACCCTTAAAGAGTGGACCCTGGCATGCTTGAACAGCACCACACACTCGATACACACACAAGCAAATGGACGTTGAAACAATACCCGCTGTTGGTGTTTTGCTTCCGAATTTGTTCCCACATGACCCCAATTCGATCTAGGAAAAGCCCCAACCCTTCCTCCCACCCTCCCTCATCTATACCAGCATGAACATATACAGAAAATTAACATGTGATCCCATGGCAAAGGAACCAGACATAGGGAGCATTCTTGAGAGAATGACACAACCGGTGGACCATGTAATGAGCTCAAACGGGGCCAATGAACCCAAAAGGTTGTTGCATATAAAATTTCTTGATCCATGTATCCATGCAGAGAACCACTCCTGATAGTTAACATCAAGTTTGTCGAATAGGCCAATGAAAAGTTGGGGTAAGAACGAGGACAGCTCGAATCATTACAAGCTTCACCATATTGGACTTACCCGTAATCCACATCTACTTGCTAGTTAAACATCAAGTTATTGCGCATTATAAATATTTAAAATTATAAAAAAAACAATTAAAACAGCAATATGGAAAATTGAAAATTGAAAAAACTCTTATTTCCCTCTTACATTAATTTTTTGGGGGGCCAACGTTTTCTTATCATCACATTGACAAAGAGTA
Organism: Syzygium jambos; assembly: GCA_031216235.1. Lineage (NCBI taxonomy): Eukaryota > Viridiplantae > Streptophyta > Magnoliopsida > Myrtales > Myrtaceae > Syzygium > Syzygium jambos. Next base: position 12,605,218 of record CM062227.1, read on the forward strand.
ACAATAATAATTGCAATGTCCCCCGTGAATGCCCAGTCACATGCTTTTCATAAATGCATACCTGTTCGTACATTTATAGTACTGATTGATTGATTTCCATCTTAGTGTAAAGTCTTCATTTTTTGGTCGAAATCTTAGGAAGAAGTTAAGTTGCAGAAATATTGAAGATCCTTTTGCGTGTCCTTAATTATAATGTAACATGATAGATTTCTATTTAGTATTCGAATATAACAAATTTATTTACAAGTTAATTTAAAATTTGGAACATATTTACCTCATTAAAACTATATGAATTGATTTTTGAATCTCTTGAATTGCTCAAAAACAAAGTAGAATCATAAATTCGGACTGGCAATCGCTTGAGAAGCAAACACAACAAATGAAAGCTGTGTCGGCAGATCCCTTACTGTTTGAAGGCTTCTTCTGCCTCCCAACATTTACGTTATTTTTATTTTTGAAAGGCCCAAAATTATAGTTATAATCTATATATTTATAATCTATTACAGTATATATAGAATATACAAAAGCATGCACGTTTATTAATAATGGGTGCCCGAAACTTTTTGAATACTGGCCTAAGACTTGTTTAGTGTGATAGTTTTCATCCCATCCAAAACGGAAAATTTGAGAAACACAAATCTGTTCTTTTGAGAGTGTTCAGTGCCTCATTTTCTTCTAATAAAGGCTTCCCGTCAAGCCACTGTCGATTGAGGATAGAAAGGAGTGGAACATAGTTGAAACTATCGTCGAATAAGCGGAAAAAAATTGTGCATTTGAAATTATACATGTCAAAACCATCATTATCACTTGGATGGATATGTGACATTAAGGGCCCGTCTGGCAATTTGCCAAACAGTAAAAATTTATGTTCTTTTGTTTCTAGAATTAGTTTTGAAACAGAAATCCGTTTGATAAACTTTTTGATCTCGGGTACAAATTTGCAAAAAACTGTTCCCAGAATCAGTTTTAGAACAAAATCAAGAAGCAAAGTGGGAACAAGAATCAGAATTGGAAAAGAAATTATTTTTTTTCTTCGTCTTCTTTCCCGTTCTTTCTGTTCTTCTTCTTCTTCATTCTTTTTCCCTGGCCAGCCACCAGCGATTGGTGACACAGTCGAGGGCCGGCGAGGGCATTGCGGCCCTTGCTAGCCACAGGCGATGGCTGGACCCTCGCTGACCTTTTCCAGCCCTCGCCTGAGCCGGCGAGAGCCGTCCTCGAGGCCTCATGGCTTGGGCGAGGGCGACGGCGAAAATCCAATCCTCGCCAGATCCAACGAGGGCGGCCCTCGCCCAAGCCGCGAGCCTCGAGGGCAGCCCTCGCCGGCTCAGGCGAGGGTTGGAAAAGGCCAGTGAGGGCGGTGACAACCTTGCCAGCCCTAGCCGATGAGCAGGCCATGGCCAAGAAGGAGGAGAAGAAAAAAAGAAATATTTAAATATTTAAAAATATTAATAATAAAAAAATTATGCCGTTACCAGACACATTTATATTCTTTTTCTATTCTAGGAATGGAAATTTTGGATCATTATCGAACGCCTTCAAATGCTCAGAATCAGTTACTTGACATAGAATAAAAAAGACTCATTCTAAGTATAATCAATTCTCGGACACAAAATCATTGTCATGTGCACCCTAAATGTCCCAAACTTGCCACCTCACATATGGCAACCTCCCTTCTCGATCACCAAGGGTGAGAGATTGGAAACATATTTCATCGGTTTCTAATAATTTTCGGAACAACAAAAGGTTCATGTTAACGAGCGCCCATGGAGCACTAGTTAAATGCATATAATTCGGAACAGCCGATGCAATGAGAATTGAAGTGTTTTTGATCGGTTACTTAACCAGTGTATCCGAGGCGCTCGTTAACAAAAGTCCGTTGCAAAATCCCGTGCGAATTGAATGTGTGCATGGGTAAACTCAAAAGGTGGCTTCTTCGATACGCTTATAGGCACAGTGTGATAAGATAAAAAGCTCCGGTATCAGCAGTGGAAAGATTGGTGCATGGGCCTGCCTGTACCATTGACAAACGAAGGCTGGTGTTGGTCCTTCATGTGCTGTGAGTCCCTCACAGGAACATTGTGTGGTTGGGAAGTCAGCTGAGGATGACGGTTTCTAACAGTAAAAACCAGTTTCTAAGACCTCCATAACCCCACTCACTGACCCACCGACAACGTTCTCACGGTTTTGGCTCAAACGGGAAAGTCACTATGTTTGTGTAACGGAGAACTTTTTCACAAAAGGAAAAGGAAAAAAAAAATAATTATTTGGGAAAATATCATAGGCACACCCTCATTTTATCACCGCAAAGCACTAACGTACCTCCGCTCTCTAAAGCACCAATTCATATCTTGAGTTTTGCCTTCTCAAGTCCACTTTGCGTTTTGATAGTGGTTTTTGTTTCCTTACTAGATGTGTTGCGTGTGCGTGAGAGGAAATGTGTTTTGAGTGGGACTTTCGATAGAGAATGATCATTACCAAGGTATAAAGTACACACCACTAGCCAAGGATAAAGATCGGGATATATGAAGTTCACTACCATGGCCTAAAGGATTTCAGATTCGCCATCTAGGCATAGAGGATTAACAGATTCACCACCTAGGCATAAAGGATTAAGCCATCCATCAAGAATAAATAATTTCGGGATAGGAGAAGTTCACCACAAATATCTAAAAGAAACCTATCAGCCAAGGATAAAAAACTTTATCGTTTACCACCAAATAAATCTGGATAAAGAACCTAAATAAGAAGTTCACTCACTTGAGCAAAATCTCACGTATATTAAAATGCAAGTCTAGTCTGTCTTATAAATGAGATTGTACGTCTATTTATAGAGTGATTCTGCTAAACAATAGAAAACAACTATTGGAATACTAGAAATCGAAATGAGTCTTGGAGTATTCACATAATCAAGACTGACATCATAATAAAGACTAAAACTAGGACTAAATGCACTTAACTAACATCAAATGCATGATAACTAATATTAGACTCTCCAAATTCATCAACAGGCCTTAGAAGCCAAATAGCCATCTTAGAAGATAAATAAACAGCCATGGAAATTGATCAGAACAGCCTTCCGTTGTTATGTATAGTCAATTAGTAGCCTCAAAATCGACAACAAACTTGTAGATCAACATCATGGTAGTCAATCGACAATCATGAAATCAACAACTAGTCCATTGAATCGACAACTTCCCTATAGAATCGACATCTTCAACCTTGAACCCATCGAATTAAACTGTAACCAAAATTGGCCTTTGCTTGCAAGAGTACGGATTGTGCTAGATCAATCAACAAGATCTTGGTTGAGCTTAAGAGTTGTCCGATAGATCGTGATGCTCCTGCGTCAAGATGCTCTTGACCTAATCCTAAGTTCTCCACTCCTAGAAGAGCCTTTGAGCCAACCCAAAACCAAAAAATAACATCTTAAATGCAAACGTCGTCACTGGCCGCTGCCATGCCGACACCCGCCTAGCCCGTGTCATCTGTTGGCGACCTCGCCATCATCCGTGCGCCCCCTCCCTCTCCCTCCTTTGAGCTGTCGCCATCACTCTTCTCTACTATGCTCGCATGCTCTCGCTCTTTGTGACAGCCCTCGCCGCAAGATTTGCAATCACGAACCGAGGTCCTTGAGCCCTTATAACCTCGACCTCAGTTCGAGGTATTGTCAACGACTATCATGACCTCACTATGGTCTTTCCAAAGGTGCACAATGTGCAGGATGGAAGGGAGAGAGAGGGTCGTGCAAAGAGTAAGGGAGACAAAATGAGAACGAAGAGAGACTGGAAAGAGCAGAAGCAATTGAGAATAGGACACAATGGTCGATGATGGGTGGATGCAGGGGAAAATTACTAAAAAAATTTCCTAAACATATTGTACATGTACCAATTTAGTTTTAAACCTTTCAATTTGATCAATTAAGCCATAAGTCTTTTGACAATTTGCCAATATAGTTCATTTGGTCAATTTTGACCAAAAATCACTAATGTAAATGCATCGCCATCCTACATGGCATAGCCGATGCTGACGTGAATAATCTTTATAATTTTTTAAAATAATATTTGAAATTTTTGTATATTTGTTTCTTCTTTTAAAAAGATATAAAAGAAAAAATATATATTTAAAATTCAGAAAAAAGTTTAAAAAATTGAAAAAATTATGCACATCAATACCGGCCATCACTAGCTATGCCATGTACAGCGGTCAACATCCACATCAGTAATTTAAGATCAAAATTGAGCAGAATGACTACATTGATAAATTATCAAAAGCCCTAAGACTAAATTGGATTGAATTATTTAAGACTGAACTAGCATTCGTACAATAAGTTTAGGACTTCTTTGATAATTATCCCAATACAGAGGCAGCTAATGGCGGATGCTGAGGTGGAATGATGGTGGAAGTTGGTTCTTCATGACGGATGTGGCAATTATTGGTGGTGGGTGGTAGAGAGATGAGAATATGTGGGAGATTTAGGGGCTTAGGCTGCATTTGATAGTCTAAATTTAAATTCGGATAGAATAACAAAATATCTTATTCGATGCGTCCTCGGGATCGGATAAACCCACGTATACCTGGATAAAATGCCATACAAAAAATCCCAAATAGGGAGCGGAATAAACCCGAATTGGATTAAAAAAAATAGTTTAAAAATAACTTCAATATATGGATAAATCCCATTCGAATGGAATGTGTGTATGGGTAAACTCAAAAGGTGGCTTCTTCCATTTGCTCATAGGCACTGTGTGACAAGATAAAAGCTCCAGTGTTAGCTGTGGAGAGACTGGTGCATGGGGCTGCCTGTACCATTGACAAATGAAGGCTGGTGTTGATCCTCCATGTGTTGTCAGTCCCCCACAGGAACATTGTGTGGATGGGAAGTCAGCAGAGGACAACCGTTTCTAACAGTAGAAACCGGTTTCTAAGGCCTCCCTAACCCCACTCACTGACCCACCGACACCGTTCTCATATTGTATAGCACACAATGGTCGATGATGGGTGGATGCAGGGGAAATTTGCTAAAATAATTTCCTAAACATAATGTATATATACCAATTTAGTTCTAAACCTTTCAATTTAATCAATTAAACCTCGAGTCTTTTGACTTTTGCCAATATAGTCCATTTGGTCAATTTTGATCAAAAATCACTAATGTGAATGCATCGCCGTCTTACATGGTATTGCTGATGTTGACGTGAATAATCTTTACAATTTTTTTAAATAATATTTGAATTTTTTTATATTTTTCTTTTCATTCTTTTAAAAAGAAAATAATAAAATATATATTAAAAATTCTAGAAAAAAAAATTAAAAATTGAAAAAATTATCCACCTCAATGCCGGCTATCACTAGCTATGTCATGTACAACGGTCAGCATCCACTTTAACGATTTGATATCAAAATTGACCGAAAAAACTACATTGGTAAATTGTCAGAAGGCCTAAGACTAAATTGGATTAAATGGTTTCAGACTAAACTAGCATTTGTAGAATAAGTTTAGGACTCCTTTGATAATTATCCCAATACAGAGGCGACTAATGGTGATGCTGAGGTGGGACGATGGTGGAAGTTGGTTCTGCATGACGGATGTGGCAATTATTGGTGGTGGGTGGTAGAGAGATGAGAATATGTGGGAGATTTAGGGGCTTAGGCTGCGTTTGATAGTCTAAATTTGAACTCTGATAGAATAACAAAATATCTTATTCGGTGCATTCTCAAGATTGGATAAACCCACATATACCTGGATAAAATGCCATATAAAAAATCCAAGTTAGGGAGCGGGGATAAACTCGAATTGGATAAAAAAATATTTTAAAAATAACTTCACAATTTTCTTTCAATGATGGAGTGACGCAACCAGAGACCACCTCCACAATAGCCGATCATCGTCACTTCCGATCACCGTACAATCATCCTTGCCTCCGACCACTACCGATTGACATCGTCGTCCAGCCGATCGTGCTATGACAATTTAGGGTGAAAATGAAAAGTTATACGTCATATGACCATCACTAGCGAATAACTTGAATCCGTCCGCCTCCTCTCCGCCTCTCACTACCCTTGACCGTTGGCTTCGACGTCAAATGGCACCTGAGTTTTGCGCACAGTGTCCACCACCCTGTTGCCAACCTTCGCCTCTATATTGGTTGTTGTTGCCTCATTTATCAGATCGTCACAGCCGCTACCTCCCCGATCGCTTCGCAACACCCTTGGCGACCCAAGGCTCGTCTTCGTCGGTGTCCGAATTACCTCTAATACGGTGAAGTTGAGCGAGGACTACGGTCTGGAGATGGATCTGACAAAATTGGCGGTGAAAGAGATCAAACCTAAGGGAATTAGAGAGAGCGGGTTTGAGACGCCAGTCATGATCTTAAAAATTAGAGGGAAAGGAAAACGGATTTCATGATGTGGATTCATCAATTCGACATGAGGAGTCTGAAATTGGACCTCAGTGGGAGAGTACGAAACAGGGGGTCACATGGGCTAACACGCCACCCCTAGAGATGGGGACAATGCACGTCGGCAGCTTGACGGGGATGGAACACACTTTCCAATGCGTTCGAGCTTTCTGTTGATTTTCTATTTATAGATTTTTCTAACCTTCATAAAAAGCAATAAATGTGTGATGGACCAAAATAAATTTCTTGTTAAACTAAAAAGAGAATGATCAGATTTCAGAGAAGATAGGAAAAGGGTCAGAGCATTCATTTTTCCGCTGCTTCAAATCCCCACCATCCTTTTCTTTCTGAAGGTAATTAATTACCATAGACTAACCAAGGGAATTTTTGAATATCCGATTATAGTTTTTCGACGAGCCCTCGCAATTCACGCAATCGATTTTTTGCGTATTGAGCAGACATGTGTATTCTATATGCGCAATATCAAACCAACTTGCAATCGATACATTGAACCTCATAATGCAAGCAATGTAACTACATTGTAGCATAGGTCGTCTCGGGTCAATGTAGTTGATGTTGCTTTCTCACTAGCAGCAAACGAGCGCATTGGTGTGTGCCAGCTTGAGAATTATTCTAGTGCCAACATGTGCTTACAATGGAGTATAGACCATACAAGATAATTCATTCATATGATGGAACGAAAGGCAAGAATGAATTATGCACGCATGATGTTGCTATGGATGATGGAGAAAGCAACCAAAGCAAGCCCACAAAGCTTCACTTAGAAAACTGTCGGTGTGAAGCTAAACGGGCAAGGACATTGTGCTTAAGATGAAACAAACATGTTTGGTCTTCACCATAATGACTATAAGCTTTCCCTCTCGCAACACCCTTATTGCTAGGTTGGCGCATCTTGCTCCTCCCTAAACAACCCTTGTCCTGATATATATAAAAAAAAAAAAAACAACCCTTGTTCTTTTGGAAAACGAGACAAGTGATCCTTAAACTTTGGCTTAATTTTTTTAATAAATGTCCCGAACTTTAACCCAAAGTACAATGTAATCCCTAAACATTTAGGTTATTCAATGTGGTATATGGGTTTTTGGTATATGTTCAATTTAGTCATTAAACTATCTGACAATATTCAATATTTGTCCTTGCACTTGTATTAATGGAAGGACGGTATTGAACATTTTCATATAGTTGAAGGACTAAATTGAACATACACAAAAAGTCTAGAGACTACATTGAAGATATTAAAATTCAAGAATCGCATTGCAGATTAGGCTAAAATCAGGGACCACATAGATTAAATTAAAATTTCAAGGATCACGTTACCTATTGGGCCAAAATTCAATTACTATTTGTATCATTATTCCTGTTTTTTTCCTCGAAAAGTAGGCAATTGAGAGAGAGAGAGAGAGAGAGAGAGAGAGAGAGAGAGAGAGAGAGATTATTGGGACCTTGAAGCGAGAAATTATTCAACAATTTGGGGCCCAAACACGACTCCCTAGTAAAGCACCTTTGCATACCTTTGTTTCCTTTATAAATCCTTCGACCACATCTTTACATTCCTGGAAACAGCCATCACGCATCCCTCTCTAGCCAGGACCAGCAATAGAGCGATGGCAATTCATCCATGCCTCCCACTTCTCCTGATGCACATTGTTCTGGCTCTTCATGCATTTGCTTCTTCATCCCCAGTTCAAGATCCTGAACTAGTTGTACAAGAAGTAAATGAGTAAGTACCCTCACATTATTTCCTCAAGGCGATGATCTGCTTTTGCTACTCACGATGTGCTTTTCTCCACATGCTCCCTTACGGTCTTCCACAGGAGCATCCGCAATGCATCGAGGAGGGACCTCGGCTTCCTCTCCTGCGGGACGGGCAACCCGATCGATGACTGCTGGCGGTGCGACCCAAACTGGGAGACGAATCGGCAGCGGCTCGCCGACTGCGCAATTGGGTTTGGCAAGCACGCCATCGGGGGCCGGGACGGCAAGATCTACGTCGTCACGGACCCGGGGAACGACGACCCGGTGAACCCCAAGCCCGGGACGCTGAGGCACGCCGTGATCCAGGACGAGCCCCTGTGGATCGTGTTCGCCCGGGACATGGTGATAAGGCTCAAGGAGGAGCTGCTCATGAACTCGTTCAAGACGATCGACGGCCGGGGCGCGAGCGTGCACATTGCGGGCGGCCCGTGCATCACCATACAGTACGTGACCAACATCATCATCCACGGCCTCAACATACACGACTGCAAGCAGGGCGGGAAAGCGTACGTGAGGGACTCGCCGGATCACTACGGGTGGAGGACCATCTCAGATGGCGACGGGGTATCGATATTCGGAGGGAGCCACATTTGGGTGGACCATTGCTCCCTCTCCAATTGCCACGACGGGTTGATCGACGCCATCCGTGGAGCCACGGCCATCACTCTCTCCAACAACTACTTGACTCACCATAACAAGGTCATGCTCCTAGGGCACAGTGACACTTACGCTAGTGACAAGAACATGCAAGTCACCATTGCCTTCAACCACTTTGGGGAGGGGCTAGTCCAAAGAATGCCCAGGTGATTACTGGCAATGATTTTGTCTTACTTTTGTCATCATACTAACCACATTTGATTTTCTGAACTAATAAAGAATGGAAAAAGCTCGAATTTTATTGATTTAATTATCATTTATTTATTTTTATTTTTTTTTTTTGCAGATGTAGACATGGGTATTTCCATGTGGTGAACAATGACTATACCCATTGGGAAATGTATGCAATCGGTGGCAGTGCGGCGCCCACAATCAATAGCCAGGGCAACAGATTCGTTGCTCCAGACGACGTCTTGAACAAGGAGGTAAGACGATTACTCTCTATTATTATTTTCGAAGACAATTTTGAAAGTTAAAATTAGGAAGAATTTGGGTGGTCCAGGAATTAATTATCTTAAGTATGCTCCTTTATTTTCGAATTGTCGGGCAAAAAATTTGAAGACGGGCAATTTTCAAGCAATGTGTACACTAAAAAAAATTCAATTTTTTCGAAGTGATCTTAGTAATATGAATGTGCATTTTATCGAAATGTAGTATGATTAAGTTTGGAATTCTATGTGAATGACACGGTTAAGTGTATGGTTTTGGCTTTCGTCAGGTGACTAAGCATGAGGACGCGCCGCAGAGCGACTGGAAGCACTGGAACTGGAGGTCCGAGGGAGACCTTCTGATGAACGGGGCTTTCTTCACGGCCTCGGGAGCCGGCGCATCCTCGAGCTATGCGAAGGCCTCGAGCCTGGGCGCGAGGCCATCGTCTCTGGTGGGTCCCATCACGGCGAGCGCGGGCGCGCTCGGTTGCAAGAAGGGCAAGCGTTGTTGATCAGTTAAATCCATAGACGGATTAGTGATTACCTTGATCTGGCCTTAATTAAGTTGCTTTGCTTGGGGGGTTATTAGTGAGAATGACTGCCAAAACGGGGGGAGAAAAGTGGATGGAAGGGGAAAGAGAAGGAAGGGCAAGGAAATAACTATGGTAACCGTAATTACACAAGAATTATAGTGATAATGCTTATGTTTCTCTTCTATGGTGGGAATTCGGGTTGCATATTCCGACTGAATTCACCAAACACCTAGACATTGTCCGATCGATAAAGTCCACAGTAAGCCCTATTGCGAATGTTAGTGGGAAATTATTCAGTTAATCGATGTGCGCATTCCGATCATTCGAATTGTCCATCCGACCCAAACAATTACCCGCTTGGACCGGCTCATTTCTATAACAAAGAGATTGGAAACTTCTTCATATGAATGGCCGGGGCATGAAGTGTGCCCAACTGAGAAGCCTAGTACCAAAACCAATCTCCAAAACTTGACAGTTCACAGAACTTTCAGCTCGTTTTAACATGTGTAAGGCTGATGATTTGGCAGCATATGCAGGACAAAGCCAACAGTCTGATGAGTGATTGAACAACAATGTGACCAAACGGGACCAAATTGTTTTCTTCTAGGTGGGCTCTTTTCATTATTGAAGTAACATGCTCGTCCATTAATTCCATACAACGGAGGGCAACGCTTGCCCTCAGCTTCCATTTATTAAAGCTCCTCTTGTCCCCGACAAGCTCAGATTTGCCATGAATGACCACCAGTGCACCTCCTACCACCACCACCCCATCTTATCCACAAACAGCAAATGCAGCGTCGGCAGACAAGGGAAATCTTCTTCTGTCTAGAAAATGGAACAGTCAGATTTTCTTGGAAATGTATGGTGTTTTTCTATCGGATGCATGATCAGAAGGCTAACCAGGCTGCATCAGAGAAGTTCGTGTCCTTTCGAGGGATCTCCGATGTGAATCTCATTGTTTTCTAAAGCATGAATCGATTGGTGTATCGAATCAAATCGGGATAATTTCTATTACCCCCCAATCCGACTTCAAGATGTCTGTGCTATGAATGTGTTCTAAATAAGTGATCGATGTCTTACGGGTACCGCAGAAACAAGTGCTTGGATGTACGATGACCGTCCCTTACAGAGGCATTTAGATGATGAAGAACTTACGGTGGCATTTAGATGATGAAGTTTTCGTTTAAACTATTTTTGGAAGACCGTATTACGTAATCGTCCATGCAGCCAATCATGAAGCTCCAAGAGTCATTATAATATGAAGTTTTGAAGAAAAATAGTTGAGTCCTATTGTATAACCCACTGTTTGGGGATTGGTTCGACCGGATAGTCATCTAGCGCTTCTGGAGTAGGACACCAAATGAAAACCAGCTAAGTTCTTATCATATACTTCGTGATGTGGCGATAAAAGTGGAGAGACTTCGATCCAGAACATGTGCACATGAAATTGACGACCTACACATACACGAAACATGCGAGACTTTTGTCAGATTCCAAGCTTGTTGCATTATTGAAAGACACGAACGCCAGCTATTGTACCCTTCAAGATGTTCCCGTCTTTTTCGAACACTCGCCCTAGGATCCTCCCAGCCCCACTCCGCTCTGAGAGGAAAAGGGTGTTGATTCATAGACGGATTGACAGCCTCTATAATTAGAATTCTCTAAAGTTAAAGTTATTTTGAAAACATTAGTGACAAGTGAATTAGATGACTCAGCTCGGATGTTGTTTTGCCTTGGGTCCATCCGCACATTCACCCGTCCACTGTGCATAGCTGTCAAGCCAACTGTGACCACGGCTCCGGCCACGCATCCGTCACCCGATACCGACACTCCCCGCTCTTGTCGTGCGAATGATGCCTCTGTCTCCAAGCATTCATCGTGCCACTGTTCCTCGGCTCTTTGCATGCTCTATTCGTCACGGGTCAAGTTTAGGCTCAAGGACATTAGATCTGGTGACAATGAGGGGGTCGCAGCGCTAGAACCCTCCTCCATCCGCGAAGATGACGAGGCAAGAGAGAGTTATTTTGGTCCATGGATAATTTACTAATTAAAGTCATCCCCTTATATATATATATATAAAATCAGTAAACAAATGAGATAAAGAGAGCTATAATGCGGTTCAATAACGGTGCACGCCTGGTAGGACACCCCTTCATAAATTTAGAAGATTCCAATCCTAATTTAGAACAGGCTCCTTATGTGCGTGACACACATACACGCACAAAGTGTCACATGCAGCATGATATTGCATAATATTATTCAAGGTTCACCAGTTAACATGGCACAAGGACACGAGAGAGCTTCGTATGTCAGTAATTAGGCCTCTCGTATGGCCTTTTTTGGGGGGCGAACCCTCTCAAGTGATGATGAGGACCTTCACATTTATTATTTTGGAATGTGTAACATTTTCAAAAACTCTGAAAGTTCATTCAATGTAAAACTACAAGTTGGGAATTGAGGAAAATAAAATATTGGCTGAAATATAACTTTGGTTTGGACTTCTTAGATTGCGATCAGGTTGGCAAACTCATTGTGCGATCAAATAATTCCATCACTGGTTATATAGACAAGAATTGGAAACCTATTCAAACTAAGTAATCACTCACATAGAAAACCTACTTGGATTGGGAAAATTTCGTTTTCAAGCTCAAATTCGAAACATGTTTTTTTCTATATGTACCTTGACTCGATGTTTATCATTTTTCTGGAATTCGAACTTCGCTTCTATCTCTCATACTCTCAACTGTCACAGACAACTTTCAAGCCACATTTGAATTTCGCCATAAATGTGGACCACATTAGAACACCAGCTCCATCTACACCTTTACCCGCCCCCAAAAGGATTTTTAGACTCAATCTCTTGTAGTAAAAACAAAACAAAACCATCGTTACATCCATATCTGTCAAGAGATCAAAGGCGGACCTTGTCAAATTCAACAGCTATAGAAACTATGGGCTCTATAGGCTCCACCTTGCTACAAGCACCATATGTGTTAGTTACCACGCTAGCACCCACTACCTGACCAAATTTTTTGTTGCAACTCTGCCTTAAGCTGAATACCGTCCATATCTGTGTAAACACTATCAACAACACTTTTACCCAGAACTATTGAAAACTCGTCAAACATAACTTTTCTACTAATAACAAATGAATTTAATTCCAAGCACGACAACCGATAGCCCCGCTTACCTTGTACAACCTAGATATAGTACTTTCTTACCATTTCATCGAGCTTACTATTACTCACTCGAACATAATATGAACAACCAAATATTATAATAATAGATTTAACAACAAGATTACCTGACCATGCTTGTTCGAGAGTTCAACATCTAATCACAGTCCATCATGATCTATTAACCAAGTAGCTCACCGTACTAATTGCATTCATCAAGAATTTTCTAGCTATACTAGCACTAAAGAGTAGTTTTTGGGATGTCTCTAGTAATGTTTTGCTCATCAACCTTGTAATCTATTATGGTTCATTAACATTAGTGTGGTGTCTTACTATGACTTTTTTCATGCAAAATTTGTTGATCTTCTTACCAATCTCCTTTTCGATCAAAGTGCTCAATTGTCTGATCCCAACAACAACATCAAACTTGTACCTTTGTACAAACATCCACAACTTTTAGCATAAATCTATCACTCTTTTTCGAAGAAAATTGCATCTGTTTGCAAACATCCAAGTGAATCACTCTTCAATCTTTGTGGTTTCTCTACTAATTTTACTTAGGTGCACTTCTCGTTATTTGCTTGTGACATAGCACCTGTATACATACAGTTCTTAGGCCACATAATCATACAGCAGATTCCTTTCTCATAAAACCTTTAAGCTTTTCCTACCAATGTGCCCCAAACGTATATGCAACAATTCAAACTCGCAAACAAATGCATTCAACATCTCCACAGCAAAATTCGCCATTATCTCACCTTGAAGCTTACAAGCCATTGTGCTTAATTCATCTCACTATCGCTGAGGCAACTCAAACAACCTTCAAAACTCTACCTTCTAAAGTATACAACCACTCAGTTGAATCTAGGGTACTCAAGGAAATTAGGTTCTTCTTCAACTACAGAACACACATCACCCTGTCAATATCCTTAAGTTGCCATCATATATTCTGATTTTGACATCACCAAAACCCACAGCATCGTTTCCCAACTGCACTTTACCACTATTCGTACATTAATAAGTAGTAACCCATTCCTGTTTGATGTAGCGCGAAACCAACAGCCAAAATCCATAATTCATATGTCAAACAACGAATTATTAATGACAGATGAGACATAGTCAACACTATTCAAAGTATAGTCAGTTACAGCCGCAACATCATTCATAAACTCAACTCCAATTCCCTTGCCATTCTTGTTTTTCAGTTTAAAGTAATCTCTTCTTATATGACCCCTCTTGTCACAACTCCAACAAACAACACCACTGATCTTATATTGACTTCGTCTATTCACGTTGACCCTACTCCTACTAATACGACTACTAGATCTCTCTATCTTCACCTATGAAAGTAGTAGACATAGGTTTACTAATTCTCTCCTACGGAGTCATCACTTAGAGTCAAGTGGCGAACCTCATTAAATTTTAAGCTTCAGTAATAGCAGTACCCCAACTATGAGGTAATAAGGATAATAGGATCAAAGCACCTACCTTATTATCTAAGTCAATCTCAACTAAACTCAATTGGCTAAATACCACATTGAATTCACCAATATGCTCAATAATCGACATAACTTCACCCATCTTTTGAGTGGAATAAATGTCATATCAAGTAGACCTTATTAATCGCACAAGGCTTCTCATACTTGTTCGATAGCACATTCATCAATATCACGCTAGTCTTCTCTTTCACAACGTTAAATGCAACGTGACGAGACAACGTTAGTCAAATAACACCTAATGCCTAATTCCAATCAAACTCCTTCATTGAATATGATTTCTCCCCAGAAAGAGGTAAGTGCAAATTTCTCTAGTAGAGATTATCCTCAATCGGTATATTCTAGAAACCAAAACCCTTCACATCAAATCTGTCGATGGTTACTTTTCTTTCTTTTGCCGCCATTGATTCGCTTCAATTCAGTCAAACTTGGCTCTTACAACAATTGTTGTGGAAGCGATCAGACAATAAAATAAACAAAACGAAGATATAGACCAGACATGAAATCTATGTGGTTCGATTGATGAAACTTACTCTACAAGGAGAGTAGCACACACTTCCACTATAGTTGAAGTGGTGTAACGAAAATTACAACTACACTCAAGTCACTCAAACATTCATAGTGTTTCAAAGCACTTAATTACACCCAATAATTCACAATAGTTAAGTCTCACAATTCCTCGTAAAACAATCTCTCAATTTCATAAAGAAATTCACAAATTTTACCGATAAGATTTAATTGGCTTCAACACTCTCAAATTGATTCATAGTGTAATTTATGAAGATGCAGCCTCTAGGATCTTCTTCCTATTGTTGGCTCAATAAAAGTTGACACATGATGCTAACACGAAACGGAGATAGACAAACCTTAGTGTCTTGCGCGAGAGAGAGAGAGACACCACCACTAGCAATACAGTGATCGTTGTCAGACGACGGCGGTTGTGCGAATGATGCTATCAGATAAATGAGAATCTTGAAGGACACTGGCTTCTCTACCGCTAGTGAAGTACCATCACAACATATAAGTTTCGATGCCGCTAAATCGATTTGTTACTTATTCTCTACAAGTTTCATACCTTATGAATAATGAATTAGAATGTTCTCTTTTTTGTCATTCCAAAAGCATTGTCGGGTTAATGCCGCGAACAAAGTGCGACTCGCCTTAGTCCGCAGACAAGGGAATTCATCATTCACACAAAACCGAGAACGATGCTTGTATGTCTTCGCATTGCAGCTTCATGTTATACCTGATAACCCCCGACGGTTTGCTGTTAATGACATCTTTCTGTACAACCTGATCAAGATAGATCGATATCGTCAATGCTGCACAGAGAAAGGCTTAGCAAGAATTAGGTTGATGAATATTTGGCGCTTCAACCGGTTATATTCCCAAAAAGAAGGAAACAGATTAAGAGCCGCAGAAAACTATGAGCTAAAATTAGCTTGGAACCAGAAGAAAGAGGCATGCACATTCATGGCTTTCCTCTCAAACAGCATGCCTTCACCTCCGCATTGCCCGCTCCAACCTAAGTTAATCGACCCAACTCTCTTCAAATTCTCCCCCCAACAACGTTGTCTCTTTCACCTACCAATTCTGCAGCTGTTTCTCTGTCAAACCTAAGAGAAAACATCTGCACAATTATCTCCGTCCCCCGAAAGCTTGAGCAAAAAAAGAAAGATGGCACGTCAACTTGTTGTCCTCGCCCTAGTGCTCATTGCCATCCTCGGCTTGGCATCCGCCCAGGCACCAGCCAGCACCCCGGTTGCATTCTCCACCGGCGCGGCATCGGCCCCCATCGATGACAGCACGATCGGAGCCATCGACGAGGGTCCCATCAGCGGAGATGATGCCGTCGAGGCCCCGATAGGCGGGCCCATCCCGGAAGGAGCTTTCCCTCCCACCGAAGACGGAACGGCCCCAGCACCTTCCACCGCAAGCGGCGCCACCGTTGCCGAGGTCTCCGCCGTCGCAGCAGTTGCAGCTGTCGCCGGGTACTTCTTTTAAGGGACGAACTACGATAGCTTTCATTAAGAATGTCAAAGAATAAGGTACCTTGTTCATCACATAACGATTAAAGAACGGTGCCCTTCTAAGACGACCCTTTTCTGTTTCATTTGATTTGTTATTGCTTGTTCATTCCCACAAAACGTTGATGAAGGTGCAGTAAAATCGGGACACGCTTTTCAAGAGGCAAGCGTAGCAATGAAAGTCGCAAAATGAGAGAACGAACAAATCTTGGGCGTCGATCTAATTAAAAGAGTCCACCATCTTCAAGCAATGTGGTTGCTTAAGCACCAGGTTAGAACTCGACTATAGTACCTTAAGAAGGCGATGCACAGGTTAAAACCAGCTCAATACTCCGTACTCCCGTTGTGCTCGACCAAGTTGCGGGAGATCCTACGTGCTCGATCAACTTGCGGGAGACCCTTCGTTTCCGCGCGCTTCTCTCTCGCCTCGTTTGACATAGGAAAAAGAAAATGCAACGACTGTCGACATCGGAGCGCCTTTCTAGCGAAATGATCTGTCAGAAACACATTTTGAATGTTCAAACTTTTAGTTCAATGGAGGCGGATAAGAAAGGAGGTCGTCATTCATCGAAATTGAGGACCTGTCTGGTTCTTCAAAACGTCTCCGGTTTTGATTTTCAGCGACAATCAGAACGAATACATCTTTAGACTTCGTGAAAACGTATTAGGTATATGAGAATAATATTCAAACATGCGTAAACTTTATTTTTAAAACATATCTGGTCGTATTACTTTTAAACGAAAATTTCAATTATCATCCTCACTTTTTTACACACATCAATTTGCATCCTCTTCCGACCAAACAAAAAAAATTCCGCATCCTCACTATAAAGCTAAGAGGAGCAATGTGTCGTAAATTCGCAACTTTCAGCAATCACTACAGACATACATATCAGATGT
The DNA here is from genome assembly GCA_031216235.1 of Syzygium jambos. NCBI lineage: Eukaryota > Viridiplantae > Streptophyta > Magnoliopsida > Myrtales > Myrtaceae > Syzygium > Syzygium jambos. Next base: position 12,622,609 of record CM062227.1, read on the forward strand.
TGCGAAAGTAATTCACATTATCTTATGATCCAACTCTGCCCACAAAGAATCGAGTTCCGACCGCAAAATGTATGTCATCTAAAGTAATCGAAGAAGGAAATGGTAAAACCGAAAACAAAACCTTCTATTCACTATCCCCTATCCATCTAACCTGCAACCTAAGAATGCAATTAAGCTTCTTCTGTATGTGACTGAATGAGAACTACCGGTCGAATCCGGCATGGTGAGACCTCTTGGCGGCAAAATCACAGCCATCCTAATCTCCTATATCCTTAATGAAAGAATGAGCACCAGAAGTACATTCCTTGAAAGTAAGACAGCAGTAAAAAGGCATGTATTATACACCACCTCCGGACGCAATGGCGAGAGAATATAAGAATGTATGGCAGGGTCGGTCTCAGAGCTAAATGGAGGTGCCACAGTTGCAAATGGTCAAGCATTTCTGGGCAATTTTCACCAGGCATGTCAACCAAGTCGAGTTCCTCATCATGTATCAATACATCCCCTTGAAAACTGGATTTGTACGGCATATGCTTGCCCCATACTCCTCGTACTCTGCTTTCGTATGGCAAGCCTGCAGGCATATAAAAACCGTTATAACCAAAGAATTCAACAAAAGAAAAAGGCATAATTTTAGATTCTTTCAACAGATATTAGTCACTATTCAAATGAACTACAGATTAAGTAATTCAACAAAAGTAATCCCAAGTGCATGGTCCTGAAAGAATGAAGAAATGTTTTTAAATGGTCATTTGTAATCCAAAAGTAAGTTCATCCTCCTAAAAATTGCAAATACAATGACAGTTGAAGCTAAGTGCGATGCAGAGAGAACGGCAGGTTCAGTCAAAGGTGGATTTAGAAAAGGACAATAGTGCAAGTCGAACCTTATACAATAAACAAGATTTGACCACATCAAAAACAGAATTAACTTATGAAGCACCGAAGAAAGAAACAGTCGATGTATCAACAGTTGACTCCTCTTCTTTTCTTTTGTTTTCTTTTCTTTTCCTTTTAGAATTGTTCAGTCGAATCTGATGCTCACACATCAAGTTTTCTTTTTCCTTTTTTTTTGAAATGAAGAATGCTCTACTAATAGAAACCACAGACCGACCAAGAGTCATGAAGGATTCTACCCCTAGCTTAGTCAATCCACATGAAAGCTACTAGAAGCAGCTCTGGCGAAGTGGCAACAAGTGGCACAACCATTTAAGAGGTATACTGATACAGGCAGAGGTCCATGGGAAAGGAGACTGAAATGGTGAAGCGACAAAGTTCTTGCCTTGAAAGGCACTCAACAGAGACTAGGACTGTGACCTAATTATATTGGTTGAGCCTGACGTTGCTTTAGATTAAAGAACGCTTAATACAAGCAAGATGGCCATTGGATGCTAACGAACAGATGGGACAGAAGACTAACAACAATGGCACATGGTAAAGAAAATTCGCAATTGGAAGTGCTAGCAATTAGTGTGGGCATACGAGAACGGCCTCAAAACAAAGGAAAGACTGGAGAAGACACTTCACTCTATGGATGGCAGCTCTATGGATGGCGACACGGCTTGAGTGACCGACTGCATCCACGGATAATGACAGAGATTGATGGTGACAAAGAAAGCTTAACGAGTTCGCCATTGACTGTATGAGAGATTGTCAATAAGAGTCGTAGGCCAGGTGCCAAGGACTTGAAAACAAGTCAGCGACGAGATCAATGGCAAAGGAGAGTAATAATAATGAAAGAAGGTGGTGATCGATGCTGACAATAGATTAGGAGCACTTTTTTGTACTTAAGGCAAGAGGAAAACACAAGGCTAGGGTTTTTGTTTCCTCTCTTTCTTTGAGGCTTACGGAAACAGGGAGAGAGAATACAAAAATGGCCACCTCGTTGCTCACTTGACTTGTATAAGATTTCTAAGAGCTCTATTTATAGAGCATAGAAACACACTCATATCTGATACGTAAATCCCTAACTTGATTATTTAGAAACTCCACACTTCATTAAAAATTTTCCACCAACTAATCCCTAGTTCTGCTAAATATAGTTTAACAGAAACTAAACATGCGTCTATCATTTCAACACTCTGTGGATGATTTTCCGGAAATTCGGTGTTTTCAGTCTTCATTTTTTTTTTTGGTCGAAATATTTTCGGTCTTCATTACATTGATCATAGAACAACTCAATCAAGTTTTGTAACTAAAATTCGGACTAAAATAATGATTTGACTTATGCTCTGCAGCATAAGTATTCAATACTAAAAATGCAAAGCCAAATTCCTAGCTTTATCAGACAAACCCTTATTCTCCCTTCACCAACAATCTTTCATAAGGCCTCAAGCATTAAGACCATCATACCCAACAATTCCGAGGAAGACCCTATTTAATTTTTTTCATCTTCATTCTATATAACACACTCCCTATGTTAAAGCAATCTTAAATAAACATCAGTAGCGCAACGGATACAGCATTAATTTCCACAGAACTCGATACAAATTGAGAAGAGTTCCAATACACAGAAGAAGGAAATCTAATCTGTGCAGTATCATGTTCTGACTACGAGAATAAGCATGAGTGACATACCTCAAAAAACTCGGGGGTCGATCCAAGTACAGAGCCCCCAAACCAAACAGCAAATTTCTGAATAGGATGGCTAACAACATTTACTTCTACCGGTTGTGCCTGAAGGCAAGATAAAAATGGCAAAACCATTCAGCCAATTAGTATGACAGGAAATAGGCTTAGTCAGTAGATCTCAAGGAGTTAATACAATCCAGCGAGCTCACTTTTACTTCACCACCAAGTCGGGCATCAGAAGCAAGAACACGGGCATCCACAATCTTTTTCAAATCCCGCTGTAACCTTCTGTGGAAATCCTTAAACATGGTTGATCCCCCAGACAACACAATATTCTGCAATCTCACAGAAGGAATTTGACACATACAAATGAGCCAACCAAGATCCTGGTCAAGTACTACATACAAACAATCCAGTAAGTTTCAATTCTTTCCATCCATTATTTCCTTGCAAATAGAGCTTTTCTTCGGTCTTTCAACTATATAAATGAATCTTCCATATGTGTATTTTAATCTTCTAAGTATACAATAAGTATTCCTGCATTTGCTCTTATTGGTTTCTGCAGAGAACTAAAATAAAACAGCTTTACAGAGAATATAAACATCAATCTTATAAATGAGATGAGACCGTTGTAAGTTTATATAAGCATGTACTAAGTTACAAATATAGTTAAGGTCATTTATCATTATTCTAGGCTAACAATACAGTACCTTGTATAATGCCCTCCGTGTGTCTATCGGTGCAGATTGAATGCACTTGTCAATGACAACAGGCAAAGGGGAAGAAAAGTCAGAGCTGTAGATCTCTGGATTAAAGAAAACCTGAAATCGAAACAGATTATTACTATAACAAAGATGCAGCAATAACTATACAAATCAACAAAGAACATTTTCGGATTGAACGTGTATACACATACTTTAAGAGAATGATAATAAGTAAGTTACGGATGAGCATCGGTATATCTTAATTCCTTCAGCTTCGATTCACGAAAGGGTAGCTAGTCTTCCCCAATATCAGGTATTATTGAGTTGTCTGACAAGTGGAAACAAAGGAGAGAAGTGTGTTTCCAAAACAAGGTAGTTGAACTGGTTGAATTGGCAACAGAGCTTCAGTCTAATCGGATTTTGTACGTTCAGGTAAAAAGATGGATAAAAACACGCCGCTGACTCAGTTCAACAGGTATTTGCTCCTGACTTCCAATTTGAAGGAGTATATCCCACCAACTCAGATACATCACTTCTTAATACTCTAAGGACAAACAATAGCTATAAATAAAGAACTGGGATTGTATTTCCACCAAAAATAAAAAGTGAATCAGAGGCACATGAGTAATCAACCCAATGACCAATAATTTAGAGTACCGAGCACTGTGCCACCTAAAATGCATGGTCTTCCTTGTTTGAGCATGTACAATGGATAACATCAAGTTCACATGCAATGAACAAGCGGTCCAACCGGTTGAACAGCGAAACATAGCCTAAAGGGTTTAAAGACTGAACCGGTTTTGAAACCCATGGAAAAGGATAAAGGAAGAGATTTGAGAAGCTAACCTCAGGTCCAAGAAATCGTTCATATCCTATGTCACAAGTGTATGGTGCTCCTGTCTTTGGTTTAACACCTTTCCACTGCTTAATATACTTTGCTGGTTCCTTGTCATGCTTATTGAATTCCTGACATATCATTACCAAGTTTGAGTCTCATCAGAAAATAAATTCTAATCCTCCAGAGAGATACCTAGAAATGGAGAATCGGCATAAATTTCAGGTTGAGTTGACCTTGACAATGTCAGAACAGGTATAACAATAAGTTTCCTTCACTTTCCTCGCTACTTCAAAGGAATCCTCTGGTGGTACGTGTTCCCCTCTTTCCTACATGAAACAACATCCCCCCTCTAGTAAGACTGGCTGGACATTAATCATATTGTACCATGTTCAAATGATAAATCATAATGAATTAACACTAAAAAAAAAAAATCAGGGATGTAAACAAACAAGAGTGTCAGGTCATGACTGGGCTTGAGGATTCATTTGAATGAGTAAATTTACTAGTAAAGATTATGGAAAAGAAAATCTATCGAGCATATGGAGAAATAAAGGAAGTTGAAGAAGTCTTCCTTTCTGAGATAAGTAGTTGGGGACATTGGAAACAAACGAATGGCTGCACGTGAAATTAAAAGGAAAGCAAGCATCGTTGTCCGTTCGAAGATACCATTGTGCTGGAAGAATACAATTTACTAGAAAATAGACAACATTAACTTACAAATAGGGAACTACATGAGATAGATTTCAGGAAGGTCACAGAAAATGCTGGTACTTGCCCAAAGCGAAGCAAACATAATCTCAGAAATAAGTTAGCCAGTAATGTCATCATGAATCTCAAAGTCATGCACAATCGCAACACGTAACCAAGTATGACAATAAGTGGGGTCCTAAGCTAAGCCTTGGCTAAACCTTGAAAATCTTAATGCCAGAATCCCTTTTAGATCTTTCCATGCAATAATTCTTGCTAATGTAGTCATTGGCATACTCAGTGATTGGGATTTTTAATGTTGAATCGAAAAAAAAGCATTAGCGCAAACTCTTAGTTGGCGTCAAAACCTATTCCTTGACTTAAGAGAGGGTAGAATAGTGCCACCTATTCTAGGGCATGCGATGCATTGCAAAGATATCATCATTACCATCTTAAATCAAAGTACGCTAATTTATAGTCATTCATGCTCCCATTATAACCCACAACACAATATTCACAAGATAGGATTGAGTAACTCAACACCACATCGACTAATCTTGAACATCTTGGATCCAAGCCTTTGTTTAGTACTATTAACACACTCAAGTAATGGAAAATTTGGGTCCATTCTCATTTACTCCAATTAAAAGACTGAATAGATTCAACCCATAGCACAGGATTCCATAACAACGTATGATTTTATGTGACTCAAATAGAAGTCATTACAATTTAACCAAAAGGGTGTAGTTTATAGACTCCACAACAAGGTTTTGAATGATTGGGCAATTTTTTCAACTTCAGTATTGCCTTCAGCAGCACACACTCCAAGGTTTTAAAAGTTTAATTTGTTTATTTTCTTCGAAAAAATTGCTCAAAACTAAGTTGAAGGCATATGAGGCTTGCAAAGCAAAAGGTCAACTCTTTTCAAGTCATTTGCAAGACAAAGTACTTAGAATCGGTGATTGTTGGTTAGTGATACATATGATTGATCAAAGAAGTCTCGAGTTGGATATCTAGTTTGTATAGAATCCCTTGTTGGTGAAAAGAAACAAAGCTTTTTGTAATCAGCCCACCAAAGTCAAATCACTAAACCAAACAATTGATTTTTATGGGGAGATTATTACGTACACTTGTTGTATACTTCTTTTCTCTCACCCACAATTATGTGAGAGAAGGCGTATACACTCTATGTGCGCAAAATCATATCTGGTTTTATATTTTTGTCGCATTACTCGTTAATTTTTGTCCAAGGACAATTAAAACTTACAGAATAAACTGTATGAGGCTATAACTTGTACAAGTGCAAATATTAGAAAACTCAATCAGTAAAATTTTACCCTCAACAAACTAACGCTGCCTTCCTAGGAAGAAACTTTTGCAATCTAAAGATTTCAGATCACAAGGATATGTGCTGACATGACAACAATCACATTCGTATTTAGACAAAGACAAGTAGTACATATAGACAAAGCAAGATTTAAGGATAAGGTACCCGCATGAGCTGTTGAATAAAGAGAGTAACATCTTTTCCAGAAATGGGTACTGATTTAATGCTGCTCCCAATAACATAACCATCAGCCACGGGCACAACGTGAGTAGCACCATCTCCAACATCCACTACAACGCCTGTCATCTCACACTAAGAAAAGCTATTGTCATTCTAAAGGAAAAAGAAGAAAAAAGAAGAGTACAGAAGATGAACAAAAGGCCTAATCGTTTTGGCACAGAAAAAACAAGGACATCTAGACTATTTTTCATGCATTCAAAAAATATTGATTCCAATAAACTATTTTCTTAAGTATTCTTGAGCGTTAGACCTGAATATCTAGCTTGATTCCCCACACAAGATCAACCAAACAAATAAGGCAATTGTTTATCTTTTCAATTATACCTAAAACCATGTAACCAGGCTATCTTTGTTAAGTAGTCAAACAGACACAAAATTTTAGAAAAAGTCAGAACTCCATTCTAATCATTTGAACCATATCAAAACAAACCTATCCAGTAGCATGAACAAAATAATTCAAAGATTGCAGCGGCAAACGCATGTCAATGTCACAATTTCAGATTAAAATACCAGAGACTGTCCTAGGTGAAATCCACCATAGAACCAGAAGCCTTAAACAAAACTAACAAGCTTTAAACACACTCATTCCACAATCCATCAGATCATGAGAAGAATTAATCCTGGTTAGTTAATGGAAGTTAAAAGTAGGCAATCTGAAGATCATTAATGTTCTATATCAAGCAGTGAGCACGAGTCGTGAAGCAAAAAAAAAGCAGTAAGCACGAGTCACTTAGATTCCAGTTCAAGAAAGCATCAATTACTGCTTCAGTTTAAATAGCCAGAGAAGGTTCATATCATAAATCTAAAAATCCAGGATACAGGCACCAAAGAGGTAACCTACACCCAATCAAGTTCAACAATCTCATGTCGCATTTTATTGAATGACTGGTCCATATGCAATACCCAAAAAGAAAAGGCAGAGATCACATGTACCGTGGAGTTTTATTAAAAGATTGAAATGTATCAAGAATATTAAGGTGTTGAGCTCGAGGTGTTTCACTACAAGCTCGGATTTCCAACCCAGATGCAAAGTCAACCACACTCTTCAATGCATAAACAGATTGTATCTAAAAATGTTTTGTTCTACTGACCTCAACTACCATAACCATATTTCAGACAACCTTAGCGCAATTGTTTCTCCAAGGCCCAACTTACACTAAAGAGAGAAGATGGTACTGTTATGCAGCCAACCCTCCGTCCACTGCTGCTCAAGGATTCTACAAGAACTATGCTGATCTACCTGTACATTCTACCCAGGACACCTTCATTTTCAAGTTTACACAGGAGAAAGGACCATGAAGTACGTTCTCGTTACTACAAAGGAAAAACTCCAGAAGCTGATCTCAAAAAATAGAAAATACAAACGGATTTGCCTCTAGAAATGACATGACTTGCACTAATAAATAAAAATGAGGAAGCACTTAGCAGTTTCGTTTCATTAGCACTCTGAAATAAATCTTTCCGGGTGCTAATCACAGTGGAATTCCAAGAGGTCATTCAAAAATTCAAAAATATTCCATCGAGACATCTACATCTTCCTACAGCACCAACTCCATTAAATATAACAACTGCAGATCCTACAACTCTGCCATAGATAAAGATCTATAGAGCAAAATACCTTGCTCGTAAACAGTTTATCTTAGATGACTGAACCTTACGATAACTCCAGTCTATACCATGTATTTCTAAAACGAATGTCTAAAGTTCAATGCAAACCTTGGAAGTGGTGTACCCAGCAGCAAGGGCGAGCACCGGCTGCACCGCAATGTAAAGCCCGGGAACATTGAAAGTCTCGAACATGATTTCGCCGGTGTACTCCCGACTCTCCGGAGCAGTGAGGGGACTCTCCGTCAGCAGGAAGTAGTGATCCTCCGGATCGCACCGCAGGTGATTGAAGATGCAATGCTGCCAGAACCTCTCCATCGCGTCCCAATTATCGACCTGCCCGTGCTTGATCGGGTAGGTCAGGTTGTAAATGCTGCTGGATCGGGATCTAGCGTGCGCCTCCTCTCCGATGTAGAAGTCGAGATCGGCCATGACCCCGGCGCTGTGCTGCGCCAGCCAATTGCTGCTCTTCGAGGAGCTCCGCGACTGGTTCTGAAACGACTCGTTCACCGCGACCACCGTAGGGACTATGAAGCAGGGCTCGACGTTACCGGCGAACCCCATCTTGGTGTACCTGCAGATCGAATTCCACGCGGAAAAGAGCCATTCAAAACCCCCACCGAATCGAGCTGAGGGGCTCGCTCGCTCGCGCGCGCGCGCCCCCGCCCACCGGCGCTACATTAACAGCTCGAAATTGGCAAAAAACGGGGGTCGGAATCTCACCCGGTGCCGTTATCGATGACGACGGCGGGGCGAGAGGCGGCGGGGTCCATGGAGAGAGAACGCGGGGAGGAGGAGGGAGCGGCGACGGAGATGGACCTGCGACCGAGATCCGACGAGAGAGCGCGGGAGGCAAGGGATCATGTTCAGGCGACGCGCCTACACGAGCGCCGACGTCGCCCCCGCCTTCGCCGCCGTCGCCCCCGCCGTCGCGGCGGCTCCGGATGGCGAGCAAGAGAAGGCTTCCCTGAGCGGGCTCTCGTCGTCGGCGGCGGCGGCGGCGGCGGAGGTGCTGCTTGCTCAGGCGCAACGGGCGCACGAGGGGGAAGGAGGAGGAGCAGGAGCAGGAGCAGGAGCAGGAGCAGTAGGTGAAGTGGAGGAGTCGTGCATCGTTTGGTAGAAGAGAGAGAGAGAGAGAGAGAGAGAGAATGGATGCTTAACTTGGGAATGAATCAAAATTCGAGATGATGAAGAAGACGACGTGGACGACGACGGCGGCGACGAGGAACAGCGAAAAGGACCGAGCAACCTGAGAAACTTTTGCAGAAAGAAGAAAAGTTAATGAATCATGATGAGAGAGAGAGAGAGAGAGAGCGAGAGAACGAGAGCAGGAGGAGGAGGAGGAGGAAACCGAACTCGGGCTCGACTCAGCAGCGCTCCGCCGCCGCTCCTCCTCTGCTCTGCCTTTTTGGCCGGAGCCGGTTTTGATTTCGCGAGTTGACTCGGCGGTGCGCGTCCGTCCCGTCCGCGCGTGCGTGCGTGGTACGGTTGGCCCCACTCTGGGCCGTTCGATAGGGGAGACCGCGGAGGCCACTGGACGGTCCGCTGGGACACGGCGGGACGGTCGGATATTAACGACGTGAAATACGAGGCTGCGATCGATCTTTGCCTGGCGGCGGGCTTATGCCGTGTCGTGTGTCCTCGCCACCGTCGAAGTACCGCCGGACCGGTCACCGGACGAGCTCGGATCGGGCCCACCCCGGAGCCCGAGGCATCGAGCCCGTTCACAGGGCTTGGCCTATATCTCACACTTTCGTATTCTAAATAGGAGTGAGTCATCGCGATTTCAAGCCTTAACCTTTTGTAGAAGTTGCCACCAATCGATTTTTTAGGGTGATAGGAAAACTAAAATTCTAGTATTAGGAAGAAATAGACTAATTCACCTTTTTTTTTGTGGAAGTTACTATACCTATCTATACAGCACTAACTAGCCGAAACTGACGTAGAGTTTTACTCCAAAAAAAACCCCTAAGTCCTCCCTTTATTTTTTTCTTCCTAAAATAGAAGGAACACGAAGAGAACTTATGACCGTACCGGAAAGTTACTTCTTCCGTCTCTCCTAAATCGACTGATCACTGATAGGGCAACAAATACGCAAAACTAAATATTTAGGTCGTTGAGCTCGGTGATGCGTGAGGGGAAGGATTAGAGCGAGTTCAGTATCGCGTTCCTTTGATTTTTAATCGTGCACGGTGGGGGGTTTCACCGCCCCACCTTCTGGTGAAATTGCCCCCATCGCGAGACGGACAAACGACCCAGCTCCATCATGCCATGTGTGGTTGGTAAACTCCCACCACGCCATTCGTGATTTGGCGTCATTTTCAAAAAGTGCGCAACGCATTCGGAGCCAAAGTCTCGTGGATGAATCCAAACCCATATCAATTAGACATTCGAATGACGTTCAAACAAAGCAAAGACCAATTCAATCCAAACGACATGTGTAATCCATAGACCTCGCGGACATTCAAAATTCTAAGTTGACCCGGTGGGTCGTGAATCCGGTCCGACACGCAGCAAAGCCATCCCAAATCAAACAGGGGGAAGAATTCAAATTAATTTGTAAACGAATAATCCAAATTGTGTATAGTGACGTAAATTCAAAGTTAAAACAGCAAGGAAATCTAATCCCCGTCAAAAATCAACATATAAGCAAACGAGCATGGATCCGATACCCAATCGATGCGCCATGTTATTTCTTATTTAATGTTATGCAATTCAACGATGACAACGAGCAATTTGAAATCAGCATGTGATTTCAGGGCAGCATACGATTCAGAACATCATTTTTTTTTTTGGGCAGAACATCATACGAGATGTCATGCGTTTTTATGTGCTTAATCATGCATATGGCCTAATTTTATCATCAACACACACAAATATTCGACATGCTATTCGTCATCATGATATTGCAATTGACATTTAAAAAAAAAACCAATCATATTTAGTCAGCGTGCAAAACACTTAACGTGCAAAGCATAAATGTTAATGATTTCAATGTACAATGCAAATTGTAAAACTTCCTCATGCGAGGAAGTATCCAGCTCTTGATGATCCTACAAAACTTGTCACGAAGCTGTATACATATTCGAAAAGCATCTCATCGGCGCTTTAGTGGTGCATTCTGATTTAATTGATCATGATTGGATTTAGATAAACCTATCAAAATAGATCATTGGATCATTTCTTAACTCATATTTGATAGATTGTGTTGTTATACAGGTTATTTATACTCAGTAAATTGATTATGAATGGATTTAGACCCAACTCTACGGATCACAAATGGATTTAATATGAGTGTTAAGTGGGTTCCCAGCTTACTTAGACTCAAGTCACATCTATGGCTCTCTTCACTCTCTTTTGCCTCTCACTCGATCTCGCGCTTACTTATTATGTACTCTTACCTCAATTGAGGTATGACTTTTCCTAAATTTAATTACATATGTACGAATAGGATATGGATTGAGTATGAATCACTAAATTTGCATCGCATGAAAATGAGTTAAGTCAATCCGATCCACCCGTGTGACATTTAGAGTTAGCCTAGGAGAGGAATAAACAGTGCCCCCTTGGTATTTGACAGGCTAAATACTCACGCACGGTTTTTTCATGCTACAAGTCAAGGATGAGGTCTTTCGGCACTTCCTAAGGACAACGTCAGATCATCCTAGATCATAGTAGCCTTTCCCAAGGTCTGTAAAGCTGCCTAGGCTTTGATTCTTTAGGACAGGGGATCTTGTTCCAGCCACAGAACGGGAGCTCAAGCCATACAAAAGAAGACCAATTGAAGAAGGAAAAGCCCCCAAATCGTTTCAATCCCAAATTCTCGTCCTAAACTGCAGTATTAACGACATGAATGTCAATCGGTTGCGCACTGTCAATAAGGCATCATCCTTCCATTTCATCCATGAGATAAACAACTTCCTCACGGACTTCATAATTGTTTAATTTACAGAACAAAATTGGGACCCGTACAGACAGGCCTAGACTGTCCTCCTCAAATGGGCAGAGAAATCCCCATATCATGCAACCTTAAAAGAGAGAATAACTACAAGAGGTGAAGGAAAGTTATACAGCTCTCCATGAGAATTTAATACCGTAATGTGCTAACATCGTAAGCTCCACTTATTGTCTTGATTCACAAGATTATTGCCACGCTTTCTTCCCGCGGAACTGTTTACCAGATCGCCCTTGTTTCCTCTTTTTCTCCTGGCGAGATCTGTGTACTTTCGCTCTCTTAGCAGCTTTAGGCATAACCTTTCTGTGTTCCTTCTGCTTGTTGCTCGAACCACCCGTCTGTCCATCATAGTTAAATCAATGTCATTAAGGTTAAATCTTGTGAAGTAGTATCAACTACTCGTCTTTGGGGGATATGCATTCTATTGCAAGTCAACACATCAGTTTTTTACTAAGAGCTGCCAACTTCTAGGCAAATAGAATTACATATCGTACCTTCTTCTGCTTTATGGCAGCTCGAGCTTGGTACTTTCCTCTTTCCTCCCTTCCAGCCTTCACGAGCGCTAATCTTTCTTCTTTACTTAGCTTTTGTTTCACATGAGCCTGAATCCCACAGCATGCCATGCTTAAGTAAATACTAAATAGGAATACAGAAGCACTCCCAAGTAAAAAAAGGCCAAAGCAGATGAACAAAGTGACAGGAGACGAGAGACTTCATCCAAACAAATAACTTCACCTTTTGAATTATATCAACAAAAAACTTCAAGAAAACTTCATGGAGCAACTATTATCACGGTGATAAGTAATGATGTATGCCATTGCTTCCACTTATTGCAATGCAGCTTTTTAGAGCGTAGAAAGTAAACATGGGGCCAAACAAAGTACCTCAAGTTTTGCATGATCCACACGCTTGAAGCTTAGTTGATCAGAACTGGGAACCTTAAACGATGACTTCGTTTCCACACCCTTTCCCAACAACCCATGCTTGGTCAAAGCAACTTTTGCTTCTTTCTTGGCCTGATAAATAACCCGAAGCTTCAGAAAATCACATATTTTCAAAACCAATTGACCTCGCCGTGTTTAGAAACAATGAAACATATCTCTTTGAAATCAACTGATGCAACAACACATCATACGCAAATTTCAGTACCTTTAGTTGCTTGATACGCTGGAAGTCCTCATTAGAAAGAATGCCATCAGCTGAATCAGATGGAGGCTGACTCAATTTTGTTTCAGCTAATTTCTTTAAAGCCCTAAGACTTGTTTCAGCGGCATTAATCTGTCCATCAAAATCAGTGAATTTCCTCTTCCTTGTCTCAGAGATTTTAGCTCTGGATCCAGTTTTTTCCTCACCGCTATTAGTTTCAGAGACAGCATTAACTTCATCATGCACCTCTTCATTATCATCGCCACAATCTGCCTTTGCATCCCCATCATCATCCGCGTCCTCATATTCATCTACCTCATCACTGCTTACTTCATCCAAATCTTCAGCAGAAGAGCTATCTTCTCCATGCACACTGTCACCCTCCAAAGATTCATCACCACATTCATTATCATCAGTGGATGCATGGGTTTCTTCATCATCACTTGTAGCATTCTCGTCATCTGACCCACAGGATACAGAATTGTCAATGCCAACACTACCTCCATCATCACTGTCTTCAGCGTCAATGTCCTCCTCATCACTACCAATGCTGTCATCGTCCTCATCATCTTCATTATTCTGTAGCAGTTCAACACCAGGAACAGCACTGGCAACACTTACTTCACCATATGCCTTTGGTCGTGCCATTGGATCACTGGGCCGTCCTCGGTCTTTCTTTACCAGCATTGAGGGACAAAGCTGTGATATGTCAAAGCAGCAAATAAGTGAGACACCATCTAAAAAGAGTAATTATAAAACACCGGAGAGACAGAAAGAGAAAGTATACCTCTCTAAATAAAGAGATAAGGGACCGAGCAGCTGCTGATATTGCCTTCTCGTGTGATTTTTTATATAAGACGAGATCTTGCAACAAGTCTTCATTCATCAACTAGATTCCAGAACAAATATGTCAGTCAGAAGACGAAATCAAAACTATCAGTAAGAAAGTGACTCAAAAATCGAGACAAAAAAAAGGAACTAGGACGATCAAATATCAAACTCATGACTCCAGCAAATTAAGGAAAGAAAAGGAACAACTTCCTCCGTGTTCACTTTTTACGGAGTTGTGAGCAGCATGTTCAAGTTCACCAATAAAGGTATGATTATGAAAGCATCATCATTAAATATTACAATGCAAATCAATCCTATCAAGTCTTGAAAAGAAAAAAGAATACAGCCAGAAAAATAAGAGGTAGTCACCAGGGGCATGCGTAGACATATCTCCCTTACTACATTAATTCCAACTGCAATAGCCTGGAAAATGCAATCAAAAGATCAGAACCTTGCAAAAACCATCACATTATAAAGAGGCTAGTTTCAAAAAAAGTACCTCAGGACGTGATCGATCATGTACAAATTGGTTTACTATTTGCTTAAATAGGGGTTCAACTGCATCAGGAGGCACCTACAGGAGACATAATTACTTCAAGAAAACAGAATAATGCATAGGTGGCAAGAGCCAGTAACCCAAGAGAATATATTGACTCAGCAATCAGGAGGAAAATGCTGAAGAAAACATAAAGAGAAAGACAGAGGGGAAGAAAAAGCAAGCAATCTACACTACCATATCATGACAGGCCTGAACTGCTGCTGCTAGCAACGTCGTGACATCACGCTGGTGAGGCTGTAACACCAATAGAAAGTAATGAAAACCCCAACACCTAGCAAACAAGAAATGAGCTGCACAGTATTTTTCCAAGCACTTACCTGAACATACTTTTGGAGAAAAGGATAAAAATTTAACAAAATCAAGTGGTGAAGGCCCACAGTTCGTGCAACCACTTTCAACATCATCATCTTAACCTGCAGCACATATAAAGGAGACAATAGACACAAGCAAACTTTTAGGCTTTGGGTTAATGTACAAGAACATTGCACAGAAGAAAAAACCTGAAATTCTTAGTGACAAAGTTAGAAATTAATCATAATCAAGATTTCACTGGCAGCAATTGTATTTTGGAGCTTAAAATGCTGAATCCTGAAAGAACCCATCTTGCCCATTGAAAATAGCAATTATACATACTAAATTCAGAGAAAAATCAAACCATAAAGAGTAACAGAAAAACCACACCGACTGAAACTTTTGGGGCAGTGAAGAAATTACAAAAACTATAAATGCCCATCTGATAAATTCTTGCAGACGGATTCCTTGTTCCGTCACTATGCAAGGAACCCAAAGATTCTACAATCACAAAACTGATTCGGCACAAGATCTGCCTCACTCTCACTGGTATTGTATGAACACTTCTCCTCAAAGTCTAATACCATATTCTTCAAATTGAAATTATAAAATGAATTAGTGCCAGCAAATCTCCTAATGTAGCCAGGTATAATGCAATGAACTTTAATTTATTGATTAGAAAAAACTAAAACATAATACTACGCTAAGCAAAGAAGAAGAATGAAGACACCTAAGTTGTTACGAAAAGGTAAAGTTCAAGATATCCAATTCAATATCTTCACTAAATAAATAGCAGTACAGACCTCAAAGCGTTCATTGCAAGTCTGAAGGCGTGAGAATAACTTTTCAGCGAACCCCTGAAGACAAGGTGAATGTGATCAGAATAGCACGATAAGCTAAGGTGCAGAAGTACAAAGACAAAGAGAATGGCAAACCTGAGCATCTTTCAGATGATTAAGGGGTGAATAATAATTTGAGGAGCTATTTTCTGAAGACAATCGTTGTTTCCTTTTCATGCTTCGAATAGCTCGCTGCAGCTTTGCCTTCTTTTTCTTCTTGCTAGCAGCAGTACCTTTATGGTGTGCCTGAAAGTCGGTTCAAAATTATACGCTAAGAGTTTATCCATGTTTGACATCAATGAGACAATAGAAGCAAATAGTAAATGCAACTCGACAGCTACGGAAGAGAGCCTGACCTCTCGCATCATACAGATGGCTCTTTACTCTATTAGACGTTGGAACTCAAATTCCAACTGATAATTTTATAATGTAATCTCTTAAATGTCGATTAAAGCAATCGCATGTGCAAAAAGCTTTCAAGCATGAACATAGGCATGCAATATTAAATTCTTGGTTGAAGAATGCACAATATGATTATACAAGATTTTCCAGAATCTACTGACCTTATAGGCGGCTTCCTTACTAAGGGTGACATGAGGACTTTGATGAGATAATTCATCATCACTGCTTGAAGCATCACTGTCTGAATCATCTTCAATCTTCTCATAATCAAGAAGAAACGATAGAGCGGCGATCATGATCCTGATGGTATTAAACATACAAATGATTTTTCTGAAGATGAAGAATACAAAAGATTAATGAGAGACACGCAAAAGGACACTACCTCGATGCTGGATGAAAGCATGCTGTACATATGGCATTAGCTGTTCTATCATCGAACCACACCTTCCTTCTGTGAAGCTCACAGAGCATAATGAGCGATTGCTTAGCTTTTGTTTCCTCCTCTTGCTATAACAGAACGATCACAACTTAGCATAGGTAAGCATACCTAGACAAAGTCAAATTCCACAGGCTACAAGAAGATCAGAATTCCAAACCTGGAGCAACAAAAACAACACGTTTTGAAGTGATCGATTAGTAGCTTCGTTCTTGTGTTTCTGATTCATCTTCCGAATGCCGTGAACCACATGCGAGAATGCCAATTTCCTCAAGACTCTATCCCCCAGCGTCTGTAGCTCCATGAATAACGCCAGAGTATCTCGCATATCGATCATCTAAGGAGAAAAGGGTGACATCAAATCATGTCCCCAAAGCCGAATCAGCACAATCAAAAGACACCCGACTATCAATTGCTAATCTAGCGCCCATTAGTCAAAAGAAAACCCAAAAAATTTTGAAGAATGTCAACTTTCCGACTATCGCACAATCACGGTGCATAGAGGCTCAATACTAATTATCCAGCTTCATCAACAAAAATTCGCCCAGACCCATAAAGAAGCTGAATTGCGAACGTAAATCCTAACAACATCATATGTGAACACATAACTTGAGAAAAAAAACTACATTTCCAAGAAATAACAACTCCTAGAATTTGACATACGCAACATCAACGATGAATTGCAAAGTTCAGCACCGATATCAACCAAGAGATACGAAATTCAATTCCATGTCAAGACCGACCTTCCGATTGACGAGCAAGATGAGCGCCTGAGTCACCGTGCACCTAAGCCCGGAGGGCAGCGACCTCGCGGAGGAGCGGAGGAACTCGGCGAGCCGACCCGGGAACTCGGCCAGCCGCCCGGGGTAGAACGGCGCGACGTGGGCCAGGAACGTGGCGCGGTCGCCGAGGTCCTTGGCGACGGCCGGGTCGGCGGCGACGCCGCTGATGGAGGCGAAGCTGAGGGCGGCCTGCTGCTCGAAGAGCTCGAGCGAGGAGTTGAACTGGCCGTGGACGAGGCCGAGCTCCGCCTCGTACCCCTCCGGGTCGCACTTCATCTTCGACTGGAGCGACGTCAGGCTCAGCTTCTCGGAGCTCCGGCCGGACGCCGCCAGGGCCTCCAGCGAGAGGTGGGCGGACGACATCGCCGGCGGCCGCGGGCGAGGTGCCGAGGAGGGATTCCTTCTAAAACCCTAGAACCAGAAAAACCCACCGGCGCTGTACGCTTGTGCTTTTTTTTATATGTTAGTTTTTTTTTCGTTAACTAATCTACTTTATTATAAAATAAAATAAATTATATATTAATATTTTTACCAAATTTCGATGTAACGTGCCATATCATTTTTTGAATAATTGTCATCTTGATGTATTCCTAAATATTTAATGTATCATTTTGTCTGATCAGACGAGAGAATTGGCACAAATTCCAAAATTATTATGAAATGTGCAATTTAATCCTTATACTTTTATATTTATTCAACATAGTCCATCAACTTTTCATAATAAAATCACGTCAGTTTTCCGATATGATTCACAGTTTTTCATAATTATACTATCTTTTCATTTCAGTTTATTTCTCAAATCAAGATAGAATTAAGTATCTATCATTTTATTATTATTTTACTTTCTTAAATCTTTATAAAAATTAACACAGTTTTATTTAGGAAAAATGACATAAATGATCTATGAATTTTAGCTCAATGTGTAATGTAATCCCCGAACTTTAGCTCGATGTGCATTGTTGTCCATAAACTTTAATTTATTCAATGCGGTCTATGTCAATCTAGTACATAGATTATATGAACAGCATTGAAAAATTTCATATAATTTAGGGACTAAATTGAATATGTAAAAAAAAAATTAAGGACAACATTGAACAAATTAAAAGTTTATGAACGATATTTCATATTGGGTTAAAGTTCAGAGATCACAAAGCACATTGGGCTAAAATTCATAAATCATATTGAACAAATTATATTTGTGACATTATCCCTTCTATTTAAATATAATTTAAATTATAATCTTTATGATAATGATAAAAGTAGAACCCAAAGTATTTTCATATATATAACGACACAAGTGGTCCATAAACTTTGGCCCAATACGTAATATGGTCCATTAACTTTCAATTTTTTTCAGTGTGGTCGTTAAGGCTGCGCATGACAACCATTCTGTACCCAGGAACAGATTCTGGTCGAAAATGATTCTTTTTTATTCTGTGCCCGGGAACTGATTCTGAGCATTTGAAGGCGTTTGATAAGGGCCCAAAATTCTGTGCCCGAGAACAGAAATGTGTTTGGTAACGGTATAAAATTTCTTTTTATTAATAATATTTTAATAACATTTTAAATATTTTAATATTTCTTTCTTTTCTTTTTTTCTTCTCCTCTTTCTTGGCCACGGCCGGTAAAATATTTTTTAATTAATAATAATTTTATTAAAAATAATTTTTTAAATTTTTTTGGCCATGGCTGACAAAAAATTTTCTTATAAAAATTTGTTTATTAATAATTTTTTTAAAAACATTTTACTAAAAAATATTTTTATTGAAAATATTTTTTTTCTTTTTTTTGCCATGGCCTGGTCGCTGGCCATGGCTAGTAAAATATTTTTATAAATAATTTTTTTTATAAATAATATTTTTTTATTAAAATATTTTAATAAAAAAAATTTTATTGAAAATATTTTTTTATTTTTTTTGCCATGGCCTAGTTGCTGGCCATGGCTGGTAAAATATTTTTTATAAATATTTTTTATTAATAATATTTTAATAAAAATATTTTTTATTGAAAATATTTTTTTATTTTTTTTTTGCCATGGCCTGGTCGCTGGCCATGGCTGGTAAAATATTTTTTTATAAATATTTTTTTATTAATAATATTTTTTATTTTTTTCGCCATGGCCTAGTCGCTGGCCATGACTGGTAAAATATTTTTTGTTAATAATATTTTAATAAATTTTTTTATTGAAATTATTTTTTTATTCTTTTTGCCATGGCCTAGTCGCTGGCCATGGCTGGTAAAATATTTTTTTATTAATAATTTTTTTATTAAATAATTTTAAATTTTTTTTGCCATGGCCAATAAAATTTTTTTTATTAATAATATTATTTTTATTTTTTTCACCATGGCCTAGTCGCAGGCCATGGCCAGTAAAATTTTTTTTACTAATAATATTTTTTTTATTTTTTTCACCATGGCCAAGTCGCTGGCCATGGCCAATAAAATTTTTTATTAATAATATTTTTTTATTAAAATATTTTAATCTCGCTATATACGGCGAGGGTGGCCCTCGCGTCGAACATTAGAAACTATATTAAAAATCAAGAAAAAGAAGAAGAAAAAAAAACTGATTCTCATTTTTGTTCCCAGAATCAAGAAGCTACTTTTTTTTTATTCTTGATTCTATTCCAAAATTGATTCTGGGCATAAATTTGTAAGAATTTGTGCTCAGAATCAAAAAATTAAACAAACGGATTTCTATTCCCAAATTGATTCTGGGAACAAAAGAATAGAATCAAACACTATTTGGCAAGTTATCATGCGCAGCCTAAATTGTAGCTCAATGTGCAATGTGCAATGTGACTCGTGAATTTTTAATTTTATTATATATTTAAATTATTTTTTGAACTATATAAAATTTTATGAATTATATTATATATTGGATTAAAGTTTAAAGACTACTTTAAAAGAATTAAAAGTTAATAATAAAATATTACATATTCGGCTAAAGACGAGGGATTTGTGCTTTTCCCTGTACAGACACCATATATATGAAGCCGAAGCGTCTCCGTCTTCTCCGAAGTGGAAGAGATTGAAGGAGGAACGATTTTCAGACATGAAGCTTCAACGTCTACCCGTGACCATATCTTGTGGATTTCACTCTTCTGCCCATCTTCCTCGCAGCCCTCAGGTCTCTCTCCCTCTCCCTCTCCCTCTCTCTATGCAACTGCTTGTGTTGCTTTTACTTCACCCAGTTGTCTGGTTTCAGAGAAGTCAACTTCCAGGTCGTCCTTTCCAATGGAAGTTGCTTAGCTCTCTGCTGAACAAACGTAGCTGCTTGTGCAGATGAATCTGGTGGTCTTACGCTTCTAGGTTGTGTTGGGTCAGCATGTATTGATTGAGCGAGTTCGAGCGCTTCACTGAACGTCCGGTAGTTGTAGCGATTGTGTTGTGAAAAAGCAGCAGCTTTCTTGGAAACATTAGTTGGAACCGAATTGTTTCGATTCTCGTCCCTTTTCTCCGGTCTTGACTCTTGAATTTTGAGTGTGTTCAAAACTCCAACCTCACTGCTAATTGTGGGTAATTAGGAGTTGCACCATATTTTCAAATACGATTGAACAACGGTTATTCGCTTCGATTGCCAGGGGATTTCTGAGGCCAAACTGGGTTGCGAAGAATTCGTTGCAAAACTCCTTGACCGAAGGTGGACATTGCTCAGCCCAGATACCAAAATCCAGCAGATAATGTCGTCTCCTAAGCGAATCGAAGACGAAGACGGGCCATTTAAGGAGAAGACCTGGTTTAACATTCCGAATCCATTATTGGGTGATAAAATCACAGACAAGAGTGGTCCAGACTCTTCATTCTATGTCGTCAGGGATGACTTGCTCCATCCTCTAATCAATGGCAATAAAGCGAGGAAGCTGGATGCAGTGCTTCCTCTTCTTGAGGATCACTCAGTGACCGATGTGGTAAGACCCATCTATGCAACTAAAGATTCATGTCTGTGTTTTTCCAGTACTGTATAGCTGGATGCATCTTTGGAATAATACCCTATTTGATTCTCTTTTTGGAGCATAATATTGTCAATGGATAGCATAACATGGATACGTTCTTCAGAATTTCGATTAAAGTATCTACGAGTTATCAAGTCAGTCATTCACCTTTATTATGCTTTTGCTGCTAGCCTCGTGCAATCCACTTCCGGGATTGTGGGATCCCCCTAAATTAATTTTTGACTTGCCCATTCAGATTCAATCATTTGTTAACCATGGAGTATGTCCATTCAATTCGCATGACATTCTGCTGGGACATTTTATAGGTGACATGCGGAGGATGTCAAAGTGCACATGCAGCAGCTGTTGGTATTTTCCTTCTTTTAGAAATAATCACATTTATGTATTCCTGGCAAAAAGATAGATCACATTGATGCTTGAATTAGACAAGCAGGTAGAAGTAGGGAGAAAAAAACACATTGGATTAGCTATGTCTGGAATTTCTCAACATTTTCGTGAAATAAGTCCCCCACTTTCTGGATCTTCTAAGTCTGTGTTGTAAGTCAATTCTTTTGGGATAGTAAAAGCGGAAAAACAAGTGAAATTAAGGGTAGTAATCTTTAATGAGTGTGCAAAAATGGTCTATCACGAGTCATCATTTCTTAACGATGTGCACATTGCAGCTGTTTCATGTGCAGAACGAGGACTAAGATCACATTTGCTTCTAAGAGGAGAGCAGCCTAATATTTTGACTGGATATAACCTGATTTCAACAATGTATGGAAATGTCAAATACGTGCCTAGGTCTGTTTATGCCAATAGAGAAGAAACTCTAAAGACCCATGCAAGTTCAGTGGCCGGTGCGGATGGATGCGTTCTTTCACTGACCAATATTCTTGAGGCTCCTTTGACTGAGCAAAATATTAGCTCTTACCATCCTATTCCAACTTCAATGAAAGACCAGAGAAGTTTAGGAAACTTCTCGAGGAAGGTCGTTATCATGAATGAAGGAGCAGGAGAATCTATAGCATTATTAGGTAACACCTTTGTGGACATAGACTTTTTGTTCCTGTCTGCATGTTTACTGGGTCCACTAATGTGCTTATCTATTGACACAAGCATACAGTAATTTGTGTTATTGTTGGTAAGAGATGCATCTGGGTTGATAGTAGTGACATATCTGGTGTCTCCTACATGCTGCAATGATTCGTATAAAGAAATCTGAAGGTGGTTTTAGGTGCATATATAAAATATATATTTTGTTGACGTGAGTTGATATTAGTTTAATCAATGACTGCATCCTGATTTTTGTCAAGTAAATGAGCGCCAATGTGATCGTTTGATTTCTTTGGGGGGCTTCAAATGATCATCCTGTCTTCTCTTTCCTTAGTAATTCAGATGATGATACTATTATATTTTCTCTTAGGCGTCATTCGCTTGGTACATCACTTATCTCAAAGTCACTTGTTCGGAAAAGAGAAAGCCATGAAATTTGTCGTAGATGCTGGTACAGGGACTACGGCTGTTGGTCTAGGACTTGGAGCCATATGTTATGGGTGTGTTTCATCTTGAATTATTTGTCTATTCTTGTTATCAAGCTAACTATTTCGATGATTGTATTAATTTTGAATAATCAATTTAAACCACGCTATTTGCATTTTGCCAAGTTGAGCCTCAATGAATGAGGTCAAGTGATGACTTATTCTTTCCTCTCCATCAGGCTCCCTTGGAAAATCACTGCTGTGATACTGGCTGATACACTTGATAACTACAGAGAAAGGGAGAGAAGGTTGATCTCTGACTTCAAGAGGCATTTCAGATTTGATCTTGATCACACCTTACGCGAAATTGACAGAGGAGTAGTGCACTGGGTGGATCGATATCATCCAAGAAAGTGAGTTTATCTCCCTCTATAACAGCTCCATTGGTTGTAGCAGATGCATTGCGATGAGACATATGGATGGTGCACATTTTTCAATCCCCTACACCCCACCTTCATTTAGTCATACTTGTGCGCTCGTAATGGTAAATGAGCTCATAACTTGCTTTGCCAATCAGTTAATCGTTCTGGGTTTTTTGCATTGTTTCAGTTCTGGATGTGGATGTCCTCGTCGTAAATTCAGTGCCATAATCCTTTGGTTGAACAGTTTGTATGAATCTCATGGAAAACATGATGCAAAATTGGGAGTAATTGTTTAAACTAAATGCCTTTTAGCAATGGTTACTCCTTCATTAAATATAATAACTGCCTTTTTTTTATCAATACTCAATAGTTGTTGTCTCGTTGACTATAAAAACTGCTTCTTTTAGTATAATATGGTAATTGACATTTAACTCAGCAGCCGTGTATCCATTGACTTTCACTCCATTATGTCTCTATAAACCTGGTTTTGAATCTTGCGCGCACTTTCAATGTTGACTATTTATGCTCATAATATTCTGGTTGTATCTCAGTCAACACCTTAGTTCGACTGATGTCGACATCGTCTTCATGTTTTCAGAAGACACTACTGTTTTTAAAAGATGCTTCTTTAGACATAGCATTTTTAGGCAATCTTCTTGTGATGGGGTATTTGTATCTGCAAAGTCATATGCATATTATTCTTTCTGGCTAAACCATGGCTAAATCAACATTGGCAAATCATAAATTCAAACCATTTTATGGCTATTCCTCACATGCGGGGCTGATGGCCCATATCCAGATTTTGCTGTTAGACTTTCTTGGGTGACAACTGATACTTTGCAGATTTTGATGCTAATTGTCTTCATAGATTCGGAAATGTAATTAAAGGCGAAGTAGAAGTATGCCAAGAGATCGCCCAGCAAACTGGTATTCTCGTGGATCCAGTTTACACTTTGGCAGCTTGGGAGCTGGCAAGTTTGCTTAGCGAAAAGGAAGCAAGAGATGACGCGGAGGTTGTGATGCTTCACACTGGTGGCACGCTTGGCATGTTTGGACTGGCGCAAAGGTATAGGTCCTATTTTCAGATGCTGAAAGATAGATAGTTGAGCTGTTGAATAGTAAAATATGGGTTGTAATTGTCCAATTGTTCTCACTAGTCTGGAATTTTTTTTTCTCATGGAAAGGTGAAAGCTTGATGGCAAAGTGTCAATGCATACACTTTCGTTCACAATTTTTGCCTGGAAATTCTTTTCTTTGCCAGCGCTTCGTTTTGCACATGTATATGTCGGTGGCATTTTATGAAAATTTCGTTGAATTACCCCACGGTTAATGCGAATAGGTTGCGTCTAATGTGGTTAATAACAGAATTGAAGTGGATGATCGCTGCTGTTGAACAGGCCTGATAAAAAAACAGGCAAAATAAAGGAATAAAGGCCTGTCAAACACATAAAAGTGAGTATACTGCTTAACCATGAAGAGGGAAAAAGAAGTGAGTATGCAGAACCATTATCGGAAAATCCACCGTAACCTCTCTGGTGTACAGTTATTGACTGAGTCATGATTCATGGAAGCGAGCATACACAATTTGGAGAATCCACTACACACCATCTCACTTCTTTCTTGATAACTAAACTGCAAAGTCCGGTGTATATTCGATCGAGTCTCATACTTCACGGAACTGAGTATACACAACTCTGCTACCTGTTTTTTATTAGGATGTTGAGTTTTTAAGGTAGCTAGCTTCTCCTGGCTTTAGAAATTGGTGAGGTATTGGCAGTTCATGTTTGGGAAGAGAGATGATAGGAAAGCACTGCATAGCCTTTCCCGCACCCGAGTGGCCGTTTTCTTTCAATCCCAGATTGGAGTTTGCGCATCGACAAAAATGCAGACCATGAAGATGAATGAGTAACCCAAAGTTACTACGTTCAAACCCTTTATTCGGCACAATGGATGCAGGAAATTTGATTACGAAGAGCTGCAGATCAACGCCACAGATCTAAACAAGCCTCCTCCCAACCTCTTTCTTATGGAAATTGTTTCTCGTTTCAGCCAAAACAATGCTTCTCATTATTATAATAGCGTAGTCGAAACTTGACATTCTTGATCACAGTGTTGCACGGTCTAACTTAGACCCCAAAAGAAATTTTATATAAAGAACTGGTGGGGGACCCGACATATAATTGAACTCTTAAAAAGCAACCTAGAACTCCACACCCAACTAGAAAATCAAAATAAAAAGGAAATAAATAAATAAATTTAGTGCCTCTTTCTTCAATTCCCAGCATGCTTAAATTGCAATACGATTCGCCACAGTAACAGAGCTAAGGGAAGCAGGACGTGCTGACTCACGCACCAAACGAGATTCATTTCAATTTTGCTTCTCCTCAATCGAACACCCACTACAATATTTATATCACATGCACACACTTAATAATTGAAAAGATAGATGGTAAATACCCTTTTGACCCAGGAATTGAGGTAATAAAGTAACAAAATAATAATAATAATAATAAAAGTGGGCCTCCTGAGAACAAGGGGGAAGCAAATGGGGATGGTCCCAAATGGTTCTTGTGCTTGCAAAACACTAGAGAAAAGAGCAACCTTTTTGAACTTGTCTTATTAGGCATGAGAGAGAGACCTGAAGTGGCAAATGTACGAGTGCTTGAAACCCAAAATGGAGGTTGTGCTGGTTCAGAAAGAGGAGGCCTCAAAGTGTCTTTCAGTCTCTGCCATGTCTCTGGCTCATGTTGGTTTTGGTGGACATCTTCAAGTGACCAGACAAATATTCTCCTGCCCTAAAAGAGAAGGGAATGAATGGGGGTAGATGGTGAGACTAACAGTAAACAAAAAACTACACAGTACACAGTGTGGGTGAGCACTAGAGAATGAATGGGATGGGTAAGTGGCGTGGGAGCCTTTTTAGGATCAGAGGCTTTTGCTTTTGTGACATGCTTGTAACTATTTCTTTGTTTTTTTGTTTTAGTCCTTTTTGTTTGGTTCCAATGCTTATTGTTTTCAAAGTGTGGCACATTGAATTAACCAAAAATGAATGTGTTTTGGTAATGTCCTTGATCTGCATGTAAACCTTGGTGAAGTTTCTGCTAACCTCACACATGATGCTATTAAACTGACTAGGTTAAGTTTCTGCTAACCTCACATATGATGCTATTAAACTGACTCAGCGGATGACTAGTGCCATATTATGCATTGGTGTGTCAGGAGAGATGTCAATAAATGAATTTATACTCCTCCAAATCATTAACTTACCTAATTGAAATCACATTCGCTAAAAACTTAAATAAATGAGGCATAAGTCGAGACAATTGGTGCAATTAACTCCTTTTTGAATTTTTTCCATGAGAATTATACGCGCTCCAGAATATCCAATTTGAACCATTGTTACTCGGTAGTATCACCGACAACTCAAAATCATAGTTCAGTAGAAACACATCTCACTTTTCATCCAATAACTGCTTTCATATTTCTCTTTTCATTAAAAAAATCTACCTCACTCTGATTAAAAAAAGTGAGGAATGAAAGTGGTCGTGGGGTAAAAGTAGGCATGGTTATGGTACGCTTCTCGTTTTCTATTCATTTTTTCCAAGTGACAATGCCTTATCTGGTTAAGCATGCATGACAAAATCCCCTCCCTGTCATATATATGTGAACATGCTTAGGAAAGAACAGCATCAGAAAGGCTAGCTACAGTCAAGACCCTGCAGCACCCGCAATGCAAATGGAATAATGTCTAGTCTTATTGGAACAATGTGCACACAGCCCTCCTTAAAAAGAGGGAGTGAAACGGGCTTGAGAAAAGAAAACATCCCTTTCACTCACTTTTCGTTAGCCGTAGAAAAGTGGGGGATCTTACTTTCTTATTCACATGCGATGACCCCGTTTGTATCATGTGGAGCAAATGGGGGACACAGTGTATCAAAACCTAGGAGGAGGTCTAGTCTACATAAATAGTTTTGGCTATCGACCATATAAAAAAATAATAACTTTAGGGTTTTGGAAGGAAACCTGACAAGCCAGAATCATTCAATGGAGAGAAGACAAGTTTATTATTGCGAGCTTTATGATGTTATCCCACTTTGTTCATTGATGATTACACAACCAAAAGCACATTGCCAAAATTCCATGATTATGTCTTACATCATGCATCAACGAGGCGGCTTTTCATTAGTTTCTCATGACGAGGGATTAAACATGATTCACAGCAGCTCGTGTGGTCTTTAAAGGCAACCCGCTTTTTCATCTGAAGATTAGTGCACTCAATGGAATAATAACGTTTCAGGATGTACAGTTGATGTATGATACGTCGCGTACTAAACAGAATTGTGATCGGTATATACTTTGACCCTGTTACTGTCGAGTTATACCTCCGTGTCGCGAAGATCCGGATGAGGGATCGGTTCGCATACCTTGTTTGTAGTTAAATAGGTTGTGAAGGGTAGCTTAAGCGATTGGTCATCTTCTTTCATGTTTTCCATACTTAAATGTGCATATATATATATATATATATATATATGTAGTTATTGCGATCGCTTATGTCTCTCTCAGTTAAGTGTGCCCTGAAGAAGAAAGTTGAAGATGTTAGAGAAAGATGCATAATTTGTAGTCTTGTCTCGAGATTCTCACTCTCACAAAGAGACGATAGGACGAAGAAATCTTGAGCATTGTGGGATTAGAAACGCCTAAAGCAAGCAAAGTCGATTGAGAAGGCTCAAAACGTATAATAGAGAAAGTAAATGGACGAGCGAAATGCATGGAATGGGACACAACAGCTTTCTCTAATATTATCGTATATCTTGTGTGTGCGCACTAGTGTGTCCTAAAAGTTCTACATATTGCAAAACCATGTGTTGAGTCATATTCTTTGAGAAAATACTAATAGAATGCTTCTACTTTCAAAACTACTAGTTTGCTACTTCACATTAGTAAATTCATTCATTTATTTATGAATTTGTCATTACCCTTTCCAAAATGCTCCTGCCGATTTTCTAGAACATCCAAACCCTAATCAACAAATCGCAATCTCATCACCCTACCTCAACCATCACAAACAATCGTATGCCGTGACTTAACTGCTCACTATTGGAATATTTAAATATTAAAACGCACTTTCATCCAACAGTTTTAAGCTGTTGGCAGTGATCCCACAAAATTTTTATCTAACATCAAAATATGAGGTCTTGAGTTCAAATTTTTTCAAACCCATTTTTTGCTTTCCTTCCTATATATATCCGTGCTTATTTTTAGGTCAAAATCCAATCCATGTGTATGGGGGAGTATTAGAATATTCAAATATTGAACCAAACTTTCGTCTAACAGCTTAAGTTATTATAACAATTGGCAATAATCTCACAAAATGTTACACTCGCTACTTGTTACACTGCCGAGGCCAAGGTCCACCGCTCGCGACATCATGACAAGCTACGACGTCCCACCACAAAGAGCAAGATCGTCCTTGCTCCTACTAGACCTTCTCTCTCCGGTCGTCCTCAACTCCCCTCTCACAAGAAAGACGGTGCACCACCACACCTAGGTGGCCTCAATCTACGATTGTTCATGGTGTTGCAACCTCGGAAAAGGCCACGGAGGCTAGCGGCAACCTTGTCGAGGTTGCCATAGTTTTCCATGGGCATGATGACTTCGATTAAGGTTTCCCATGCTTGTGTCACGAGCCAACAGATTCTTGATCGCGAAATAGCCCGTATAGCGCCTGGAGAGCCGAGAACATCGAGCTAGCCTTTCTTCTAAAGATTGTTCCTAAAAACGATATGGCAATTCGCATCCTATACCAGATTGTACCACGCTCAGTTTAGCTCAGGGATTTAGTCTCTCGAGCGAGCCATACATAACACTTTAATAAAATAATTGATTTCGGCCTGTCATGACCTCATCAAGAAAGTGGCATTAGCTCCAGACCATTTTGTATATGAGAGGCCAACTCTGTCTTCATAACTCCTTAGAGTTATAACCATTTTATCATAGAACTCCTAGTACAAACACCCTAACTCTACTCCCACAAACCTATCCTTTTGCATTAGTCACTCTTCAACTCGATGCCACAAAGCTCCACTCTTTAGCTCGCAAGGGTACGGGAGAATTCGGTCCATGACATTGGTTGGTTTTCCGTGTACAAATTGGTCAATAGCTAATGACTCTCTTCTGATGAGACCATGACAGGCCGAAACCAATCGTTGTACTGAAGTGTTCAGCATGTCTTGCTTGAGGGACTAGATACTCGAGCTAAACTAGGCGTGATACAATCCGTTATGAGGATGTGATTCGTCATACTATTTTTAGAAATAATTTTTGGAAGGAAGGCTCTTCTAATCACCAGACGCCACACGGGCTATTCCATGATCAATAATTTATCGGCCCGTGACACTTGCGTGACCTCCAATCGAGGTCGCCCATGTTGTTGCAACAACGATTTGAAGCTGCGGCAACCATGGCGACTCTCTCCAAGGTTGTCGTTGTCGTCCAACGGGAGAGATAGAGAGTGAGAGTCAAGGAGAATCGAGATCATTGAGCAACAAAAGTGAGGGCTCGACCTGGGGGGAAAGACGAGAAGTTGAATGTATGGATGGCGTGAGACTAGGGGTTATGGGACCTTCACAACATTTTCTGTACTTTCCGTATTAATCATCTTGATTTTGCGCCTGGCGTAAACGATGCTAGGTCAATGGAAAACAGAAGTGCGAGCTCGCTTGAAATTTCGACAGATTTAACTTGGAATCATGCAAAGAGAAGGGAAGTGAAGCAGTAATAGAGGAGAGGAAATCGTAATCAAGACAATCGAAATGAGGTAAGATCCAATGACTATTCTTTTGCAACAAAGGCTTATGAAACCAGTGCCATTTGGTAGCATTGATACCATCTTAAACCGATTGGACTCTTTTGAAATTTTGAGTTATCAGGGTGAATCGTATTTCCTGTACCATCTACCGTGAATCATCGAAGCTGGGGGGAGGGATGCCATCGGAAGCTGAGTGCTATAAATAGCTCATTCTTGTAAACCATGAATTTAATATTTTCTATCTGGAACATTGTACCGACGGGACAATAGATGTGATGTTTACGTACCTAAAGCCTGTTTCATCGTGCTTAATATATTAGAAAATGAGTTGCATTCCTTCCACATTTTCAATGTTCATAAAAAGAAATCACCGGTGGAGGTGTAAAGTTAGAGGCGCGGGACCAACCCTTTTTCTTTTGGCCGTCAAATGTCTCGTCAATGCCCTAATGCACGAACGTGAAAATTTTAGTCACTTCCACCGCATAAGTCGGATTCTCCGTGTTTTTTATACATTCATAATACGATCTCCCTCCATTAAATAATTTAAATTTTTATATTAAATTTTCCAACGTGATATCAAAACCAATGCTATCATTTTTGCATATGTACGTCCACCTCCCATCGATTAAATTTCACGCGTCGCTCCTAATCCGACTTATACGTGAGAGGGAGATATTGTAATATTGCCCCACATCTCTCGACAACGGATCCTATATACTTTTTATATTCGTGCAATCTCCATCCACTTGCCTAACAATTTAGGCTTTTGGAACGAATTTAACCCCCTCAATATCAAGCACATCGCTAGATACTTCCTTTTGTGATTTTTTCCGAATGCAAAAGAACAGGCGTGTCATAACAAGGACCGATTCGAATCCAGAACCTCCGTTCCGATGCCAAGTCAGGCAAATCGTTCCCCCAGAAAGCCAAGACGGGTCCAGAGAAATAGAGCGACGATTCACGACGATCGAATCCCTCTATCGCCATACGGTTTCCGAGGTCAATTTCGGGCAAAGCACATCCTCTGTTCCACGTGATGGTCGAAACGGAACACCCACGAAACTAATGTCCTTTTGGGGGCGTGAGGAGGACGGGGAGGACGTGGCGAAGTGAGAGACAGAGGCATGCGCCAAGTACAAACTCGAAAGCATGTGTGATGCGCATTAAATTACTGCGATTGAGGAGGTGGCGTCGTGGTGGCGGGCTTTGGAAATCTCGCATTGCAAAACACGCTGGACCTTCGAGACCGATGTGTGAACTTCGGTGCACGTGTGCCGGCCGGTCATTACTCGATCTGTGCATCGCATGGTCTCTCCCTCGGGTTTTAAACTATAATGTCACGATTCCTCTCTCCCTTTGGCGGGAGCCAAGACATATGTGCAATGGAACCCGAGGAAACAGGCTTTGCTTTGTGCCTTCCGTTTCCAAAAGGTCGCGCCGGACGCTTGGAACCCAAGAAAAGAGGCTTTGCTTTTATGCCCTTCCATTTCAAAAGATCGCGTGAACAAGTGTCTCGGAGATACTTTGTTAAATGTACTTGGTGAGACGGTGTTTGATCGTTGAAGTATCGTCTGTGCAACTCGTGAGAAAGGTCGGTGAGCGATGTCCGAGCCCCACGTTGGATGGGGGAAGATGTGCAACTTAATTCGTAACTGCGGCCTCTCATCCCTTGACGGGCGATGACTTTTAGCAGTCACATTTGTATACATGAGTTGGGTCATCACAAATCTAAACATGAATCTCTCTAGTAGATGTATGGTTCGATATCAGGCTGTGTCCCAAGCATTGAATTTGGGTGCGAAGTGATTGGGCGAGGAGGGGCGGGGGGGCAGAGCTCGGAGGTGTGACTCTTGCTGGGCTTCGTTGATGGCAAAAGGGCAAGAAAGGGGAAGTATCATGAGGCAATCCGAAACCGACACAAAATAGGATGTCAATTCTATAAGTTCAAATTTTGTGACAGCCCATGCCCGCATCAAATGAGAGAGGACTTACCGCTTGATTTACAACTACAATTCACTTTCAAGTGTTTGACATTTTGAACGGTCACACCTGAGCAATCCTTTGAGCGTTTGATCCATGTGGAATCGGTCTAACGTGGTTGTGTAGTGCATTGAAAATCACAATCATGAGATAGTACCTTTAAAAGCAAGCAAAAAAATTAATAAAACACTTAGACTCTACCTATTGAAAAAAGTATGAAAAAAGTCATAAACATTTTATATTTATGCTAATTTAATTTTAAATCATTTTTTTGATGCAAATTCAATTCTAAACCTTTTGCATTGATGCCAATTGAGTCATAAACCTTTTTTTGGTACTAATTCAGTCCTAAACCTTTTGCATTTGTCCCAATTCAGTCCTAAACCATTTTTTTTGTTCCAATTTAGTCCTAAACATTTTGCATTTGTGCCAATTCAGTCCTAAACCATTTTTTAGTTCCAATTCAGTCCTAAACCATTTTTTTTGTTCCAATTCAGTCCTAAACATTTTGCATTTGTACTAATTCAGTCCTAAACCTTTTGCGAAGCACTAAATTGACACCAATGTAAAGTTTTATGACTGAATTAACACAAAAAAAAGGTTTATAAATAAATTGGCACCAATGCAAAATGTTTAGAACTTTTTTGACACTTTTCTCCTATCTATTTCGCTGAAAATAAATGATTTGAAAAATATATTCCTAAAAATGTTCGCTCGTATCGCTTATAAAGATGAATGAACAAAAACTATTTTCATCATTTAAGAAAATGTTTGGACATAATTTTTTTCAATAATTAAAACATTTTTTGTTAACTAGTTAATTCAAGTGATGTGAGATGTTTTGTGGAAAATGAATTATTTAGAAAATAATTTCCAAAAAATAATCGCTCGTATTGCTTACAAAAATGAACAAACGAAAACTATTTTTATCGCTTACGAAAATGTTTGGACATAAATTGTTATCGATAATGAAAATAATTTTTCATTAATTAATCATTTGAAGCAACAAAAGGGGCCAATTTTTAGAAAGATATTTTTCAAATCATTGATTTTTCACAAAACATACAGAACCTTAATGCGACAGTGATGAATCATCGGGAGATAAAAGCACTAGGTTCGGTCGAAACAATGCTCGTGTCGGGCACGCTTGAAATGTAATGGCTGTCGATCTCAGAAAATGGATAATTCTATGAAAGAAGTGGATGAAATGATGCGTTATTTTTAATTGCTTTTTATTATTTAGCACACGGATAATTTCGAAAGATGGATTTATTTATTTATTTATTTTTCCATTTGAAGGGCGATATTGAAAAACAAAATTTTGGAAAAGTGTGGGAAAAGAGCAATTTCCAAAAAACTCTGGACCTTTTTCCTTCTTTTTTCGTGTGTCCTTTCTTTTGCCGGGAGCACCTGGGGTCCTAAGATCACACGACATTCCCACGACGCCACGTGTTATGTGTGGCCCACAACCCTCCTCAGACGAAAATAGCCCTTCCAACTTCCGGGGGCCCCCCGCGCGGGGCGTTTGGGCATAACCGTAATTTCGCGCGCGGAGGCGTTGGATGGGGCAAAAAGGACATTTGCTCAGCGCAACTCTGGCTTTCAAGAGGGCAGCCGAAGTGGGAAAAAGGCAAACGGAATGGAAAAAAATGATTGTAAGCATTATGCTGTATTCCATTTGCTAAAATGCCATGTATCAATGAAGGATGAATACCCAAAAAAAAAAAAAAAACCCCTCCGCATACGCCACATTTAGTCCAAATCAATCGTTTTCCCGGATCGGTACACCCCCGCCACATTTAATCCCCGAACTGATTTCGGCGCCATGAAAAATCACAAGACCGGTGCGGCCGTGCAACATTTACCGTAATTTCGCCCTCGGATACCGGTAGATTTGTCATAGCCGAAATGGTTTGGGATTTTTCGCGGCGCGGAAATTAGTCCGGGGCGGATGCGAAGCGGGTATACCGGCTTGGGATCATTAGCGGTATTAGCCCTATTGATAGTAGCGCTTCGGTGCACTTACCAGTCGAATCCATACATTCCTCCTACATTCCTCCGTCTCCCCGCAGACAAGACTCCCCTCCGAGCAAAGTATGCTATCGATCAGGTCACGGATCCTACATAGCCAGTGTACAAATTGCGCACGTGCGCGATACTCCACGTAAGGCGAAGCAAAACGCTATCCCGGATCAGATATGGAAGGAAATACGACCCCTTCTGCTCGACCCATCGAGCAACGAGAGAAAACACCCCCGTTTGTTAAAGGAAAAGAATCGGGTCGCGTTGCTCTTTATAAGGGATAGTTTTTACGAGAAAATTAAAAACCCCATGTGATTTTGGCGTTCTTTGTTGACGAGGGAAGGGCGGCGGGGGCAGGGGGAATGAGAGGAGGATCTATTGCATATAATCTTTAAAGGGGGGGGACATGGCTTGATGGTCTTTGGTGATGGGGAAAAAAAATTTTGGAACATCGTCATCGAGTTGGGGTCTTGGTCCGAGGGGTAAAGGCCATATCTCGTCAAAGCTTTCCCCTCGTTCTCGTGCTGCTCCTGCGCACTTTTTAGCACCACCACCACCACCACCACTGTACTGAAAACTTTTTGAGGCGACACTGCTTCGGTTAGAGAGCAAGAAGAACACACAGGCGCAGGCAGAGAGAGAGAGAAGAGAGAAGAGTCGCCGTCGTTCTATTACTTGGGAAAGATCACTGGAGCTCGAGGCATGGAATTACATGGAGTGCCCGTCTCGTGAGAAGCCCTTCCCCCCTCCTCCCTCCCCCCCGGTCCGACCCACCGCCGGAACCGACGACCCGTTTGTTCGCTAGGAGCGACGCTTCGTGATGGCGGAGACCGGCGTCGTCCGGTTCCACGGCAACCTTGACCCGGCGGCCCAAGAGTTCCGTCCGGCGAGGAACCCTAATAGCCCAACCTTCTTCGCGCCGCCGCCGCCTCCGCTGCCGGCGCAGCAGCTCTACTACCCGCCGCCGTACGAGGTCCGGGTCGTGCCCTTCCAGTACCACCACCACCACCAGCAGCCCCCCGCGCCGATGCCGCCTCCCCCGGCGGCGGCGGCCTCCGTGGCCCCGCCGGTGCCGCCGCCCTCCCCGACGGCGACGCGGGCGCTGGCGCTGTGCCCGGTGCCGGGGGACGCGAGCGAGTCGTGGGTGCGGCGGGAATTGGAGGTGTTCGGGGACGTGAGGGCGGTGCAGATGGAGCGGGCCCGCCGCGACGGGGTCGTGACGGTCCACTTCTACGACCTGCGGCACGCGAAGCGGGCGCTGAGGGCCATCCGGGAGCAGCATATGCAGCGGCAGTGCCGCCTCCGGGACCACTACGGCGCGCCCCCCGCCGCGCCCGCCGAGGACCCCTGCTGCCGCGGCGGCGGCGGGGCGCCTCCGCCGGCGGGGGGGCCGGCGTTGTGGGCCCAGTTCGTGATCCCGGCCGTCCACGCCATTCCGGAGGGGCAGAACCAGGGCACCATCGTGGTCTTCAATTTGGACCCGGACGTGTCCGCGGCCAGCTTGCGAGAGCTCTTCGAGCCATTTGGTATCCACCAAAGCATGTCTTAACGAATGCGATTTTCTCTTTCGCTTCTTTGTGGTTATAGATCAAATCCATCGTCTTTGCATGAAAAGTCTTTGCTATGATCGAGTTCTTCGTATTCTTGGTGGGGGCTGCTGCTTCGGTTCAGATGGGTGCGCTTTCTTTCTTTGTGGGGTAAAGTGGGGCTTAAAGCTGGGAGACTCGAGCGTTCTTTCTCTTCTCCTTTTCTTCTCCTTTCATTCGACGATGCGTCTCTTTCCTTGCTCCCTTTTCGTGCCTTATCCCGAATTCCTCCCTCGTTTTTGCATGGTCAAGACCTCTTTTGATGATTTCGTGCAGGTCCGGTGAAGGAGCTGAGAGAGACTCCCTTCAAGAAGCACCAACGGTTCGTGGAATTCTACGACGTCCGAGACGCCGCCAAGGCGCTGGCCCAGATGAACGGCAAGGAGATCCACGGCAAGAACGTCGTCATCGAATTCAGCCGCCCCGGCGGCTACAACCGCAAGTTCCTGCTCGACCCCGCCGCCAGTCCGACCCCTTTCGCTCACAATTCGTCGTTCCTCTATAACCCCCCGGCGGCCTCCTACCATGCCAAAATTCCGAAGAATTCGCCGCCGCCGCACCCCCCTCCCCCTCCTCCGCCCGTGCCGTTGCTGCACCGAGTGGCCGCCGCTCCCCCCGGGCTGCGAATCCTGCAACCCAACCAGCCCACCAAGAAACTACTAATGGGTCCTGGCGAAGCGAGCCCTACCTCGGAGAAGAGCTCGGAAGTCGAGGCGTCGATGAGCCGCTTGAGTTTGAGCGGCGGCGATGCTCATGGAAGTGAGAGAGCGGAAGGAGAGTATTGCAACAAAGGGAGCGTTGTTAGGAAGGGTGCCAAGAAGAGGCACGGCAATAGCATTAGGCAGCAATCGCAGTCGTGTAGGAATAGCAGCAGCAGCGGTAGTGGAAGGCCATGGAAGAGCAACAAGCAAGGCAGGCACAGGCTCGATTCGCGGTTCGTCATTAGCGAGGAGGACGACGCGGTGGCCGAGGCGAGTTCTGGCGACTCCAGGACCACCGTCATGATCAAGAACATACCCAACAAGTACAGGTGAACAAGGAGGAGGGTCGTTCCCGTTCTCGTTCTCGTTTTCGTTCTTCATCATACATGCTATTTTGGGGAATAAATTCGTCTTCTTCCTCTTTATTTTATTATTAAAATCTGCAATTGTTTAATGTCGGGCACAGTCAGAAGCTGCTGTTGAACATGCTGGACAACCACTGTATTCACTGCAACGAGCAGATTGGAGAAGACCACTGCGAGGACGACGACGATCGCCAGCCGCTGTCCGCATACGATTTCGTCTATCTCCCCATTGATTTCAAGTGATTATCTGAACATAAAGGGTCGCAAAACCCAACTTGGTTCCTTCTTTTCCTACTTTTGATTCTATTCGGGGCTTGAATTGCTGATGTTGGGATTGATCTTTCTCGCATTTGGACAGCAACAAGTGCAACGTAGGGTACGGGTTCGTGAACATGACGACGCCGCAGGCGGCGAGGCGGCTCTACAAGGCCTTCCATCTCCGCCACTGGGAGGTCTTCAACTCCAGGAAAATCTGCGAAGTCACCTACGCGAGAATCCAGGTATGACAAGCTCTCGTTTTTATTGAGAATCTCGTCTAAGACTTGAGTCCAGTAGCGATTATAGCACGATGGGGATTCAAGCGGGGGCTCAGATAGCAAAAGAGAACTTCCGCCTCTCTGAATGAATCCCCGCAAAAGCGAAAAAGACGGAAAAATGAAGCATTGGGTTTTGTGGGGTTGGAAGGGTTTGGAGGCGCTGAAGGAGCACTTCAAGAACTCCAAGTTCCCTAGCGAGGCGGAGCACTACCTGCCGGTGGTGTTCTCGCCGCCGCGCGACGGGAGTCGGCTGACGGAGCCGCTCCCCGCGGCGGGGCAGCAGCAGCAGCACCGGCGGCGGCGGCACGAGGAGGGGGACGACGAGCGCAGCGATGACGAGGAGGACAATGAGATGGGCGGCGGAGACGGAGGGCCGGGGATCGACGGGCATGACGTCTGCTGCAGCAGCAGCAGCAGCGGCGGCGGCGGCAGCGGGGAAGAAGGGGAGGGGACGGGGGGCGGCGGCGGCGGGTGCAGAGTGGGGAGGGGCAGTCAAGGCTCGAGCGGCGGCGATAATGGTGATGGTGATGGTGACAAAGAGAAGAATTGAATGCCGTGTCGCGTCCCTTCGCTCCCCTTTGGTTCGGTTTTCGCGCGCAGAGAGAGAGAGAGAGAGAAGGAGGAACGCGAAGCGTCACGCAGCGCAGAGCGTGCGGGGCACCGCCCAATGGGCGGTCGTCGAGCTCTGCGCCAGTAGCCCCACCGTCGCACAGCTCCTCCTCCTCCTCCCTCCTCCCCCTACGACTCTCTCTCTTCTCTCTCTCTCTTCTGGTTTCAGTATGTGCATGGCTCCTTTTTTTTTTTTTTGGGTGCTTTTCTCCTTTCTGATTTCCTCTGTGGAATCCGCGGTGACGTTTGCTTTATTTCGTCAGGAAATAATTTGTTTTTCTTCCCTCTGTTGTAATAGCGTTGTTCATTTTTTTGGAGTAATTTTGTCATTTCGATAGGGTGTGAATTATTTCATTTGTTTTGGAAATGTGGAAGGTGCATTCTGGGGAAAGATCCGAACGAACTTTGTTTTCCCTCCTCTTTCTCGGGGGTGTTTAAAATGGAAGTGCAGCAATTAAGGATATGTTTACTAAGCTACTCGGGCTCGATTCCTAGGTTTCACGAAATCGAAGTCGAGCTCGAATATCTCGATCGTGTAAATCCCGGTTGGAGCCCGGATTCGAAGGTATTTAGCTGCTGAGGTTTCACTCTGTGTTCGTTCAACGGGCATGGTAAAGATATGCAATGTATTGATCATCTTCTAAAAGTTTAAGCTTTTGGAATAAATTGTCATGCATTCAACTGAAATGGTGGGGATATGAGAGATTGACCGTTTAATGATTGACCTTAAGCTCAATTCGGCGAATCGCTGGCTTAGGGTTGTAATCGCATTGAGTTTCCTCCCTTGTAAATCATGGCTTCGATCGTGTGAGGTTCACATGCCCGGTATTCGATCATTCGCATGCCCGGTATTCGATCATTCAATCAACTTGTCACATATGGAAGAAATTTTTAGGATGTTACAGATAGCTGTTTAAGTTGTTCTTTAATAGCTTAAACTTTTAGGGAATTGGTAACGCATATGCTTAATTTCAAATGTAATAGGAAAGTGACTGGTGTTTCATGTCTTTCTTTTGCCCTAGTGTTCATGTCTATTTACTCATTAATCATTGAGACACATAATAGAATCGAATTTTCATTTATGACCTCTATATTTTGTTGCATTGTACAATCAAATCATTCAAGTGAGATTGGAAATCTATTGCAAACGATGCACTCTAAATATCCGGCATACACTTGCATCGACGTGGCGCCCAGTTAGCACTGCATCGACGCCATGCCAACACTTGCTAAAAAAAAATACCCGAAATTGCAGTCTTTTCGAAATATGCATGTGCGCGTGCGCGCGTATGTATGGTGGATCAACTATCGTTTTCCCATGCTCCGACAGAGGGCCGTCAGCCTTGAGTCGCGAGGGTAGCGGCTAGGGCTCATGAACCCTCTCAAGTGACGGTGAGGGCTCACCGTCACCACAGATGAAGGCCTTAGTCGAAGCATAATTCCTCCTCCCCTTACCCCTTGGCCCCTTCACTCTCTCTCTCCCTCGAATTTTTTTCAATTTTCCATATCAGAATAATATTTGTTGGTATTAAACAAC
The DNA here is from genome assembly GCA_031216235.1 of Syzygium jambos. Classification (NCBI taxonomy): domain Eukaryota; kingdom Viridiplantae; phylum Streptophyta; class Magnoliopsida; order Myrtales; family Myrtaceae; genus Syzygium; species Syzygium jambos. The sequence goes on from CM062227.1 coordinate 12,661,801, forward strand.
AATTGATGGTCTAAGCGAGATGCTTCTCGCATGTGTCGCGCCATGCAATCTTTCGGTGAAATACATGAGATGCCACATCGGACGTTTGTTGAAAAAATCGGTTGAAAATTAGTCACAGTACATCAATTACAAGGAAATATATGTATTCTCATTACATTTGGCCCAAATCAAAATATAGTTCATTGGCTTGATTGCAAAATGTACCAAAGTTCATTATCCATCGGTCGAATTTACATAGTTCATCGGCCTCGACGGAACCGAGCCCAGCCGCCAGGGACTTGATCCTGAATGCCGGAAATCGAGAATCAATAGTAGAGTTTTCGCGTCCAAGTGTAAAGTTTTGGGTCCAACATCAATACTTGGTCATATTTTGAAATATGTTTTTCGAATTTTTAAAAAATGAAATTATTTTCTTAATTTAAATATAAAATTTTTATTGATTAGAAAAATATTTTATCGTTGGTTCATTTTTTTTTTTAGACGAGCAAACGAAGCTTAAATGCAGGTTTTCCAGGATGAGTACTCATCCATCTCGAAAAGCACAAATCGGAAAATAATGACGGAGACGGTGCGAAGTACGGAAGTAGGACTCATGGATAGGTACATCTAGTCGCCTGTCTCAATAATAAAGCGCATGGAAAATTGACATCGACATGATGTTGTTATAAAACTATAACAACGAGTTTATCTCAATATATCGTTGCCTGTCCAAAAAAATATTTAGAGAAAAAAGTGACTGAGATTCCGTTTAATTTACAAAAATAAATTATTAAAAAATATATTTTTTTAAAATGATCATTTACATCACTTATAAAAATAACCGAATGAAAAATATTTAGAAATAAATTATTGTTGGTAATGGAAATGTTTTTCATTGATTAAATATTTTAAGCGATAGAAGCGATTAGTTTAGAAAAATGTTTTCCAAATAATATATTTTTTGTGAAACAAACGGAGCCTGCATGTGACGGATTATCAGGAAGGGCAGCAGCGTCATTTTCGCCTTTTGTATGACTAAATTTGCCCTATTAGCTAAAGAGACAACATTGCTCTTAATCATCCAACCCCCATATGTATTCAATTTCCTTCTTTATCTAAATTTTTTAATTGTATATTGGGACTAGTTGCCATCATTTTGTATATCACGTCTTTCTTTCTTTCTTTTTTTAAAATTAATTGGGTATTACCATTCAAGAAATTTTCAAGAAACTTAGTTCTTTGCCATGCTGTCGAGCAAATTTATGGATTGATCATCAATTGAAAAGTCCATAAATGAGCAACTTTTTACCATGTCAAATATTGATGAACTTTTTATTTTTATTGTGCATATCACTGGCTAACTTTTTTCTTAGCAGTTGTCTTTTATGCACAAATGGCAGGTTATAGACTTGCCTAAATAAAATCACAAATACATTCCCCAATACGAAAATTGAAAAGATGAAATTTAATTTAATCAAACCTTTTGCATAAAAGAAGAAAAAGTAAAAAAAAAAGCCGATTAAATTTTTCTAATTTTGGATTGACAAAAATTAATATTATCCATGGAATGTTTATGAAAATCTATCAATGTGCCTCGGTATGCAGAATATTTTTTAAGTCTTTCTTTTTAGTGTATTTTAATATACCCTTATAATTTCTTACGTATTCTGTGTAAAAGTGTCTCATTGACGGCAGAAAAAAGAATCATCAATTCTCTGAGATTAGATATTTTTTCCTGAGATTAATCAAATAACAAATTCACCGAAAAGTGAACTTTTGAGGTAGAAGTGACGAAAAATTTAATAAGTTGCGAGAAGTATAATGGTAAAAAAGAGGTTAATTTTTTTTTATTTCTAAGTAGCAATAAGTTTAAAGTCTGAAGGAAACCCACAACAAGAAAATGTGTGAATTAGGGAATACTGTACAAAAGTAAAAACCATCAATGGCGATTTTGTCTAAATATCGTGTGCATTTAGTCATATAAACAGTGGAACCAGCCCCGCCCTTTCAAGTAAATAATAAAGGAGTTTACTTCAAATATTTTGAACTTTAAAACAAACCTCATGTTAGACTAAAGCTGCAGGCATTAAAGAATTTCAAAAAAATTGGTATAAATCGAGTTTCATTACAATATCATAAAAAAAATAATTTGCTGGTATGCTTTATTTATATAAATTGGATGTGATACCATCAAATTTTGTGTATGTGAACATATTTGATATGTTATTTAGATACTGAATTAGCAAATAAATATAGAATGAGTAAAAGAGGTACTTTTATCTTAGAACGGCACAGTAAATGTACTAAACGCATTTAAACCATTTAACTAGGCTTCTTTACCTCCATAATCAATGGGGTTGGCTTAGTGGTTAAGGAGCGGACCTGCACGCGAATGCTATGCACGACACGGGTCTGCTCGATTCTCCGCCCCATCAAGTGCAAACAATCCCATGGCCGCTCATCCCGATTTCAACTTGCGCCTCATCCGGGTCACGAGGTCGGCGGGGCAGTCGGATCCACCCGAGACAAGCTTTCTCGTCGGCGAAAGGAGACCGGGTTCTCCGGTGCTAGTGGCACGGCATCATCTCCCATTCAAAAAATGCTTGCGAGAGAGAGAGAGAGACAGAGACGGACAGAGACGGAAAGCTTCGCAACTTGGGAGTGGTCCAATTAGCCTGGGAGTGGTCCTCCTCCTGCCGCTGCTGGCTGCCTGCTGCTGCTGCTGCCGCGAGTCGCTCGCAAAATCTTTGCTTCCAGTAAAGTAGAAGGGGAGCGCAGCATTTTGTCTCGACTCCTGAACGCGTAGGTCAAAGCAGCTCATGTCAGAGAGAGAGAGAGAGAGAGAGAGAGGGAGAAATTTAATGCCATGTTAGAGAAAATGTAGATAGACATAGGACATGGAAGTCTCCCACTGTTTTGGGGGCGTTTCGAAAGCCGCGTCAGCATCTCGACACCGATCATACGAGGTTGAGCCGAGGCTGTATATATAAAATAATTAATCATTAAATAACGTATTCATTTAATAGTTTAAATAATCTTATTAAATATCGTAATAGCCCATCCGAGGCATCAAGAATTTTTAAAATAACTGGTAGTGATCTCGCGAAATCTCGGGGAACGTGTGATCGGACCTCGTCCCGCTTCCCGGCACCGGGGAGGTCCACGCGTCGACACCCCAGGACATCGGGTGAAGAGGAGGAGCAGAGGGACGAGGGAAAGGTCACTGGGACTGACAAGAAAGGACCGGGGGGTGTCTGGGGTGACGAGTGCGGAAAAAGCTGTGGCGGGACAACTGTGAGGTGAGGGACAGCCGTGAGGGAGGGAGGGAGAGAGAGAGAGACAGAGGGAGTTTTTAGAGACAGATGGGGGAGCCCTAGACAGAGAACAATGACCAGCAAGAGCAAGATTTCCAAGCTAGCGACAGACAATGATACAAATAGCATTTTGAACTTTAATTTAATTGCGATTTCTAATTTTGGATACGTAATGTGAACGTGGTCCCCGAATTTTTAATTTATAAAATACATTCGCGAATTTTGGTTTTTAATGTTCATTATGATCCTTGAAATTTTCTACATCGTATATTTTACCAATAATTTACGGGCCATATCAAACAAATTCAAAGCCTACGGATGGCATTGTATTTTGAATAGAAGTTCTGGAACCATCCGTGCTATCACCCTTAATATTAATGTCTCGATTAAATCGCCTTTTCTACACTTAATAAATCTGATCTAATGATAAGAAAGCGATTAAATCATTAAGCCATGGAATCTTAGACGCTCCCCAAACATGATTTAGATAATAAACTTATTTTGATCACCCTCATTATTTATTGGAGAAGAAAAACGAAGGTGACGTTTTTTATGATATAGCTCGTTATATATTTTTACGCGGATTTTTTTTGTTAATAAATGCACTGTAGCACTTGCTAAATGCCCATATAATTGTTTTAACTTGGTTTATGCTTTCTTCTTTTAAAAATTCAAAACCTTTCTTCATTTTTTAAAATTTCACCCTCCATTTTCCTCACCTCCCCCCCCCCCTTTTCTCAAAGAAAAAATTCATATTAAAATGGTTAATGTCACGAAAAATCTCCAAATGGTATATGTGTGATAGATTTTCCCCAAATAAATTGTTGGGTCACCAAAAATCCCAAACTGATACACTCGTGATAAATTTACCCTATGTTAGCTTCTATCAAATTTTATCGTGAAATTACTAAACTGGATGATACGTGTCAATAATTCAATTAACATGGCAAGTCCATGTGGAAATCCATATTAGTTTGGAGTAAATTTATTACAGGCGTACCAATTTGAAATTTTTTGTGATATTAACTCATATTAAAACGACACTCAAATCTCAAACAATCAATACGAAAGTTGATACTAAAAGAAACAAAATCTAAAGAGAAAACCAATCATTTTCTACACCGTGAGAGAGTGAAATTCATGCTAATCTTTTACCCAAACAACTTTCATTCTTAGTTCATGACAAAAGTTAGTTTCCCATCTAATTTACATCGCGATCATCATTGTTGATCTAGATAATAATATAACCAAAAATTAGAGCCGAACCGTTCTAGCAATTTGTTTTTAGTTCTTACCACGTAAAAAAATTTCGTAACATGATGTTCAAATGTAGCTGTGTCGGTAATAAATAAACTCCTTTAGTCATTTGTAAACATTTTCCCATGGAGGCGAATGAAAAGGTAACGAGAGGGATGTGCGAGCATACGAGGACATGGATAAAAAGCGGGATTATATCAAGGAGAGGAGCACGCATGTCACGAACTCGGTAAGTGTTCATGTGTGTTTGTTTGAACGAAAGAACTTTTCACAAATTAGTTTATCGAATTCTCATACATTTGATTTGCTGAAGATGATTGGTCAATGAAAAAGAATTCCTACCTGAAAAAAGGGAAAACATTGATTTCCCTAAAAACATTTTCCTATATCATGAGATTTTCCTCCGAAACAAACACACCCTAAGTTTAATTTGAATCGGCGGATTTTACGAAACTTATTGGAATTCAAATAAGGGGTAATTACTCAAATGGTCCATGAACTTTACCTCAATATGTAATTTGATCCCTGAACTTTAATCTATTGTGCAATGTAAACTCTGAACTTTTAATTTATTCGGTGTGGTATATGAAAATTTGGTATATGTTTAATCTAGTCCTTGAATTATTATTTCCTTAAATTCAATCCAGTCCCTGGATTATGTAGTCTTTTCGGGGACTGAATTGAATATGTATTAAAAGTTTAATGACCCACATTTATATTATACATTTAATTAAAGTTCAAGAATCACATTAAATAAATTAAGAATTTATGGATCGGACTAGATACCGAGGCAAAATTCGAGAACTATATTTGTCATTTTGCCTTCAAACAAAGTTCACCATGCTTGATGGTTTAAATCCAAAAAACTTCAGAAAAGGCATAATGATTTCGTGCAGGCAGAGGAAGGAGATAGAGATGGAGAGATTAGCTGCGGAGATGGGGACATGGACTCCGCGTCGAAACGCATCAGGCCTTAAGTGATCACATATTCACACAGCCAGTTTTTATCTGAGCCCCGCGTAGACGCATCGGGGCATTTTAGGGTGATCACACATGCTCATGTCAGGCACGCATGCTCGCACATTCTCGTCTCGAGCCAATGCTCAGCAAGCGAAATGCGTGACCATGCAGTCTCGCTCTCGGGCAATCACATAATGCACAATGAGCATTCAATTTTACCGAGGCACATAATCATATAATGCCAAATCAACGTGCATCTCAACGTGCCCAATTGATAGAGATGAATAGATTAGCTGTGGAGATGGGGACATGGCGTAGGTGGCCTAGGCAAGGATAGGTTCGCAGGGCCTTCTTTCCTTTTCTCATGCATGTATGTATGGCGGGCATTTAAAGTCCCCTCTGCTCGCGGTTCATCTGGGGCTCCGTACGGACGGCCGGGGGCCAAACATTGCATTACAATACGATACGAAGGATGCTTCCGGATCACGGTGGGTCCCGGTTCTCGGCATCGGGTGGGGCCCGGCAGTCAAAGGCTTCTCCACGAGGGTCAAACGCTCCCCCCCCCCGGCCCCACCGCGGCCCCCACCGCGACGACGGGGTGCCACGTCAGCGGGCCCCACGTCTGACCTGGCAACCGTTGTGACGATGGGATTTGAGCTTTGCCCCCCCAAGGAGAGCAGAGAGGAGTCTTAACTGAACTGGTTCCCTCTGTTCACTCGTTCGTGTCCATAACATTCCTTTTCTCTCCACCTTTCTTTTCGGTCTAATTTCCTAAAACACCTCAACTTAAAGTCTCAAATCTGGTCCGAACTATTTTCTATTTTAGAAAAAATCCTAAACTTTAGGTCTAATCCCATATCTGCTCCAAACTTTTTTTTTTGTCTCAAAAAATACCTAAAACTTTAAGTTTAGTCCCAAATCTGTTCCGAATTTTGTTTTGTAGAAAAAATCGCCAAAATTCAATTTATTTTAAAAAATATACCCCCGTGATCCAATTTCCAAACCTGCCCCGTAAGCCACGTCAAGTTGGGACTAGATCACATGGGTATTATTTTTTAAAATAAATTGAAATTTGCTATTTTTTTTATACAAAACAAAATTCGGGGCAGATTTGGGATTAAATTTAAAGTTTGGGCTTTTTTCTGAGACAAAAAATAGTTCATGATAGAATTGGGATTGGACCTAAAGTTTGGATTTTTTTTTTAGATAAGAAAAGTTTGAGACAGATTTAAAATTTGACCTAAAGTTTGGAGTTTTTTAGGGAATTCACCCCTTTCTTTTTATGACAAATTACTTAAAACGACTCAAGCTTAGTCTTGCACTTTCGATTGTTATCCAAAAATCATGGGAAAAAAGTCACCAAAAACCTCAAACTATACTCGTCGTGTCACATTTATGCTGAACATTTTTCTGCGATTTTAAAATTTTCAAACTATACATACTGTGACACATTAAGCTCGAACATTTTCTTGCTTTGTACTTATGTAACACAATTATCTTTTATCAAGTTTCCGTAAGATTATTTTTTTCCCGCTTAAAACTTAAAACTCTCTCTGGTCTTTTCAATTTTCAAGGGCTTTTTACATCCTCTCTTAAAGAAGAACAACGAAGATGCATCCTCTCTTATTTTTTTTACCTCTAGCGTGTCCCACCGCCTCCCCCAAAGCCCCTAGCCGTTATATAAGCGATTATTCTTTTGAAAACATTTTTCCAAAATCATTCATTTCCCTCGGAAAGAAACGCATCCTAAACAGTCCATTTCTAATCTTCGATCGGCGATCGCTTGAGCGCGTCACGCCCGCCACCATCCGGCGAGGGGCATCTCGTGAGAGATACATTACTGCATAAATATCTCATTCGGTACTCTATATATATTAACATCGTTAAAAGAAAAAGGGGTGAGATTATGTAAATGGATATATGACGTCACGTTGAGGGTCGAGTGCCAATTTCTTCCGTTTTGTTTTTTTTCTTTTTCTCTTTTTTGTGGGGGGCGAGAAGAGACCGTGTATATCTCCGGGACAAGGGGGGATTCGTTCGTCCTTTTCCCGAGCGCGCGGCCGTGTCGTTCCGAGGTCAATGTTTTATACTTGCGTTGTCGTCGGGTTTCGATTTGAGGCGTCGGTGGGCGCATTCGCATCGTATTTCTCAATATACGTTTTTTTTTTCCCCCGTTTTTTTCTCCCCTCTCTCTCTCTCTCGCTTTGACCGGACGGTCAAAGGTTGGGCCCCACACCCGGTGGAAAAACTCGCGTGCCCTTTTCGGGCGGATCAAGGCCACACGGTTGGCCACTTGGGGACCATCTCCTTCCTTTCAATATTATTTATATATTTATATATATATATATATATCTTTTCTGTTTTATTTTCTTTTCTTTTTCCCTTACAAAAATAAACCCCACGTAAAGGTAGAGATTTCTTTTTCTTTTTGATATATGAAAGTGCAGAAATTATTAAAACCGAAAATCGACATGACCACGTGTCGGTTCGAGAGGGCTCCGGAAGGGACGATTTGGAAAAATATTTTTTTTTTCCAATTTTTGATCGTTTGTATTTGGTAAATGACACAGATAGTTTGTGAACTTTGACTCAATGTGTAATTTGATCCATGAACTTTTAATTTGTTCAATCCGATCCTTGAAATTTCGGTACGTGTTCAATTTAGTCCCCGAACTATATGAAAATGTTCAATGTAGCCCCTGAACAATCCGGTCCTCGAAATTTCGGTACGTATTCAATTTAGTCCCTGAAAGTTCAAGAACTACATTGAACATTTTCATATAGTTCAGAGACTAAATTGAACACGTAACGAAAGTTCAGAGACCATATTGAACAAATTAAAAGTTTATGGACCACATTGAAAAATAGGTTAAAGTTCAGGGATCAAATTACGCGTTACACTCATGAAATGTTCAAACATAAATTACCGTCGCTAACGAAAATATTTTTCACTGGCTAATTATTTTAAACGATACAAGCGATTATTATTTTTTTTTTGAATTTTTGTTTCAAAGCGAAACAAACAGCTTTAAGGGACTAAAGTTTGGAAAACTATACTTGAAATTATTAATTTTTTTTACGAAGGAAACGGATTAATTCGTTTTGTTTTTGTTGTCCACTGCTCTCCACTCCATGGACAACTGTCGAGTGCTGGCCCATTCCGTGTGTTGGTGGGCCTGCAGAGCTAGGCTTGCGAAAGATGCAGATGCAAGGCAACGTCGTGTGAACCGTGAACATGCATGGTGAGCTTTACAAAGCGAGAGAAGAGGAGGTAGAACATTAACAGATTCATATGTCGCTCCCTAATTATATCAGGGCTGGTGTTTGAACTCACCTGTCGCGTCTCTGCATGCTTTCGCATATGCCCGCGCGTTCTCCTCTTCAACTGACTGTTCATGCATGGACACGATTTAGTTTTCTTTGGGAACGCCCTTTCGGCTTTCGGCATGCGAAAGCGTTCAGAGGAAATGCCGAGAACTTCGTGCTTTTTCCGCGATAAGTGAAGGCTTTTCTCCGGAGGTTGCTTGCTTGGCTGGACAGGCTTGGATGTTTCTTTCGCGCAAGTTTGCCAAACATGTCTACAGACGCGTTTGGTGCAGCATTTTTCAAAGAGTTTTGGGCCTCCGTAGGTTATTGAACCAAACATGCTTGGCATGTAGGAGCTTCTTAAGAGGGAAAACGGCACACTTTAATTATTCTAAAACAACTCCATGTACCATGCATATATTTGAATAGACCTTCCTTCAATAAATTTTGTATGGTTTTACACCCCCATTCGTTGCGGTGAAGATAATTATCCAAAAGTTATAAACTTGTTGTACTTCGGACAATTTAGTTCTAGACCTTTCAATTGTGCTAATTTAATTATAAACCTTTTGGCGATTTGCCAATTTAATCCTTTTGGCCAATTCAAAAAGTGTCGATCAAAAATTAATAAAAATTTTAAAAATTGTCCACATTAGCTCTAACCATGCAACATAAGATGGCTGGTGTCAATGTCGACGATTTCTAGTTAAAAATTAAAATTGATCGAAAGAACTACATTGACAAATCGTCAAAACATACAAGTGCAAATATTTTTTTTTTCACTGGAAATACTTTTCAGTTGCCTTACCATTTTTAATCGTTCCGAACATCGAAAAGTTTAGAAAATATTTTCGTAGAAATTTTTTTCGAGAAAAGAAACACACCCACTGTAGTATTTTCTTTTCCTTTTTGTCAACTAGCCAAAAGGCACACACCTGTAATTTTTTTGGGTCAAAAGGCAGACGCTTGTATGCCTATGCAAAAATGGGAAAGATTTCAAGTTTCACATGCCGAATCTTTGAAAGATTAATCCAAACTTGCCATACGTGATCATTTTGTAAAATTTTATTACGAGGCCCCATTAGAATCTCTGTGCTTCAATTTCATTCTTTGGTCCATATACTCCATTAGGAGGTCCCATTAGAATCTCTGTGCTTCAAATTCATTCTTTGCTCCATATACTCCATTTTGGATACATTACAAGATAGTTGCCGGACTCCATTTGCTTTTTCTGCCGGATGGACCTTCGATTTCATACGAGCTGCAGAACTACTGAAAATCAAACCAAATCACCGAGTGTCAACCTTGTCATATTCTAATGAAACTGTCGTCTTGTGGCCTTATGTGCACTTTCCCAAAGATTCTTATTCCTTAAGCATGTCCATTATCCCTCACTTCAGAATGGGTCGAATCAAGAGCTGAGCTTTTCAATTGTTAAAAGCTCGAACTGAAACGATGTGCAATGACAAGGACATACTTATGTCGATGGACTTAAGCAAAACCACCATCTGCAAGAACCGAAGAAACATCCAGATGATGTCGGCTTAAATCAACGACGCGATGTCCGATTCGAACCAGTCTCGCAAGAGAAGTGTGTTCACTGAGAGACAAAGGCAGGGTGGCTGTTTCTCTAGCAAGTCACATAAGTTAGCAATATAAATTCATTGAACATGCGGAATCCTAATGCAGTATTGGATGGAAGCTGGCTTGTGATGAACTTCGAAAGGGGGAACCGAAACACGTGAGCCTGAGGATTTTACTGGGGTTTTAGCTGATGGGACGTGAACGCGGTCTCTTCCGATACACCGATGGCGTCGACAAGTTGTTGATTTTGCTTGGAGTAGCAGGTAGCGTAGGAGATGGGTTGATGACGCCGCTGACAATGCTCGTTCTGAGCGATGTCATCAACAAGTATGGAGGTGCTAGTGCTACCAACGCATTCGAGAATGCAACGGTGGATAAGGTATGTTTCATTGAGTAAACAAGCTTGATTCCTTTCTCCAAACTTCAAAGGCAGTTGTTTCGCGATGGCATTAATCGCATAAAGTATATTCTTTGGTTCGCGTAAAGTATGCAAAATGTCAATTTGTTACCGAGAGCAATCGCCCTAATGCAGCTAGAAGTTATATCTTCAACATTTTTGCGCGAGATTAGTGATCAGATATGCAATTCAGCTACTTAATAGATGGACAACTCAAGCTTTTACTGACAATTTGGCTGCTTATTACATGGACAGCACGCACTGAGACTACTCTATGTCGCAATGGGAGTTGGTGCATCGGCTTTTATCGGTAGGCGACTAACCTAAAATTTAAATCCTCAGTGAAGTATTTTCAAATCGGTTTTGCCGAATACGTAGTGTTTAGAAATAGGAAAGTGTATGCTTAATGAAATCATGGCAGTGTACAGGTGACTCAAATTTGATTTGTCATCGAGAGGATGTTTCAATGCACGTGTTTCCCTTTTTTGGCAGAGGGAATTTGTTGGACAAGGACCGCAGAGAGACAAACTTCTCGCATCCGCGTCGAGTACCTGAAATCAATCCTAAGACAGGAAGTCGGTTTTTTTGACAGGCAAGATGCTTCTTCTGCGACATTTCGAGTAGTGTCGACCATATCTTCCGATGCACATTCAATCCAAGATGTCATAGCCGAGAAAGTAATTCCGACTTTTATTTTGTATGCACAATCCCCGACTCTTCTCCTTATAGCATTAAATCTCACTCTCACTTCCAAACTCTTTTGCAGATCCCAAACAGCCTGGTCCACCTCTCGACATTCGTTTTCACGATTTTGGTCGCCTTCAAACTTTCCTGGCGACTAGCCCTCGCTGCTCTTCCATTTTCCCTCATGTTCATAATACCTGGTATTGGATTTGGGAAGCAACTAATGAACCTGGGGATGGGACTGAAAGAGTCCTATGCCGTCGCTGGTGGTATCGCTGAACAAGCGATCTCGTCAATCCGGACAATGTATTCTTATGTCGGGGAGAGTCAGACGCTAGTTGGGTTCAGCCGTGCTCTGCAGAGTACTCTGGAGCTCGGTATAAAGCAAGGCTTTGTGAAGGGCTTGATGTTAGGGAGCATGGGAATGATTTTTGCTGCTTGGGCATTCCAGGCTTGGGTCGGTAGTATTCTCGTCACTGAGAGAGGAGAAAGAGGCGGACCCGTTTTCATCGCCGGAATTTGCATCATCATGGGAGGATTGTGAGTTTCTTCTCATCTGATTGTGTATTTTCTCAGGCTTAGTATTCTTTTCGCGATGCCATCCAATTAAGTTTATGTAGTAGAACTAAAGCAGTAAAACTCAAGTAACTACTCGGATGTGATTGGACCGATGTGCAAGGCAAGCAATTATGCCACTCAAGTGATGTTTAGTGCATCAAAAGAGATATGGATGTCCGTCTAATTGCGCCAGAGACTTGTTACGCGACAGCGAAAGGTTTTGCAAATGAATGAACCTATCCGTGCTTTGAAAACAGTTCAGTTTTTCTAATCTAACGAGTCACAACTGGTTGCTTGAAAAACCCAGGTCATTCATGAACGTGCTCCCTAATCTCTCTTCTATCACTGACGCGATAGACGCTGCGTGTCGGATCTTCAAAATGATCGATCAGGTTCCAGATATCGACTCCGAAGAGAAAAAGGGAAAAGGTATAGCCAATTTTAGAGGAGAAATAGAATTTAAAGGAGTCGACTTCAGCTACCCCTCAAGGCCGGATAGTCTAGTCCTAGATGGATTTCATCTAAGAATACGAGCCGGCAGGACGGTAGGTTTGGTTGGGGGCAGCGGCTCGGGCAAGTCCACCATCATCTCTTTGCTGGAGCGGTTCTATGATCCGATTTGTGGAGACATTCTGCTTGATGGATGCAACATAAAGAATCTGCAGCTCAAGTGGTTGAGGTCCCAAATGGGTCTGGTTAATCAAGAGCCTGTTCTCTTTGCTACATCGATCAAGGAAAATATTGTTTTTGGCAAAGAAAGGGCCTCAATGGAAGATATCACAGAGGCCGCTAAGGCTGCGAATGCTCACGATTTCATTTCCAAATTGCCGGATGGATATGATACTCAGGTACTACAAAACTATTGCCTTCTCATTTCCGCTCAAATTTTGTCTTGAAAAGCATAGGTACTCCGGGAATGTTAAGGACTCACTAGAGTTTTTCTTTGTGCTTTCAGGTTGGACAATTAGGAGTGCAGTTGTCCGGCGGACAAAAGCAAAGGATTGCAATCGCAAGAGCTCTCATCAGAGACCCAAAAATCCTTCTATTAGACGAAGCCACGAGTGCATTGGATGCGCAATCGGAAAGAATAGTACAGGAAGCCCTGGACCAAGCTTTGGTTGGAAGGACGACGATCATTGTCGCTCATCGCCTCTCAACCATCCGTAGGGCTGATCTGATAGTGGTCATTCGATCGGGAAAGGTCGTAGAGTCGGGTTCTCATGATGACCTGATCAATATGAATAATGGTGAAGAGGGCATCTACGGTAAGATGGTGCAGCTACAAGAAGTGGCAAGCGAGAACGAAGCGCCTCCGAGTCCATTCTTTCAGACACACAATGCATATCATGGTACGATCATGACATACCAAAGTCCCCGAGCACTGAACAAGGTGAGGCCGAGCTGGTCAAATAGCCCCGCCTCCGTCTACAGCCCGGTGTTTTCTATCAGTTTGCCACCCTCCTTCCAAATGGATTCGTGGGATGATTTCAATGATAGCGACTCGGCAAAACATCCTCATCCTCAGTCTTCTCACTGGCGTTTGCTCAAGATGAACGGGCCAGAGTGGAGACAAGCAATACTAGGATGTTTAGGGGCTGCTGGCTTCGGAGCAATTCAGGCGGTTCATGCTTTTTGTTTGGGAACCGTCGTCTCCGTTTACTTCTTGGGAGATAATGCCGCCATCAAGTCCCAAACCAGGATCTATTGCTTCATCTTCTTAGGCCTTGCAGTTCTCAGCCTAATAGCCAACGTTCTTCAACATCAAAACTTTGCTATCGTAGGCGAGCGCTTGACTAAGAGGGTGCGGGAACAAATGCTAGAGAAAGTCCTCACTTTTGAGATCGGTTGGTTCGATCTAGATGAGAACACGAGCGCAGCAATATGCGCACGGCTAGCAACTGACGCGCACTTTGTACGTTCCCTAGTTGCCGACCGCGTGTCTTTATTAGTGCATGTCTTTGTCAGCGCCACGGTGGCTTTTGTGCTCGGATTGGTGATCTCCTGGCGAGTTGCGATTGTGATGATCGCTATGCAGCCTCTTCTCATAGCTTCTTTCTACTCGAGGAGTGTGTTGATGAAGAGATTGTCCCAACGAGCTCGAAAAGCGCAGACTGAGGGATGCCAGCTGGCCAGTGAAGCCACCGTTAACCACAGGACTATTACTGCCTTTTCCTCTCAGCGTCGAATCCTCCATCTCTTTCAAGACACGCTCAAAGGTCCGAGAAAAGAAAGCATCAGGCAGTCATGGTTTTCAGGCATTGGCTTGTTCAGTTGCCAATTCCTGACGACCGCTGCCATAGCTTTGACGTATTGGTATGGCGGGAAGCTAATGATCCAAGGTTTGGTCACCTCGAAGCAACTTTTCCAAGTTTTCTTCATATTAATGAGCATTGGCCATAAAATTGCGGATGCAGGAAGCATGACTTCCGATCTGGCCAAAGGCAGTGATGCTGTCAGATCGGTCTTTGCAATCTTAGATCGGGAAAGTGAGATCGAGCCGCAAAACCCTGAAGGAATTACGATGAGAAGGCCAATTAGAGGCCATATAGAATTGGAGAACATATGCTTCTCTTATCCAGCTAGGCCTGGGCTGATCATTTTCAGGGGTCTAAGCCTTGAAATCAAAGCCGGAGAAAGAGTGGCGCTCGTTGGGCAGAGCGGGTCAGGCAAATCCACCATCATAGGATTGATCGAAAGATTTTACGACCCTCTGAGTGGACATGTATTAATAGATGGACAGGACGTCAAGAGCTATAAGCTTAGAGAGCTGAGGTCTCACATAGCTCTAGTAAGTCAGGAACCGACTCTTTTCGCAGGAAGTATTCACGAGAACATTCTCTATGGCAACGATGATGCCACCGAGGTTGATGTCAAGAAGGCGGCTGCTCTTGCCAATGCTCATGAATTCATAAGGTATACATGAATACTGTCCTATCTAGTATGACTCAAAAAGCATGACTGTATGTGGTGGTTTCTGAATTCTGAAAATCTGATTTTCTCATTTCAGTTCAATGGAGGACGGGTACAACACATACTGCGGGGTTAGAGGAGTTCAGCTATCCGGGGGGCAGAAGCAGAGGATTGCACTTGCTCGAGCTATACTAAAAAACCCGGCAATCCTCCTGTTGGATGAGGCAACGAGCGCCCTCGACAGCGTCTCGGAGAATCTAGTACAGGAATCATTGGAGAAGATGATGGTCGGCCGAACATGCGTGATCGTGGCTCACCGGCTCTCCACGATACAGGGCTCGGACTCAATAGCCATGATCAAGGATGGGAGGGTCGTGGAACGAGGCTCGCATAGGGATTTAATTGCCATGGGGCGTCGAGGGGCTTATTACTCTCTGATAAAAGCACAGGGCAACCACTCCACATAGTGCAGTGAACAAAAGCATTGTGCAATAAGATGCTGTAAAATTGTATCATCCTATAGTCATACATGACTTCTGATCGAGGTTTCGTGAAACAGTTTTCAGCGTCAGTTTTGAAGACTTGGGACTTTGGATATCAAGTGTTATATAAAATGTGGAGTTTAGTTTGGAATTTTCCATAATGACTTGGGGTGTTAATTAGCTAGTCCGAGTTTGGAACTGAAGAGGAAATATTAGGATCTGAAGGCCTTATATTGAGCTAAATTCTACCGAGAAAAGATCTCATCTTTTTTATAAAAGATTTTCTCCGATAAAACCCGAATAAGCGTTCATGCCGTTTTCACAATCTAGACAATCAGTATGGCTTACTAGGTTTAGATTCTGTAGTGTAGTCTGTAGCTCCTCTTAACAGGACAGAACAAGGTGATTGTTTCTCACGCATTAACATTGTCCTGAAGCTATTTTCTGAGGTCTAGTGCATGATCTCTTATAAAGTTATGTAGATGCACGTCCGGATGAGCAAAATTAGAAGGACGCTACGAAACAGCCGGGAGTTTTACATTTTCCTTCCTAGTTTTCCGCCCGGAACTTTTCTCGAACCTGTTGCTCTGCATCATGATGAACTTGCCCTTGTGAAACTGATATGGAGGACCTTCCATTTGTAATGAATGCTTGTTGCCATGAAACAGCAAGTAATGGCCGCGACCGTCATTGACTCCACAAAAAATGTTCTACGCAAATAGGCAAGATAATCACAATTTACAACCACGCATAAAAGGGTCGCCTTGGACTGATTCGACGTAGATATCCAATGTTTCAGCATTTGGCGATTGGATTCGTCTGAAGAGATCCGCAAAGACACTGGTCAGTTAGCATCGATTTCATTGCCATTCACGGAATCGGTGTCTGTGAAATATTATATGACACCAAACAACAAATGGCAAGAACTATCGAGCCCTTTCCTTTCGACTATTCGACCTCTAGGTGGGATGCAATCGAGTAACTCCACAATTTTGCCCTCTGGTTTATCGTCTGGTTCTATTTGCTCATATCGCGACGATGCTCAAGCAACTGTAAAGTCGAGGCCGGCATATGAAGCCGCCATAAATTAGTCGACCGCGAAGGGATCTTGAAAGAGATGAGTGCCGAGTTAGACGGACAAATTTCGAGAACATCAGGTGCGACATAACACAGACCATAATCCCTACATTACATTCTTCCTTTCCTTCATCAAATGAATATTTGAAACAAAAGATTTTGATCGTACATTAACCCCGCAGTTACCCTTTATCGGCTGCTCAATTGTTTTGCGATTGGCAATCACTTTGGGTCTACATACTATTCCTGTGTATGGCACGAAGTAGTCAAAACCTAAAAGGGAACCACATGTCATACGTCACTGGGTGCTCATTGGTTGGACCGGTTCCTTGAGGAGGAACCTTTGGCCAGAGTCAATGTAGAACTTGAGATGGAAAAACCTCTCTTTGAGTTTCGTGCCACTTTAAAGCGCAAGCTTTACCCAACTATTTGCTTTTGAGTAAAGTCAAAATACTTGTACCATAATGATTGACTTGGCAGACGAAATCATGGTGCACCGAAAGCATTCAGACTGTTTATTCTGCCACATTGTAATAAGATTGGGATTTGGTTGCTTACATTTTAATTTTGGTTTAATTGGCATCGTATTTTTGAATGCCGACAAAATATTCTATAGTATGATTGATATTTATGGTTAATTAAAGTCATAAGTACATTTGTTGTGACCGAATTAATTAGTGATATTGTATGTTATTATATCCGCGGTATATTGCTGACTACTTAATTGAACTCTGTATGTGATTAATCGATATTTTTTGATGAAATATAATATTGGTAATGACATTATAACTCTCGCAATTGCTAATTAGTTTCCTTGATTTATATTATTCATGTAGAATTGGACAGTTTTATACTGTAATGAATCCATGCGAAAAATTAATATTATTTTCTTGATATTGTAATCAATGATTTATTATTATCTTTATTCTTTTGCTATTACAATGCAAACCGAACAAAAGCAATAGCTAATTGATTACATGAATCATAATGTGATATATCATCTTTTTTTAGAACATTCGGAGTTTGTCATTTCACATCGTACATTAATCTCGCGAATCGTTTCGCGGCACGAATCGTTGACGTGTGGTATCCCCGCATCGCTCAAATTCAACATTTTGAGTACAGTCACGTATTTGCAAGTTCTCTTCTCCTAATCATTCCAATTACCGAGTCAAACTTTTTATCATGACGATACATAGAAAGGCCAAAAGGCGCATGGAAATTGCCAGCCAAGGATGACGTGGACCCATTTTCGCGATAAACCCTAACCCGGCGGTGACGGGGACGGGATCCGTCTTCTTTTAACTACCGGGGACAGAGAGAGAGACGAGGAAAAAGACATTTGTCTCCGGCGGTCCTATAGGCGGATTAGACAATGATATTTGCCTTTTGGATCGTGCGGATTCCATCGATCGCACCGTCAACTCGCTTGATCCGAACGACCCCAGATCGAGCGGGCCTCACGGATCGCGCACGAGCATTCATTTTTCTCCAAATATCATCGCTCGTCATTTTCCTTTTTCTCCTTATTCTTCTTAATTTTTCAGATTATTTTCCTTTTTTTGGGTCTTCC
Organism: Syzygium jambos; assembly: GCA_031216235.1. Lineage (NCBI taxonomy): Eukaryota > Viridiplantae > Streptophyta > Magnoliopsida > Myrtales > Myrtaceae > Syzygium > Syzygium jambos. Next base: position 12,679,882 of record CM062227.1, read on the forward strand.
TTTTCGTGACATTTATCCCTCTCTTTCTCTCGTCTTGATTCGTTGCTGTGCCGAAAAGCGCGAAAGCGAGGACACGGTTTTACGGCATCTTCCTCTCCGCCCGCCGCCTTTGTGGACTGGCACCAGCTGGAGCGGAGGGGGGGCCCCTTAACATTTTCCAAAGTGCAGGGGGGAAAAGTCGCACCTCTTTCTCTTCTCTCGTCTTCCTGACATTGCCGCGTTTCCTTATCATCTTTCCTTAAATTCTGTAACGGTCGAAGTTGCCAAAATACCGGGACTTCATGAAATCAATGGAGCAGCTTCATCCTCGTTGGCTTCGAGTGTTGTTAGGGCGATGAGCTTTGAGCGTTTTCGGAATGCTATTTCTAAAGTTTGGTGAATTATTTTTCCTTCAATATTGCCCTCACTTCATGCGCTCTCTCTCTCTCTCTCTCTCTCTCCTCCCGCTTGCCTCCGCCGAGCTGCTGCTTGAACCCCATCACCTTTGGTGATTCCAATGCTGAACTCCATGCGCAATCGCCTCCACGCCCATGAGCCCCCTCGACCTCTGTCTTCTACCTCCGGCCTCCTCCTCAGCCTTCGACTCCACGCCAATGACAATCGTGCCTTTTTACCCTTTTTAGATCTTATAATGATTGAAATCTTCAAAATATCAGGATTCTAAGATTCAACCTTGCCGGCCCTATTGATAGATGCTTTTGCGTGTTTTCTCCCATTAAACTTGTTCGTGCATAGGATTTCGTGTGTTTTCTCATTTAATTTGATATACTTAGCCAGGCCCAAATTAATACATGGCAATCCTACGAGACAGTCGATAGGATAGTTCGATTCTCAACCGATATTGCTCAAACCCTCCTTGACCTAATCTGCCAAATCGCCGTCTTGCTTAGTTTATTTATTTTTTTACTACCATGTTCATACGTATATAACCATTAAGGAGTGTGACATGATCTAGGGTGATCACTAATTCAACATCCACTTCCTAATTCAACGTCTTGTCTGGGACGCACGAAGATGCCCTCGTTCGTCCTTTCGACGAGTTCGGTCGCATCGTAACATCAATCATGTCCCCGTCTCATCTCTTCGTTCTGTCATCTTCAAACGCGTCACTTTTCACGTCCTCTCTCAGCCCCCACATATTTATGGAATAGTAATTATTAATGATCTTTTTTTCTTATTTCTCTTGGTACGACTATGTTTGGGCATTTTTGGTATAATTTTGACATACTAGACTAAACTACTCTACTTTCCCGACGGGAGGCGCCCGGTTGCCAACGACCTTGTGGCGGTCTCGACCAAAGGCGGCGGCCCACGGCGGGGCAAGTAGCGGCAGGCGGCAACGTTTCCGGCAAGGTGAGGGGTTCAAAGAGAGAGGAGCTGCTCCAACGGTGGTTTTGCTCTTGGGTTTTCAACTTTAAAGAATTTTTTAGGAAAAAGCTAAATAAAATCCAACTACTGATAATAATGAGCAGCACGTGCCATCCATCGGATTGCTCAAGTGCTGAAGTTGATCGTTGTCCTCGCTCAATTCGTCAATTTTTTTTTATCTTATATTTCAAGATTTTAAAATAATACATGAGAGCTTTAGAACAAAGCAAATCCAAAGTAGAAGAATAAATCATAAACTGTACTGATAAGCAGACTTTCATCACGAGAACAAATCTATCTCAACATTAAATAAAACGAATTGTGGTTGTTCACCGGATCATCCATCATCATAAGTGACGAGCACGCATTGTAATCTCTTTCTCCATTGGTTATGGCTTACCTAGTAGGCGGTGTACACTTAGGTTCATCGTTCTCAACACTATCACCATACGGAGACATCAAACACGGGTTGAACAAGCTCCCAAATATAAATCTAGATCGGGAAAAGATTAAACGAGCACAAAAACGTCTCTAGGGAACTCTCAGTTCTAAATCTAGATTGGGAGAGAAGAGATCCCACATCTAGATCTAAATTAGGAGATGAGAGCTTCCAAAACTTGAAAAAGTCGTACTGCCACTTCTAGTGTAGTATGAACTCATCGTATCCCTCCTTGATCTTGTTGAACTTCTTGGTTTGGAGAATCTGAAGCAGCGGGTTGATTCCTAACGATGGAAGTGGAACATACACTAGCAAGTAGCAAAGAGCATAAGTAGTGTGTGAAGGTAAAAAAACAAAAAAACTTAATAAAATAAAATGCTGCTAAATCAGATTGGGAGAGAAAATCTCAATTCAAATTGGGAAGATGGAGCCTCCCTCGCCTGAGAGTTATTTTTCAGTCAAGGGAGCTTGGAGTGGAAGAGAAAAAGAGAACAAGAGAGGTCCAATGCATCAATTCAAATTCTCTCATTAAAGGTGCGTTTATTTCGTGAAAATGAATATTTTAGAAAATATTTTTCAAAAAATGATTACTTATATCACTTACAATAAATGAATGAAAAATATTTTCATCATCCATGTAGATGATTATATATAATTATTATCAATAATAAAAGTATTTTTTATGGAAAAATTACCAAAAAAGTCATAAACTTATTGCATTTGCACAATTCAATCTTAAACTTTTTAATTTAACGAATTTAATCTTAAACCTTATGACAATTTGCCAATATTGTCTATCCGGCCAATTTTGGATAGAAATGACTAAAGTGGACGTTAGCCATCCTACATTGCATCGTTGACGCTGACATGGATAATTTTTATTAATTTTTTTTTAAATTTTTTTGAAATTTTTTGAAATTTAAATTATTTATTTTATTTTCCTTTATTGTGGCCGGCGAAGTCCCAACGACCCTCGCCGGCCACAGGGCGAGGGACTACAAGCCCTTGCTAGCTTCCCTTGTAGCCGATCTCCAGCCATTGGCAAAGAGGAAAGAAAAAATAAAAAGGAAAAAAAAAAGAAAATCTTGTCCACATCAGAGCCGGCCATGCCACATAAGACGATAGACTTTGACTAGTCCGTCACATTAGCGTTTTCAGATCAAAACTGACCGAAAAAACTATTAGGATTAAATTGGTATAATCGAAAGGTATGACTAAATTGATACAAGTGCAATATGTTGATGACTTTTTTGCTGGGAAAAGTACAACAAAAGTCATAAACTTATTGTATTAGTACCAATTCAGTTCTAAATCTTTCAATTGGATCAATTTAGTCATAAACCTTTTCACATTGGTACCAATTTAGTTCATTCAATCAATTTTTATCGGAAATCGCTGACGTGGATGCTAGCGGTCCTACGTGACACCGTTGGCGCTGACGTGGATAAATTTTATAATTTTTTCAGATTTTTTTTTCTCTTCCCAGAACTGGATGGTCGGTGAGGTCGTTGACCGACTATTGCCGGTTGCAAGCTGGTCTGGGTGAGGGCCCCTGCACCCTCGCTAGCCATAAGTGAGGGCTGCTGTGCCCTCGCCGGCCACAGGTAACGGCCCGATCGGCGAGGGCGATGAAGCCCTAGCCCAGACAAGGCGAGGGCACTGCGCCCCTCGCTCGTGGCAGGCGAGGGCTGCGACGCCCTCACTTGGTCTGGGTGAGGGCGTTGCCGCCCTCACCGCCCAATAGACGAGGGTTTCGGCCCTCACCTATGGCCGGCGAGGGGGTGGGGGCCCTCACCCATACTAGCCTATGGTCGGCGATGGTTGGTTGGCGACCTCGTCGGCCCACCAGTTCTGGGAAAAGAAAAAAAAGAAAAAAACATTAAATAATTTTGAAAAAATTATAAAATTTATCCACGTCAACGCTGGCCGGCGGTGTCACGTAGGACCGCCGGCATCTACGTCAGTGATTTTCGGCATAAATTGGCCAGATGGACTGAATTGATATCAATGTGAACATGTTTAAGACTAAATTGATCTGATTGACATGCTTATGACTGAATTTGTATCAATGCAATGAGTTTAAGACTTTTTTGTTACTTTTTCCCTTTTTTGGTAATATTTCTTACTTTTCATTGACTAATTATCTCAAGCGATATAAACGATTAATTTTAGAAAAATATTTTACAAAATATTTATTTTTTGCAAAATAAATGAAGCTAACGAAAAGTAGTCGGGTTCTCAAACAATCTCCCATATCCTATCGGTCGGGGGCGAGTTCAGGATGTCCTGTCTACCATCACTCTTTCCAGGAAATGTACACACTAGACAAATAAAGAAATGCAAGTTGCGAAAAGTATTTCTTTAGACTTGATCATGTCTATTGTCTATAGCTAAATATTGTTTCCTCAGTCCCCCTCCCATGCTTTTCTATTTATGCAGCCCCTACTCCCTAGACTCCTCTCTGGCCCCCGCTCGAAAACAAGGACTACGGCCATGAAGGTCCGGTCATGGCTCGCCACCTGTTCCTCCTCCTCCTCCTCCTGCACTGCCACCGCCGCCGACGCCACCGTCCCTTTGTCCCTCTACCAATCGTCTAACGGCGGCACAAGCCCCTCCTCCGGCTCTCCGAGCGGCGGCACTTCGTCGTCGTCCTCCTCATCGTCAAGCTCAACCTCTCGCGACACCAGCAGCAGCAGCATCGAGTCCAACCTCTCCCTCCAAACGCTACCTTCCGTCCCTTCCCTCCAAACCCTAACCACCGACTCCCTCCTCCTCTCCGTCTCTCACCACCTCCTCTACGCTCTGTCTCCTCCTTGCCTCCTCCCCATCACCTGCCTCGCCCCCCACGGCAAACTCCTCTACGCCGCCTGCGGCCACGAGATCCACGTCTACGACACCTCTGATGCCTCCGCCTGCGGCGAGATCTCCCGCATCGACGCTTTCAACACCCGTGCCTCATCCTCGGGCTCCGTCAAGTCCGTCGTCTTCTGCGGTGGCCGGGTCTTCACCGCGCACCAGGACTCGAAGATCCGCGTCTGGCAGGCAGCGGCAGACGGGCGGCACGGGCTGGTCGCGACCCTCCCCACCGTAGGCGACCGCCTCCGCCGCTTCATGCTCCCGAAGAACTACGTCACGGTACGCCGCCACCGGAAGCAGCTCTGGATCGAGCACGCCGACGCTGTCTCCGCCCTCGCGGCGAACGGCGGCCTTGTCTACTCCGTCTCCTGGGACAAGACCCTCAAGGCATGGCGAGGCGGCGGCGGCGACAGCGGCTCCGATCTCCGGTGCCTGGAGTCCGTCCGGGCCCACCACGACGCCGTCAACGCTGTGGCGGTGGCCACCGACGGGACGGTCTACACCGGGTCAGCGGACAAGAGGATCCGTGTCTGGGCGTGGCAGACGGACGAGGAGCGGCACTCCCTGGTGGCGACGCTGGAGAAGCACAGGTCGGCGGTCAACGCGCTCGCATTGGCCGGGGACGGGTCGGTGCTGTTCTCGGGCGCGTGCGACCGCTCGATACTGGTGTGGGAGCGAGAGGACAGCGCCAACCACATGGTTGTGACGGGAGCTCTGAGAGGGCACGCGAAGGCCATCCTGTGCCTGACCAGCGTCTCCGATCTGCTGCTCAGCGGGTCGGCGGATCGGACGGTGAGGATCTGGCGGCGGGGAGCGGAGGGCAGGTACTGTTGCTTGGCCGTGCTGGAGGGCCACCGGAGGCCCGTGAAGTCGTTGGCCGCCGTTTCCGGCGGGGACGGCCTCGTCACGGTGTTCAGCGGAAGCCTGGACGGCGAGATTCGAGTGTGGCGGGTCTTGGTTTCGACCGTCGACAAGGGCCGGCTGGGATCTTGTTGAAATTTGAATTCGTGAGGCAAAATAAAGCGAATAAATTTAGTAGGATCAAAAAAATAACTTAGAAATTATGGTACAAGCTGTTTTTTTTCAGGCTTTTTTGTGGCACCATCTTGTGAATAGGTCCTTTTTTTCCCCTCCTTGAAGAAATTGTTGTCAATCAGAGTTTATACTCTTATCAATTTCATGATTATATTTATTGATAATAGTTGGTGTACTGAGTTCGTGTTTCCCGACACGAAAATCTGTTCATTTTTCTCTTGTTTTTCTTATGAGATATTAAACGTCATGCAAAAGGCTACCAGCATTAACTATTCTCCATAAACGCTATCAACAAATATCTAGCATATTACAATATATTCAGATCAAGCTATATATGCTACATCACCACCCATGAAAATGTCATAAGCAAGGCTATTGATGCTACTGCAACGAAATTTTCATCGTCACGTTTGTCCATTATCTTGTGGCACAAGATGCTACCGTTCCTCCCTATTGGCGCATCATAGCTCTAATTTATTCTGAACTTGCGGCATCATCCAGAGGTGAGAACATCGTCTTATCCTTCGGCGGAGGTGGTGAAAATGAAACCTTTGTTCACAAATAGGACAGCATTGTCTTTTTTATTACATGGGTGGGTGTTGAAAACTAGGATTAGTATTGTATATCTGATCCTTTCTACTTGCACGTAATGTTTCCTCGTCATCCTTCTCTCGATTAGACTTGATGTTACTACTTTTTCGATGTTCATACCTTTCCTCAAGGTCCCTAGAATATCGGCATTTTTTTTTTTAAAGTTGGCCAAAGTTGAAAAGTGAATTGTCTTTCGGGCCCAAAAGGTGGGAGAGCGATGGGAAGATTGATAGAGATGATCACGAAGCAAATGCATTTGGGTGGACCGCCACTAAAGTTTGTCTTAACTAATTTACTTCTCCAGTCAATTACTTCCTTCCAAAGAGAAAGCTTGTCTTGCCAATGCGCTTTGACAAGAACATACTCTAATTTCTCAATTTCTCTAATAAAAGTAATTTGGCTGACTCTTGATAGATTAAATGATTGAAATCTCATTTTATTACTAATCTCAAGAACCCCATATGCGTTGAATACTAACATATCATCAAGATTCTTGCTAGGATTGTCAATAATCATGACATCACGCCAAAGAAAGGAATCTATTCCTTCGGATAATTGAAATATATCCAGATGAAATTGGTCTCGATCGGTTACACTAGACCACACGTCTACTCTCTCCAGAAAGATCTCAAGTATAATATACCAGACATCGTATCTATATCCCATTTATTTTATGTAGAATAAATAAACATTTAGCATTAAATGAAGTGCGGGCATATGAGCATTTTGTTGTAGTGACACTAGATACAGAGTAGACCAACGACCTTCTGCAAGCCCTTTTTTTCCCAAAAAATCTCTTAAAAAACCTTAAATTTTTCTTTGTGAAATATCCGTACCTCAAACTTTTTCTCGTCTCATCAAACTCTGAACTTATACCGGTGACTCAAAAATACATTCCATCACAGATTCGTCCATAATGGCTGTTAAATATCTGACGTGGCGGCATGCTTGGACAATACAGTTGGATTTCTAACGGCCTGGACAGAAATCTAATGAAAAGTATTTTTATGTTATTACTGTAAGTTTGAGGTTTTGATGAGACGAAAAAAATTTAGGAATTTGATGTCCCACGAACAAAAGTTTGCTATCTTTGGTGGGATTATCCATCTTTATTTATACTTCGATGATAAAAGCACCATGCGAATTTAATGTGATTGTCCTAAACTCGAGCATGGCAACAAAATATTATTGTTTTCTATAAATAAAGCTGAAAAATGTGGTTATCTATTTGCACTACATATAGCCTTTTTCCATGCTCGGACTTTCCACAAAATTCCTTATTCATCTCTCTTGTTCAATCCCGCAGCGTGTAATTTGTATTTAATCAGCAATATTAGCCATCGTTCTGGACAACTTTTGAGATCTTTCTACATTCATCACAAGTACAGAAATGACAATTCTAAGGACAAAAAAAAACAGTCCAAAATTAACAGGAATTATTGCGAGGCACGGAAGATTTTACTATATAGACATTAATGAGACCTATTTTAATATCATTATACAATAATATTAACCTATTTGATATCTCAAATCAATATAATTTTGGATTTGTTCTATATATATAATTTAGCAAATATGTAGGTGCGAAAATTCCAAAAAAGATCCTTACCAAAAAAAAAATTCCAAAAAAGATAAGAAAATACAAAACTAGCATAGTGAATGGCTAAAGTCAAAGTTTGTGCACCGCCAGATCCAATCGGAGATTCGCATTATTAATAAATACATAGATCCATATTTAAATATTCTTTCAATTATTACAATAAGGATATATCTTGTCTTGGATGTAACGAGGCGAAAATAACGGGACGATGAAGGCAAATACTAACTTTTTATAAGCTTTTTGCATAGCTGGTACAACTTCTTTTTTTTTTTTTGGGAGTTAAATAACCGGAATAACCGCGCCATTTAAATATCTTAACTATCTAGGGATTAAGCTTCGTAATTAATAGTTTAATCAGATAATGATGCGTGCATGAGTAATTTCGCCGTGCGCTACTTTGACCATTTTCAACTGTTAATGCATGTAAACGCTGACATGCATTGATGGGTTAAGATTGATCGAGACACCCATAAAAATATCGTGCAAAATAAGGGACTTGCACGTATTTGTGAACTCTACTATTGCAAGCGTGTCGATTATGTTCTTTTAGTTGTTTTTCTTTTCAAAATGCCCGATAAACGTAGTTTTGGTTCAAATAGTTTTCATAGACCGATGTTTGCAAACCCTCCCATCCACATTTATCATATACAACTCCACCGGTAAAATGGCAAACATAACTCTTAAAATTGCTATCAGTGGAAGATGCTTTGACTTGAATATAGAATCGGCGTTTTTTGAATTAAATGGTTAATTAATCACCAAAGTTCTTACAATCAAAATTGGCCCAATTCCCTTAAAAAGCATCAACTTTAACTTAAGTCCAAATTCTGACCTGTACTTTTTCTTTTCATAAAAAAACCTCAACTTTAGGTTGACTCTCAATTTTTGCCCGAACTTTTTGTGATCAATTTGGGTTAAATGCGTTGTGGGATACAAGTTGTTGAATTGTTAGTGTAGGCGGATATATATCAAAATCAAAGTAAATGTAGTATCACTTCCAAATTGACCTAAAATCAATGGACCTCTACAAGTTATTTAGGGGCCTCTTTTTTTTTTTTTCCTATTATTAACAGCTCAACAATTGGACCTGGAAAAGCCAAGGGGTACTGCTCTTCTTGAAATTCTCCAACCCCACAATTCTGAAGAAATCGTGTGAAGAGAGCAAGCGATTTTGTCATGGTTGGGCCGATAAGGCTCAAGTTGGCAAGCTGAGCACACCAATAAATGAGATCAAAGCATGCAGAGTCAACGTAAACCCCAATTGACATAAAGTAAAAATAAAATATACGCTGGTATTTGGATGGACTCGATTATTTTGTAATTTCTCATTTGAGAAAATCTTCAGTTGGTAGATATTTTTGGTCCCCTTCGGCATAAAAAAGAAAGATTTCGTGTGGTTTTCTTTTCTCCATCTACATCACCACACATTCATATAATTGCAAAAAAATACTCCATCATTAATTGAGGCTATTGTCAGCCTACAGATATGATATGATATAATAATATCCATAGATATGATTCATTCTTCAATAGGCTCCACGCATGACCATCGAACTTCGAGTGGTTTTTTGATTAAGTCATTGCATTTTGATTTTTCAATTGTGAAATATACTAAACTTTCATTTCTTTGCAATTGATGCGTTTTAACCAAAATTCAATCGACAATCCTATCTGATGCGACGTCATGCAACTGATCATCCATATGTCACATTGTATTGCTACATGGCCCTCCATTTTGTTCAGCCGAAAAAGCTGAATGCATTCCGATCAAAATTTATCGATCCCAAGAAGATTGGATACCTTGTTCATTGGATGATTCAAATCAAAATTTTAGTTACTGAATTTCAAGATCCAAGGAAGTTAATTTAAGGGCGACAGCAAGGAGAAGATGTATTGTTGCTCAATCAGCATAATTATTTGCTTTTATTATATGTCAACGAGTGCCAGCCGTATTGAATGTGTTTTCAGAATATAAATCTTCCATTTGAAGTGAGTACCACTCTTAAGATGCTTTGCAGCTTCTCGGAGCTTAGAGGTGGGCTGCTGGCGATGTCGGTGGCGAGAGAAGACGGCAGCTAGGGCATGGCAAAGAATAGAGAGGGAGGGAGGAGAGCGAGAGAGAAGGGCAAAGTTTGGTTTTAAATGAACAATTGAGATCTTTTCATGTGTTGGATCGCCGCTGCATGGCGCAAATTTAAAGTTGAAAGGGATGATGACGAAGATTGGGTACAGTAACGTGGTCACAATATCATTTATCTCCTTCTCTCCGGGACAGTTGTTTGCTTTCCTCTTGTTCTGAATAAATATTTTTGTGAACAGACGTTGCAATCTGCTGATTTGTGATTGCATAACAATTGCAGCCCCACTTAGATGTTAGCAGTTAGAAAATCTCTCTATATGATATATGTTGCAATTAGGCAATGTAACACGAGCGACTCAAACGCTTGCTCATGAATCGAATTCATGAACTTGTGGAAGATAGGTGATCCCTTTACAAATAGGTAAACCATCTTGTGGTATATTTATATTCTATATTATTAAGCGAAAGTGGAGGTTTGCCTCACTATCTTTTACCTGATAATCTCTATATTAAGTTATAGGAAGTCAAAAAATAAGAGTCGGGTTATAGTATTTTCAGATATAGACTGTAGAGAGAATTTGAGCTGGAAATCATATAAGCATTGATCTGGATTTTCCGTTTTTGGCTCTTGAAAACTTTTATAACCCAACATCCTTAAAACTACCTACAACCGCCACTTTAGAGATAATTACCGATTTGTTTACTATTCATGTTCTTGCACGAGTGTAGCACTTATCTTAACACTAGTATTTACATAAAAAAGAAGAAAATTGTGCTTTAGAAAAATCAAATTTCTTCACCTTTGCAAAATCTGCAATTATTTATTTCATTTTATCTAGATGCTTTTATCTTTTTTAAATTCTTAATTTAGGTTGAGCTGAAAATGAAAAAAATATATTTATGCGGGCCGTGGCGTGTAAGCTTGGCCCACCCTTGTTATATCTATTGGAAGGACTTGGGCACTGAACTAGCTTCGCAAGTTTTGGCTGGATAGGTATAAGTTGAAATAGAAACGGAGCTGCTCTGAGGAAGTTGAGAGAGAGAGATCTTACAAATTACGAGTATAAGGAGGTGAAATGGAAGAAGGTATCTGCACCCAGCGGTAGGGCAACCTGTTCCCTTGCTAGCTTGTGCTGATCTAATTGTTTCTTTCTGTATCAGCACCGAGCGGCCGGGATGGCCCCGACCTATTCCCCTGCTAGCATGTGCCGATCTAATTATTTCTTTTGCCCAAGAGCGGTTTCGAGGTTAAAATGTGAAGTTACGCTTTCTCGCATTATCGTCAGTTTCGGCCATTTCACGATGAGTATACTTTCTTGATCAAGAGATGTTGAGCGGGCGGCACATGTAACCCGACGTACACGGGCTATGGATCCTCTACGAGTAAAACTAAATTGGTCAAGTCCAACGAAACATACATGATGCTCCAAAATAAGAAGTGAAAAACAGAGAAAAGTTTCTATTTCAGACTTCTAATCCTGCGTATTCAGAATGCTGCAGAAAGAGAAAGGAGAAACATGCACTAGATCTTATGAAACCACAGGCCATCGCGTCCATTGATTTTGTGGTTTTGACGTGGGTCATTAGACTCGCACACCCAATAATTGCGTTGTGTAGACGGGTCACTACTCACATTATGGTTCGAAAGCGAAGCGATTGCTTGACGTTATAACAACATATGGTGTTTTTACACATGATCATCTATCTAACCCCTAAACTAAATTGTCAAAACCGCCACACGTATAAATCAGAAGTGACAGATGAGGGTGACTATTTGCGGTTCTCAACACAATTCTGTGGACGGTCGGCGCTGAAAACTTCCAATCTCCTGTGGCAGCTGAAATTTGCATCAGCATTAACGACGGATGTGGGCTTTTTGCTTGCCATGGCTTTGAGACATGAGCTAGGGTTTTGCCTTTTGCCCATGCTTTTCAAGAAGATGAACACCAAACCGAGACCCACCACTTTCGACTTCGATATATAACCAAATTCATCAATCCACTCTCACCCACTCCCAACAAGTTGGTTGTTCAATTTCTGACTTTTCCCGAATCAAAGCGGGGTCCTTCTTTGCCTCCATATGCCGGCCAATGAATTGACTCTGGGTCCAAAGTCAACATTTATGATTGGATGACAATTTATTACACACGCTCAAATTGCCCAAGAGACAGAGACTAGAAACTCATACACGTAGGTGAGAGGGGAATTTAAACCAGGAGTTAATACAGAGTTGATATTAGGTCGAATAGTCTGAACAAGAAATTTTTAGTTCTTGGATAAGTCTGCAGTGATCCCACGATTTTTCACATGGCATTGGAGCATGAAGAATCTCTCATCACAGCTCGTTTACTTGTCCTTAATGTGTAGTTAGGGATTAGCCAAGGATCAAAGCTTCAAAATTAGTCTTAATTTAGGGGTAAATGATTGTCCTGCGTTTTTCTTGTTATTTCTTCCTTGGAATTTGTACGAGCATATCAAATGGTTCTTTTCCTCTGTCACTTCATAGAGAACGAGGTGGATTTTACTTCTTCCAAGGTAATCATAGTACGCTTATGCAACATTGAATTAGTAAAGTATTCCCATATCTCTAGTAGAAACACCGATCACATCGTGCCGTGTTTTTCATAAGTTAGGTCCTCTTCAACGTTCTTTAAATTCATCACAAGTTTATTAAACTCATTTAAGTGGGCTCTAATGGAAGTAACCTCATTACTTGATAAGGTAATATTTGCTTTTTTAGTTAAGAATTTACCGACAAGTAGTATCAAAGAATATATGAAAATTAGCTGCATTGAATGGAAACTTAGTGTAATTAATTGCTTCTTCAACCGGTGATTAAATTGGCTGCTGAAATAGAATTCTAATGGGGTGTACAATGCAAGAATATGATTAGATCTATTACGTACTGAATGTGGTTCATAATATGGCGATGCTAAAAGTTTAGCTTAGGTCTTAGTGTTGGTTGGTTGACCTGTCAAATGGAAGGGCCAGGTCGGGTCTAAAATGGTCCGGTCCAAATAGACCCATTTAACTCGTTTTGACTCATTTCCATGCAATATAAATCTATTGACCCATACGCAACCATACCCGATCCATATTGTTAGAACATTTCCATATTTAACCATATTTAGAAAAACTCATACCTAGAATGGGATGAGAGTAGCGCAATATTGAATGAGGGTGAGAGAGAATGAAGAGAGAGTCATAGATGTGAGTTAGGTTTAAAAAAGTTGTAAACCATTTATGACCCATTTGATATCCATATTATATTTAAACAAATTTATGACCTATTTACTGAATATAACTAATCCATATATAACTCAAGTTATCATATATGGATTAAGAAATAGATCCATAACCCATTTTGACAGATCTAGTTTGTAGCAATGCAGTTTAAAGTAATGATATTGACTGTTGGTAGTTGGTCATGTCATTGATTATCACATACCGACATGGCCTATGATTCTACGTAATTATACAAAATCTCAAGCTTTTAAGCAGAGGGAGAGCACAAAATAATAGTGAGTCCATGATGAACTCGTAAATAAGTCATGTGAAGGTGAAGAACGGAGACCAAGATGAGAAGAATAGAAATTCAAAGTGAATAATTATGTGGGCTTGAAGCGAAACTGGCTCTTCTTTCTCTTTGTTTTTGGATGAATAGATAGGAATTTTATTCAATAATAAGCACGGTTAGGGATACCGCGCCAGATGTAAGTCTAAATTGAAAGACACGACTATATATGTTTTTTTTAGCGGTTATGTGGTGTTCAGATTAATGGTTCCATCTTGATTGATCCACCTTCTAGAGAAATCTTAAGGTGCAGGGGCACCATTTATATCGACTTGGCGCCGAGTGCTCTTGATAAGACTAGAATCCGAGACCACAAGAAAATCTTAAGGCGCTAATGATAATCATTCTGTTCCAGAAATAATTCCTAGAATAGAAATATATTTTTCTATTTCTGTTCCCAAGACGAGTTTCTGAGAAAAGAAACCCGTTTGATAACAACCAAAAATTTCTATTTTTGAAACAGAAACCCGTTTGATAACAGCATAAAATTTCTATTTCTTGGAACAGAAACCCGTTTGATGACAACATAAATTTCTATTTTCCGGAACAGAAATCCATTTTTTTAGAACCCCTTTTCGGGGTTAAACCCCTTTTAGGGTTTTTTACGGTTAAAACCACTTTTAAATCCCTAAACTAAGGATTCTTCAAAAATACCATTTGGACACCTCAAAAAATTTAAATTTCATTCAAAGTGAGTGGCCACAGGTATTTTAAGCCATCATGTGAAGTTTTAAAATTTTTGATTTTTTTTTGAAAAAATTCACCAAATTTCCTATTTTCCCGAAATCTGACATTTTTTAATTTTTTGGAAATTTTTATGAATTTTTCTGGATTTTCTCAATCTTATGGATTTTCTAAAATTTTTTTTTGAGATTTTTAGAAATTTTCCAGATTTTCTAATTTTTTTTATAAATTTTATGAATTTTTTTTTATTTTTCTAATTTTTTTTAGAATTTTTTTATTTTCCCACCGAAAATGAATCGGACCGAACCGATTCGAATCGATCTGACCAGATCAGACCGGGGCCAAATTTAGGAAGAGATGTATTTTGAAGAGAAAAGACAGGTCCTTTTAGAAATGGTTTTCATTTCTCGTCTAGAAATAGAAAACCTATTTTTTTTTTGTTTTGATTTTTGGTCCAGAATCAGTTCTGGAACAAAAAGTTGTTCCAGAAATAGAAAAATAGAATTGCGTTACCAAACGGATTTTTGTTCCAAACCTCTTTTTGAGAACAGAAAATTAGTTCTGGACAGAAACAAAATAGTTATTATTCGCGTCCTTAAGATGCACCGGCACCGTCTATATTGAATTGGCGTAGAGTGCTCTTGATAAGACTTGAATCCGAGACTACAAGGAAATGAATAAACTTTCCAAACACTTTGTTGTTAGATAACACTTTAATTTTTCAATCACTTTAATACCCCAATTGCCTAAAACTTCTCATAGCTATTGTCTACTAACCAACATAGCAAGATTACATTGTATGTTCAAACAAGTGAAACGTGCCCAAAAATTATAAATAAATCCTTCATCTGACGTAGAGCATCTCTCCTTATTCAATACGTTTTTCTATCTTAGGTTGTTTATTTAATATGTTGACCGTCTTACGTGACATTACCGGTACTAATGTGGATAATTTTTTCATTTTTTTAAATATCATTTTTTAACTTGACCAAAAAATTTCCTTTTTTTAAAAGAAAAAGAAAGAAATGGCAAAAAGAAAAAGTTAGAATAATTTTGAAAAAAATAATTAAAAATTATCTACATCATTAGCGGTTATGCGATATAGGATGGTTGGCCTCTACGTGAGTAATTTTTTGCCAAAATTGACAAGAAGGACTACATTAATAAATCGTCAAAAAGTTCAAGACTAAATTAGTCAAATTGAACAGTTTAGAATTTAATTGGCATTTGTATAGTAGATTTAGGACTTTTTGATAATTATCCCCTTGACATATAGCTGGTATTGATATAATTTGTCTTGTTACGAAAAGAAAAATGATTGAAAAAAAAAGACTAACTAATGTGGAGACTAAAACATCTGTATCGAATAATGTAAATTCACGAAAATCATCGAATCTCTTGTGTACCATAGCTAGAGGTGGCAGACTGGTCGACTGAGTCGGGTTTGGGTGGATCACAAATGGGTTTGACTCAAATCCACTCATTTAACCCACATGGACCCATTTATTTACTAAGTAATTTAAATGACTCAAACCCAATTCAACCAGATGTAACCCAAATCCACTCGTATAACCAATGAAAAAAACAAATAAAAAGGCATAACAATTCTTCAAAATTAAATAAACGAAAAAATTTGCAAAATAAAATGAAAACCCTATTGTTCAAGCGACCCCCCTTTTCCAACGGCAGGCCCTAACTAACTGGATCGAAACGAGGCATATCGCATTATCTCAGGCTTCCACTGCCACTAGATCAGATCACGAGCTTTGGGCTTGGCACTGGAAATGCAGTTCCATCCCTTAAATATCTCCTTGCAAGAGCAGCCGTACCTTGCCGATTTGAAGCTCGAATCATAGATCCAGGACTCGACGGAGAAATGGCAATGCTGGCCGGAGGCGGCGAAGTCGAACCAGGGCTTCTGCCGCAGTAGGACCTCCACTTCTTACGGCGCCAGCTCCACCAGTTGCCTCCAAGGGCGCCCATCTCATCTCACCCGCGCCCCGCCCTCGCCCTCGCCCCGTGCTGGGCAGCGTTGGTAGCGATGCTCCATCGTCGGTCGCGATCCTGAATTCGTCATCCCGTTGCTTCAGCGACGCCCTGAGCCAATCCTAGATCATCGGTGGGCAGGTGAGTGTTTGGGTTAGGGTTTCAACCCACCGAGGGGTGGTGACGATCGTACCGGAGCTCGCTCGCAGTCGCAGCATCAAACAAAGGTTTAGGAGAGAAAGGAAGAGAGAAGAAGGAACCGGGCTTTGAGTTAAATGGGTTGTGAATGGGCCTTGACCATACTCATTTAAGACCTATATATGTTGGCCTTAAAACCCATTACGGCTCTTCCGCAAAATAATAAATGACCCATTTATACAAACACGGGTTCATAAATAAATTTTGGACCGATTTTGACGGGTCTAGCCATAGTCAATCAAAGTTACATTTCTCATCATGCATTAAACCGATTGATAGTAAATTTCCTAAACCCTAAGGTTCGAGCAAATGATTAAATCGTATTTGTCTCAATGGAAAAATTCAGCAAAAGTAGCATTCAATACGCTTGAAAATTGAGACTGGCAAGAATATGTCGCCGTCGACCCCCCAGACGGGACCAAATGTATTTAAAAGCTGCACCACACTCTCTCTCGTTGATCATCTTCTTCTCTCTGAAACTTCTTAAATTTGATTTGACAATAGGTTTAATGTCCCACTAGTATAGCGAGAATTGGTAAGATGAAAAGCTTAGAACAGTTAAAGTTTCACAACCGTCGAAGTGGTTGGAGGATAAGAGTACAATGAATTGGATTATGATGGCTTTAACTCCCTCTCATCCACCCTCTCAAACTATAGGCACAACTTGTCTATCGGGACGGATACTGAATGGGTCCTGTCCAAATTGATATAGATAACATTGGATCATAGAACAAGTTTGAGACGCCATTACAACATGGGTTAGGATCCTATACAATTATGGAATTTATCTCCTAAATGACACAATTACCTCCATTTGTTGCGAAATTTACACAAAAATAATGATCTACGCTAGAAAGTCTAACGAAAAAGTTTAAGCTATTAAATGGATGGTACATATGAATATAAATAGTAGATAATACCCATTATCAAGTAATGTGGGACAATATTTCAACACTCTCTCTTACGTGTCTTTGAATTTTTATTTTGTTTAACGTAATCCATTAACTTTTAATATTGTTATTTCATTAATTCAACTTCAGGAACAACATTAAACATTTTAATATAGTTCAAAGATTAAATTGAATATGTACATAAAATTCAATAATCGAATTGAATAAATTTAAAATTCATGGACCACATTGCATATTGAGATTAAGTTTAAGAACCACATTACATATTGAGTTAAAGTTTATAAATTATTTGTGTCATTATCATTTCTCATAAGGTTCATCGTCTCTTTTGCGTTGGTAGACATCTTTGTACATATGATGTTTACAATGAAGATCGCGAGTTCGCGACAACCGACACCAGCCTTGCCACGGAAAAGCGATAGATTCTTATTAAATGATGTACGGATGTATGTTTTGCAATGACGAAGCGAGCCTTGTTAAATGGCTTATTTGGGCTTGTAAATCATCACGAAGGATGCAAACAATCTTTTTTACCTGTACCTATAATATTGGGTTTGGAAAATCGAATATAATTTTTATGAAACATTTATGATTCTCATAGTAATTCTTCATTTACGATTTTTATATTTCACGAAAAATTAATAATTTGAAAAATATTTTCCAAAAAACTATTGCTTATATTGCTTATAAAAATGAATGAACGAAAAATATTTTCATCGTCCATAAAAATGTTTAGACACAAATTATTATCAATAATGAAAACATTTTTTATTGATTAAATATTTCAAGCATACAAGCGATCATTTTTTTCGAAAAATATTTTCTAAATTATTCAATTTCTACTAAACAAATTATGCTTTAAAGTAAGAGTATGCGCAAGGCATAGGGTCTTGTGTTGCACATTTGGACTATAAAGCCAATCCGACTTTAAGTTCGATTTAGCTTTTGTACAATTCCTTCGATATATAATTTAGGTTAGATTTTATCTAATTGTACTATGCGAAAATCATAGAATTACTCTAGCAAACTGGCAACTAAATTATTTGAAAATTTTCTATCATTATTTCGGCAAAGCAAAGAATGATTTCAATTGTCAAAAGAAATTTTAACACGGTGACAATTAAAACTATCGTAAAATTTATACTTAAACAACGGCGACCGACCGCAAAAATTGGAAGCCAAACCTCGAGTTGGTTGGCTCACCACGAACCGAACAAGGACATGGTGTTTTGACTCATCTTTGGGCCACGGCGGGGTCGATTCGACTCACCTTAGGCCGAGCCTATCTAGGGCAAAGTCGGTTCAATTGGTATGTCGACACCAGATCAACCATCTACAGGTTTTCATGTTGTCTTCCGAATAGCTCACAATATTCATCATGCTAACATTGCTAATAATCATGTATAGTCATCATTAGAAAAACCCAGAATTGGAATATGTTCACTAGAAGTCCTAAAACTTGTCATCAAAGTGCAATTGAATCCTAAAACTTGCAAAAAATGTAATTAAATCTTAAAACTTGTTAAATTGATTTAAATGAGTCCTAAATTTAACATCGTCAAACTTACTAACGGAAAATGTTGACGTGGATTATTTTAATATTTTCTCTCTCTCACGTGGCGGTGATATGGCTAAAACGATATCCTTTTGGCAAAAATTTGATTTTTAATATTATTTTTATTTAAATTTAAATTTTAAAAAAGATTTTTTTTAAAAGGAAGGGGACAGGCAGGGAGGGAGGGCTTGCCCTCCTCGCCGCCGTCGCCGCCCCACCATAGCCCGGAGGGGCCGATGAGGGTGGGGGGACGCCATGCGAGGGGTCGCGGCCCTCCCCCAAATTGGGTAAGGGTCGCCAGTGGTAGCTAACGTCGGCTAGTAGCGGCTCTCCCCCAAATCTAGCGGGGGTCGGCTGCCACTGGCGACCCTTGGCCAGGTCTGGGCAAGGGCCAGCAACCCTCACTCGATTTGGGGGAGGGCCCACAGGCCCTCGCCTGCCTTCGGCGAGGGTTGCCGAGGCCCGGCGGCGGCGGCGGCGGCGGCGGCGGCGGCTAGGGCAATCCCTCCCTCCCCGACTGTCCTCCTCCTCGTGTGGTTTTTTTTAAAGCTTTTTTTTTAAATTTAATTTAAATAAAATTAATATTAAAATAATGAAAAAAAAGCTACGTCATTGTCACGTAGGATATAAAAAATAATAATAAAAGCCACATCAGCATTTTTTATTAGTCAAATTGGACTGTGTTAACTTTAGGACTCGATTGAATTAATTTGACAAAATTTTAGAATTTAATTATATTTTTTGTAAATTTTAGGACTCAATTATATTTTGATGATAAGTCCTAAAATTTCTAGGGAACATATCCCCAAAATTTACAAATCAAGCAGAGATAACGTGGGTCACACTGACCGAACTTGGCAGTTGACTCACTTCAGTGCTGTCCCTTCGCAATTATGATATGGAACTCCACGAATAGTTGCTCTCCTTGTTATTCACTTATATGAACATTCCGAAGAATTCTTCTTTAATCTTCCTGTGCCGGAAATACCACAAAGTCATAATGATCTCGTCCTTATCTAGACGTCTCCTACCCAATTCGCCCCTCACTTCGTGCCAAACAACCCGCAATAATTCCGGATGATCTAGTCACATATGACCAAGAAGTATATCCATGAATATATTATATACTCGTCGTCGATCATGTTGTTTACGCTCTCTCATTAACCATCAAATTAAAGGCGGATACAACCGTTTATAAAGTGGGTGTGCATTTTATAATTTTATCATTTTTGTAACATCTAGATCACTCAAGTATTCATAAGAAAGACAATTTTCCACCCAACAAGAAACAAAATCCAGGAAACTTAGGGAAAGAGAGTATTTCTTGCCACCTCGGTTTCTCCAACCGTGCATAAAAACCAATGTTCCGCCATAAATTAAGCGGCTTTGATCTTGTTGCACCTACCGATGCTTATCCCTAATTAATTCCTCTATTCACTTCTTGATTCTTCCATTTTCTCCTCCCAAGTATAGTTTTGGGGCCCAGCTCCAACCGCTCCATTAATTTTTCTGATTTGCAGTTCAGCTGTATAAATAATAAGCGATCCAGCTGAGTGCATAGGCAAAAGGGTGCATCGCATAACATCAGACGATGACCGCAAGAACACTCATTTACTCCGCAATGGAGTGGCTCCGATCCCATGCACATCACGTATCTCTTTGGGACGTGGCCATCGCTTTCTTGGGCTACTTCGTATTCTCGTGCATCGTCGAGAGGCTGAGGAACAAGAACGGCCCGATGCTGTGGCCGGTCCTCGGGATCGTCCCGTCTCTTCCGTTCTCCCAGGACGAGCTCTACAACTGGGTTACCAGGGCCCTGGTGAAAGCTGGGGGCACGTTCTGGATCCGCGGCGTGGCCTTGGGTGGCCTCCGGGGGATCATCACGGTTGACCCCGCCAACCTCGAGCACACGCTCCGGACCCGGTTCAGTAATTACCCAAAGGGCAAGTATTTCCGGGAGAGGTTCTGCGAATTGCTCGGCGGCGGGATCTTCAACGCGGACGACGCTGAATGGAAGGAGCAGCGGCGGCTTGCTACTTCAGAGATGCACTCCCCGCACTTCGTGCGGCACTCGTACGACACCATGCGGGAGCTCGTCCACCACAAGCTCCTCAAGCTTCTAGAGGCAAGGGCCGCCGCCCCAGGAAATGATAAGCCGCCGCTTGAACTCCAGGACGTACTCCTCCGTTTCACGTTCGACAACATCTGCACCGCCGCCTTCGGTGTTGACCCGGGCTGCCTGACCGTTGATCTGCCAGAGGTGCGGTTTGCTAGGGCTTTCGAGGAGGCCACCGAGCTAACGCTGTTCAGGTTGAGGACGTATCTTATATTGCAGTTGAATCACTTTGTGATTGATTTAGACCTGTCACTTGAAAAATACATAATATGTTTAACGTAAAACATTGTCATTTCAAAAAGCGGCTATCGCTTTATTTCTCCATAAAGTAACTGATACAAAAAGTATTCTCTGTTTAGGTTCTTGGTACCCCCTTTCGTGTGGAAGCCCATGAGGTTTCTCTCGATTGGGAGCGAGAGGAGGCTCAAGGAAGCTCTAAAAATCGTACACGAGTTTGCCGACAAGACGGTGTCGGACCGCTGGATGGAGCTGAGCAAGCTTGGGAGCTTGAGTGACCGGTCCGACCTCCTGTCCCTGCTCATGAAGGACAAGAACCACAACTTCTCCGACAAGTTCCTCAGGGATTTCTGTGTGAGCTTCATCTTAGCCGGCCGCGACACGAGCTCCGTTGCGTTGGTGTGGTTCTTCTGGTTGATAGACAAGCACCCGGAAGTAGAAGCCAAAGTCCTCAGCGAGATCCATCAGATTATTGTACGGAGACGCCCTCCGGTGGGTCCGGAAGCGCATCAGGACGTGGTATTCACACCGGAGGAGTTGATGGACATGGTGTATTTGCAGGCCGCACTATCAGAGTCCCTGAGGCTGTACCCGGCAGTCCCAATGGAGTTCAAGGAGGTCCTAGACGATGACGTGCTTCCCAACGGCACCGAGCTGAAGCGGGGTGACCGAGTCATGTACTGCCTATTCTCGATGGCCCGTATGGAGTCGCTGTGGGGGAGGGATTGCGAGGAGTTCAGGCCGGAGAGGTGGTTGAGGGAGGACGGGCAGCGGATGGTGAGCGAGAGCCAGTTCAAGTACGCGGTGTTCAATGCCGGCCCGAGGCTGTGCGTGGGGAAGAAGTTTGCGTACATGCAGATGAAGATGGTCGCGGCATCAGTGCTGTGGAGGTATTCAGTGGTGGTGGCAGAGGGCCACAAGGCGGTGCCCAAGGTCACCACCACCCTCTACATGAAGCACGGGTTGCCGGTGACTCTCCGGCCGAGGGTGGCCAAGAAGTTCTGAGTAACGATTCCGGTGTGTGTTTGTGGCGTTGAAGGGTAAATTTTATAGAGGCCAGAGTTGGTGATGAGGGCTGTATTCGGTATATAGCAGCTCAAAGACATGCATGAAGAAACACTCCTCAACTCATGGTTCACTGATTACTATCTGCTCATGTCGTAAAAATAGTAAAAAGAGTTGGCAAACTAATCTTTCAAGAAATGGTTGTGTTTTGTGTATGTATGGTGTGTCATGGTATATTACATGATTATTTGTTCTATCGATCATTTATGGGAAACAAATCTCTGCATGTGCATCTAACATGAAGATTGCAACTTATACATGACTACTCTAACATCTCTTATATAAGTTGATTATTCCGCCGACGATAGACATAATATAAGTCCAAATCACATCCTTGGCTATCTCAAAATGGAGTAGAACACGAAGATATCATGCGATGTATTACATATTTTGAAGGAAGATCCTTTACCCCGCACAATACTTTCCTTGATATCTTAATCAATTCTCAACCATAATTGCACCAAAATTTATATCGGTGGTTGAGAAAGGATGAGCCACCCATGGGAGTTCCATGTGAAGCAAAGGATCTACATCAGTGAATTTTAGCCCTGTCGAAATTCGTTAAAGAGGTACTTAATATCGATAGTTGAGAGTCCTTTAACCCACATGGTTACCGTATTGGTGTGTCGATATATCTCGCAACTGCTTATTTACCTGCATCAAAATTGAGAATCGATTGAGACATTAATTAGTATAGGAAAATAATGTGTTCTATAACAAATTTTGGGTCGTTTTGAAGAATATAAACGAGGTAGATTTGTGCCTATAATTAATGTTACCTAGGTTACTTTGGGTTTGTTAAGTTCAGTTGATACACGAGTTAAATAGACCTACCTAAACTGAACCATAAAGACGACTCAATTAATTAAGAATATCATCACTTTTAGATTAGTGTAGGAGAGCGGTTGAGATGACGGACAAATTAAGTATACTTTTTTTTTATTACATATCAACAAACATCGTAGCAGACAACCAACTCCATCTTCTCTCATTTTCTTCTATTCAAATTTTTGAACAAATGTTATTCTCTTAAATTATTCAAAATATTGTAAGATGTCCATTTCGTATTTGCTTTTTAGAAAAGAACTCATATAATGGTAAAAATAGGGAAACATTGGCAAGTATTTATGTTGCCATTCAAGTAAATTTATTAAAGGAAAAATTTTAAATAAGGATATGAAGTGGGTTTGTTTTTTCAAAAGAGGGTTCCAAGTGAACCTTGCCTTAAATTAAGACTTGAAATGGTCACTTAGTCTCGAATAAATGTCTGAAATAGTCAATTAATCTCAAATAAGGGCACGAGCGAGGATATACATCTCACATGTCACTTTCCAAAGGCATGATGGGGCATTTTTGGGGTTTTTCTGTTTTCTTTTTTCTCTTCGTTTTTCTCTTGTCTTCTTTTTTGTTCATTGTTCTTCTCTGTTCATTTTTTTTCTTTTTTTTTTACCGTGGCCGGCGCGGGTCACTGGAGCTCGCCGGCCGTTGGCGAGGGTTGCAGCCATCGCCTGGCCTCGTTCGTGGCTGGTGAGGTTGGCCTTGCCCAGACCATTGCGACGTCTCGCCCTCCGGCCATCTCCATTTCCGCAACCAATCTCCCATGTTGGAGCTCACTTAGCTACTCCTCTAAATTTGCATACGCTCTCTCTCTTTAAATCGAGCTCACCTTTTGCAGTTACATTGAGTTTTGGGCGCAAAATTGACTCCCGCTCGTCTAGCTATGGTGGAAACCTTAGGCCTTGGCCAGATTAAACCACCACAGGCTTCATTTCAGACGCTGGATGCAGACATTTGTGTCCTCGCACAAGATGCTCCTCTCCGTGGTGTGGATCGCAGCCTTCGCATTCATGTTATTGTGGAAGCGCAACTCCGACGGCACATGAGGATTCTCGATATCCGGTGGCGGTCATCGGAGGCCAGCTAGATCTAGGCGAGGCAAGTCTCGCCAGCCGAGGGTGAGGAGCCGCGATGTCCTGGGCAACGCCAGCCTCGCCCACGACCACAATGGCCTGTTGACTGGGTCCACTTTATGTGGGGCCCAGCTTGCATAAAGCAAATAAAAAGAAAAGGAAAGAAAGTCAAAATAGAAAAGAACAAAAAGAAAAGGGCAGCTTCGTGCGTGTGCCCAAGAAGAAGAGAGAGAAAAAGCAAAAGTGAGTCCCACCGAGACTCACCGAGAGTGCAGGGGAGAAGAGGAAGAAAGGGGCGTATCTTCGCGGTCCGATTTTAAAGGCCAAACGTTGTCGGAATTGGCTCAAATTTCAGTATGTTGTTCGTGAGACCGAGAGCTACAAGTTGATCGGTTTCGTTCGTTGAGAATCTCTTTCGAACTCTCTAATCGCAGTTAGGGTTTCTCTCCTCATTTTGTGTAAATCCACCTTTGTGGTGAAGAAATGATGTTGAAATGTTGATGTTGTATCTCTAGTGTGTGACTAGAGAAGAACTTGGTGTATCCTACTATTCTCGGTGATTAGTGGAAGTATTTGGGGGCTGTCCGTGGTTTTTCCCGCTTTGGGTTTCCACGTTAAATATTGGTGTCGATTGTTGCATTTGTTTCCTTATTATTGTGTGGTTATATTGCTGGAATATTGTGGATTGTTGTTGGAATTTGAAGTGGCTAGCAAGGGTCACCTAGAGGGGGGGTGAATAGGTGATCCTAAACAGTTCTATAATATTTATGCGGAAATAAAACAAGTTACAGAAGAGTGAATAAAATTCAGATTCAAGTCAGATTGATGTGCAGAATGTAAAGTAAGAGATAAGGAGTAGAGAATCTGCACACAAGTTTATAGTGGTTCGGCTTATAGCAAGCCTACGTCCACTCTCCTACGCTTACAGCCTACTGGCTGGATTCCACTAAATAATCAAGAGGAATTTATAAATTCTGAGTGATATCACTCTCGTGTATGATAGGACTCTATATCTCACACAATCACTCTTACAAAGTAACCCTCAAGATCTGAATATTTTGGCTCAGAAAGACAAGAGAACTGATTGGAGTATGCTCAAACTTTGGACTTGTTGATTCTTGATTCTGTCTATTCCTTCAATTGCTCGTTGATCTCCTTAAGTACTCATCTTCATCCAAACTAGCCGTTGGACAGCATTCAGAGGATCATCTTCCAATCTTCAACTTGGACAGATTTGTAAAATAAGGATTGAATAGCCGTTGGATGACAGATTCTGAATCCCGCTGATTCTGGTCACCCATACAATCAGAATCTTGGTTTCCATAAGTAGAGCTTTGTCCGTAGTGATGCATTCTTGTCGTAATATTTGATTGTCAATCAATTTGATTAAGATTGAAATAATCGAAACTTTCCTTCTGTGAAATCCATATCAGATCACTAGCTGTTATGTTGAGTTTTGTGTTCTGCGTCCGAATAATTTTGGCGTCTGCGTCTGCTTCTGAAAAATTTCAGCGTCTGCTTCTGCTTCTGCTTCTACTTCTGCTTCTGAAAAATTTCAGCGTCTGCGTCTGCTTCTGAAAAATTTCAGTGTCTGCGTCTGAATAACTTCTGCGTTTGCTTCTGAAAAATTTTCAGCGTCTGAATCTGAACTTTAGATTATGTGGGACTTCAAGGAACTTATTTTTCCAGATTGTAAAGTCTAAAAAGCTTCCTTCTGAGTTTCCAGAACATATATATATATATATATATATATATATATATATATATATATTCCTGGAATAAAATGGTTCAGAATAAGTATCAGATTTACAATTACTAAGGAAGGTTTTGTTAACATCAAAATTAGTAGGAGTTTTCCTCAACAATCTCCCCCTTTTTGATGGTGACAAAACTTTCCTGTGGATTGAATCAATTTGAAATTAATTTGAGGTAGATAAGCATATTTAGCACATGAAAAAAAATAGATTGAGATTGAAAGTTCAAACTCTGTTGATATCTGTGTCTTTGCTTCCTTTGTGCTTGCATATTAAATCTGCATATAATTTCTCCCCCTTTTTGTCATCAGCAAAAAGAAAGGCAATAATAGAGAGTATAAAGCAACTATATTAAGCAATCAATTTAGTCCAACAAGAAATATTAGAGTATATTACATACCAATTGAAAGAAATAGAAATTGGAGAGAAAAGCTTTTGCTATTGTTTTGAAGGAGTACGAATCAGTTGAAAATTATCCAATATCGAGACAGCCTCCTCAATCCTCGAACTGCATTGACTCACAGCCTTATCCAAGTTGGATGAGCATAGAGTAATGGCTTCCTCAAGTTCTGCTTTATCTGCTGCTGCTTGGAGTCGTTGAGTGTTGTAGTTTTCCTTAACAATTTTCTGTAGATCCTTCACATTTTGTTCTAGTGCAGCTTGTTTGTGCCTAATCTCAAGCAGAATAGAGAGGATGTTCTGATTTTCGGAGGGCTGTTCTTGGACATTGACTGGCTCAGACTGATTGAACTCATGTTCCGCTTTTGATGGAATCTCCCCCTAAAAAGGTGCATGGTCTGCAGAAGCATTCTCTTCAGAATCAAGAGAAGACTGACCAACATTTTTCCGTGGCGGAGCAATGTATGGAATTATCTGAAGCAGATTAGAGTATTCAGTTGTTTGATTTGCAGCAGAAGCTGAGACATGATCATCATGTACCGTTTCAAGATGATCAGACTCTTCATCCTCATCTCTTAGAAGAAGTTTTCTCTTCTTACGATACACTTTCAAAGGAGTTGATGAAGCACTCTGCCTGCTTGCCCTTGCTGAATCTGTTCTCTTTCCTGCTACTCTCGCAGTTTCTTCTTTCCTATCCACAGTTTTTGCTGCTGACTTCTGAACAGATTTTCCTTTTTCTGCACTAGCAATTTTCTCTTTTCGATAGTCAAATTGCTTCAAATTCATCTTGATGAGCATTTTCTCACCAACAAGCATTAAAGGAATAGGAGTCTTGCATAAACTGTTAGGAATAGTGATATTCAAGAAATGAAATATCCTACTGATAAGAGCACCATAAGGGAGTTGTCCCTTGTCTTTCAGAACTGTTCTGTACATGTGAAATATGATAATATGAGGAAGAGAAAATTGTTGTCCATTCAGAATTGCCCATATAAGCTTGATCTCAGATTTGGATAAGTCTGTTTTAGAAGCAGCTTTAGGTCTCAAGCAATTAATAATGATCTTATGTAAGATCACTGTTCTTCTTGTTAAGTCTGAATAAGAAATCAGACGCTTAAGACCTCTGGCAAAAGTTGGATTTTCTGATGTAGCCTTAGAAGCTTCTTCCAAACTGACTTCAAATGGAGTAAATCTGTAATTTTTGACACCAATAATCCGAGCCAGAGTTTCCACCTTGAGATCATAAGTCTTGCTTCCGACAGAAAATTGAAGTAGATTGGGTGACAAAATTGAGAGATTCGAGTAAAAATATGCAGTTAGTTCTGCATATGTATGTGCAGACTGAAAGCAGAATTCTATCATACCCAAATTCTCAAAAAAATGTTGCATAAGAATGCTAACCCGATTGAGGTAATCAAAATCGACGCTGCGATGCTGCATAATTACTCTATTCATCAACAGTTTATAATATTCATGGTGAACTTTTGAAAGAAACAAACCTCCGCTCCCTTTTTCACCATAAGCAATGCCTAACTTCTTGTTGAAATTGCAGTACAGTCTGGCATCCTCATCGATTGTACCCTTACAATCTGTGGGCGATTTAGGGCTTGACTGAACTGATTTTCTTTGCGATGGGGTAGATGATTCTCCGATCTTCGCTTTGCCTTTACCGAAAATACTTGTGGACTGAGAAGCAAGATTAGGAACAAGCTGGTGTAGCAGCGAACTAAATCTTCTTCAGATCGAAAGTTGTTATCTTTTAAACATCGACTAAGAGCCGACTCAGAAGCTTTACCCCTTTTCAATATTCCGTAAGCTTTCCATACTTGTTTGATGTTTGGGAAGCGAAAATCAGTTTTACCCGAATCTTTTGGAGGAGATGATGGTTGCGCTGCTTGTTGCGTCGCTTCAGAAGCTTCATTGGCATGATCTGAGTCTGTATCAGAAATTTCCATGAATTCTGGCTTCTCTATCGACTTGATGTCTCTGTTTAAAATCCTTGACGACCGTCTCTTGAAAGGCATTGAGATCGATTCTAGGGCAAAAAGATGAGATCTTGGAGAAGGAAGAAGAGACGACTCGGAGTATTGTGATGATCGTGAGAGAGGAAAAAAGTTCGTACAGGAAGGGTTTTGAAAAGAGACTGATGGGTTTATAAATGGGAAGGACGGTTTTAGGAATAAAAGGTTATTTTTAGAAAGTAAAAAGTAAGTTCAGACAAGCAGAGACGAAATAATCTTTCTAAAGCATAAACGATCAATACAATATTATGATAATATTTTAAGCACAATTAATCAGATAAATTTGGATACGTACCTGATTTGCTTCCAAAGATGACATATGTGAAAATATCCTGCCAAAAATATTCCCGCCAAATTTTAAACTATGTACATACCGTTCCTTGAGAGTCTGGAAATTGTGCAGACCGAAGACTCTTGAGTCTGAAAAATTTCTATCTGTCAAACACTTCAAGAAAAAGGATAAGTAATATACAGTTTGTTTCTAATATACTCAAATGAGAATTTGTCAAGAGGCTTTGTAAATATATCAGCTAATTGATTCTTAGAATCAATGAATTGAATATTTACATCTCCATTTTGAACATGATCTCGAATGAAATGATGTTTGATATCAATATGTTTTGCACGAGAATGAAGAATGGGATTTTTGGACAGATTAATAGCACTTGTGTTGTCACACTTGATTGCAACACTTGATTCTTCAATAGCAAAATCTCGCAACTGCTGCTTCATCCACAGAATCTGTGCACAGCAACTTCCCAATGCTACATATTCAGCTTCTGCTGTAGAAAGTGCGACTGTATTCTGCTTCTTTGAGTACCAGGACACTAACATATTTCCAAGCAGTTGGCATGTACTTGTAGTACTTTTCCTATCAATTTTACATCCAGCTAAATCAACATCTGAATAACCAGTAAGAGTAAAATCTGAATCTTTAGCGTACCAAAGACCTAGCATTGGATAAGTTCCAATATATTTGATTATCCTCTTAACTGCAGAAAGATGCGATTCCTTTGGGTCTGATTGAAATCTTGCGCACATACAGACACTAAAAAGAATGTCAGGTCTAGATGCAGTAAGATATAATAAAGATCCTATCATGCTTCTGTACATCTTCTGGTCCACCTTCTTACCAAGTTCATCCTTGTCCAGTTTGGATGAGTGGGACATTGGAGTATCTGTTTTCTTACCGTT
Organism: Syzygium jambos; assembly: GCA_031216235.1. NCBI lineage: Eukaryota > Viridiplantae > Streptophyta > Magnoliopsida > Myrtales > Myrtaceae > Syzygium > Syzygium jambos. The sequence goes on from CM062227.1 coordinate 12,709,455, forward strand.
TTGCATTCCAAACTTCTTGACTATCTCCTTGGCATACTTTTCTTGGCAAATGAATGTACCTTCTTTGGTTTGTTTCACTTGTAAACCAAGAAAGAATGTTAGTTCTCCCATCATGCTCATCTCGAATTCGTTCCGCATACTCTTAGAGAATTCCTTGCAAAGCAATTCGTTAGAAGATCCAAAGATTATGTCATCAACATAGATTTGAACAAGTAGAAAATCCTTACCCTTTCTTTTAACAAATAAAGTTGTATCAACTTTACCTTTGGTGAAATCATGTTGCAGAAGGAAGTTACTTAACCTTCCGTACCAAGCTCTGGGTGCTTGTTTCAGACCGTAAAGGGCCTTTTTGAGTCTTTAGACATAATCAGTCTTCCTTGGTTCTTCAAAACCAGGTGGTTGTTCCATATATACTTCTTCTTTAATATATCCATTCAGGAAGGCACATTTTACGTCCATCTGAAATAGTTTAAAGTTATGAAAACAAGCATAAGCTAATAATAGCCGAATGGCTTCTAACCTTGCAACTGGTGCATAAGTTTCATCATAATCTATGCCTTCTTCTTGAGAATAGCCTTTTGCGACTAGTCTTGCCTTATTTCTTGTGACTTTCCCTTTGTCATCCAGTTTGTTTCTGAAAACCCATATTGTTCCAATTACTGGATGGTTTTTGGGTCTTGGCACAAGCTCCCATACTTCATTGATTCTGAACTGTTGAAGTTCCTCCTGCATAGCTTCTATCCAGCTTTCATCTGATAAAGCTTCACCAACTTCTTTTGATTCAATTTCTGATATCAGTGCCAAGTTGCTGATGCTCTCTTTGTGTTTGGATCTAGTCTTGATTCCATCTTCTATTTCTCCAATGATGAGATTCTTCGGATGACTGGATTTATGTTTCCAGTTTTTGTCAAATCTTTCCTTCTGAATATCTGTAGACTCTGAAGATTCTGATTGAATCTGAATTGTGTCTTCATTTCTTTCTTCTACAGATTCTACGATCTTTGGAGATTCTTGATGAATTTCTGATAACTCTTGAATGTTGGGAGAAGGTTCAGATTCATTTTTGTGAGTCTGAATATTTTCTTCAAACCTCATATTCACTGTTTCTTTCACAGTCTGAGAATTCTTGTTGAAGACTCTGTATGCTTTACTTGTAGTAGAATATCCAAGTAAGAATCCTTCATCTGCTTTCTCATCAAACTTTCCAAGGAGATCATTTGGATTTTTAAGAATAAAGCATTTACAACCAAACACACGAAAATATGAGATGTTGGGCTTTCTACCTTTGAAAAGCTCATAGGGGGGTTTCTTAAGAATGGTGTTGACACCTAAATTTTGCCTAGATTGCTTAGGGTTTTATCGCATAAAAATTAGGGTTTAATTTCTTTAATCCCTAAATCAAAAATATTTTCTTTAAATTTCATTGCATGTAGACATTAGGCGCATTTACATTTATGTAGCATATTAGGGCATATTTTCCTTGTTTATTTTCAAAATTAATTTTCAAAAAAAATTCGTAAAAAAAAAAATTAATTAATTAATTAAAAAAAAAAAAAAGAGAAAGCCAGCGTTGAATGATTCAACGCTGGCTTTCTTCCCTTTATCAGCCTGGCAGCGCAGGAGTGAGAAAAGGAGGAGGAAAAAAGGAAGCGGAGCCGGGGGAAACAGAGGGGCGAGACCAGAGAGAGATCGAGAGAGAGGGCGAGACCAGAGAGAGATCGAGAGAGAGGGCGAGCGACAGAGAGGGAGAGAGTCCGACAGAGAGGGAGAGAGAACCGAGAGAGAGACTCGGGGCCAACCGGACTCCCATCGGCGACCGTCGCACCTCAACCGCGGCCGGCGACACCTCGACACATTCCTCTTCTCACGGTAGGTCTCAACCCGAGTTCGTCGGGTTTTGTTTAGTTGGGATCGTGGTAAAATTCCCGAGGATCCCGGCTCGGAGGCGCGCGAGGCAACCGGACATAACCCGATCTGTCGAGTTCGCCACCATTCGCCGCCGCCGAGCCGGGTAGGGACCAGACCACCGACCCTCTTGTTTCGATTTTTGTTTTTTTTTTCTTGAGTCTTCGCCGGCAAGGGAGTAGGGCCGAGGCTCGTTTGTTTTTTTGTCGAGTTCGCCACCATTGGCTGCGTTTTACTGCATTGTTGGGGGCGTCGGTCGGTCCCGGCGTGCCGCCGGTCGCCACGGCGATCCGGGCGTGGCCACGAGGGAAGCGAACAGCCAGCCCTCGGTCGGGATCTGGCTGGTTCGCGTTGGACAAAGCCCCCGACCGCGGAGGTCGGGGTGTGTCACCCGACGGCCGAGCAAGGGCTCGGCCGCCGGGACCGGGGACCCCCAGCCACAGAGGCTGAGGGGGGAGGAAAGACCGGCGTTCCGGTCGGTCGGCGTCGGCCGCGGAGGCCGGCGCTCGGAGGAGGCCCGTCGCGACAAAAAGATGTGCTTGGTCAAGGCGACAACACCTTCTTCCAAGAAAGCACGATGAAGATGAATCATCCATTTTGCTGCAATGAAAAGGGAAAGCACCCATGGGACAATGCCCTCAAACGTTGAAATAAGAAGTGGCAAAAAGTCAAAGGTTGACGAAAGCGGATGAAGGGAGTTGTCAAATACCCAGGAAGGAAAATTCAAATGAGAGCAAATGGTATCGTTTCCAATTGTTCATTTTAATACCATTTTTGCCGTGATTTTTTTTTTCTTTGATAGGAAGCATCAAAGACTCGAAAGACAAATGCAAGTGAAGGGTAATGATGTGTCGTTTCCAATCTTTCGATATATAAAGATTCATGCACTAACACTTTCTTTCTAATTCTTTACAGGGTTGCCAAGCGCCATACTGCAGGTAAGTACCCTTCCTCCAAAATTCAAATGAAAATCAAATGAAAATTTTCTTCATGAAAAAATGAGGGAGTTTTTGACGTATTTGAAAAAGAGCACAAAAATAGAATTGTGAAAGCAAACTTTTCACGAAAATTTTGAATATCATCTTTATCCAAAAAATACCTTGATGCTCGACGGATCATTCATTTTGAATCAAAATTCCCTGTGGAGATTGATCAATTCATGATGATCTCAACAAAATGAAAGGGAGGTGTTAATAATGCCAAGAGATAAATACTTAGAATGAGGAAAGGCAAGCCATTCCCAAACACGTCCCACAAACACTTTGAGAGTTGAGTGGAAAAGAAAATTAGTGTTGTTTAAGAGCAAGAGATTCATTCGCAAGTAGTACATGGATCGAAATGAAAGGAGGCATTTCCTTCTTCTATCCTATACACTACAGGTGATCATAGTTAGCCTATTTGATCCATTAAATGTGAAGAGTTTGCAAAATACCCCTGTCAAGAACCACCCTACAACGGGGCAAATTTAGAGGTTTTGATTGACATGCTTTGGAGGAAAAGATGAGAAAGACCTCTTTGCCCTTACTTGCATTAATCTTTTTGTGGTAACTTCAGGTGAGTCCTTATGGAAGCTTGAAACATCCCAAAATGAAGAAGAGCATTCATTTCTCTATCCAAACACTCATACCATTTGCTTAGCCAAGTTGAGCCTGAATATTCATTTCTAAAGCCCGAATGGTGATTGTCTTCCCACCTTGGAGAAAGGCACATGATTTGCCATGGCAATTGGTGCTTATGTCACAATAAGTAAAAAAATCTCGAAAGTCCTAAGAGCTCAAAAGGTTCAAATGAGCAAAAGTCAAATGAAAACTAGGGGGCATGAAAAAGCAGTGTGCCTGGTAAAAGCAAGGCCAATGCCCATTGAAAAAAAAAGAGAAAAAAAGAGAGCAAAAAAGTAGCATCAAGAGAAGAATTCTTTCGCAAGAAAAAGTGTCAAAAGCAAAATGCTTGCATGAAAAGAAAATTATTGCAAATGCAAAAGTCATTAGAGAAAAGAGCGAAGCTCCTGTATTGAAATGAATAGCCAATGGACTTTCGAGACAAGTTGGATTTCAAAAGTCGAGTGCCTTCAAAAGGATTGGATGATATGGTAATGATGCTATGATAATCACCAACTCCTAAACCCCTTTTGTGAATTTCTGAGCCTTTCGAGCCTTTACCCAAGCCAATGTTATAACCTTCTCCAAAGTCTCTTCTGATTGGGATGGTTCAAGCAAAAATTTGGATGTCCAAAGAAGCTACCACTTGAAGAAGTGGGAGCAAGGTTATCTTATCTCATCTTAAGGTTTCTTGACTTGTAAACCTGATAGAGATGCTGATTGATAATTATTTCACTTCTTAGCCATCAATGCTTATCCGTTGTTGAAACCATGACCAAGCCCGCATTATAGTCCTGACAAAAGACCTCTTGGATTGGTCAATGTGTGCTTATTGCGAATGATTCTCGAAGCCTCCGACACTAATAGTGTGAGGTATACAGAGAAATCAGATTTACTGCCCACATTAATGGATGGGATCAAGCAGCCTTTCTGAGAGTATGTGAAAAGTCCTTTCAAACTAAGGAATTCTTGTTTGGCATGCTTAATGGGCTCTCTTCATGAGTTAAGATCATTTTGACAAAAGACTTTCTCCTAAGGGAATTTGATGATTAATGGCGTCTTTCAAGCCTAAAGGCAATTTTGCGATATTTAAGGATGTTGAATGCTTTCCAAACAGTTGAGTCTATCCTAAATTGCTCGTGCAATCAATGCTTTTTTTATTGATGATACCATTTTGATATGGCATATTGTGATGTTATCTTGCCTAGTACGCACTCGCTACTAGAGCACTTGTTATAACGCGTGCCTGTTATTACTAATCCCGTAGGACAGGTGACGTTTCCTCGAACACCAACCTTTAAGCCGATTTCAAAAGGTTCCGGGTCAATCCTTAAACCCCGATTTCAAAAGGTTCCGGGTCAATCCTTAAACCCCGATTTCAAAAGGTTCCGGGTCAATCCTTAAACCCCGATTTCAAAGGTTCCGGGTCAATCCTTAAACCCCGATTTCAAAGGTTCCGGGTCAATCCTTAAACCCCGATTTCAAAAGGTTCCGGGTCAATCCTTAAACCCCGATTTCAAAAGGTTCCGGGTCAATCCTTAAACCCCGATTTCAAAAGGTTCCGGGTCAATCCTTAAACCCCGATTTCAAAAGGTTCCGGGTCAATCCTTAAACCCCGATTTCAAAGGTTCCGGGTCAATCCTTAAACCCCGATTTCAAAGGTTCCGGGTCAATCCTTAAACCCCGATTTCAAAAGGTTCCGGGTCAATCATTAAACCCCGATTTCAAAGGTTCCGGGTCAATCCTTAAACCCCGATTTCAAAGGTTCCGGGTCAATCCTTAAACCCCGATTTCAAAGGTTCCGGGTCAATCCTTAAACCCCGATTTCAAAAGGTTCCGGGTCCAACCTTAAACCACGCAATTTCAAAAAGGTTTGTGGTCCAACCTTAAACCACGCATTTCAAAGGGTTTGTGGTCCAACCTTAAACCACGCATTTCAAAGGGTTTGTGGTCCAACCTTAAACCACGCATCAAAGGTTTGTGGTCTCTCCTCCCTCTCGCATTGCATCATCCCGTGCCCTCCATCAACAAAATTTAGGCGTCTTTTATCTTTGAAAGGAACCTCTTCGAACTTCCCTTCAAAGAGGGGCAGCTGTTGACACCTAAATTTTGCCTAGATTGCTTAGGGTTTTATCGCATAAAAATTAGGGTTTAATTTCTTTAATCCCTAAATCAAAAATATTTTCTTTAAATTTCATTGCATGTAGACATTAGGCGCATTTACATTAATGTAGCATATTAGGGCATATTTTCCTTGTTTATTTTCAAAATTAATTTTCAAAAAAAATTCGTAAAAAAAAAAATTAATTAATTAATTAAAAAAAAAAAAAAGAGAAAGCCAGCGTTGAATGATTCAACGCTGGCTTTCTTCCCTTTATCAGCCTGGCAGCGCAGGAGTGAGAAAAGGAGAAGGAAAAAAGGAAGCGGAGCCGGGGGAAACAGAGGGGCGAGACCAGAGAGAGATCGAGAGAGAGGGCGAGACCAGAGAGAGATCGAGAGAGAGGGCGAGCGACAGAGAGGGAGAGAGTCCGACAGTGAGGGAGAGAGAACCGAGAGAGAGACTCGGGGCCAACCGGACTCCCATCGGCGACCGTCGCACCTCAACCGCGGCCGGCGACACCTCGACACATTCCTCTTCTCACGGTAGGTCTCAACCCGAGTTCGTCGGGTTTTGTTTAGTTGGGATCGTGGTAAAATTCCCGAGGATCCCGGCTCGGAGGCGCGCGAGGCAACCGGACATAACCCGATCTGTCGAGTTCGCCACCATTCGCCGCCGCCGAGCCGGGTAGGGACCAGACCACCGACCCTCTTGTTTCGATTTTTGTTTTTTTTTTCTTGAGTCTTCGCCGGCAAGGGAGTAGGGCCGAGGCTCGTTTGTTTTTTTGTCGAGTTCACCACCATTGGCTGCGTTTTACTGCATTGTTGGGGGCGTCGGTCGGTCCCGGCGTGCCGCCGGTCGCCACGGCGATCCGGGCGTGGCCACGAGGGAAGCGAACAGCCAGCCCTCGGTCGGGATCTGGCTGGTTCGCGTTGGACAAAGCCCCCGACCGCGGAGGTCGGGGTGTGTCACCCGACGGCCGAGCAAGGGCTCGGCCGCCGGGACCGGGGACCCCCAGCCACAGAGGCTGAGGGGGGAGGAAAGACCGGCGTTCCGGTCGGTCGGCGTCGGCCGCGGAGGCCGGCGCTCGGAGGAGGCCCGTCGCGGCTGCTCGGCAGCCAAGGTGGAGCCCTAGGCGCGGTCTGGCGGCCGCGAGTCGGGTCGCGAGCCGGGTAGGGTTTCGCGCAAATCGGGTCACGCGAGGCGGGTCGGCGGCCGCAAACCGGGTCGGGCGAACGGGTTGAAAACCGGGTAGGGTTTTTATTCTAGGGTTTTGTTTAATTGGGCCTTTCGCGGGCCTAACCGGGTGTTGGGCCTTCGCGGTTGGGCCGGAGTGAGAATTTGGTGGGTTGGGCTTTTCTTTAAAAACAATTTCAAAAATTCTAACCGGGCTCAACAAAAGAGCCCGGTCTGTCTTTGGACCCGGGCCGGCGTGCCCGGGTCGGTCCCGGTCCGGGTCGGATGTGGAGATCCGACCCGGATCCGATTTCCTTTATTTTAATATTTTGATATTTTTTTTAAAAAAAGAAAAACTCGAATTTCATTTTATTTTATTTTATTTTATTTTTTTTTCGAAAAAAAAAAATTTTTCAAAAAAAAAATTTCAAAAAAATTTCAAGAAAATTTCGAAAAATTTTAAAAAAAGAAATTTAAAAGAAATTTAAAAATCTAAATTAATTTTTTTTAAAAAAAAAATTAAATTAAAAAAATTAAAAATTCAAAAAAGATCAAAAAATCAGAATTTTCATTTGGGTCTCGGAATTGGGTTTTCTTGCCCTATTGTGTGATTAATGTCATATTTGATTGCACGTCACCTGGTTCACACACTTTGAATTGTGCATTTAAACTAACATCGCATGTAGTTGATTATGCGTGTTTAGGTTTAGATATTAATCGTTGCTTCCGTTAGTTTAGTTAGGAACGGAATTTTGAGACTCCCGATTAGCAAGAGCATGTTAGGTGGTAAATTGAACAAGATTAGGTACCGAAAGGGCACTAATTAGTCGATTAGTGTAATCAAGTCCCCGTACCCATTGAATCTCTGGTTCGTAGAAGTGAAGCTTTTCTCCCGCGCTTTACTTAGGTGTCTAATCGACCTACCAAAAACCGATTAGTGGCGACTCCTAAATGAAATTGATTTGCATGTTAATAACTCAAATTTAAGTCGCGAATTGGTATAGGCTTGGGAGAGCTCGAGCTAGGTTTAACTTAGTAATCTATTAGCCAAACCCCTTAGGCCTCGGGGCCGGCTCGGGGAGGTCGCGACAAATGGGTCTGAGAAAAACTCTGTTGATGATGTAACATGCTGTAAAAACTGCATCTGCCCAGAATTGATAAGGAATCTTGCCTTCAATCAACAGTGTTCTTGCCATTTCTTGCAAAGAACGATTTTTCCTTTCCACAATACCATTTTGTTCTGGTGTATATGGAGTAGAAAAATTATGTTGAAAGCCATTTTCCTCACAAAAATCTGAAAAACTTTAATTTTTAAATTCTCCCCCATGATCTGTTTTAATGCAGGAAATGGAATAGCCCTTTTCATTCCGAATTCTTTTTGCAAATTTTGAAAAGTATGAAAATGCCTCATTTTTATGAGCAAGAAAGAACATCCAAGTAAATCTTATGAAATCATCAACAATAACCAAACAGTATTTCTTACCACCAATACTTTGTGTTCTGGTTGGTCCAAACAGATCCATATGAAGAAGCTGCAAAGCTCGATCAGTGGAAACATGATGTATAGATTTGAAAGAACTTCTTACTTGTTTTCCTAGAGTACAGGCATTGCATAATTCTGTTTTCCTGTATTTCAAATCTGGCAAACCTCGAACCAGTTTCTTGTTTGAGATCTTTGAGATTTGTTTCAAACTGATATGCCCCAACCTTCTGTGCCACATATCTTCATCTTCTTTGATTGAGATCAAGCAATGAGTGGAGTTTGGATTGACATCTAGAAGATAGATATTGCCATGTCTTCTTCCTATAAATGTTTGAGAAGAATCTTTGCTTGTTCCTGAGCAAGTGTCTTCTTGGAAGTTGATTCTGAAACCTGTATCACATAGTTGGCTTATGCTTATCAAATTATAGTTGAGTCCTTTTACTAACGAAACATCATTGATTGTGAGTCCTCCAATTTCAACCATTCCTTTGCCAATGATTTTTCCTTTGGTGTTTCCTCCAAAGGAAACTTTTCCACCATTCAGATTGTGTAGATCAACAAATATAGTTGGATCTCCTGTCATGTGTCTAGAGCATCCACTGTCTAGGTACCACTTTCTTTTTCTCTTTGTGGTTACTTGCAAGAATTACAACATCTCAAGTTTTCTTTGGTACCCAAGCTTGTTTGGGTCCTTGAGCATTAATATAGGCTGTCTTAACAAAATCTCTTCGAATAGATCTCCAGACCTTAGGACATTCATTCTCAAAATGTTGTGGATCTCCACAATTTGAGCATTTGAGAGCACTTCGGCCAACAGGTTTTACAAAATTCTTTTTGAAATGGTTTTTATAAGCTTGTCGAGGAGGTCTTTGTCTTAACCTCTCCTTGACTTTTGGAAAATCAATCAAGCTGTCACTTTCCTTTACAAATCCCAGATCAGATTTGTTATAGTAAGGAATTTGAATGGAAAGGATATGCTTCAAGGTATCTGAACCTTTTGCAAACTTGGAAGTAATTTTTGAAATTTCCTTTTTCAAAACAGTATTTTCTTTGGAAAGAAAATCTCGATTTTCCTTGATTTGATGAAATTCTTTTTGAAGGAAATCGATTTTTTCTTTTTGAGAAAGATCCTATTGCCTTAGTGATGAAATTTCCTTTTTTAGAGAAGAAATTCTTTTAAGAGCAGTCTTTTAAGAGCAGTCTTAAATTCAAAGCATAATTCATCAATATAATTTGATACTTCAATAGACATCTCAGAAGGTTTTACCTCGATTTTCACTTTGGGATCAGAATCAGAATCTGAGTCTGAATCTGATTTTGCCATTAGACAGAAATTTGAGATATCTTTATCACTGTCTTCGCACTCTGTGTCACTCCAAGTTTCTGCCTTTAAGGCCTTATTTACTTTCTCAAATTTGGTCTTCTTTTTCAGAAGTGGACAGTTAGGCTTTATATGTCCACGTTTCCTACAGTGAAAGCATATTATATCCTTTGATCTCTCTGTCTCATCGATAGGCTTCTTATTTTCAAAAGGCTTCTTCCCTTTGAGGTTTCTTCCTTTGATTTTCATTCTCTTATACTTCTTTATGAAGAGAGCTAGTTCTTCATCATCAACATCTTCATCTTCAGAATCTGCATCAGAATCAATGTTAGTTTTTAATGCAATTGACTTATTACCTCTGGTTTCAATCTCCTCATTTCGTTTCTCAGTCTCATATGATTGAAGAGTTCCAATCAACTCATTCACTGATAGAGGCTTGATCCTTTGAGTCTCACGAAGAGATGTTTTGATGTTATCCCACTATTTGTCAGTCCTCTCATAAGCTTGTTGACTTTTAATGCATCTGGGACTGGTTGTCCTTGATAGGCAAGACCGTTTATTATGTCAGTGAACCTATCATAAAAATCAGCAATTAATTCACCAGACTTCATTTTGAAGGATTCATATTGACCAAGCAAGATATTGATCTGAGTTTCCTTGGCTCGATCTGTTCCTTCATAAGTAATATAGAGAGTATCCCAGATTTCCTTAGCAGATTCACAAGCAGCAATTTTTTTATATTCAACAGGAGATAAAGCACAGTAGAGAGAACAAATTGCTTTTGAGTCTGAAGTTTCTCTTTTGGATATCTCAGTTTGAGATAGTGGAGGATCTGCCGCTTTGCTTGCATCTGCCTTTTTTTTTTAATCTAACGTCTTTGGTTTGACTCCATTGATGATGACATCCCATTGCATATGATCATTTGACTTAATGAATGCCTTCATCTTATTCTTCCAGACACTATATTCCTTGCCATCGAAATATGGTGGTCTGTTGTTGCTCTGACCTTCAATGAGCCCTGGAGCACCATAGCTAGCCATGTAGATCGTTAGCTCAGAAGTAAAACACTTCAGTAAGATGAGCAACCTGCTCTGATACCAATTGAAGTGGCTAGCAAGGGTCACCTAGAGGGGGGTGAATAGGTGATCCTAAATAGTTCTATAATATTTATGCGGAAATAAAACAAGTTACAGAGGAGTCTGAATAAAATTCAGATTCAAGTCAGATTGATGTGCAGAATGTAAAGTAAGAGATAATGAGTAGAAAATCTGCACACAAGTTTATAGTGGTTCGGCTTATAGCAAGCCTACGTCCACTCTCCCACGCTCACAGCCTACTGGCTGGATTCCACTAAATAATCAAGAGGAATTTACAAATTCTGAGTGATATCACTCTCGTGTATGATAGGACTCTGTATCTCACACAATCACTCTTACAAAGTAACCCTCAAGATCTGAATATTTTGGCTCAGAAAGACAAGAGAACTGATTGGAGTATGCTCAAACTTTGGACTTGTTGATTCTTGATTCTGTCTATTCCTTCAATTGCTCGTTGATCTCCTTAAGTACTCCTCTTCATCCAAACTAGCCGTTGGACAGCATTCAGAGGATCATCTTCCAATCTTCAACTTGGACAGATTTGTAAAATAAGGATTGAATAGCCGTTGGATGACAGATTCTGAATCCCGTTGATTCTGGTCATCCATACAATCAGAATCTTGGTTTCCATAAGTAGAGCTTTGTCCGTAGTGATGCATTCTTGTCGTAATATTTGATTGTCAATCAATTTGATTAAGATTGAAACAATCGAAACTTTCCTTCTGTGAAATCCATATCAGATCACTAGCTGTTATGTTGAGTTTTGTGTTCTGCGTCCGAATAATTTTGGCGTCTGCGTCTGCTTCTGAAAAATTTCAGCATCTGCTTCTGCTTCTGAAAAATTTCAGCGTCTGCGTCTGCTTTTGAAAAATTTCAGTGTCTGCGTCTGAATAACTTCTGCGTTTGCTTCTGAAAAATTTTCAGCGTCTAAATCTGAACTTTAGATTATGTGGGACTTCAAGGAACTTATTTTTCCAGATTGTAAAGTCTGAAAAGCTTCCTTCTGAGTTTCCAGAACATATATATATATATATATATTCCTGGAATAAAATGATTTAGAATAAGTATCAGATTTACAATTACCAAGGAAGGTTTTGTTAACATCAAAATTAGTAGGAGTTTTCCTCAACAGAATTAAGTCAATTTTGGTCGGTTTAGTTTCGGGGGAGATATTGATCCTGGATTGGCTTGGTTCTTGGCGAATTGTTGCTCGCGTGGTTCTCCCCAACAAAGTGGTATCAGAGCTTGCGTTGATATTCTAGTATTGAATGGAGGAAACTAGTGGCACCATGTTTAAGTTGAATGCCTCGAATTACAACATTTGGAAGTCTCGGATGGAAGACATGTTATATTGCAAAGATTTATTGGATCCCGTTGAGGGTGATGAGGCTAAAGGAGAAAAGGAAGACAAAGAATGGGAGCGCATGAATCGGAAAACGGTTGGGTTTATTCGACAATGGATTGATGATAGTGTGTTTCATTATGTTGCTCAAGAAACAAAAGCGGACACTTTGTGGAAGAAATTGCAAGATCTCTATGAGAGGAGAACCTCACAAAATAAAGCTTTTCTAGTCAAAAGACTTGTGAACTTGAGATACAAGGAGGGAAGTAGCATGTCGGAACACTTGAGTGAATTTCAAGATGTAAATCAATTGACAAATCTTGAGATTGATTTAGCTAATGAATTGCAAGCATGTCTATTGCTTGGTACTCTTCTCGATAGTTGGGATACTTTGGTTGTGGCATTAAATAACTCAACTCCGTTTGGTGTGCTTTCTATGAGCATGGTCAAAGAAAGCCTATTCAATGAAGAAATAAGGAGAAAAGGCTTGAATTATGCTTCTAAATCGGAGGCACTTGTCACAGAAAATAGGGGGAGAAATCAATCAAGAAACTTCCAGAATTTTGATAAAAGAGGCAAGTCAAGAGGAAGATCGAAGTCCAGGCCGAGGAGGAGTGTGAAGTGCTACAATTGTGGCAAGATGGGACATTATGCAAGAGAATGTAGGTTGCCAAAGAGAGAAAAATTCCATGATAGAAACGAAGATCGAAAGAAAGAAGAAAAGCAAGTTACAACGGCAGTGGCATCCGACGGCGATATTGTATTCATCTGTGATGACACTTGTGTGAATCTTACATGCAAAGACTCTGGTTGGGTTGTTGATTCCGGAGCTTCATTTCACGTCACCTCACGGCGTGACTATTTTACTTCCTATCGCAGCGGTGATTTTGGTTGTGTTATGATGGGAAACAGTGGTGTTTCCAAGGTTATCGGCATGGGGGATGTTCATTTGGAGACCGACGTTGGATGTAGTTTGCTTTTGAAAAATGTGAGATATGTTCCGGATATTCGACTTCACTTAATCTCCACAGGTGCCTTGGATGATGATGGTTATTGTAATATCTTCAGTGACGGCAAATGGAAATTGACCAAGGGTTCCATGATAGTGGCTAAGGGTAAGAAGACATGCACTCTTTACACTATGCAAGCTAAGTTGGTCAAGGAAGATGTGAATGTAGTGGAGGACTCCTCAGTTGATCTATGGCATATGAGACTCGGTCATCTCAGCGAGAAGGGGCTTGAAACTCTTGCGAGAAAGAATCTCTTACCATTGAAGGAGAAAAATCTGAAGGAGTGTGCTCATTGTCTTAAAGGTAAGCAACATAGATTCTCATTTCATAGTTCCTCTCCACATACAAAATCAAATGTACTTGATTTAGTTCACACTGATGTTTACTGCATGGATGCTAGAACACTTGGTGGTGCATTGTACTTTGTGACATTTATTGATGATTGTTCTAGAAAAGTATGGGCTGTTGCTTTGAAATCTAAAGACCAGGTGCTTGCAGCTTTCAAACAATTTCATGTCAATGTGAAAAGAGAAACCGGGAAGAAGTTGAAATGTGTTCGAGCTGATAATGGTGGTGAATATAGAGGCCCATTTGAACATTATTGCAGGGATTATGGCATCAAGCTTGAGAAGACTGTTCCAAAAACACCATAACAAAATGGAGTGGCAGAGAGAATGAACAGGACAATTAATGATCGGATTCGGTGTATGCTCTCTCATGCGAAATTGCCTAAGTCATTTTGGGGTGAAGCGATAAGAACAGCGGTAGACTTGATAAATCTTTCTCCATCAGTTCCTCTTAAGGGGGATGTTCTACAAAGAGTTTGGAGTGGGAAAGATGTTTCGTATAATTACCTGAAAGTGTTCGGTTGCCGGGCATTTGTGCATGTTCCAAGAGACGAAAGGTCGAAGCTTGATGACAAGTCTAAACAGTGTATCTTCTTGGGTTATGGACATGAAGAGTTTGGCTACAGGTTGTGGGATCCAATTGCAAAGAAAATCATTAGAAGCCGAGATGTGGTATTCTTTGAGCATCAAATCATTGAAGACATTGACAAACTAGGGAGGCCAAAGAATGCAGCTCAACATTATGTTAGTTTCAGCCCAAATCCTCCTACCGTATTGGGTGGAAATCACGGGGGAGAAGTACACGGAAATCATGAAGATGGTGAATCCTCACAAAATGTTGATCCTTTAGATGAGACGAGTGAAACAGTTGAGCAAGAACAGCCAGTTGAGCCAGTGGAGCCAGTTGAGCAAGAACAGCCTATCCTACCTTAGGTTAGAAGATCTGAAAGGGAATGTAGGGCCTCACAAAAATATCAGCCGCATGAGTATGTGTTACTCACCGATGCAGGAGAGCCAGAAACTTATGAAGATGCTATGTCATGTGATCAAAAGAACGAGTGGTATGAAGCCATGCAAGAAGAGCTTAAATCATTACATGAGAACCACACATTTGAATTGGTGAAGTTACCTAAAGGCAAGAGGACACTCACAAATAAGTGGGTATACAAGTTGAAGATGGAAGAAAGTAGTTTGCAACCACGATACAAGGCTAGACTTGTCGTGAAGGGCTTTTGTCAAAAGAAAGGAATTGACTTTGAAGAAATATTTTCGCCGGTTGTAAAAATGCCTTCTATTCGAGTTGTTCTTGGGTTGGCCACCACCTTGAATTTAGAAATTGAACAACTTGATGTAAAGACAGCTTTTCTTCACGGAGATTTGGAGGAAGAAATATATACGGAACAACCGAAGGGTTTCATAGCGAAAGGCAAGGAGCATCTTGTATGTAGGTTGAGAAAAAGTTTGTATGAACTCAAGCAAGCGCCAAGGCAATGGTATATGAAGTTTGAATCATTCATGGAAGATCACGGGTATGGAAAGACCAACTCCGACTCTTGTGTGTTTATGAAAAGATTCTCGGATAATGATTTTCTTATCCTCTTACTTTATGTGGATGATATGTTGATTGTTGGGCATGATGCTAAGAAAATCAAGAGTTTAAAAAATGAGTTGAGTATAGCTTTTGCAATGAAGGATTTAGGTCCGGCAAAGCAAATCCTTGGCATGAAAATTACTCGTGACAAGTTGAACAAGAAACTTTGGTTATCTCAAGAGAAGTACATTGACAAGGTGTTGGAAAGATTCAACATGAGCACATGTAAACCGGTAAGTACTTCACTTGCTAGTCATTTCAAGTTGAGTAGTGACCAGTGTCCTACAAGTGAGAAAGAGAAGGAAGAGATGATGAAAATTCCTTATGCATCAGCCGTTGGTAGTTTGATGTATGCAATGGTTTGTACAAGACCAGACATTGCTCATGCAGTTGGTGTTGTGAGTAGGTTTCTCTCAAATCCTGGTAAAGAGCATTGGGCTGCTGTTAAATGGATTTTGAGGTATCTTAGAGGCACTTCTAGACTCTGTTTGTGTTATGGAAATGGAAAGCCTGAGTTGAGTGGCTATTCAGATACGGACTATGCCGGTGATGTTGACTCTCGAAAGTCCACATCGGGTTACATGATGATTTTTT
The DNA here is from genome assembly GCA_031216235.1 of Syzygium jambos. Lineage (NCBI taxonomy): Eukaryota > Viridiplantae > Streptophyta > Magnoliopsida > Myrtales > Myrtaceae > Syzygium > Syzygium jambos. Next base: position 12,725,017 of record CM062227.1, read on the forward strand.
CAGGGGGAGCGGTTTCATGACAGTCAAGATTGCAAAAGTGTGTTACTTTGTCTACGACTGAAGCGGAGTATATCGCTGTTACTGAAGGAGGTAAAGAACTCTTGTGGATGCAAAAATTCCTACAAGAGTTGGACTTAAAGCAAGAGAAGACCGTTCTATATTGCGATAACATGAGTGCTATCTATTTTAGCAAAAATCCGGTGTTGCATTCAAGATCGAAGCATATTGATGTGAAGTATCATTGGGTCCGAGAAAATTAGAAGAGAAGCTCTTTCAACTCGAGAAAGTCCGTACCGACGACAATGGATCCGATATGATGACCAAAGCCTTGCCCGTGACGAAACTTGACTCCTGTAGAAGCAAAGCGGGCATGATGGATTTTCCCACATGAAGTGGAGGGGGAGATTTGTTGACTGAGTCCACTTTATGTGGGGCCCAACTTGCATAAAGCAAATAAAAAGAAAGGAAAGAAAGTCAAAATAGAAAAGAACAAAAAGAAAAGGGCAGCTTCGTGCGTGTGCCCAAGAAGAAGAGAGAGAAAAAGCAAAAGTGAATCCCACCGAGAGTGCAGGGGAGAAGAGGAAGAAAGGGGCACATCTTCGCGGTCCGATTTCGAAGGCCAAACGTTGTCGGAATTGGCTCAAATTTCAGTATGTTGTTCGTGAGACCGAGAGCTACAAGTTGATCGGTTTCGTTCGTTGAGAATCTCCTCCGAACTCTCCAATCGCGGTTAGGGTTTCTCTCCTCATTTTGTGTAAATCCTCCTTTGTGGTGAAGAAATGATGTTGAAATGTTGATGTTGTACCTCTAGTGTGTGACTAGAGAAGAACTTGGTGTATCTTACTATTCTCGGTGATTAGTGGAAGTATTTGGGGGCGGTCCGTGGTTTTTCCCGCTTTGGGTTTCCACGTTAAATATTGGTGTCGATTGTTGCATTTGTTTCCTTATTATTGTGTGGTTATATTGCTGGAATATTGTGGGTTGTTGTTGGAATTAAGTCGATTTTGGTCGGTTTAGTTTCGGGGAAGATATTGATCCTGGATTGGCTTGGTTCTTGGCGAATTGTTGCTCGCGTGGTTCTCCCCAACATGGCCGCCCCCAAATCTGCACGAGGCTAGGCTAGGGCCACGAAGCACTCGCCCAATGTCCGGTGAACGTGAACCCCAGTGAGCTCCGGCTACCCATGCCGGCATAGTTTAAAAAAAAAAAGAGAGAAAAGGAAGGAAAAGAAAGATGCCACAAGAAGAAGATGAATAGGAAAGAAAAACAATGAAAAAAGAACGAAAGAAAGAAAACAGAAAAACTTGAAAATCTCCCCATCATGCCTTTGATCAGTGGCATGGCACGTGAGATGCCCATGCCCATTCAGACTTAGGGTTTGTTTAATTGAAAGCTTCACGATAAATAATAATGTTTTTCGTGAAAATCGTTTTAAAGGAAAATGGTTAGTTTTTTAATTTCCTTCATTGTCAAAATGGGAAATTATTTTTTCCAAATCTAAGCTTTTTATTTTCAGTTAATGAAAAACGTTTTCCATACATCTATTAGATTTTGTCATCTAAACACCGTAAATTCTCATAAACAGTTTTCCTTCAAGCAAAATGGATCCTTAACGTGGAAATATCAATTTGCACATGAACTAAATCTATTCTTGGAAACAAAACCTTCAATGCGTCACTGTATAAACTCGGCTTATGATCGGAATTAGTTCTTCACACTGTCAATGTGCAGAATAAAGTCCTGAAAGATTTGGCACTCTACTCGCCAGATCACTCATTCATTTGCACCTAAAACTGCCAGAATTCTGTGAGGTTCAAAGCTTCCTTTTCTGCTATATTAAGTAGAAAACGATGAATCCTGGCAAACTAAGAGCTCCTAGAAAAAGAAAGAGGAAAGGGTCACCGCCTTGTCGGCGTTGAACGCGTTGTGTTTACCAACTTGAACCACTGGCTTGCCGGGTCACAGGTAGCATCTTCTCTCAAGCATTTGCAAGGACTTGTGATGATGGTCTTAGTGCTGAAGTCTATGTCCAAGCAAACGGTGACATTACTACCGGCAATGTTGGAGGAAAAATGCATTTTGGACTCCGAAACGGTCTTCCATTTAGACCCGTGGTCAGCGCAGTTCGTGCCGAGTTTCACAGGCTTCTCCAGCTGATCCGCTTGCATACACAAATCCGTTCCTCTCATCCGGACCGTGTGGCCGCGCGTGTGGGTCCAAGGTTCGGACTCATCGCACGCGCCCAGTTGCAGTTGTCCCTGTTCTTGTTTCCTTTGGATGCAGAGACCCGTGAGCGGATGAAAAAGAATTCTGCGTGTAGGCTTTGATGAATATGCACCTGCGACGTTATGGATATAAGAAAGATGGATATGTAGAAACAACGTGATTTACGACATATGATCGAAGTGTCAATTAGTCGAGTTCCATTTGAAGAGGGATTGCGTTTGATTTGATCTCTCGGATTTCAATAGATATCATCACTGAGAAAATCTTGGGTTTTTGTAGGGGAGGATGGATTATCTCGTGCCTAACTGTGATTGCTGATAATTCATTGATGTAACAAAATGATGGAACCATCTAAAGTAGCTGAACAAAATTAGGAATGTGTAGTGTTACTATACCTTGAAAAGGGGCTTGAAGGGCAGAAATCCTTTGCAAGAAGCTAGCATTTCTAGGCCCAGAGAAGTCCTTGTTCAGCACCCCAAACGTCTCGTCCATCCCTACGATCCCTTTTCTCAAGTAATAGCTGCCCACGATCGTCCACAAGGCCCAATCGAAATCGAGCTTGGCCGCGACTCCGAAGAAGCAATTGAAGTACCGATCGTCGTTCACATTTTGACCGCTCAGTTCTCCTCCAAATTCGCTCACGAAGAGCGGCATTCCCTGGTTTAGTATGAACCCCGCCTTGCTCATCACCTTGTTTGTCGCATCCTTGCACAGCTCGTTGGCATTGCTGTCCTTCCATATTGTCCCGCTTGAGGATGCATACCAATGCAGCTCGAAGACTAGCTTTCTGGTGAAGCTCACCTTCATTGGTATGTGGCCAAGGAACCATAGGTCAGTGTCATAATAGAGGCCGGAGACTATGACAAGCATGTGCGGGTTCGCCGAATGCACCACCTCGGCTCCTCTCTCCATGTACCTGGAGTTCATTTTAGGACCGAAATCTAACGTCAAATGGGACGATCATATTAGGTTGAATACCTCTCGGTGATCCAAAACCCTAGCATAATTAGTCGATGTAGTTTATCAACTTATCCCTTAGATTTCTCATATTTTGCCACATTTTGCATCGCTCAACATGTGTTCTTCAACTGAATAATGACCTACTGTAATAGCAACAGAGTCAGTTCAGAAGAAAAGATTTTTCGTACTAAAGCTAAATCCACAAAATTTCCTAAAAATTTACATGGAGTACCTGAACCAGTCTTGCAAATTTTCTTTAGGACCACGGAGCTCATTCCTCAAGCTCATACCGACCACGTTACCGACGCGGTGGAACATTGTGGCCATCCGAGCGAGGCCCTTAATCCAAAGGTTCGGGTCGAAGTAGTGGTCACCGAAGAACCCGTTACCGTCAAGGTTGCCACAACACCAACCGGGCTTGCTAATGTGATTGTCTAGTATAACCATCACATTATTATCTCCCAGGCTTGAAACAACCGCCTGTAACAAGTAAACTAATTTAATTCACTGACCGGTGTTTAGCAATTATGACAAATTGCGAAAATGTGAAGTGCAAATTTTACCCTGAAAGCAGAAAGAAGAGAAACATCCAGAAGAGACGGATTGTTCTGTCGAATGCCTCCAATATAATCAAGCAACCCAAGATTCCGGAACGACTGCGCCACTGACATCGAACCCAGCGAGTCGTTGGTGACCATGAAGAGCGGCCACGTGAGCCTAACGCAGTTGAATCCCATCGAGGCGATCTGCTTCGAAATCCAGTCGATGGGTTTCTTGTCGAGCCCTTCCGCGACCATGGGCTCAAGGTGCGCCGCCCAGTTGACGCACGCCAGCTTCACCCTATGCCCGTGTTTATTGACGATCCACCTCGAATCGGTGTGAAGACGCCACGAAGCCTTCGCGGGCTCAGTGTGCCGGGAGGCCATCAGAGCCCAGAGAGCGACGAAACACAAGTAGGAGAGACGTCTCATGGTGATAGCTAGATTTCTCTATCGGATGATTGCTTTCTAACTAGTGAGGATTCAAGGGACGTACTTATACAGCAGAAACAAGCAAAGTCATGATGTGAGAGAGAGAGAGAGAGAGAACCAAGAATAGGTGACGGGGCTAAAGCAGTGCATGAAACCAAGTGAATTTTCTTGAAAACTTGCTTTGAAATTGTTCAGATATCCGCTTACTGGTATTGATTTGTGAACATGATACATATATTTAAAAGCTCACTTGCAGTCTAGCGCATTATTCGGTAAAATTTGCACTGCTCGATTGCCATAACACCTACAAGGGACTGCGTCAAGGGCTGGAAAAATCGGATCAAAGGTTGAAACGGAAGAAGAGAAACCAAGTCTCGAACGACCTTTGCGGTAACAAAGTCCATGTTAAGTTTCATACATAAGAACGACAAAATCAAAGGTCGCTGACAGCCATGAATTTGACATTCTCTAAACATAGAGGTCAAGGTCGCACAAAGCACGTTTTGCGCCTCAAAACCACCGCGTATTTACTCCGAAAAAAAAAAGAGAGAAGAAAAGTAGCGAGACAAAGCTCCCGCTGTCGACGAAAAAATTACCAAATCATTCCTAAATCTATTGTATGGTCAGTTATAAACTATTCAATTTTGTTAATTTTTCATTAACCTTTTAGCGAAAATTCCAAAGTAATTCTTTCGGCCATTTGCCGCCGGAAATTACGAACGTGGCGTTCGGCATCGTTGCCGTCCTACATGGCACTCTGACTTGGATAACTTTATTAAAAAATGACATCTAACTAGATCTTCACTTCGGCGATTTTCAGCGGCAATTGACTGGAATGACTACATTAGAATATCGTGTAAAGATTTAAGACTAAATTTAGGACCGAATTAACATATGTACAATATGTCTGAAACTAAATTGTTAATTTGCCCTTGCTCGAGTCTAAGATTATACTTATTATATTATTTAAAATGTCAAGGCGAATTTTTCCATGAAAAATATAGTAATACATTAAAAATTATAACAAAATAAGTATTCACATCAATAAAATTCTTTGTTATAATTTACATAGAATTTCATTTAAAGTGACAAACCTCATCACGTAGGTTTTACCCCTGGTTAAGCACATGAGACATAAAATGGCAATATTTATTTTAAAATATAAGCATATAAAATACTTCAAAAACGTAAAATAATATGAATCAATGAGAAACATTAAAGCATTGTTGAAATCTTCAACTTTTTGCCCTGGACTTGGCTTGGAGAAAACGAACATGTTTCTTGTGTAGAATTTTCTTGATAATAAAATAGTTTCTGTTCTCTCCTCCATATGCTCCACTCCGTGTATAGAGAGTTGGAGGTGATTTCTTCAAAATCATCTTTCAATTCGACATATTTTGGTTAAAAAAAAAAAAGAAGTCCAACGTGGACAATGACGTGGCTCTTCTGTGCCTTAACGATGCCGTATCCTCTTCAAATTGAATCTCTCTCAAAATAAAGCTTTGAATCATAGATTATAAGCCCGTGTGATGCACGGGTAAGAATTACCACACGTCCCCAGCAAGCATCCACAAGGCCCAATCCAAATTAACTTAAAGAGCTAAATCGATTCGATCCCAAAGCGTGAGAAGGATAGAATCGAATAAAAAAAAAAGTTGAAGATCAAGGACCAAATCGAAAGAACAAGACTATTCACGACCTTGCCCAACAGCTTGGAGCGCTTGTACAATCTGCCGTCGCTACTTAAATTATGCGCCATGGCCTTTTCCATTGTTCATGGAAGTATCTCTTCACTAATATTCAGATTCTCCCTACAAGTTGCTTTAGACTTTCTGTGCAACTTGTTGCTCAGATTCTAATGGATCGACTTATATTCCTCAAAACATGTAAGCACGGGTCTGAATTACAAAGTGCACGTTTAATTAATTTTGTTTTTTGGCCTTTTCTAGCTAGGTGTTTTGCCAAAGCCATGAAAATCAGTGGGCTTTCGACCATAGATTTAGACCCTCTCGACTCGAGAAGAGTTGGTTGATGCACCTTTACCCGGATCTTATGTACCCTTTTTTTTGGCGAAACAAGACCCTGAAAATTTAATTCGTGCAATTCAGTCCTTAAATTTGTGGAAATTTTCTAAATCAAATTCCTCCGGCACCAAGTCCTGTTGGTTCGAGTTGACATGGCTGTAGAATCGCGCGGGAGTAGGATGTGTAGAAAAATTTTGCCTTCAAGCACAAGCCACCATGGAAAATGACAGGCAATGCGATACTTCCCTCCGTGGACAAGCGATCGTGAAAAACTATGCCTTGTTGCATCGACAACCCATCACGGAATTTTTTTTTTCTACGTCATCCTCTAACATTGTCCAATTGCCACACCAGTTCGGATAACTTGGATTAATTAGTGATGGAAAAACACTATTAGAAAATTTACTTAAGTTCAAGTATTTGTTTAAGTCAATTAAATCTTCAAGGACTTAATTGAAAAAACGTGCGAAGTTCAGAAACGATAGGTAGAATTTTACTTTAACAATGAAGGTACGGTACTTTTGCTGCGCTTTCCCAACTTGGGTGTGTAAGTTCCTCATTATTTTCTTACCACTCGGGCAACTCCTTGGATTCATTCTAGAGGAGTCTCAACGTGGTCTCACTGCAACTACTGGTCTAAACTACTATATATCTAGGAATCCCCCTTTGTATCGAGTCAAAAAGTAGAAGATCAGCGTCTAGAGAAGACAAACTAAGTCCATGACTAGCATAGGAAAAACTCTATATGTTTAATTCTGAATGGGACAGCCTCAAGTCACTATCTAACTCCCACCAACCATCGTTTTCTCTTAAAAATTTTCAAGGTCCACTTAAAGCGGGAACCACCACATACACCACACAATAGAACAAAAAGAAAAGAAAACCAACCAAATTCTATACTTAATTTAACCAGGCCAAGTTGTTTCTTTCAGAGCCGGGTTCTGTCAACCAGCTTGAACCACTGGCTCGCCGGATCGCAAGAGCTTTCGCTGCTCAAGCACTTGCAGGCCGTTACCACCACGGTGTTGCTAGCGTCCACGTCCAAGCAAACGGTGCTTCCATCTTTGGCCTTGGACGACAGGTGCATCTTGGAGGCCGATATCATCTCCCATTTCGCGCCGGTGTCTGTTGGGCTCATCGTGCCCAGGATCACCGGCCTCCCCAGCTCGACGGCTTGCAAATACAGATGTGTCCCCACGAGCCACAGCGCGTCCTGTGGCGTGTAACTCCACGGCTCCGAGTATATGCATGGACCCACCACGAGTGGCAACGACGGTGATCGCCTCAATATGCATAGGCCAGTCAAGGGGTGGAATATGACCTTGTGAGCACCTGTTTGTTGCCCTCCTGGTCCTGCAACAGAAGAAGATGTTGAGAAATTAGAAGCCCGAGAAAAAAAAATGAATATGGTGTTAGCACGATTGGAAAAAATTTATTCAGTCCATCGTCGGTGGAAACACGATGTCGCTCACGTGGCTAGGAACGGTACTATTATTGTTAGCTCATAAATTTTGTCGCTAATATGGTCAGTTTTTCAGTCCGGCACTAGTGAAAATGTGAAACCCTTTTCAATATAGAATCGTTAATGGAGAAAGCCAACATGAGATTTATGTCGGTAAGTACCAGGCCGGTATTTGATGGCCCGTAGGGAATTCTGGCATACATTGAAGCAATCACCGTCATCGAATTCGACTGAACTCCCATATGAATCCCAAAGGATTTCTTGATTATGTGGTGGCCCAATTTGTCGGACTCGACTCATGTATGTAAGTACTTGGTAGTTGAAAGATTTATACCTTGGAAGGGCAATTGCAGGATCGACATTCTATGTAGGTAGCTCGAGTTTCGAATGCCGGACCATTCATAGTTGAACAATCCGTAGAACTCCTCCATCCCTACCACTCCTTGCCTCAAGTAGTAACTCCCTTGAAGGGTCCACAATGCAAAGTCCCAGTCGAATTCAGCGGCCATGGCCATGAAGCAATTGAAGTACCTATTATCATTTACATTGGTTCCTCTTTCATCGGCACCAAACTCGCTCACAAACAAAGGATATCCTTGTTCCAGCAAGAATACGGACCGACTCATTAGGTTGTTTGACACTGCTCCACACACATCATTCGGGTTTCCGGATTGCCATGCGTTGCCGTTGGTGAACCCATACCAGTGCATCTCGAAAACCAGTTTCTTCGTGAAAGAGATGTTGACCGGTCTGTTCCGGATAAACGAAAGGTCTATGTCGTAATTGAGGCCGGAGAGGATGACGAGGACATTAGGGTTTGCCGCGTGCACGGTTTCCGCACCTTGTTGCATATACCTACACATAGCACCCCATCGAATCAAAACTGATGCAGTATTAGCAGTTGTTATTGTACGTCTTAAGATTTATGAGCACATTGACTTCTTACCAACCAATGCCAATCAAATAGGTTTCTGAAAAATCACTTCCAATTTGAACATATAAATTACGAGTGATGCAACATACTTGTACCAATCATCCACATTTTGTCTAGGACCACGAAGCTCGTTCCTTAAGCTCATGCCAATCACATTGCTAAAACCAGTAGCCATTGTCGCCATCTTTTGCAAACCTTGCATCCAAACTTGTGGATCGAAGTACTTATCGCCGAAAAAGCCATTGCCGTCGTTTGCACTACAGCACCAACCCGGCGTGGTTATATGATTGTCGAGTATCACCATCACTTTGTTGTTTCTAAGGCTTGTCATCACGGACTGAAACAAGAGATTTCCGAAAAGGACATACATTAATACATAATGCCCTTGATAGTAATGAATGTAATTCCGAGTACCATAATAAAAATTCGACAATCCCTTCCCCGGATCCTAGTGCTATTGAATTACTTATGATAAGACTTAGTTCTAGCGATTATTACCCATCGTGTACCACAGTAAAAATTTCATATCTATAGGGGGCAAATTGAGCAATGTGTTTGTCCTTACAATTAGAAGAGACAAAAACTAATGTTACCTTGTAGGCTTCCATTACAGGAAGATTAATAAGGGAAGGATTGTTGGACTTAATGCCGGCAAGAGATTCTGACAATCCGAGGTTCTGGAACGATTGGGTCACGGTGAGAGAAGCAAGTGTCTCATTCATAGGCAATTCGAGTGGCCATGTGAGCCTCACGCAATTGAACCCCATTTCTCTAATCTTCTTGGCAATCGTGTCGGCCGGTTGCTTGCTCAGCCCCTCGGCCAGCAGCGGCTGGAGGTGCGCCGGCCAGTTAACGCATGCGAGCTTTGCCCGTCTCCCAGCACCGTCGACGATCCACCGGGAATCAGCGTAGAGTTGTTGAGCAACCGCAGGCTTGAGTTGGGCCATGGAAAAGAAGAGAATTGTCAAAACTAGGAGAAGGAACTGCAGCTTTGGAAGCGTTTCCATGATGGGTGTCTTTGCTCTCTTTGACGAACCTTCCTTACAAAGATAAAAGAAAAGAGTGTGCATCATGTGCATGAAGTCTGTTCAATGTCAAGGTGTGCTTATATAGAGGGTGTCATTCATCCACTTAGCCAGTAGCCACGAATGCAGTATAAACCGTATAATATGGAATAGAGTCGAGACAAAAAGTCTTCGAGAATCGAAAACTCGAGGGTCGAACCATATCTTGAAAGAAGATGCGCTATTCATTTGGTATAATAACGAGTAACAACTATCAAACATGGAGGGAAGGAAGTTAGGAAAACTTCGAAATATTTTTGAAGGAGAGAAATCATAGGGTGGGATGGAGTTTGGTAGTTGGTTTGGTTAACTGTTTATATCCAGATTTTCACAGTTTCGATTTAAAATATTAAATTTTTTTTCTTCCGAGTCTCATTAATAGTGCCCTTGAAGCACTTGTTAGGTATATTATTTAGCATAACTTAATTTTTAAAAAATTAAGTGTGCATAACAAGAGCACAATTGATGCATCGAAAACTACAAAGTGTCCCTAGGACACTCGTTGATAGAATTTTTTTTTAAGCAAAGAGCGGACAAATGAACGATAAATATTGACAATTTGAGGTATAGGAGTCTCACGTTCGTTACATGTGCTCCGTTTGAGGCATAAACATTTTCCAGAAGTATGAGCTCGTTGCCGCAGCCCCATTGTAGTGCAATGCTAGAATATAAATGTTAGATATATTAGGTTGGGTGATCTTAGTACCATCTTCATCTAAACAAGTCACGTCCACGCCAGAAGTATGAACGGGGATGCTCCACATCAAAATCATACCATTAGCATTTCCTAATAAGTAACTTGCAAGAATGAAACATGTGACCCCTCAAACCAAACTCAAATATTTCGCACAAAAATGTGACTTCAGTTTCAACAAAAGTGAAGATATTGCACTCGGTATAAAGACCATGATTTTGAGTAGTTAAATACAATATCTATTTTTAGGTATTTTTCATTTTTCAGACTCTCGTACACTGTGATTTCACTCAGAAGATTAAAGACCAGTTGTGTGATTTTATACCTTTTTCAATTGGTCAAAAACATACGACCAAAAACAAAATTTGGTCAAAATACTTCAATGAACGCTTCCTGTCTGTCAAATGCAATTAATAGCTCCGACAATTTCGGGGCCAATTGCTTAACTGTACACAATAAATGTACTGGAAAAATGGAAAACACAAGCAACCCTTTCGCCCCTATGTAGTAATTAGTGCGATTTGAAGTCAAATTGATTTCACTATTTTTAATGCATCTTAATTGACTGACAGCATCTTATGATTTCAAGGATGATTAAAGTATATTGTCTACATATGGAAGTATGATTAAGGATCATTAATTTGAAGGTGGGACTCTGTAAAGTTATGCAAATCATATTAAACAAAGGGCCTCCAAGCGCCAGTCAATATCAGTCAACACAGGCCGAGTACTTTCTGGATCACTTTCAAATCAGAAAAATACATATTTGCCTGCCTTTTATAGGAATTTTGGGATTTCTAGGACCTCAGTTATTATAAGCAAAAATGGAACTTATGAGTCTCAAGCCAATTATAGAAACTTGGAAAGTGCTCGGTATGATTTGGCTCGACTTGCCTAGACTTTCCTCTTTCATGATTTCAATCTACAGGAAAGTGTTCCGAGCCAAAAAGGGAAAAAAGATATGTTTTATAGGAGAGTCTTGTTTTTCTTGTTTAGCGTTATGGTACGGCAATACTAGGCCTCATTTATTTTACAAAAAATGAATAATTCGGATAATATTTTTCTAAAAATGAACGTTTATATCATTTATAAAAATAAATAAACGGAATTTTTTTTATTGTCCCCAAAAATATTTAGACATAAATTATTATCAATAATAAAATATTTTTCATTCATTAATTATTTCAAGCGATACAAAAGATCATTTTTAGGAAAACATTTTTCAAATCTTACATTTTCTACGAAATAAACCAAGCCTAAATAGCATAAGCCTGTTATCAAGCAAGCAACAGACTAAGTCCGCCAATGCGATCAAAGGCAAGCCATGCATATCGGATATGGCAATTAGCTAGTCAATTATGGTCGCATATTCTCAAGAAATCGAGTCAAATTAAGAACTTAGCGTGTGAGACCTTGTGCCTTTTGACGTGTTGAAGTACACGTGTTAGGGTGTTAGACAAAAAAATGATATATGGAAAATTTCTACTTTTTGTCCCTGAACTTATGCACTTTTTCCAATCAAGTCCATGAAGATTTAATTTCGGCCTACTAGTGTGTCAGACAAAAAAGTCCTACATGAAAGAACTCACGTGAAATGAAACAGTTGATCTATGGGAAGATTCTACTTTTTTTGTCCATGGACTTATGCACTTTTTCTAATCAAGCCCTTGAACAATTAACTTGTCTAATTCAATCCTCAACCTTGTATAAATTTTGTAATCAAATGCCCCCACGACACCAATTCTTGTCGGTTCAAGTTGACATGGCTGTTGGATTATGTCGAAGTATGACACGGAGAATAAATTTTCACTTCATGGACAAGCCATTGTGAAAAATTTTGCCTCCTTGCATTGATAAGCTACCACGGAAACTACACGATTGCCCAACGGGCACACCAGTTTGGATAAATTAGATCAATTGGTGCCGGAAGAACATGATTAGTGAATTTACGTAATTAAAAAGTTCAAACACATTATTGGAAAATGTGTGAGTTGAAAGCAAAATTGCAACGCATCTAGTTGCTCATAACTAAAAGTGTATCTTTTATTGTCTTAAACGTAGGCTCTCTTCTTAGTGGAGATTGTTTTCGCGGAGCCGAGTGCTGCTAACCAGCTTGAACCACCGGCTTGCCGGATCGCAAGAGCTGTCACCGCTCAAGCACTTGCAGGCCCGGACCACCACGGTGTTGTCGGCACCCACGTCCAAGCAAACGGTGCTTCCATCTTTGGCCTTGGTCGAGAGGTGCATCATGGTGGCCGATAGCATCTCCCATATCATGCCGGGGTCCGTTGGTCACCTGCCTTTGCACTCGCCCAGGCTCACCGGCTTCCCCACCTCGGCAGCTTACAGGTACAGATGCGACCCCACGAGCCACAGCCCGCTCTGGGGCGTGTAGATCCACATTTCAGAGTTCGTGTATGGACCCAAAACGAGCGGCGACGACGGTGAATGCCTCAATATGCAGAGGCCGGACAAGGGGTGGAATATGGCCCTGTGTGAAACTGGTTGTTGCCCTCCTGGTCCTGCAACCGAAGAAGACTTTCAGAAACTAGAATAATGGCTCAATTTGTTGGACTTGACCGTAAGTGGATGCATGCACTTGGTAGTTGAAATACTTCATACCTTGGAAAGGTGATTGAAGGGCCGATAATCCACGTAGGTAGCTCGGGTTTCGAATGCCGGACCAATTATAGTCCAACAATCCGTAGAACTCCTCCGTCCCTACCAGGCACTACCACTCCTTCCCTCAAGTAGTAACTCCCTTGCAGGCCCCGCAATGCAAAGTCCCAGTCGAGATCAGCGGCCACGGCCATGAAGCAATTGAAGTACCTGTTATCGTTTACATTGGTTCCTCTTTCATCGATCCCGAACTCGCTCACGAACAAAGGATATCCTTGTTCCAGCGAGAATGCGGACCGACTCATTCGGTCCTTTAACACTGCTCCACACACATCATTCGGGTTTCCTGATTGCCATGCTTTGCCGTTGGAGAAACTGTGCCAGTGCAACTCGAAAACCAGTTTCTTCGCGAAAGAGACGCTGACCGGTCTGCTCCGGAGAAACAAAAGGTCTATGTCGTAATTGAGGCTGGAGAGGATGACGAGGACGTTAGGGTTTGCCGCGTGCACGGTTTCCGCACCTTGTTGCATAAACCTGTAACATAGCACCCCCATCGAGTCAAAACCGATGCAGTATTAGCAGTTGTCATTGTACGTCATAAGATTTATGAGCACATTGACTTCTTACCAACACCAATGCCAATCCAATAGGTTTCTGAAAAATCACTTCCAATTTGAACATATAAATTAAGAGTGATGCAACATACTTGTACCAATCATCCACATTTTGTTTACGACCGCGAAGCTCGATCGTTCCTTAAGCTCATGCCAATCACATAGCTAAAACCGGTAGCCAACGTGGCCATCTTTTGCAAACCTTGTATCCAAACTTGTGGGTCGAAGTACGTATCACTGAAAAAGCTGCCATCGTTGGGAAAATTACTAAAAAAGCCCTAATCTATTGCAATTGTGCCAATTTAGTCATAAACCCTTTTTTTTTTTGCCAATTCAGTCTTAAAACTTTTGCAATTGTGTTAATTCAGTCCATCCGGCCACTTTTGACTGGCCGATGCAGAGGTGGACGCCAGCTAACTAATGTGGCAGTATTTTAATTTTTTTTTTCGATTTTTTTTCCTTTCTCTTTTTTTTTTTTATTTCCTTCTTCCCCTTGGCCGATCCGACCAAGGGGACGGCCAGGGGGAGGCTCGCCAGCGAGGTGACCTCGTCAGCTACTAGGGAGGCTCGCCCTCACCAGCATTGGCAAGGGCGAGGTCGAGCCTCGCCATGGCTGTACGATGATGAGGCTTGCCCTCATCAGTGTTGGCAAGGGCGAAGCTCGCCATGGCTGGGCGAGGTCGAGGCTAGCTCTGCTCTTGTCGCTGCTGGGCGAGCTCGACCTCGCCCAGATCTGGCAAGGTCAAGCCTCGCCATGGCTGTGTGACGGCGAGGCTCGCTCTCGCTGGCACTGGCGAGGGCAGAGCTCTAAATTTTTTTTTTATTTTTTTCCTTTCTCTATTTTTTTTTTTTGGCCTTTCCTTCTTCCCCTGGTCCAGTGGTCGGACTGGCCAGGGGCTAGGTCCGGCGACACCTTACTGGCCACTGGGGAGGCTCGCCCTCACCGGCACTGGCGAGGGTGAGCCTCGCCGTCGTTGGGCGAGGTTGTCTTTTCCTTATGAAAATATTTTCAATATATATATATATATATATATATATATATAGTAGCAAATAGTAATAGGGCCTTCTAAAAAAATTATTAAATATTCAGCCCGGTTCGACACGGTCCAATCCGGTCTTTTCCTTTCTTCCCCTTTTTCCTTTCGCTTGGGCCCAGCCCCTTTTGCTTCTTCTTTTCGATCGAGAGGGGGGGGGGGGGGTTAGCCAGGAACAAAAAGAACGGGGAGAGTGTGAGAGTTTGGAGAGATAGCCGAGACATAGAAAGTAACCTAGCGAGGATTCCTCCAGCCACCAGATTTTAACAAAAACGACATCATTTTAGCCACGTCAGCATCATATTGAAAAGAAAAAATAATAAAAATAATAAATAAATCACGTTAGTATTTTTCATTAGCCAAATTAGATAGAGTTAACGGAAGGACTTTATTGTACTAATTTGACAAGTTTTAAGATTTAATTGCTCTTTTTAAAATTTTTATACTCAATTACACTTGTGTGACAAGTTTTAGGATTTCTAGTGCACTTATCCCTTTTTTATATTTTATAAAAAACCATTTATGAATAAATATTTTATACATAAGACTTTTTGTCAGAATTTGTTGTCGAATGCACTTAAGTGATCATTTTTTCTCCAATTTAACACTTAAGTGATTCGACTAAAATTTTTTGCATCTAAGTGAGCGTCGTACAAAATTATGGCATTTCTAGTGTCATTTTCCTGAACTAAAAGTATTTAAGGTCCATTCAAAGTACTTCTCACACGGTGTTTTACAAACAAAATAACGTCTCAACCCTTATTTGAGAAAGCAAAAAAGGAAAACATTTTAAAAATAATGTAAGTGCTTAAGCAAGCAAAAAATAACCTTTTACAACTCTAAAGTAATATGAGTAAAATATTACCTCCAACTCAGCCACCGGATAACCTTACACATGCGGAGTGTTCTGCCCTGTTTAACTACATCAAAAGCTTGAAGTCACGAATAGAGAGGAAAAACAAAGAAAAATAGAAAAAAAAGAAACAAAGAAAAGTGTGCTCTTTTGAATAAAGCGCGGAAGAAGAAGAGCAAAAAGAAGAAAAATTCATGGACCTATCAACTAACCTAATGGAATTGTACTGATAACTTTCCTACGTCACTCATTTGAGTGCAACAATATTTCAATCGATCACTCAAATCCTATGACTTTAAAAAATGTTCACTTGAGTTCCGTAATTTTTCAATCAATCTCTTGAGTGTCATAATTTTTAAAAACATTCACCACAAGCGATCGATTAAAAAGTTATGGCACTCAAGAAATTATGGGACTTGTGGTGACCGCTTTTTTTAAAGCTATGGGGCACAAGTGATGGATTGAAAAGTAATGGTACTTAAGTAATTGATTGAAAAGTTATGGCACTCAAGCGACTATCGTATGACATATGTGGTGTCATTTTCCCGATATTGGGTTTATATAATTGGGATGATGTGTGTACGGGTATGGGTATGGGTATCGATAGGCTTATAAACATTCATAATCTTATTCATTTACTGTTCTTATCAACCTCAACAACAACCAAAAAAAGACTATATCAAGGTCGCTTGAGATGGTATTTGAAATCATAAATAACCATCGTATAAGGACCACTATATTAAGTTTATGGAAAAGGGCTTTTAACATCACGATAAGACATTTTCTGTATAAGAGTATCATTATCAATGCAAAATTTCCGAGGCGTTCGGGTTCATGGCTTGTATAGGGAGTGTGCAACAAAGGAACTGGACCCGAATTCTAGTGAGTTTTCCCATGTTTGAATCGCCAAAGAACAAAAGCAATTGCGGAGACAAGGTATATCATTTACATACCATCTTCTTAAAATTTCAATAACAGATGCCCTTGAAGCATACCTTAAAGATCCAGCAGGGTCTCTATTTGGAAACTTAATCGAACTTACGAACGATGTTAATTTTAGATACCTTATTTTGTTCGCATCGCTTATTCGACTTAAGTTCACTTATTAGCGTTAATGTATCCCTAAACAGGATAGAGTGGTTGGCACATAAGTATGGTCACGCTATCTGATGGGCAACTGTTGTTTGTCCGAGTGAAGACTCGTGCCTATAAAGCACTGAGGACAAACATACAAGAAGTTCAATGTTGTCTCCTTCCATCATCCACAAGAGAGCTGAACATCTCGCTCATATCTTCAGTTTTTTGAAGGAAAAACAATCGATCTGTAAATTGTTTAGAATACCCAATTTTCCGTCCTTCCTTCCTCGCTTTTTTGCCGCGTAAAATGACAACATAGAACAGTATCATGCTTGTGACAGCCATTCAGAGCACCCTTGCATACACTCTACCATCTATCAGTGACATCTTGCTTAATGGATTAGCAATGATCGAAGGCGGAGATGGTGAGACTTGACAGAACGATTCAGAGGCAGACAATGAGGAAACGAGTCGAAGACAGTGAGTCTCAAGAAAGAAACACGACCTTGAGGTCACTTGGAAGACATCTGGGCATGCCTTTGATTCGTGGTCGAATGACAAAAGCTAAGTATCAACCCACTGTCGACAAGGCTCAGAGTAAGATATCTGGGTCAAAAGAAGTGTCCCTAGCAAGACTAGCAACTTTAGCAGAGAACTCTTTGCTCTTGCTTCCGGTTTTTGCCTAGAAATCTCCTACGGTACCGCTTGAAGCTTGTAATAAGGTGGAGAAGCTAGGCAGAGGTTTTCTATGGGGCGACGCAGAGGAGAAAAAGAAACTGCATGCAGTCCCCACTGGATAAAACCGTCTGTCAAGCCAACACTGACGGTTGATTGGGCTTTCAGGAAGGACATATTATTCAAGGCATTGCTAATGAAAATCGCATGGGGGCTTACCAGCATCCTAACAAATTGTGGGTAAGTTGTTTGGTGGCCAAACATGGGAGGAGTCGAAGACTGTTGGAAGCCAATTCAAACCGAACTGGGAGGCTCGCCACTTTGGCACATATATGCATCTGATCCCCTCCTTCCCACCCAAATTGTAAGTAGAAAGTGCGTTAAATTGAACTTTATTCAGAGAACAAAAGTAAATGCGGCAAATCTTTAAACCTCTCTCAACATAATAGAGTCAAGAGAAATAGAGTTTGGAATTTGGAAATGGACCTGAGAAGCTGTTGAACAGGGAAAAAACAATGAAAGAATGATGAACCAGCATCTTCATATTTACATCTGCCTCACATGACTAATCCCGACATCGACATTCTCAATCACCAAGCACGAACTTGAAAATAATCAAACCTAGAGGACCTTTGATGAACCTAAGTAATGTATTGACGGTTCAAAATTTCTTCCTCATACTGGGAAATTCTCAGCAGTCCTTTCCCAACGAAGATGTCCCTTGGGCTATCTTCGAATATTAGCATCTTCATATTAGGCGATTAGAATCATGGTCTAAAACCACTTTTTGGGAAAAATATGTCAGGCCGCTACCTTCCCTTAGCAGCACATACTTGGAATAGAAAGTCCCGGCGATGCGGTGAAGCTAAGCGCATCAATAGAGCTTTATCCTGGTGTGAATAGAACTCCGGCAAATGGGGCACAGTTCAAGGCCATCACCGCACTCACAACAAGTCTGCAGAATCACAGAGATGACAGTGATCATGTAAACTACTAACCATGTCCAACTGATGCCCGATAGGGCCAAGATGGAATTGAAAAGGGTTTCGCTAAACTACCTGGTGACCGCAGCCGAAAGCCATGTCCTTTGGATTAGTAAAACAAATTGGACAAACCTGTGAAAGACGAAGAGAAAAGCAACCACCTCCATTCCATTTAGAGACGACAAGTGAAAGCAAGGCGAAACATTATCAAGTTATGTGCCATTGCCGGTTATATACTAATGACGACTATATGTTCTGATTTACCAAAAGCATTCCAGGTTTATCTTTGATATCAGCGAATGCAAATAAGGGAAAAAGGTTGCCTACCTGATTTTCATTCCGATAGCTGGAAGTAGGCACGCTAGGGGTCTGGGCATAGCCGCCGTAAGTAGTGTCTGGCTGAAAACTGCTTGAGTGCTGGTACATCTTCGACCTGCTCACCGAAGGTGTAACATAAGCAGGTGGAGGAAGAGGTATTCTCTCCGGAGCGTCCATTCTTTGGCACCTGTCGTGCCAAAGCCCGAAAGGAAAGCGAAAATTATAGCTTGCACGGCAAAAAGAACAACATCACAGACAAAGATGTAACTAGAAGTGAAACACATGGACAAAAAAAAAAAAACACCACAAACAGAAATGTAACTAGAAGTGAAGCACATGGACAAAAACATAAAACCGGTACCCTAATAAGCCCAGCTCAAGAGTCGCCTTGTACTGAGAAGGTATCTCCATCAAGGCCGCTAGGGCAAACTCCGTCTGCTTTCTCTGTGAATTCACGTTCTTCGACATGATCTCAGTGAAGTTGACAAACTAGCAATAAATTAAGAAGTTTTTTTCCCATGATAAGAATGAGTTGAATGTGTGGCAATAGCTTGAACAGGGCAGATATAAAAAGCTAATTCGCGATTAATGGCTCTCCACCTGGAAGTTATCAAAGGCACGTGCAGGAATGTTGTCGTCAAATTCCCTCATCATGTCCCACGGGCCATCTCCAACCCCGACTAGAATTATAGATAAAGGGAACTCGCTGCAAAGGATGAGCAAGCACACGCATATCACGTCCCAGAATAGAGTTGATAAGTAGAGAGGATCGACGTATATGAAATCGAAGACAAGCTTAAGAGCAAAGAGTTTTTTTCTGTTTACCTTGCTCTAACTATTGCATCAACAGTCATTTGCTCTTGCGGACTCAGACGCCCATTCTGCGTGTCAACACTTCTCGTCACCTAGGCAACCATGCATAAAGGTTAGACCAAATGCAAGCAAGAAATCTTTAGGAATCTTAAGCAATAGCTTGATCGAAAAGTCTAAGCAGTATACTGTCACTATAATTCACATGATATATTCCTCAATAAACAGACAAAAAGAAGATCAATAGCCATATAATATAACCAAGCCAATACTTCCTTCCGTCTAACATAATGTGGCTTAATTTGATCGAACCGCGAAAAGCAGACATTTCGATTGGCCCTTACCTGCCCATCAGCGATTATCAGCAAGACATGATACTGTCCGCCGCTTTGCCCAACTGTTGTCATGGCCATCTCGATAATGGGCGCGAAAGATGTGGGTCCTATAGCAAGAACAGAAATAGGAAAGCCATGAGCAAACTGGAGATCAATTGACCAATATACAAGGGCATATAGGTTCTGTCATGGTAAACCAAAGAGCACCTGCGAGCTTAAGCTGGGGAACAATTTCTCTGTATCGTGTCAGAAGATCTTCGAATCCATTGCAATATCTATCATCTGGATAGAAACTGAAGACGTCTTGATCGTGCGTCGATGCTGCGAGCATGGAAAACTAAGTCTCTCCAAAACATATTTAAGTACACACAGGAGACACTAAGCACAAGCCCAGAAAAAAATACCATCTCCGAATCCATAGCAGGGTATCAAATTGTCCTCATCAAAAGCAGATAGTGTCTGTCCAATGATCATAATTGCCTGTTCATAGGGGTTTCTACAATCCCCGATATGGTGCAAGCTCTGCCGGTGGAACGACCTGGCACCTGATGTTCGAAAGAAGGGTTTTAGCCTATCATATTCAAAACCGATTAAAAACTTTGAAAGAATTAAGCAGGATAAAAGACCTGTCCACTCATTGCTCTTCGTGAAATCAATACCGACGATGAGATTAGAGGACTCAAGGCCAGCTTGGGCGAGGGCAGCAGTAACCTGTGATCAAACCATGATCAAATTAACATCAAGACTTCAGCGATTTGTAAAGCAAGGCATAGCTTGCACACGGAGTAATAAAGATTAACCAGCAGTCCGAATATTGCGTCCGAATGCTGCCACATGGATTACCCGCGAATATGAACTCCCAAATCCTCTCAACACAAGATATAAGAAAAACTATGATGGCTGGAGATAATTACGTATAGTTGGCAAGAAACCTCTCATCCTGTCCCGAGTTTGCAATCTCAAGTTCCTGAGCAAAGTATGGAAGCAGCCCACTAGCAATCCTGTAACCTAAGCCCCTCGCTAGCGAAAAGATCTCGGAATATATGACCTTTTTCGAAGATTTATCTGCTATGGTTCGTCTATGGTGCCCGGGGCGACTGTGCTCTCGGTCTATCGGGCCTTTTCCGTCGCTAATCAAAGTTCATAGTTTCCTAAATTGCGAGCGCCATAGTTCCCAACACCAATTTCATCGTGAGTTGTATGCATGTTCTGATTATTTAAGATACTTCGCATTTAATTACTACAAAAATAAACTGATTTGCAATGGCCAGCGTAGGGGCACCAAACAAATCATTCACAAAAAGAAAACTTTGACAATTCACTCGACAATACAACGAGCTCACAAAACTTGTGCACAAACGTCCACAAAAACAGAGCTCCAAAAAACATGCACAAAACCCAGTTCAAACGATAGAGAGAGCAACAGCGGTCTGATTTAGACTCTAACCTCGTCCAAGGAGCGATAATTATCGGCGATCCTCGAATACTTGCGGTCCAGCCTCTTCTTCATCGGCGGCTGCGGAGCCTGCGAACCATAACCATGACCGTACGAAGGCGCCGGGGACGGCGCGAAACGATGCTGAGGCGTGTAATACGAGCTCGGCTGGGCGTACGACGGCGGCGCTTGGGAATACCCGTACTGACCCCACCCCGAGCTCGCCGACTCGCTGCTGCCACTGTATTGCCTGCTCATCTTCGATCCTTTGCTTCCCATCTCTACCTTGTCCTTGCACAGAATTCGAGCACAGAGACAGAGACAGAGAGAGCTATATATATTACTGCTAATTCCAACTGAACGAGAAACGCCCAAGAAACTGTCCTGAGGAATCTGGGGTGCAAGAAAGTTTTCGATTTTGACTGCAGAATACGAAGATTCAAAAGACTTCGTTACCCAGAAAGCTTAAGGGAGAAAGCAGGGGACGACGAAAATTTCGAGGAAAAACTGGGTATCAAATTTGGAGCTATCAATATGAAAGCAACGATGACACGGGACAGGTGCGAGAGAAAAACCGGCGGGCTCGGCGAGACCGAGACTGGTTCAAAATCAACGATGAACACGACAAGCACCGACTGCTGCGATACCGTGGACGACTAAGAAGAGTAAACAGAAACACGCCCCCTCTGTTCAAGAACCGGAGAAACAGAGACTTGGTGAATGTTAAGAAGAGAGAGAGAGAGAGAGAGAGAGAGAGAGAGAGGAACACGCTAGTGGGAAAGTTCAGACTCAGCAGATTCAAGGAACGGAGGAGCAGAGAGAGCCACGCACGTAACCTTTTAAGGCTAAAGCGCAAAGGAAGCGGTTCGATGAACAGGGTATCTCAAAGTCAACTCATACTCCTCCGAGTCGTCGTCTCCCCTAATCCAACTCGAAATTGACAAGATGGTTTTTCCTTATCAAGCAAGTCACGTTTTGAATTGTGAAGCAGAAGATTAGATGACGATGATTATCATCTTCATCGCGATATCCAGAGCTCTCTGCGGATTTCATGCAGCTTTGTTTATTCGGTTTTTCCCCCAGCCCTCCAGCCATGGTCCTCAAAACCAGGCGCCATTAATCATTATCTTCCTCCCTAATTAATCTTATCCTAATTAATTTATATTTTTTATTATAGGACTTCGAATGAAATTCCAAGACAACTTCCCTAAGAGCATGTCCACGTTTTGAAAATTTTGCTATCCCGCAAGACCCTTGATCTAAAAAGGATCGATGAGTCAATTCATAGATATCTCATGTATTTCAAATTGAAATTATATTTGAATTCATCTTCTAGATAGCTTGATTAGTATTTTTTTTTCAATTTCTTTTATTGAATTTTATTGAATGGTTTACATGCGCGTGCATGCCCCACGCATCTTCCCTAGTCTATATCTTGAGAGTCAACTTAGTCATACGCACTCTATCGATCATTTGAGGATGCATGTATACTTATAAAGATTAATTTGAGGTCTAGATTAATGTTGGCCTGCATCACCTAATGATTGATTATCAATCACGACCCGTTATTTGCATGTAGACCAAATCCTCAAATGGGTACTCCGAATAACCACATGAGAAGATGATCATTCAATTGGGAATATTGACTGATTTAACAAGTCGTCTCTTTTTCAATACGAAATTTTCGTTGACATAGATAGTTATCTTTTAGAAATTCAAATCTATCTAAATTAAATAGTGGCAAAAGTAGCTTATACAACAAATACCACGAGCATGTGGAAATTTTAGATTTAGCCCGATTGAGTGTTTGCTTTAGTAAAAGCATATTTCTTTTCCCTATGTAACCTCCAAAAATAATAGCTTCCACATAGACACGGATTTAAAAGGTAAACTAGTTTTCGTTCACGCGCTATGTGATTGCGCGTGATTACTTTTTTATTAAGTTACATATAATTCCGCGCACTTCGACCAATTAGATTGTGCAACTGTTGTTGGACAAACGACATTTGCTTTGGAGCTGAATTACATTCCTTTGATCGGAGGTCTCTCCATGTTCTGTTGTTATCTTGCTTGGCATCGAAGAAAGTTCTCATCAATTAACGAAATGAAAGAGAAGGAGAAGGACAATGACACGTCTAGTACTCTTGCAATGACAAGTCTTGGTTGACTTATCCTTTCAAAGGGACGGTTCCGGTTGAAGAAGATTCAAACGGGATCTGAAAGCATAATTAGACAAAAAAGAAAAGCAGGAATTTTATGTCGCAAAAAAAAAAGAATGATTTGAAGAAGGAAAAATGACATAAATGATATATGAATTTCAATCTAATGTGTAATCACTACAAAAAAATTGAATTTTTGCCACGAAAATTTGCGACGAAAAAATTTTCGTCGCAAATTTGCGACAAATTTTCCAACGAAAAGTAAAATTCGTTGAAAATTTCCAACGAAAAATTTTTCGTTGAAAAATTCGTTGGAAATTTCCAACGAAAAATTTTCGTGGAAAAATTCGTTGGAATTTTCCAACGAAAAAAAATTCGTTGGAAATTTCCAACGAATTTTCCCACGAATTTCAATTTTCCGGGCAATTATTTCATTGTGTACATTTTTTGTTGGAAAATTCGTTGGAAATTTCCAACGAATTTTCCAACGAATTCAAAAAAATCCGGTATTGTTCGGCATTTTTTATATTCGTTGGAAAATTCGTTGGAAATTTCCAATGAATTTTCCAATGAATTTCAATTTTTCGGGCAATTATTTTAGTGTGTACAATTTTCATTGGAAAATTCGTTGGAAATTTCCAACGAATTTTCCAATGAATTTTCCAACGAATTAAAGAAAACCCGTTACTGTTAGGCATTTTTTATATTCGTTGGAAAATTCATTGGAAATTTCCAACGAATTTTCCAACGAATTTTAATTTTCCGGGCAATTATTTCAGTGTGTACAATTTTCATTGGAAAATTCATTGGAAATTTCCAACGAATTAAAAAAAACCCGGTACTGTTCGGCATTTTTTATATTCGTTGGAAAATTCGTTGGAAATTTCCAACGAATTTTCCAACGAATTTCAATTTTCTGGGCAATTATTTCAGTGTGTACAATTTTCATTGGAAAATTCATTGGAAATTTCCAACGAATTAAAAAAAACCCGGTACTGTTCAGCATTTTTTATATTCGTTGGAAAATTCGTTGGAAATTTCCAATGAATTTTCCAACGAATTTCAATTTTCTGGGCAATTATTTCAGTGTGTACAATTTTCATTGGAAAATTTGTTGGAAATTTCCAACGAATTTTCCAACGAATTTCAATTTTTCGGGCAATTATTTTAGTGTGTACAATTTTCATTGCAAAATTCGTGGGAAATTTCCCACGAATTTTGCAACGAAAACCCTACTTCTTCCTTATTCAACATTTTCGCGCTCATTATTCCCACAACTCTCAACTCTCAATTTCCACACACTCTCTCTCTCTCTCTCTCTCCTTCGCCTTCACCTTCTCCCTCCGTCTCCCCCTCCACCTCCCCCTCCGCCGCCCCCCCTCCTCCTCCGGCTCCGGCTCCGGCTCCGGCGCCATGGACACCAAGATCGGTCATCCAGGGTCATCCGCGACGTCGGCTCCCTCCCCAAAGGCGCCGCCGCGGCCATCCAGGGCCAGGCCCTCGTGGCGGTCGGCGCCCCCGACGCCACCACGGGCCGCCCCCGACGCCCCCAACGCCACCAAGCCTCGTCGCCGGCGAGGGCCGAGCTCGCCCAGATCTGGGCGAGCTCGAGCTCGTCGCCGCGAGGACGATTTTTCCACCAAAAAAATTTTTTTTTACCAAAATTTTTTTTTCGATGGAAAAAAAATTTCCACGATTTTTCGACCAAAAAAAAATTTGTAGTTTCCAACGAAAAAAATTCGTCGGAAAAAAAAATTCGTTTCCAGCGAATTTAGCCACGAGTTTTCCAACGAATTTTCCAACGAAAAAATTTTCATCGCAAATTTCCAACGAAATTTAAAATTTTTTGTTGGAAAATTTTCCGACGATGAATTACCCACGAATTTTTTTCGTTGGAAATTCGTTTTCCAACGAATTTTTCCAAAGTTTTCGTTGGAAATTTTGTCGGAAAAAATATGTTTTTTTGTAGTGAATGTGATCCCTATTCTTAACTCAATATGCAATATCGTCCATAAATTTTAAATTTATTCAATACAGTCTTTTATTCAATTTAGTCTTTAAATTATATGAAAATATTCAATATTGTCCTTCCATTTATTGAAGTTCAGGAACAATATTAAATATTTTCATATAGTTCATGGACTAAATTGAATATTAATAAAAAGTTTAGGGATCACATTAAACAAATTAAAAGTTCAAGGAATACATTGCACATTAAGTCAAAATCCAAAGATCATTTGTATCATTATCCATTTGGAAAATATATAATAATCCCTTGAGATAATTATTTGATGAAACATATGTTCATTATGGATAACAATTTATGTGAAGATATTTTCGTGGATAATGAAAATATTTTTCGTTTGCTCATTTTTGTGTAATCAATACAAGCGATTGTTTATAAAAAGATATATTCCAAATAATTTATTTTTCGTGAAATGAACCAACCCTAAGTTAGATATAATGCACAAAAACAAGAATCAAAGGAAGAAGAAGAAGAAGCAGCTGCTATGTTGTCGAGGAAGATAATCTCCACGCAAGAGAAGAGTGACGTGCCAGGCAGTCATTCACTGAAGAGAACAGAGACTTTCGAGCGTTTTCCACGATTGTTCCCCGCTCAAGTATGACTTTTCCTTCAAGTTTTCCCCTCAATGATACAGAAGTTTGGAGATTTAGAGGTAACATTCGAGAATAGGAAAAACTGGGTCAAAGAGAGGCTTTCCCTTAATGTATAGAAGATGGATTGGGCGGTGCTTACCAAGAAAATAAGTTGGTGAAAGTCTTCTCAATCCCAAATTAGATAGCAAGGAATAATAATCTAAGTGGGTGAGATTCCAAAGTGATCTCTCCCTTGATAATAGTAATGGATAATATATGCACAGCCTATGTACCCCAGTTAAATTGCTATTTTCAAATGTTAACCCCTATGATTTTAGCCTAATTCCCTAGAAAAACCTTCAACTTTAAATCCAATCTTAATTTTGTCCATTATTTTTTTTGTCTATAAAAAATATTAAACTTTCATTCTAATTTCAAGTCTGCTCACGAGTCAGGTGTTGATGAAGACGCCGGTTTTGATAATGAAATTCAATCTGGCCCTGATTTTGGTCATTTTGTAGAAGCTAATGACAATTTTAGGATGCTTGGACATATTTAGGATTAGAATAAAAGTTGGGATTTTCGTCTGTTTAAACAAAAGAAAGTTTGGGGCAAAATTAAAATCGGACATAAAGTGAGGGTTCTTTTAGGGTGTTAAACTTTTCTCTTGGGTTAATACCATGAAAAACCCCAAAATTTACGCACCTGTGATAATTTTACCCAAAACTAATTTTTTGACAATCAAAAACCTCAAATTGGTACACTTGTGATAAATTTACCCCAAACTAATATTTTGACTACTAAAAATCCTAAATTGGTATATTTGTGATAAATTTACCCTCCGTTAGTTTTCCCTAAATTGGATTAATATTACAAAAAATTACAAACTAGTATAACTGTGACAAATAGAGGGTAAAACATAAAACTAGTACGTCAATCAACTGCTGCATATCATTTAACAAAACAATTTAACAGTAAAATTTAACGGAAACAAACTAAATGTAAATTTAGCATAGGTGTACTAATTTGATATTTTTGATAATTAAAAATTAATTTAAGATAAAATTATTACAGATATATTAATTTGAAATTTTTGATAGTATTAACTCTTTTTTTTTTTTCTTTAGTCCTTACCAAAAAAAAAACTCTTTTTTCTTTAGTCACTTAACGACAACAAAAGGTCAGAATCAGGAGTTTTTGATAACATTTTGTTGATTCATTTCATGCCTGTCGGCTGCTTTGTTTCTGGGTACGACAAGGGGGTGGTTGGCACGTGGAATTTGCAGGTGTGAACATAGCTTTTCTCGTCGTCCTTTTGGGAGAGTTCAAGGATGTAACGTGTATTAAACAGGAGATTTTGGGGGTTGTTGTTAGGTTTTGGAAGAGATTCCTATCTCCATCATCATCCTTGTCACGTCATGCATGACTGATTCGCATTATAGACAGCTGACCGGACAATGGTTAATGATAAAAATTACCTAGAGATTTGATACCGCGTGACAATTTGACTTGGTCCCGAACTTGCCCTCCAAGCACGGCCAACGAAAAAAATTGGTCTTTCAGGCATGAAATTGGGCTATGATTTGTGCATGGAATGTCGCAAACTCAGATTCCAAATCTATTGTACGGAGTTAAGTTCATTTCGAAACCTTTTAGGTGGACCAAAGTAATCCTAAATCTTTGAGTGAAAATGCAATTTTTGCGAAAGACCTAGCTATTTTGTGTGAGTTGAAGGAAAGAAAAGAACAAAAATGAAAAAAAAAAGTTAGAAAATCGTAGATGTTAATGCAGTAACATTGTCGCCGTGACACGCAGAATGATCGGCGATAAATAAGCCACCATGTCAAAAACTTCAGGCAAGGAAGGTTTGCTACGACTCGATTGCAAAGTAGAGATTTAGAATTACATTGATTTAGTTATAATGTTTATGATTGAATTTCAATCCGTATAACAAGTTTAGGATGCAATTTCCTCAATTTGTGTGGTATGTTGGGTCTAGAATTCTTAGGTGGCTTATCTAGGGAAAATTAGGTACTCCCAACGTATATTAACCCACTTTACATAAATCGTTAGATCATGTGAGACTCGCGATATAAGTGTGCATCAAATATTACATGAGCCTAGCTAGTTTATGATTAGATTACTTTGTTAGTGCCCAAGTAGTGCATGTTAACTCGATCCTACAGTAAAATGGGCTTTTGCACATTTAATGCACTTAGATTTCATGAGAAGAGCCTTCTTATTCGAATAAAAATTTAACAACAGACTTTTTCCATTTAATGCATTTAATTTTCATGAGAGGAGACTTCTTTGCCGGATAAAAATTTCAAAAGTTTTGTAATTTAAGAGTTTTGTAATTTAAGTTAGTTTTGATTTGCTTACATAATACTTATAGGAAAAGATAACTTCAACTCAAAAGAAAATGTTTTGAAATTTACATCTAAATAAAAAAAACTAATTATAATTTAGGTTGATTAATTGTGAATTCTAAAGTCTATTAAACTATTATTTAGTTTTATACAAGTATCCAAATCTAATCTAATCGAATATCATATGTGAACTTGACTCCTCCTCACTAATAAAATCATAAATTATGCTTTCTAAAATCTATTAAGCTACTATTTATTTCTCTTATAAATATCCAAATCTAATATGTTATAATTATAATAGTACACTCCCAACATTAAAATTAACTATTTTCAAAATAGGCTGGCTCCGATTTCCAAATACACCCGTGCTAGCTCAAGCCTCAAGGAAAGATATTGAATCTGCTATAAAGTATTGAAAATCTCTTTTTTTCAAGGTTTAATATCACAAAAAACCTTAAACTTGTACACCTGTGATAAATTTACTCTAAACCATTTTTTGACCACAAAAAACCTCAAACTGATACATATGTGATAATTTTACTCCGAACTATTTTTTTGACCACCAGAAACTCCACACTGGTGCACCTGTGATAATTTTACCCCGAACTAATTTTTTAACCACCAAAAACTCCAAACTGGTACACTTGTGACAAATTTACCCCCCATTAGTTTTCGTCAAATTTTACTTTCAAATTGCTAAGTTTAATAACACATGGTAATTGACAAATGTACCAGTTTGGAGTTTTACCTCTCTGTTTGTCACAAGTTTATCAATTTATGATTTTTCGTGATATTAATCCAATTTAACGAATACTAACGAAATATAAATTTGTCACAAATGTATCAATTTGGGGTTTTTAGTGGTCCAAAAATTATTTTGGGGTAAAATTGTCACAGGCGTACTAGTTTGGAGTTTTTTGTGATAAAAAAATTAGTTTAGAGTAAAATTGTCAAGATAAAATTGTTACAATTGTACCAGTTTGGGGTTTTTGGTAGTCAAAAAAATAATTTTGGGTAAAATTATCATAAGTATATCAATTTAGGATTTTTCGTGGTATTAATCTTTTTTCCAACGACAAAAGAAAAAAAGAACACCCAAAAAGCTCTTTTTGCATGAAAATTCATTTTATATTAGATGATGTGCGAGGTTCCTGAGAAGGGTTCAATATTCTATCATTTGTTACATATAAGTTGAAACATCTAATATGAGGGGATCTATGCTGAGAGCCAAGGAAAACAAGGTCAGCTTACAGCAGGTATGCTATCCCACACGGGCGAACCTCTTGTTCAAGCCCTTCAGGGACTGCCTTTTAGCTGCAAAACTATCCGGAGATTTAGCTCAGAGCATAGAGACGTTCAGAGTAATCAGGATGATGTTATGCCTAACTGGCCGAGCTGCATTTCTTAGAGGATCATGCCAGGCTTTGAAGAAAAGGATTTTTAGAGAGGCATGGAAAGTGAAAACTATGAGATTTCACAAGTTTCCCTCTTATTCCAAACCGAAAGATTACATGGCCTTATATAGGCGTCGGGGAATACATTGCTGGACAAAGGTCCAGATGAGACAAAACACACCTAAAATGGGGTACATTATTGGACTTCTGTCCACATAAAACAAAACTCACCTAAAACTAAATACATTATTGGGCACACCTAAAACACACTTGTAGAATACTTAAAGCCTATTCATAGGTGAAACAGGACCCGTCTATGATGTGCTAGAACAAACAGTGCCGGTTAGGTGAAACAATGCAAGTTTATCTCCATCCAGAGTTATAGTCATAATCCGAGCTGTTTGAGCTGTTTGCACATTTACATTCTGCCATCTGTCTCTGTGTCAAAATGTGTTCAAAATTATCTTCAGTAATCACTGGCGTTTGGTTCGAGGAAGATGATGCATGTGTCGAAAGGTCTAGAAGAGCTGTATTCGGAGTGTTTTGTGGTAACAGGAGTTCATTCCA
This sequence comes from Syzygium jambos, assembly GCA_031216235.1. Lineage (NCBI taxonomy): Eukaryota > Viridiplantae > Streptophyta > Magnoliopsida > Myrtales > Myrtaceae > Syzygium > Syzygium jambos. Next base: position 12,755,192 of record CM062227.1, read on the forward strand.
CATTCTAATGCGAAGGTTTGGCTGTGGATTTTGTTCAGGTAAGACTGACTGAGGCAAAACTAGCTAGGGCCAATTTCCTGGCTGTGAATTTTGCTCAGGTAAGACTGGCTGAGGCAACACTAGCTAGGGCCAATTTCCTAGCTGTGAGTAGTGAGAGGCAGAGCTGGCGTCAAGTCCAACGGATAAGGATAATGGTCCATAGTCATAGGGGTCTTGAGAGAGTGGTCCACCCCATGGATCCTGAGATGATGACTGTGCTGGATCTCCTATGTCTGACATTTCGTGATCTTGTGATAATCCGAGCTGTGCTTGTGCTTGTTCATGTTTGTATTCTCTGAGTGCTTGTCTTGTTACATATGAAGATCCTTCGTGATCTAATGAAACGGGTGTGAAGTAATCCCATGCTTCTTCTAGGATAATACGATTTTATTGGCATATGATCCTCTGGAGTTCTCTGTAATTATATTCAATAGAACCAATGCGACTGGAGAACGATTTATAGACACGTGCAACTTGGAGTTGTGACTGGGGCTTGTAGGTAGTAGTACCTACTGCAGCAGGAGTATCAGAAATGGTACCATTATTGTACACAAAAGTCCAAGGATAATGGAGGAGTACAATAGTGTGTGTTTCCGGATCATCTCAGACTTTTTTCAACTCTTCGAGAAAGAGTCGTTTCCAATAAACAGGAGGGTAAAATCATTTGAACATAGTTAAAAGGTTTTTCTCGTGTTCATTGAGCCCAATGTAATCAGCGATAAGCAAGTTAGTTAATTGGAGAAGAAATTTTCTGGTGGGAAACTCAATAGCTATTAAGTACTTATTGGTTAGATACCATAATAGCCATTTAAGTTTGTCAGGAAAATCATTTTTTCTCCAGAGTAATAGGTGAATGAAAGGGTACCTCGAGTGTAATCCAGAAGAGTCAATAATGGATCTCCATGGTGGCGAAAAAGGTCTGTGTGGCATTGCCACGTGAGGTTGTCAAGATTTTCAGTGAGTTTATTCTTTTGAATTTGCTCAATTATTTCTTGAGGATATTCTAGGCTTGGTCAATCTCGGAATCGTTCAATTTTGTATTTGTCTGGCCGAAACGGGAAGGAATGCCTGAGAATATACATATTGATTTCTGCCAATGCTTTTGGTCTGGAGAGAAAATCTGTAAGCACATTCTTCTTTCCTGCAATATGTTTGGTTTCGAAGGAGTATTTCAAAAACCATTCAGCCTGTCTGAGTAGCTGAGGATGAGGGATCTATTTATGCTTGAATTTGGTCATTTGGGAAAAAGAAGCCATATCCAGTTCTACCAAAAAATGGTGGCCAATAAGATGGAATTCGAACTTTTTTATTCCATTCTTTACTGCCAAAATTTCCTTTAAAGGTAGAATGATAATGCATTTCTGCCTGGGAAAACTTGCCACTTTTGTAAGCGCAAAGATGTCGCTTACCATGAAGTTCTTCGAACAAGATGGCCGTTCAATATTCATCACTGGCATCGGTCTGCAAAATTATCTTCTCAGTGGATGGGATTTGCAGAGGGGGAAGATCTTGCATAATTTCTTTGAATTCCGCAACTACTTGGGTTTGTGCCTTTCCCCATGGCACTGGGTGCTTTTTTAACATCAATTACAAATGAATTAACAACCTTGCAATATTAGGGACAAAATCTCTAAGACAATTGATTATCCCGATAAATTGTTGAACTTGCTAGGTTGTAAAATTCTTTTCAGGAAATTTTGGTAATTCCTTGGTGATGTGCAGTTCTGGATAATATGTACCTTTGTTAAGGTGCATGCCGAGGAATTCAACTTCTGTTTGGGCAATGGTCATCTTTTTCTGAGAAAGCATAATGTCATATTTCTTTACAATTTCTGCAAATTGCTCTAGAAGTTGTCAGTGAAATTCTTCATCTGGGCTATAAAGCAATATGTCATCAATATAGACAGTTGCACTGGACAAGATTGACTGGAATGTGCGACACATAGCCTTTTGGAATAAGGAAGGAGCAACCTTGAAACCAAATGGAAGAACTCGCCATTGAAAGTGTTGGTTGGGGATACATAATCCCATTTTTTATCTGTCATCATGATGAAGGCCCAATTGCTAAAATCCGGCTTTAAGATCAAACTTTGAATAAATATGGGCTTTAGTGATTCCCGCAAAAAGGGAATTTCGAGAAGGCAAAGGGAATTTGTCATCTTGAAGAAAAAGATTAAAAGGCTGGTAATTGATAACCAATCTCATTTTTCCTCGATTTTGCTCAGCATGTTTATTAACATAGAAACCTTCACAAACCCATTGAGAATTTGAAGTTTCAATAAGGCCTTGTTGTAACAATTCTGAGCATTCTTTTTTAGCAAGAGCCAAATGTTCTGGATTCATTCCCAAGTGACTTGCCTTAGTAGGATTTATTTTTTATTTTTATTTTTTTTGGTAAGGACCTTAGTAGGATTTATATCCTCATTTTTCTTAAAGGGGAATCGAACATAGAATTCTGGGTTTTTCCACAAAGGATGGGAACATTTTTGGGAGAATTCGAAATGATTTTCTGAGCATGATTCCAACAGTTTCTGCATGATTAGATCTAACAGACTCATTTGAATGAAAAAGAGTCTTTGAATATTGACGAATTCAGAGAATTGGTCTTTATACCTAAATCCTTTTCCAGGGATAATTCTTAAGTCTGGAAGTTGAGTCATGATATCCCACCCAATAATCAAGTTTTTATTGGGAAGACTAGATCCAAGAATTTTAGTGGTAATGGAGCACTAGGGGAAAAACTAAATAGGCATAGGTGTGTTACGAATATTTGTAGAAAAAGTATCTCCTAAAGCAGAGTTGAAATACCGAATACAGGAAGTCCAGTATTCTTCAGGAAGAACTTTAGTGTCTAGGATTGAAGCACTAACACCAGTATTTATGAGGGTAATGGCTGAAATTGGTTTGGTAAACTTTGAGGGATAGATTTTGACTGGGAAGTGGGGACAATGAAGTTAACTAGAATGTATACTGGGGTCTAGATTTTCAGGCTGTGATGATAGATGGAAAAGTTCTTCAGGTTCTGAATCAAAGTCTGTTTCACTGGGGGTAAGATAATAAGGAATGATGCAAAGTATTTGGTCAGTGGGATTTTCATCAACAAAGAATAGAGATTCGATATCATCATTATCAAGAGAGATTCCTGTCTTTAGTTCGATATTATGAATGACATAATTTTGACCTTTTTTTGCCTGGGGATAATTTTTGGCAAAGTGGCCTTTCTTGTTGCAAATGATACAATGATTTGGTTTCTTGCATCCTATGAAGTTTCTTTATTTCTGCAGGAATCGCCATTTCTTTCTTCTTCTAAAGTGCTTAGATCTTTTCACTCGATATTTTTTGAAGTGCTTGTTTTTCTTTGAATATTCTCCGCAGGAACCGTTACAATCTTTCTTTGAACATTTGATCTTCAAATATTGTTTGGAGCAAGCACCATCAAGTTCACAATTGTCTTTGATGCAGTTCTTCATCATCTATCTTTGGAGGCAAAGTTCATCAAGACAAAGATGAATTTCTTACTGTAGTTCTCCAAAGGGGATATCAATAATTCTTCTTTGCTTGTTGAGAAAAGATCTCTCGACTTGTTGGGAGAGTTCTTTAGGAATGGAAGCTAAGAAGATTTGTTTGAAATTCGGATCAGCTCCTAGGTCATAAAAGAGTTTAAGCATTTCTCTGTAATGGCGATCTAGGTGCTTTTTTTTTTGGAGAGAACAACATTTTCTTTCAAAGTATTATCTTCTTTTGAGTTCAAGAAGATCAACAGGTTTTCCTATGAAATATAGGCAAATGATTCCAATGGCTTGGAAAAAGTCTTGAAGAAGAAGAAAAGTCATTTGATCTGTTTTAGAAGTTGATTGCCACCAATGTTTAAGGCTTCCAGTAAACCTTGTGGCAGATTCTAAAAGAACATCATATTTGCTTTCAACAGCAAGAGCTCTGGTGTTCAACCAAGCATGGAATTCATCCAATTTTTCTGGCCATTTGGCATAAGGAGTGTCATCAAGAGTGAAAAATTATTTGGATAAGGAAATAGAAAGATAAGATGGGTTATTGATTTGAATAACCTCTGGTTCAGATGGATTTAGTTCCATGTCTTGTTCTGGTGGATCAGCCATGAAAATCGCAGGAGTAGTTGGTGGTACTTGGAAAGATTCAATGGAAGGAATTAGAAGAGTAGACGAAGAGGAAAAGGATAAAGAGTCAGATTCCGAATATGAATTTAGCAAATTTGATACATTTGCTACTTGGGAAGTACACTTTGGTAGATGTTGGTCTGAATAAGCTTTTGGATTCTATTATTGATCTTTGCTTAAATCCCTAAGAAAACATTCCAAGGGGTTGGAGATCATCATCTGCTGATCAGAACTCTTTTCAGGTTCTCCAAATGATTCAACAACAGGTTTTGCTTTTTCTTTCATTATTTCCTTTCGGAGCTTTTCCATTTCCTGAATGCGATTACGCATTTCTATCATATCACTCTTGTCTCGTTAGGTAGAAGTTTCGACTGCAAGAGCAGCTACAGCAAAAACTGGAGAGTTTTGCGGTGGTAGAAGAGAGTATCCAATTCTTGGAATAAAGACAAAATCGATAGGCTTAAATTTTCCTTCTTCAAGGAGACTGATTTGCCTTTTGAGTTTCTCTATTTCATTTTTCGGACTTTCAAGATAATGGTAGCCAAGATGCTGGCCTGATTCCAGAGCATGAAGCCTTTTTCTGGAAATCCACAAGCATCTTTTTGATGGACTTGTCGTACTGTCGGATTTCTTGTTGCACATCAACAATTTTGGAGTCAATCATTTTGAAAGCCTGATTTTGTGCCAGGAGAGTTTCCGATTACCAATTTAGAACAACCTCAGCAGCAGGCGTTCTTTTTGGCCTTCCACGTTCATCAACATCAGTGGGAGAAGGAATTTTTGAAACATGAAGGTATCGTTGCTAAGGATCTGTAAATTCCTCAGTAGTAGAAAAAGAAAGCTGAAAATTTTCAACAGGATTTAAAGGAGGGAAATTAGCTTTATTGAACATAAAGATAGATGGAAGTTGCCCGGTAGTTGGGTTTTCGGAAAAGACTGGAATTTCAAGTGGATAAGAATTTTTCTTTACCCATTTATAGATGGGTTTGTAAAAAGGGGAAATAGCAGATTTTTTATATAGGGTGAAATTGGAGGTGATGGTGGAAATGATAGGGGTGATGGAGTTAATGGAGATGATGAAGGTGATGGCGAACCATAAGAAACCATAAACTGGTATCCGCTATTTTCTCCAAGAGTATCTATGGTTGGATCTCCATCTAAATATCTTTAGTAGAAGTTGTCGTTGGCCTTCCTAACTTTTCGCTTAGGCCTGATAGCTGGATCTACTTTATCTGGGGAATTGATGCATGAAGAGCACTGGCAAAAAAGATCCCAGAAACAATGACCATAAGGGTCATTGTAGTGTGGACAGGATGTCCGTCACTTTTGAAGTATTGAACTAACTTTTTTGGGTCCGGTTCCTCAAGAACCGGATTAGGAACACAAGGTTCTATCATAAAGATAGTAGGAAAGATAGAAGGAGTTTCTTCTTTCTCTTTGCGAAATTTGATGGTTACAGTACCATCTCTTTGTCTAACAAACTCAGAGTCTGAAGACCGAAGAGATTGGCTAATTTGGTGGAGATTTTCATAATTTCTTATCCAAGATTCAGGAAGAAGCTTGGCTAACTTTTTTTTTGGAATCTGCCGAGGAACATGGATGCAAGAGGCCTAATCATTTTGCATGGAGATGAATAGTGCATCTTCATTTCCATGTTGGAAATTCAGATCTAGGGCATGATTTTGGACTCTATACACCATTTGGTAACGAAGAGTTGCAGCAATGGAATCAGCAATTTGAGGTGCTCCAGTAAGCTGAAGTTGCACTTTCAAGAAAGAAAGTAGCTGGGGATCGGAAAGGGCAATATTAAAATTTGGATAAAGGGTTACAAAGATTGTTCTAACATTTAAGGTGGTTTGGACAGTACCAATACAAATATGCTGGTATTCTAGGAACTTAGTATCCAAAAGAGCCATTCTTGCTACAATATGCAAACCTTTTTGGCCATGAAAGGTAAGAGCAAAATAGACTGCTCCATAGTGAATATGCGAATACCCTTGTTGGATTCACTGTTTGAGAAATTCAGGAGGAATTTGAAGAGTAACAAAGTACTCCTTTTCAGTGGCAGAAATTGGGTGTTGGTCAAATTTGGAAGACTGGACATATTCTTTGACCTCTTTCAGAGTATGACGGATGAGATGTTGTATAGACTTGATGGGGGAAAAAGATGTAGTGGGTTTAGCAAAGGCTGAGTATGGATTCATGAGAGGAAGGTGCGTTTTGGAAATCTTGGTTTCATCACTAAGAGATACTTCATAGAGATGGTCTATCTTAGAAGCATGTGAAGTACGAAACTCGGTTAAAGATGAAGAAGAAGATGATGGAGTGAGAGAAGCAGTAAGAGCAATTGGAGTCGTATATGGATCGGTCATGATGAAGAGAAAGGAGTTCTTCGCAGCATTGAATAATCACCAACTAAGCACATGGAACGAATCAAGCTAGACATAAAACCACGCTCTAATACCAATGCGGGTATCTATGCTAAGAACCAGGGAAAATAAGGTTAGCTTACAATAGGTATGCTATCCCACACGGATGAACCTCTTGTTCAAGCCTTTCAGGGACTGTCTTTTAGCTGCAAAATTACCCGGAGATTTAGCTTAGAGCATAGAGACGCTCAGAGTGACTAGGATGATGTTATGCCTATCTTCAATCACCATCATCACTACGTGTTGACACATTCTAAAGGGTATTGGATAATGATTTTATTTTTACAAAAATGAATGAACGGAAAATGTTTTCATTGTTCACAAAAATATTTAGGTATAAATTATTATCAGTAATAATAACATTTTTCATCGATTAATAAAGTTATTTAAGTGATCATTTTTAATCATTCATTTTTCACGAAACAAATGAAGCTTGGAATAGATTCGAAATAGTACAAACTGCGCATCTTATCAATTGATTGGAAATTTACCTACAAAAGAAAAATCAAATTTTAAGACGCTACACGTAAGGTAAATTACAAAAAATAAAAAAACCTAAACGCCATTTGAAACTAAATTGTTGATAAAACATGTTAGTTTGCCGACCTTTCCACAAGCTCCCGATGGACTCCAAAGAAACGTATGGAACAAGTCCACGTTCACACTTGCAATTTCATGTGCTGACCACTCTTCTTGTCTTTACCCAGAAACAAACACCAAACTAGCATAAACTAATGTTTATCGAGGAGGTAGCTTTTCCTCCGGGAGGAGGGGGGAGGGGGACAGGGAAAACACCAAAGTCGTCGGACCTTTTGTTTATTGAATGAATTGGACTCTCGTCGCACGGATGGTTCTAGGCCTCCTTGAGTGTTGAATTGTTGCTTTCGTTTTCTTTGACAAGAAAACGAGCAAGAATGAACTATGGAGAGAGAGAGAGAGAGAGAGAGAGAGAGAGAGAGAGAGAGAGAGAGAGAGAGAGAGAGAGAGAGAGAGAGAGAGAGGGGGGCAAAAGATGGAGGGTCATTAGACAAGAGTTAATCCTACTCTGCTAAGATTTAAGAACTGTCAATCTTCATAATTTACTGAGGGATATGAATGAGTGCTTCTTTCTCCAATCCACTGTTTTATATATGTGAGCAAGACAAAGATATTATCTCCTTCCGGATTTTTTTTGATAAACTCTTGATGATGTGTAAGCTGAGCAAAGGAGTGAGGGATTTGTTTGCTGTGTGTTTGAGTTGGAGAGATTCGGTGCGTTACATAATTTCATATATGTGTTAGAGAAAATCCATATGATGTCAAGGATGACAAAACATTCCAAGTATGCTAACATATGTTATTAAGCATGCAGAAGATATTGTTGAGCGTCAGAGACGTGGCAACAACTTGATTTGATGAAAGAAATTTTTGAAGGTGAAACAATCACAACTCGCGCAAAGAAAAAAAGAAGATGGATAGAATTTTCTGACTCAATATATTTCACTCAGATTTCACTCTTATGAAAAAATTACAAGACTCCCCTATTTAAAGAAAAGTTACATGACTCTTATCTTTCTTAAAATATAACTAGAAAGAACATCTCACAATATCTCATCTTATCTCTTCATATCTAACCATATCTCTTCATATCTCACAATATATCTGAAAAAACAATTATTTCACCTAAAAACACGAAAAATCAAAATATGAAAATACGAACATACCCAAAAAAGAAACGAAGTACCAACAAATTTGGTTTAATTTCTAACACTCCCCCTTAAACCAAATTCTCTTCCATCGATCATTCCAAGTAGGCTCTTGAACTTTCGAAAAGCATCGATCTTGAGAGGTTTAGTAAAAATATCTGCTACTTGATCTCCAGTCTTCACATACAATACTTTAACTTCATTCTCTTTAACCTGTTCTCGGATAAAGTGATATCGAACATCGATATGTTTACTTCATTCATGAAAAACTGGATTTTTCGCCAAAGCAATAGCAGAAAGATTATCAACAAAAATCTCTGTTACTTTCTTCTGCTCCATAAGAATATCTTTGAGTAGTCTTCTCAACCATATTGCATGACAAACACATGAAGATGTAGCTACATATTCAGCTTCACATGTCGACAGAGTAACACTTGATTGCTTCTTTGATGACCGCGTGAAAGCAGTGTCGCGCAAGAAAAATACAAATCCTGTGGTGCTTTTTCGATCGTCGATATCTCCACCATAATCACTATCCAAATAAGCTCTAAGTTTGAAAGATTCAGATCAATAATAGTATAAGCCATGAGAAATAATACCTTTGATGTACCGAAGTATTCTCTTTGCAGCTTTAAGATGAGATGATTTTGGCTTATTCATATATCGACTCACAATTCCAACACTATACATAATATCCGGTCTCGTGCATGTCAAGTATCTCAAACTCCCAATCAAGCTTCTATAATATGTCGAATCAACATTGGCACCATCATCAAACTTCGAAAGCTTGGTTCCGCACTCCATTGGTGTATTGACCGGCATACAGTTCTTCATATTAAATTTTTCAAGGATATTTTCTGCATATCCTTTTTGAGAAATAAAAATCCCATCGACACTTTGCTTCACTTCGATACCAAGGAAATAATTCATGAGACAATTATCGATCATCTCAAATTCTTTCACCATCGATGCCTTAAAAGCATCAATCATCGCCGAATTATTTCCTGTAAAAACAAGATTATCAACATATAAACAGGCGAGCAGAATATCGTCTTTTTCTTGCTTCAAATAGAGTGCATGCTCGTATGGACATTGAGAGAATTCATTCGCCTTGAAATATGCATCAATTCTGGAATCCATGCTCTCGATACTTGTTTAAGCCTATATAGAGATTTCTTCAACCTTAGCACTTTGCCTTCATAACCTTTCACAACAAACCCCATGGGTTGTTCGACATAAATTTCTTCTTCAAGGATGCCATTCAAGAATGCTGATTTAACATCTATTTGATAAATCTGCCAATTATTTTGAGCAGCAATAGAAATAATCAATCTAATCGTTTCCATGCAGATGACAGGGGTAAAAACTTCATCATAATCGATTCCGGCTTGTTGCTTGTACCCCTTTGCGACTAATCTAGCTTTGTATCTTGTCACTTCATCTTTCTCATTCTTCTTGGCCTTGTACACCCATTTAACACCAATCGATTTCTTATCCTTCGGAAGATCAGCAAGCTCCCATGTTTGATTTTCTCAATGGCTTCAATTTCTTCGTTCATAGCTTTTTTCCACTTTTCTTCTTTGGCCGCATCATCATAAGCAAGTGGTTCATAATCTGCAAGAAGACATATAAGATAAAGCTCTTCGATAGTTTCGTAAATTTCAGACAATCTTCTCGATTTTGGTACTAGCGCTTCATCGACACTATTTGAAGGGGATGGTGTTGATGAACTTGAAGAAGATGTTGAAGAAGAAGGTGAAGGTTGATCCTTCAACTTCGTTTGATCGGAATCAACACGAACATTCGCTTCTTCTTTTAGATTTTCTTCCCACATTCCATCTTCATCAAACTTGATATCTCTACTTACATACACTTTCAAAGTGTTAGGGTCAAATAATCGATAGGCTTTGGATGATGAGTCATTCTCGATAAAGATGAGCTTTTTGCTCTTGTCTTCAAGTTTCGATCTTTTTTGGTCCAGGACATGAGCATATGCAATGCTCTCGAAAATTCTCAAGTGCGAAACACTTAGTGTTCTCCCGGTCCATGCCTCTTGTGGAGTTACGCATTCAAGTCCATATATGGAACATCTATTTTGAAGATAAACGGCACACGAAATAGCTTCAGCCAAAGTTCTTTGGACAAATTTTTGCTCTTCAACATGCTTTGAACCATATCAAGAATGGTTCTATTTTTCTGTTCAGCCACACCATTTTGTTGAGGAGAATACGGGGCCGTCAAGAAACGTCGAATACCATGATTTTCACAGAATTTGTTAAATATGGCTGAGGTAAATTCTCCACTACGATTAGTCCTCAAAGCCTTGATAAAATAGTCACTTTCCTTTTCAGCCAAGTTCTTGAATTGTTTGAAAGTATCAAACACTTCTGTCTTTTCTTTCAAAAAATACACCCAAATTTTCTGAGTAAAATCATCAATAAAAGTAACAAAAGATCGATGATTACCATGTGAGCGAGGATTGATCGGGCCACACAAATCAGAATGAATCAACTCAAGCGGCTTCTTCGCTTGATAAGTCACCTCCTTCGGAAAGCTAGATTTGGAATACTTGCCGATAACATGCCCTTCACATAATTGATCGGGATGATCAATATGTGGTAAGCCATAAACCATCTTCTTGCGAGAAAGCAAATTGAGTCCGCCAAAATTGAGATGGTCGAACCGCAAATGCCACAACCATGAAGGATCATCTACGCACGCCTTTAGACATCGAGACATCTCACTTTTTATATTAAGAATAAACATCATGTTCTTCGACATTTTCACATTTATAATCAGTTTATTATTACGATCTCTCAACATAAGATTAAGATATCTCATATGAACAGTATAACCTTTCTCTAGAAGTTGCCCCAAACTCAAGATATTGCTTGACATTTTTGGAACATAATAAACATTAGTAATAAACTGACGTGCACCATTCTGTAAGCGAATCAAAATTGTACATTTCCCTTCAACAAGAATTTTAGAGTTATCACCGAATGAGACAGTTCCTTTAATTGTCTCATCTAACTCGACAAACATATCCTTTCTCTCGCAAATGTGATTGCTTGCGCCGGTATCCAAATACCACGTATCGCTTTGACCTTCTTCATATTCTTTGAATGCCAATAAGAGAACTTGATCAGCATCATTCACCAAGTTCGCCTTTTCGTCTGCTCTGCTAGTTTCTTTGTTCCAGCAATTAGAAGCATAATGGCCAAGTTTATTACAATGATAACATCGGATTTTAGATTTATCATCCATTGGCTTGTCGAGTTCTTTCCTCTTCCACGAACACCTCTTTGGTACTGGTATCCTTCATCACTTCGATCGAGATCTCCTCTGCTTCGTTCACAACCTCTTCCTCGAAAGTGACCTCGGCTACGACCTCAATCACGATCTTGATTTGTTCCGCGATTTTGTACAGGATCTTTTCTTTGCTCCTTCTCATCTCGAATGGTCAATTGCATTTGGAGAGCTTCCTCCACTGGTTCAATCTTTTTCTTTCTAAACCTTTCTTCATGGGCTTGTAATGAACCCATGAGTTCATCGACCGTCATGGCATCCAAGTCTTTGGATTCTTCGATTGCAACCGCAATATGATCATACTTCTTGTCTAAGGACCGAAGTATTTTCTCAACAACACAAACATCGGAAACGTCTTCTCCGTTTCTTTTCATCTGATTAATAATTACCAAAATTCTCATGAAATAATTAGCAATCGATTTAGATTCTTTCATATGAATTACCTCGAATTCGCCTCTTAAGGTTTGAAGGCGAATCTTCTGAAGTTTTTGAACTCCTTGATGTGTGTTTTAAAAATCTCCCATGCCTCTTTAGCGATAGTGGCGTTCGAAACTTTTTCAAATATGGAATCATCTAATGCTTGATAAATGATCGACAGGGCATATTGATCTTTCGTTCGAACCTTCTCTAAGGCATTCCTCTAGTTCTGGTTCAGCGTGGCTTCATCCTATGGCTCATCATAGCCAATGTTAACAAGTTCCCACACACTGTAGGCGCTGAGTAGAGCTTTCATTCTAACAGCCCAGTTACCATAATTTTCTTTAGTAAGACGAGGGTATTGAATAGGAAGTTGATTATTCGTTGATGCCATGATCACGAACCGTAGGCTCTGATACCAATTTATTGAACGTCAGAGATGCGGCAACAACTTGATTTGATGGAAGAAATTTTTGAAGGTGAAACAATCACAACTCGCGCAAAGAAAAGAAGAAGATAGATAGAATTTTCTGACTCAATATATTTCACTTAGATTTCACTCTTATGAAAAAATTACAAGATTCCCCTATTTAAAGAAAAGTTACGTGACTCTTATCTTTCCTAAAATATAACTAGAAAGAATATCTCACAATATCTCATCTTATCTTTTCATATCTAACCATATCTCTTAATATCTTGCCATATATCTGAAAAAACAATTATTTCACCTAAAAACAAGAAAATTCAAAATATAGAAATACGAACAGACTCAAAAAAGAAACAAATACCAACAAATTTGGTTTAATTTCTAACGCCTCTGCATACGAAGACTCATGTGCGATTGTTGTTGGCAAGAGAACGCCTGTAGTGTTGAACAACCTCTGCTCTACAGAAGGTGAACAAGCTATTGAACATGAGTTTTATTGATGATTGCATGGACCTTGCAAATAATGAACAAGTTATAGAATGAGGAATATGTTGATGTCTAGAAGGACCTCGTGGACAGTAAACAAGGAGATATGGGATTGTTAATAGGATTTGGATAGACTAATAGAAGGTGAATGGACTATAGAAAATGAAGACGCCAATAAGCTTGGATGGACCTTGTGGATGATGAACAAACTAGAGAACGTGTAATCTTCAAAGAGTTTGGATGGACTAAACAATCAACACGATACAAGGACATCAATATGCTTAGATATACCTAAATGTAGAAGGAGAACAAGCTCACGTTTGTACAAGCTTAAATGGACCTAATTATATATGGTGTTCTCGTTACTACAAGCCTTTGCGATTTTGAAGGGAAGACCCATACACTTTATCAATTTGATTTGAATTCAAACTGGTGTTTTACGGGTGGTCTTTGGCATTGGAATCCACAATAAGCAAACCAGAGAAGATTATAATAGTTTACAACTTTATCATATCAGATAAGCAATAGAGGATGACAGACTGCTGTAGAAGTAGAACTAACTATTTTACAAAACTATCTTTACATAGCTATCGAGTGACATTTTGTGGCTCTAGATGGCAAGCCCAATGCTACTTGTTGGGATTTGAATTTTGAGCGGTATTTGAGGCCTCATGGAAAATTCAACCCAAGCAAGGTAGTAGAATTGAGGAGAAACAAAGAAAACTAGTCTATACTCTGAGTGTCACCTTTTTATTGTTTTTATGTGTAAAAGTTATGTAAATCAGATTGTAATTAGAAAAGAGAGTGTTAAGTGCAGTGAGGATAGATTGTATTTGTATAGCAAAGTTGGAAGCAGAAAGAAATATCTTCAGACGTTGTAACATCTCAAAAATTACGTAAGGAATTCTAGTCTTGATTTGAGCTCTTAGAGCTAGGAGAGTGGAATGGGCCAAATGAATCAGCCTACCCCCGGCAATACGTTTTACATTTCATCTATCCCTTAAGATCCTTTATATTATGTTGATAACTGACATTGCATATACATAATTGTTTCGCAAAATCAGTGGATGTTCCACACAATACCCTACACTTTATGCTAAAAAGGTTCAACTTTCCTTTGGACTACCAATTCATCCCCTCTTGGTTGTTTGTGCCTAATCCATTTATCAATATGCAGACGTATGAGTTACTCTGAATCTTATCTTGCTTTTAAAAAAATTGATGAGCAAAATGTTGTGGTCTATTTTACAGTCCCACGTTCAAGTGAAGCTCATAACCCTATTCATTTTTATACATTTTCTTTTCATAATACTAGCCTTACTGTCAAAATATCTCCAACATTTTCGTGATGATAATGCATGGTCATATATATATATTTTTTTATCTTTGGTTGAAATTAATCGATAACATTTATAACTATTAAATTTCAATTATCATCAAGCAACCTTTTGTTTCTTCTTTCCACGCTTAAAATTATCAGTAGTTAAACTTCAGTGCTTAAGCTTTCTGACACTTGTTTTTGAGTTTAATCAAACAAACCCTAAGTGAATTTTAACTTAATAGAGTCTATCAAGTCGATGCTTATTAATATTGTTAAACAAGCTCAATCTCATAATTGCTGAATTTTCAATTTTCGACACTTGATTAGATCTAGCCATTTGTCATATCTTCTGTTAATGGTGGCTAGGGACAAGAAATTGGGCCTTGAGTGGTATTTGGGCTTACAACCCAGTGCAACGAGAAAGGATCCTACACAGGCATCATACACATAGCTTGTCAAACGTGCAAAGAGAAACGCAAGAATGTGGCAAAATGGCTTAAGAGTATGTGATTAAATGTGTCATTTGCACCCGCTCTAGTCAGATGGGTTCAAAGAGCACTTTTTGGCAAATATGAGAAAAGACTACCTTAGTTAATGGAGCCCGATTTGATCTGAAATATTAGATGATGGATGGGTTAAGGAAACGAAAAAAGCCCGGGATTAAGGCTCTCGTTGATGCTGGTTAAGGTTCGACCTTTAAGTCCCTGGCTACGGGTTCTTCACAAAAAGAAGCACCAACTTCCGTCCGGGGGGTCAATAGTTACTCTAATCTATATGCAATCTATGAAAAGAGATCAATTTTTACTGGGGAAACCATTTTGACCCAATCTGATGAGGGATACCATTTCAACTCAAACTTTTAGGGTCTCGTGAAAAGGCACCAACTGTTATGTGAGGGACGATTTTGGCCACCATTGGAATTTCCATTTAAATGTGTGAGATGAGTGCCATGTCAGTTGAGTGGCTTTCATAAACAATTAAAAGGACGTCATCTTTCACATATAATAGAAAACAATATCATTTCCAACTGAATTGAGGATAACCTAGAGTGATGTGAAATGATATTATTCTCACTAAACAAAGTAAAACGATGTCGTTTTGAGCCAATTAATGGAGTTTCAACTGAGAGGGAGGAAAGAGAGCACTCTCTATGCAAATTAGGGTTTAGATTTGATGTAGCTAGCAAGGATCACCTAAAGAGGGGGTGAATAGGTGATCTTAAATAATTTTTATCAATTTATGCGAAAATGAAAAAATAACAGTTGAGTCTGAATAAAATTTAGATTCAAGACAGTTTATATAGACAGTGCTCTTGATGTGCAGCATGTAAGATAAGAGGTAAGGGATAGAAAACTGCACACAAACTTATAGTGGTTCGGCTTATAGCAAGTCTACGTCCACTCTCCCATGCTGACAGCCTATCGACTAGATTTCACTATGTAATCAAGAGAAATTTACAAATTCTGAGTGACAGCACTTTTGCGTATGATAGGACTCTCTATCTCACACAATCACTCTTACAAAGTATTCCTCAAGATTTTAATTTTTTGGCTCAGAAAGACAAGAGAAATGATCGGAATATGCTCAAACTTTGGACTTGTTGATTCTTGATTCTGTTTTTCCTTCTGCTGTTCATTGATCTCCTTAAATACCCCTCTACTTCCAAACTAGCCGTTCGACAGCTTTCAGATGATCATCTTCCAATCTTCACCTTGGACAGATTTGTACAAAAAGGATTGAGTAGCCGTTGGATGACAGATTCTGAATCCCACTGATTCCGGTCGCCCATACAATCAGAATTTTGGTTTCCATAAGTAAAGCTTTATCCGTTGTAATGCATGCTTGTCGTAATATTTGATCGTCAATCAATTAGATTGAGATTGAGACAATCAAAACTTTCTTTCTGTGAAATCCATACCAGATTACTAGCTGTTATTTTTCATTCTGAGTTCTGCATTTGAATAATTTCTGCGTCTGCGTCTAAATAACTTCTGTGACTGTGTCTGAATAAATTTTGCGACTGTGTCTGAATAAATTCTGCGTCTGCATCTCAAAACTAAGATTATGTGGGTCTTTAATAAGATATGAACTTCTTATTTTGCCAGCTTGTAAAGTCTGAAAAACTTTCTTCTAAGCTTCCAGAATATATATATACATACCTGGAATAAAATAGTTCAGAATAAGTATCAGATTTACAATAACATGGAAAGTTTTGTCAACTTCAAAATCAATAAGAGTTTTCCTCAACAATCTCTTCCTTTTTTATGGTGACAAAATTTCCTTGTAGATTGAATCAATTTGAAATTAATTTGAAATAAATAAGCATATTAAACTCATGAAGCACAGATTGAAATTGAAGGAGCAAACTCTATTGAGATCTGAGTCTTTTTCTTTCTTTGTATATAACCTGCATATGATCTGCATATTAAATATTAGTATGGCAAATCTGCATATGATTTCTCCACCTTTTTGTCATCAGCAAAAGTAATAATAGAGAGAATAAAGTATTGATCTAAATTAACCAAATAGTCTAACAAGAAGAATTGTTAAAAAATATTACAGACCAATTGAGAAAGAGATGGTTTTTTAATAAAATGTTAAAAAGCAGGCTATTTCTTGGAAGGGGTTCGAATGAGTTGAAAGTTTTCCAATATGGAGACAGCTTCCTCAATCTTCGAAGAGCATTGACCAATAGCTTTGTCCATGTTGGTGGAGCACATAGCAATAGCTTCCTCAAGTTTTGCTTTGTCTTTTGCTGCCTGAAGATATTGAGTCTTGTTATTTTCCTTAACAATTTTCTGTAAATTCTTCACATCTTGTTCAAGTGCAGCTTGCTTATCTTTGATCTCGAGCAGAAGAGAAAGAATGGTCTGATTTTCTGAGGGCTGTTCCTGGATATTGGCTTGTTCAGACTGATCGAACCCTGTTGCTGCTTCTGGTGGAATCTCCCCCTGAACAGGTGCATGGTCTGCAGAAACATGTTCTTTGGGAATTGGTTCTAAAACCTTTGAAGTTGGTTCAGAAACATGTTCTGGACCATCAGTATGTCCTGTTTCAAGGTGCTCTGTTTCATTACTTTCATCTTGCAGAAGAATTTTTCGTTTCTTCCTCTACACCTTGAGTGGTGTGAGAGAGTCAGTCTGCTTGCTTGCTGGTCCTGTTTTTTTTCTCTGCCCTTTCTCTTTATCACTTGTCTTCCCAACAGATTGTGCCTCTGAAGGGTGAGCATCCTTTCCTTTTTCTGTGCTTACTCTTTCTCTTATATTATCAAACTGCTTCATCTTGGAGAGCATTTTTTCTCCAACAAACATACAAGGTACAAGGTTTTTGCACGTTTTTGCAGGGATAGATATCTTTAAGAACACAAAAATTCGTGAGATGAGAGCACCATACAGAAGTTGTCCTTTGTTCTTTTGCAGTGTTCTATACATGCGAAAAATGATGATATGAAGAAGAGAGAAAGATTGACCTTTCAAAATTGCTCAAATAAGCTTGGTTTCTGACTTGGATAAGTCAGTTTTGGAGGATGCTTTGGGCTTCAAGCAGATGATGATGATCTTATGTAAGATCACAGATCTTTTGGTCAGATCAAAATAGGAAAGATGGCGTTTAGATCCTTGAGCAAAATTTGGATTCTCTGAAGCCTCTTTAGAAGCATCTTCGAGGCTCACTTCTAATGGAGTAAACTTGAAATTTTTTGCTTTGATTATCAACGCCAGCTCATTCGCTTTCAAATCGAACTTTTTGTCACAAATAGTGAATTGAATCCAATTGGGTGACAAAATGGAAAGATTAGAATAAAAGTAGACAGTCAGTTCAGCATATACATTGGCAGATTGCAGACAAAATTCACAAATCCCCAATTTCTCAAACATATGCTTCACTGAGATGCTAGCCTTTTCAAGGTAGTTGAAATCGACAGTCCGATGGTTCATGACCCCTCAAGCAAGTAATAACTTATAGTAGATATTGTGCTCATTATTTCTGAATAACCCTCCAGTACCTGGCATTACAGATGCAATTCCAACTTTCATTTCAAAAATATTAAAGAATCGAGTATCATCATCAGGAACATCAAATTTGGATGCACTGGTGGTCTTAGGGCTTATTTGAATGAATTTCTTGTCAGAGGGAGTCAATGATTCGCCGACTTTTTCCTTTCCCTTTCTGGAAGAAGGCTCTTTTAGAGTTATGCTGGCTTGATCGTGATTAGTTTTAGTGCAAAACTGAGAATAACTTTGCATAAGACTTGCTTCAGAGAGAAAGCCATTGTCTTTCAGACAGTCACGAAGGACTGATGCATAAGCATTACTTCTTTTCAACCTTTGATAAGTATTCCATACAAATTTGATGCTATTGAAGCGGAAATCAAATTTACCGGTGGTTTGGGGTATCGACGATCGTTGTGGTGGTGTCGCTTCTTAAGAGTCTTGATGCTGGTCCGATTTTGTGTCTGAAATTTTCATGTACTCTGCCGATGCTGAAGACTTGGAATCTTGGTTGAGAATACGCGAAGATTTGCTCTTGAAAGGCATTTTGATCACTTTTAGAACAGAAAGATTCGATCTTTGGAGAAGGAAGAGGAGTAGACGAGTCTGAGTATCCATAAGGTTTGGAGAGAAAAAGTTCGTACTAATAGGGTTTTGGAAAAGAGAAGGACGGGTTTATAAAAGAGGAGGATAGGTTTTGAAAAAAAATCACTTTTAGAAAATATAATAAGTGAACCTAAATATGTAGGAAGGAAATATATTTTTTGAAGCACAAACAATCACGACAATATATTAAGCACAATTAATCAGATAAATTAGAATACATACTTGATTTGCTTTCAAAAGTAACAAATAATAAAATATCCTGCCAAAAATATACCCGCCAAAATTTGAATTAAGGACGTACCTTTCTTTGTGAGTCTAAAAAGGACATTCAGACTAGAAATATTTGAGTCTGAAAAATTCCTGTCTAACAGAAACTTCAAGAAAATGGATAAATAATGCACAGTTTATTTCTAATATATTCAAATGAAGACTTATCAAGAGGTTTTGTGAATATATTAGCTAATTGATTCTTAGAATCAATGAATTGAATATTCACATCACCAGTTTGAACATGATCTCGAATGAAATAATGCTTGATTTCAATATGCTTAGCACGAGAATGAAGAATTGGGTTCTTGGTCAGATTAATAGCACTTGTGTTGTCATATTTGATTGCAACACTTGATTCTTCAATAGCAAAGTCTCGCAATTGCTGCTTCATCTAGAGAATCTGTGCACAGCAGCTTCCCAAAGCTACATATTCTGCTTCTGCTGTAGAAAGTGCAACTGTATTTTGCTTCTTTGAGTACTAGGATACCAACATATTCCCAAGTAGTTGACATGTTCCTGTAGTACTTTTTCTGTCCACTTTACATCCAGCTTAATCAACATTAGAATTACCGGTAAGAGTAAAATCTGAATCTTTGGAATACCAAAGACCTAACATTGTATAAGTTCTAATATATTTGATTATTCTTTTTACTGCAAAAAAATGTGATTCCCTTGGGTCTGATTGAAATTTTGCACACATACAGACACTAAAAAGTATGACAGGTCTAGATGTAGTAAGATATAATAATGAACCTATCATGCTTCTATATACTTTCTGATCAACCTTTTTACTATTTTCATCTTTGTCCAGTTTGGATGATTGAGACATGGGAATGTTTGTTTTCTTGTAATTTTGCAATCCAAACTTCTTGACAATCTCCTTTGCATACTTTTCCTGGCAAATGAATGTATTATCTTTGGTTTGTTTTACTTATAAGCCAAGAAAGAATGTCTATTCGCCCATCATACTCATCTCGAACTCATTCTGCATATTCTTAGAAAATTCTTTACAAAGCAGTTCGTTAGAGGATCCAAAGATGATATCATCTACATAAATTTGAATAAGTAAAAAATCCTTACCTTTTCTCTTAATGAATAAAGTTGTATCAACCTTACCTTTGGTGAAGTCATTTTGCAAAAGGAAGTTACTAAACCTCTCATACCAAGCACGGGGTGCTTGTTTCAGACCATAAAGGGCCTTTTTGAGTTTATAGACATAATAAGTCTTTCTTGGTTTTTCGAAACCAGGTGGTTGTTCCATATATACTTCTTCTTTGATATATCCATTTAGAAATGCACTTTTCACGTCCATCTGAAATAATTTAAAGTTATAGAAACAAGCATAAGTTAATAGTAGCCTAATGGCTTCTAACCTGGCAACTTGTGCATATATTTCATCATAATCAATGCCTTCTTGAGAATAGCCTTTTGCTACCAGTCTTACTTTGTTTCTTGTGACTTTTTCTTTGTCATCCAGTTTGTTTCTGAATACCCATTTTGTTCCGATTACTGGATGATTTTTGGGTCTTGGCACAAGCTCCCATACTTTATTGATTCTGAACTGTTGAAGTTCCTCCTGCATAGCTTCAATCCAGCTTTCATCTGATAATGCTTCACTAACTTCTTTTGGCTCTATTTTTGATATCAACGCCAAGTTGCTAATGTTCTCCTTGTGTTTAGATCTAGTCTTGATACCATCTTCTATTTCTCCAGTGATGAGGTTCTTCGAATGACTGGATTTATAGTTTCAATTTATGTCAAATTTTTCTTTCTGAATATTATCAGACTCTGAAGGTTCTGATTGAGTCTGGATTGTATCTTCTTTTCCTTCTTCTACAGATTCGACAATCTTTAGAGATTCTTGTTGAGCTTTTGATAACTCTTGAATGTTGGAAGATAGTTCATATTCATCTTTTGTAAGTTTGAATATTTTCATCAAACCTTACATTAATTATTTCTTCCACAGTCTGAGAATTTTTATTGAAGACTCTGTATGCTTTACTTGTAGTAGAATATCCAAGGAAGAATCCTTCATCTGTTTTCTCATCAAATTTACTAGTGTGGTCATTTGGATCTTTAAGAATAAAACATTTACAACCAAACATACGAAAATATGAAATATTAGGCTTTCTACCTTTGTAAAGCTCATATGGGGTTTTCTCAAAAATGGGTATGAGAAAAACTCTGTTAATGATATAATATACTGTAAAAATTGCATCTGCCTAGAAATGAAAAGGAATCTTGCTTTCAATCAACATAGTTCTTGCCATTTCTTGTAAAGAAAGATTTTTTCTCTCCACAACACCATTTTGTTCTGGTGTACAAGGGGTAGAAAAATTGTATTGAAAGCCATTTTCCTCACAAAAATCTGAAAAAATTTGATTTTTAAATTCTTCCCCATGATCAGTTTTAATGCAGGAAATGGTATAGCCCTTTTCATTCTAAACTCTTTTTGCAAATTTTGAAAAATATGAAAACGCTTCATTTTTATGAGCAAGGAAGAACACCTAAGTAAATCTTGTGAAGTCATCAATAATAACTAAACAATATTTCTTACCACCAATACTCTGTGTTCTGGTTGATCCAAATTGATCCATATGAAGAAGCTGCAAAGCACGATTAGTGAAAACATGATGTATAGACTTAAAAGAGCTTCTTACTTGTTTTCCTAGAGTGCAAGCATTGCATAACTCTGTTTTCTTATATTTCAAATCTGACAGACCTCGAACCAATTTCTTGTTTGAGATCTTTGAGATTTGTTTCATACTGATATGCCCTAATCGTCTGTGCTATAGATCTTCATCCTCTTTGATTGAGATCAAGCAATGAGTGGAGTTTGGATTGACATCTAGAAGATAAATATTGCCATGTCTTCTTCCTGTGAATGTTTGAAAAGAATCTTTGTTTATTCCTGAGCATGTATCTTCTTAAAAATTGATTCTAAAACATGTATCACACATTTGGCTTATGCTTATCAAGTTGTAGTTGAGTCCTTTAACCAATGAAACATCATTAATTGTGAGTCCTCTAATTTTAACCGTTTCTTTGCCAACTATTTTTCCTTTGTTATTTCCTTCAAAGGAAACTTTTTCGCCATTCAGGCTTTATAGTTCAACAAATATGCTTGGATCTCTTGTCATGTGTCTAGAACATCCACTGTCCAGATACCACTTTCTTTTTCTCTTTGTGGTAACCTACAAAAGTCACAACATCTCAAGTTTTCTTTGGTACCAAAATTTGTTTGGGTCCTTGAGCATTAATATAGGTTGTCTTAACAAAGTCTCTTCAAATAGGTCTCCAGATCTTAGGACATTCATTCTCAAAATGTTGTGGATCTCCACATTTTGAGCACTTGAGAGCACTTCAGCCAATAGGTTTGATAAAATTCCTTTTGAAATGATTTTTATAAGCTTGTCGAGGAGGTCTTTATCTTAATCTCTCCTTAACCTTTGGAAAATCAATTAAGCTATCACTTTCCTTTACAAATCCGAGACCAGATTTGTTGTAGTAAGGAATTCGGATAAAAAGGATATGCTTTAAGGTTTCTGAACCTTTTGAAAACTTGGAAGTAATTTCTGAAACTTCCTTTTTCAAAACAGCATTTTCTTTGGAAAGAAAATCTCGATTTTCCTTGACTTGATGGAATTCTTTTTTGAAGGAAATTGATTTTTTCTTTTTGTGAAACATCCTGTTGTCTCGGTGATGAATTTTTCTTTTTTCAAAGAAGAGATTTTTTTAAGAGCAGCCTTAAATTCAAAGCATAATTCATCAATGTAATTTGATAATTCAATGGGCATTTCAGAATGCTTTACCTCAATCTCCACTTTAGGATCAGAATCAGAATCTGAGTTTGATTTTGACTTAGCCATTAGACAGAAATTTGAGATATCTTCATCACTGTCTTCGCACTCTGTATCACTCCAGGTTTCTGCTTTTAAGGCCTTCTTTGCTTTCTCAAATTTGGTCTTCTTTTTCAGAAGTGGACAATTTGGCTTGTATATCCACGTTTCCGAAAATGAAAGCATATTATATCTTTGATTTTCCTATTTCATCGAGAGACTTCTTCTTCTCAAAAGGTTTCTTCCCTTTGAGGTTTCTTTCTTTGATTTTCATCTTCTTATACTTCTTTATGAAGAGAGCTAGTTCTTCATCGTCAACATCTTCATCTTCAGAATCTGCATCAAAATCAATGTTAGTTTTTAATGCAATTGACTTATTACCTCTGGATTCATTCTCCTCATTCTGTTGCTTAGTCTCATATGATTGAAGAGTTCCAATTAACTCATTCACTGATAGAGGCTTGATCCTTTGTGTCTCTCGAAGAGATGTTTTGATATTATCCCACTGCTTTGTCAGTCCTCTCAGTAGTTTGTTGACTTTCATAGCATCTGAAACTGATTGTCCTTGATATGCAAGAGCGTTTACTATGTCAGCAAACCTGTCATACATATCAGCAATTGATTCTTCATGCTTCATTTTGAAGGATTCATATTGACCAAGCAGAAGATTGATTTGAGTTTCCTTGGCTCGATCTGTTCCTTTATAAGTAGTGTGGAGAGTATCCTAGATTTCCTTGGCTGATTCACAAGAAGCAATTTTTTTTATATTCAATAGGTGATAAGGCACAATAGAAAGAATAAATTGCTTTGGAATCTAAAGCTTCTCTTTTAGATATCTCAGTTTGAGATAATGGAGGATCTGCTGCTTTGCTTCTATCTGCCTTTTCTTTTGAATCGGAAGATTTTGGATTGACTCCTTTGATGATGACATCCCATTACATGTGATCAATTGACTTTATGAATGCCTGTATCTTATTCTTCCAGATACTATATTTCTTACCATCGAAATATGATGGTCTGTTGTTGCTTTGTCCTTCAATGAGCCCTAGAGCACTAAGCTAGTCATATAGATCGTTAGCTCAGAAGTAAAACACTTCAATAAATAAGCAACCTACTCTGATACCAATTGATGTAGCTAGCAAGGATCACCTAGAAGGGGGTGAATAGGTGATCTTAAACAATTTTTATCAATTTATGCAGAAATGAAAAAATCACAGTTGAGTCTGAATAAAATTCAAATTCAAGGCAATTTATATAGACAGTGCTCTTGATGTGCAGTATGTAAGATAAGAGATAAGGGATAGAAAACTGCACACAAATTTATAGTAGTTCGGCTTATAGTAAGCTTACGTCCACTCGCCCACGCTGACAACCTACCGACTGGATTTCACTATGTAATCAAGAGGAATTTATAGATTTTGAGTGACAGCACTCTTGTGTATGATAGGACTCTCTATCTTACACAATCACTCTTACAAAGTATCCCTCAAGATCTTAATTTTTTGGCTCAGAAAGACAAGAGAAATGATCGGAGTATGCTCAGACTTTGGACTTATTGATTCTTGATTCTGTTCTTCCTTTTGCTGCTCATTGATCTCCTTAAATACTCATCTACTTCCAAACTAGCCGTTCAATAGCTTTCAGAGATTCATCTTTCAATCTTCACCTTGGACAGATTTGTATAAAAAAGATTGAGTAGCCGTTGAATGATAGATTCTGAATCCTGCTGATTCCGATCGCCCATATAATCAGAATCTTGATTTCCATAAGTAGAGCTTTATCCATTGTAATGCATATTTGTCGTAATGTTTGATTGTCAATCAATTAGATTGAGATTGAGACAATCAAAATAATCCTTCTGTAAAATCTATACTAGATCACTAGCTGTTATTTTTCGTTCTGAATTCTACGTTTGAATAATTTCTGCGTTTACGTCTGCGTTTGAATAACTTCTGTGTCTGCGTCTGAATAACTTTTGCGACTGCATCTGAATAAATTCTGCAACTGCATCTGAATAAATTCTGCGTCTGCATCTCAAAACTAAGATTATGTGGGTCTTTAATAAGATATGAACTTCTTATTTTGCCAGCTTGTAAAGTTTGAAAAACTTTCTTCTGAGCTTCCATAATATATATACACATACCTGGAATAAAATAGTTCAGAATAAGTATCAGATTTACAATAACATAGAAAGTTTTGTCAACTTCAAAATCAATAGGAGTTTTCCTCAACAAGATTTAGTATCCTTCACAAAATAAGACTGGAGGTGGGAAACTAGGGTACATTTGGTGAATTTGCACTAACTTTGTGAGAAATCCCAAAACCCATTTCGTGTATCCCCCTCTCTTTCACTCAATCTGATTTTAAGCCCTAACATTTGGCTTAGAAAATATGTCGTTTCAATTGGTTATATGGAATCAATAATTGATGACATGGCACTTGTCATTTGCTAAGTCAATGGTCGTTTTCCATTTAAGCAGTGGCTAAAATAGTCTCTCGGGTAAAAGTTAGTACATTTTATGTGCTTTTGAAAGTTTGATCCACATTTATCCCCGAGATAAAAGTTAGTGCATTCTTTGACACTTGAAAGTTAGAACTAAATTCGTCCATCAAGTGAAAGCCGGTGCCTATTTCCGTTGAAAAACCCCTCTAGTTAGTAGCCAATGATCACCTCTACATTTAGTCGGGATGAAATCGAACTGAATGGATCAAATTAGCTAAAAAGGACTGTGTAAGTAATATCCATTTGAACTATATAGGTCGGGCCTAACGTGTTATTGGAGTCAGAACTAATCGAGTTGGGGGATTGGCTCAAGCCCAACCGGGCCTCCGGACGTGCTTTGGGCGGATCAGATTCAATTCCCCAAAACATCATTTGCCATAGTTCCAAAAGTCCGTAGGGCTTCCTCCCACGTATCCGTTAAATCAAACTCCTAAATCCCATCCTGTGGCGTGCGCTTTTTAAAATGGTTCATTGTTTGTGCTTAGGTTGTGCCAGTGGCAGATGACCAAAAGAAAACTGGTTTTCATGGCTCATCTTTCTTTCCAATTTCATTTTATAAATTTGAGAACGTGAAAGATGTAGTAGATGGATATGTTGTGACCCAATCCACCAATGCATGACATTTACACAGTGCGGAGACTCATACCATGAAGGTCCATGCAAATGTTCGGAGGGCCAATCAAAGCCATAAGAAAAGCAACCATTTTGCTTCCAAGTGATAATGAAAGTTGCAAACTGTTAAAACATATATGGAATGAGAAAATCTTTGTAAATCAAACTGTCTGATGGTTGCAGCGAGTGACTATAAATCCCATGTGTCATCCGAAATGGGTGAGAGAAAGATCACCTCCACTTGCGCCGAGGCCCGTCGGAACCGCAGCAACTCTCTGAGCAACTTGCCTTCCACAATCCCGACGCGAAGCCGGATGATGATCGTTTGTAGGTTCTGCAAACTAGTAAGCAGAAACTTCATGAATTCCTGCTCTGGCTCAGTGCCATATATATTTCTCATTTGTCGTCTGTTGATTCTTGGGATGATCCTGTGTCTTTAACCATCAAAGGGCAACTTTAATATAGAGATGCGTGGAGAGAGCTTAATTTGGTCATTTGATAAAAAATTGGCACATACAATATTTTTTTTTGGCTGAAACGGAATACTATACCAAATACTATGCCGGCAGTCATTCCGAAAATGAATACAGTAGCAAAAAAGTAACATGTTAATCACCGAAAATCAAATCGAATAAAATTAAATTTGACATATATTCTAGGACTTGATAAAGTTTCACTTTTCTGATACCTATTTATCTTTCTTTAAATAATAAAAAATTTCGCTAAATATAATACAACTTACTAAGTAAAATCTACTTAGTCTAAAGTGATTGATCGTTTGGTTCATTATGTTTGTTGCCAAGTAAAAAAATGTGAGGGAAAATCACCCCATTAAATAAATAAGATTTGTGATGATAGTTTCAAAAAAAAAAATTCTAAATTAGTTCTCTAAACACTTTGGTGATCATTGTCACCTGAAACTCTACTTTTTTCAATTGAGGAGAGCTTCTAATTAGGCACATAACAGTCAAAATCTGCTCTTTACTATTGAAATCTATGCATATGAAGAGGAACTTCAAATGAACGAGTGCATGAGGCGGTGTCTGTGGAACATCTCCTAGAGCCCAATACTGCACAACTAAGCCAATCAGGTGTTATTCATTGCAAAAGTAATAGTCAATAAAATCCTAACAAAGTTCAGAATATATGCGCTTAAAATGTAACTTCAAAGAGTAATTTTCGATCTTGAGAATCTGAATATTGTGAACATCTCGGAAGAATTTATGCAAATGGCTTGAGTTCGAGTTGGGATTGCCAGGTCCATGTCTATTTTCAGTATTATCATTGAACCCTACCGTGACCGACTTCAAAGGGTTCATAACAACAAAAGTGACCTTTAGAAAAGCTCCTCCAATGTCAAGCGATTCAAGGTCCCTCTAGATCCTTCAAAGTCAAATGTTTTAGTCGGGGGCAGCGAAATATTAGAGCCTCAAGTCCATTGAGAGACAGCTCAACACGCTGAAGATACATAGTGCTCAACTTCTTGAATCCTTCAAACAAAGATGGGATATTTGCCGAACAACCGTAGAGCTTCAAAAGAATCAAGTCCTGGCAATTGAAGAAGAATGTGGGAATGTGGTATTTCTGCCAGGTATGGATAGAGAGTGTGATCTGTTTGATGGAGATTTTGGATAGATGAAGAATCCAGTGATCAATGTCACGGAGAGTGTAAAATCCCACGTTCGAGAGCACAAACGTCTCTGTTGGGCCACTATGAAGCATTAGCACCCTGTCAATTATCTTCACCAGGTTTTGCGAAGGTTCTCCATAAACATTGCTCCCGGTACATTGGTTATCAAACACAGGTCGTGGAATAGAGGACCACTTGTGCCTCCACTTTCTCGACAAAACACAAGTCCTCCCGGCCTCCTGAATTGGCAGGCGCGATGGGATTTCGCCTGCTATGTGCCCCGGTAACTGGCTGATCCTATTAGACTCTTGCGTCATTCTCTTCTCCATGCATCAGCAATGCTCGGAAATGAATTTCCGGCAATTGCGACTGGTAGAAATAGCTAAACTCAAGCGAATAGAAAGAACCTAGAGAAATTCTAGTTTTAAAATGGGAATTATATAAACTAATAAGGAAATCTAACCTAGTAAATCTATAATATCTAAATGGGCAAGACCTCAAAATCGAAACATATAACCTAATATCCTAACATAATTTCTAAGATAAAAAGATAAGGAAATAAACAAAAGGGATAATACCACGAAAAACCCCCAAATTGATAACAAATTTATTCCAAACTAATTTTTTATCACGAAAAACCCCAAACTGGTATATTTGTGAAAAATTTATGCTCTGTTAAATTGAATTAATATCAACAAAAATCATAAAACTGATATAACAAACGGATGGTAAATAGTGTCATCCAAATAAAAAATTTAACGAAAACTAACGGAGGGTAATATTATTACAAATATACCAGTTTGGCTTTTTTGTGATAAAAAAATTAGTTTAGGGTAAATTTGTCACAGATGTACCAGTTTGGAGTTTTTTGTGATATTAACCATGAATAAAATAATTATATTTGAAAATGTATGCTCCGCAGTCAAATAGCGTGAGAAATCAATTTTTCTCTCTTTTGGCCATCAACTGGAATTCCCTAAAATGTGTGTTAACTTACTAAAGAATGATCAGTCGGGATTGCACGCGATGCATGTTCACACCCAAATCTCGATCCTTGAGTCAAGCGGGACTCATGTGGAGCCGTGAGATCCAAAGGTCTAGATTTTGCGAGTGCACATGCACGGAGTCCGTAAGTTCGTCCGCTAGAAAACCCATCACTACGACTTTTTAACCTTCTTGCCAAAGGCCCGATACAAATGTTAGAGTCTGTATTTATTACCTTTGCATAAATATAGACACGGTGTCCATAAGTTCGTCCGCTAGAAAACCCATCACTGCTACTTTCTAACCTTCTGACCCAAGGCGCGAGACGACTGTTAAAAGTCTATATTTATTACCTTTGCATAAATACCATGTAAGTTCGGCTCCAATTGGTGGAATTGTTGAAGTGACTGTACTGTTCTTGCTTAGCGATTTTAACTCACTTCTGCAATAAACTGCATTGTTGATCGCCAACACCCGGTTGAAGATGTTAGCTTACGAGGCAGGGTGAAGTGCATTTGCCAGAGGTGAACAGTGTGATATTGGTAGAACACGAGGAGAGCAGAAGAGCAGTTTGGCTTTACAACACAGAAAAAGGAGGAGCCAATCGAGTCTTTGACCCTCTCGACAGCTTTATCAGACTCCTCTTGCCTTTTTGAAACGTGCAAATGTGTGTGCGTTCAAACCCTTTTCTCGCGGCTCCGTTGCCTCTTGAAACGTGTTGAGATCTGTAGCGTGAATGGAGAACTTTCGAAACAGCAGAGACGGTTTTCATTTTCGAGAGAAGAAGGGGAAAAAAAAGAGCGAAGGCATCACGATTGACGTTATCTCTAATAGAAATTTTCCTATGTTTGCCTGCTTAGTCACCTCAATCTCAAGCGGCATTACAGGCTTCAATTAGATTATTGCATCCATGAGAGAAAGCAGTGAAGCGTGGTACAACATGCCACCTAAAATACCACTTAAAACAAGGATTCTTATCTTGTATGCAATCCGTATAATGTTTCGTTTACATGGGCAATTTTTTATGAATCGGGTGTAATTTGAAATTTATCTGATTATGCGGATAACATTGTCGATATCATTTTCAATTCTGGAGCTTATCTCTTGCCATCGAGTTTCTTTAGAGTTACTTTCATCTAAATTAGGAATTTGATCATATTTTTGTCCATTCGAATTGACCTTTTAGGTAGTTTTGTAGTCTAACTAAAGATTTTTCGCATGTGTCGAGCATAATTTGAAATTTATCTGATTATGCAAATAATATTGTCAATACCTTTTTCGACGCTAGAGCTTATCTCTTGCCATCGAGTTTCTTTTAGAGTTACTTTCGTCTGAATTAGGAATTTGATCATTTTTTGTCCATTCGAATTGACCTTCTATAGGTAGTTTTGTAAACGGACTTGAGATTTTTAAAAATTTGACCGTAGATGACCTAATACCAAATCTCGTTGAGATTCAATTTGAGAATACAATATGAGGGTTCTTATCTTGTATGCAATATGTATAATGTTTCGTTTACACAGGCAAATTCACAAGTGTCAAGTGTAATTTGAAATTTATTTGATTATGCAAATGATATTGTCAATATATTTTTCAATTCTGGAGCTTATCTCTTGCCATCGAGTTTCTTTAGAGTTACTTTCGTCTAAATTAGGAATTTGATCATATTTTTGTCCATGCCAATTGACCTTCTGAAAATTTGACTGTATTTGACCCGATACTAAATCTCGTTGAGATTCAATTTGAGGATACAATTTGAGGGTTCTTATCTTGTATGCAATCTATACAATGTTTCGTTTACATGGCCAATTTCGCATGTGTCGAGTATAGTTTGAAATTTATTTGATTATGCAATTAATATTGTCAATATCCTTTTCAATTTCAAAGCTTATCTCTTGCCATTGAGTTTCTTTAAAGTTACTTTCGTCTAGATTTGCAATTTGATCATATTTTTGTCCATTCGAATTGACCTTTTACGTGGTTGTGTAGTCTAATTTAAGATTTTTAAAAATTTTACCATATCTGACCTGATACCAAATCTCGTTGAGATTCAATTTGAGGATACAATATGAAGGTTCTTATCTTGTATGCAATCTATACATTGTTTCGTTTACACAGGCAATTTTGTATGTGTGGAGTGTAATTTGAAATATATCTGATTATGCAAATAATATTGCCAATGTCCTTTTCATTTCTGGAGCTTTTCTCTTGCCATCGAGGTTCTTTAGAGTTACTTTTATCTATATTAGGAATTTAATCATATTTTTGTCCATTCGAATTGACCTTTTAGGTAGTTTTGTAGTCGGACTTAAGATTTTTAAAAATTTGATTGTATCTAATATGATGCCAAATCTCGTTGAGATTCAATTTGAGGATACAATCTGATGGTTCTTATCTTGTATGCAATCTATACAATATTTTGTTTACACGGCCAATTTCGCATGTGTTGAGTGTAATTTGAAATTTATCTGATTATGTGAATAATACTATCAATATCTTTTTAATTCTGGAGCTTATCTCTTGCCATCAAGTTTATTTAGAGTTACTTTCGTCTAGATTAGGATTTTGATCATATATTTTGTCCATTTGAATTGACCATTTTGGTAGTTTTGTAGTATGACTTAAGATATTTAAAAATTTGACCGTATCTGACTCGATACCAAATCTCGTTGAGATTCGATTTGACGATACAATTTGAGGGCTCTTATCTTGTATGCAATTTATACAATGTTTTGTTTACAAGGGCAATTTTGCATGTTTCAAGTGTAATTCGAAATTTATCTGATTATACGAATAATATTGCCAATATCTTTTTCAATTCCAAAGCTTATCTCTTGCCATCAAGTTTCTTTAGAGTTGCTTTCGTCTAGATTAGGAATTTGATCATATTTTTGTCCATTCGAATTGACCTTTACGTAGTTTTGTAGTCTGACTTAAGATTTTTAAAAATTTGATCGTATCAGACCCGATACCAAATTTCGTTCAGATTCAATTCGAGGATACAATTTGAGGGTTCTTATCTTGTATGCAATCTATACAATGTTTCGTTTACACGAGCAATTTCGCATGTGTCTGAGTGTAATTTGAAATTGATTTGATCATGCAAAAAATATTGTCAATATCTTTTTCAATTCTAAAGCTTGTCTCTTGCCATCGAGTTTTTTTAGAGTGACTCTCGTCTAAATTAGGAATTTGATCACATTTTTGTCCATTCGAATTGACTTTTTAGGTAGTTTTGTAGTCTGACCGAAGAGTTTTGAAATTCTGACCGCACCTAACGTGATATCACATCCCGTTGAGATTCAGTAAGTATTAGATGCTGATATGAGCTGAGATTTTAGACGACAAGTATCATGAACAGTCCATTTCAATAAGTACTTGCAAATCCCATGTGTAGTTCTTTCTTAATATGCATTGACTTGGGGCGGGTTAGGGAAACGAATTAAGCCCGGGATCAAGCCCCCATTGATGCCGGATGAGGTTCGGCCTTTAACTTCCTTGCTACGGTTAAAAAGAGATCATATCGGGGCACTAACTTTCATATCGGGGGTCTATAGTTATTAGTTACCCTAATTTGTATGTGACGCATGAAAAGGGATCGACTTTCGCTAAAGAGATAATTTTGACCCTAACTTTCATGGGAGATACAGTTTCGACTCAAACTTCCAAGGGCTTATTGAAAAGGCAAAAACTTTGATTTGAGGGACAATTTTGACCATCATTGGAATTTCCATCGATGTGTGTGTATGTGCCGTATGAGGTGACAAATGGATATTTATATGACAAGGGGAGTGCCATGTCAATTGAGTGGCTTACACAATAAACAATCAAAAGGACGTCATCTTTCGCATATGATAGAAACAACATCATTGAGGATAACCCAAAGTCGTATGAATGATATTATTCCCACTAAACAAAGGAAAACAATGCTGTTTTGAGCCAATGAAAGGAGTTTCATGTGGGAGGGTGGGAGCACGCGCTATGCGAATTAAGTTTTAGGGTTAGTGTTCTTCACAAAATAAGGTTGAAAGTGGGAAACTGGGGTACATTTGGTGATGTGCATTATCTTTGTGAAAAATCCCAAACCCCAATTCGCGTATCTCCTTCTCTTACTCAATCTGATTTTAAGCCGTAACATTCGACTCATAAAAGATGCCGTTTCCATTGGTTATGGTAGCAACATGTGATGACATGGCACTCGTCATTAGTCTCTCTTTTTTGTATCAAAGCCAACGTTTTTCCGTTGGGTAATAATCATCTTCTTTTGAAATAGCATAATGCCATAAGCCCCTCAGTCACATGATTCATGAGGAGAATCATTATCTTGGGTAAAAGTTAGTATTTTGTATGTTTTCTCGAAAGTTTGAGTCATATTTCTCTGCAAGGTGAAAGTTGGTGCATTAGAACTAGATTCGTCCATCAAGTGAATGGTGTTTTTTTTTTTTGAAAAACCCCTCTAGTTAGTAGTAAATGATCACCTCTAGATTAGGCTAGACGAAAAGAAATTAAATAGGACAAAATTAGCTAAAAAGACTGAAAATATGTTCTTTGAACTATATAGATTGGGTCATTTGATTAAAAAAATAGGGATAAGTACACTGAGAATCCTAAAACTTATCACGAAAACTCAATCGAATTCTAGAACTTTCAAAAAATGCAATCAAGTCCTGAAAAATTGTTCCAAAAGTGTAATCGAGTCCTAAAACTTTCAAAAAATGTAACCAATAAAAAGACTTAATTGGATCAATTTGAAAAACTTTAAAACTTGTTTGCACATTTTAAAGATTTTAGAACTCATTACACTTTATGACAATTTTTAAAGCCTAATTGTACTTTTTGAAAGTTTTAAAACTCAATCGTACTTTCGTGATAAGTTTTAGATCTTAAAATGCACTTATCCTAAAAAAAATGACTATATAGAGTAGGACTAACGTGTTACCAAAGTCCGAACCTAGTCTAGCTGGGGCGGACCGGCTCGAGCTCGCCCGGGCCTCCGACGGGCATCAGGCGGATCAGACTTGATTCCCCAAAGCATCTTTCGACATGAATCCAAAAGCCAAAACCCGAATCCTACTATGTCCCCGACCCCGAGGGCGTCATCTCACCTATCCGTTGGATCAGGCTCCTGAATCCCAAAACTATGACGTGGCGGAAATCGGACGGTCCGTCCACATAAAACTTACAGTGCACCAGCCACCACACGATTCGTTATTATTTTCAATTATTTTAGACTTCAATGACCGGTTGGTGCAGCCTCTTGCTTCCTCTTTCCTTCTTCACGGCACGACGCGATTCATCGTCTCTGTCGCGAAGGAACTTCCGATCGCCGCCGAGAGAACACGGCGAAGTTTCCGGTCGAATCGCTAATTTATCTCGTCAATCCGAAACCCTAGGCCGCCGGAGGTAGCCTCGCCGGTCGCGTTTTGCGAACGTCGATCGTCGCTACTCATGGTAATTGACCCGATCGAGTAGGCTCTCTCTTCTTCCTGTTTGTCGGATTCGCCGGCCCCTGGTCCTGCGATGGCGAGCGCCGACGACGAGGACGCCGCCTCCGATGCCGCCGTCCTCAGCGACGTGGAGGAGGACGATCCGGTGTCCGTCGCCGCCGTCGAGGAGCCGTCGCCGGACGACGTGTCGGTGGAGCGGCTCCGCGGGGTGCTGGCGGAGCTCGATCGCGAGAGGCACGCGCGGGCGGAGGCGGAGAAGTCGAAGTCCGAGCTGCAGGGCCAGTTCAATCGGCTGAAGGCGCTCGCGCACGAGGCGATTAAGAAGCGAGACGAGTGGGGGAGGCAGAGGGACGACGCCCTGCGCGAGAAGGAAGAGGTCTCGAGATCCAAGGAGGCGGCCGATGCGGAGCTGGCCGAGGCCAATCGGGTGAAGGATGAGGTTTTGAGTCAGAAGGACGATGTGGCGAAGCAATTGGATGAAGCGCTCAAAGTGAAGGATGGTCTGCGGTCAGAGATCGAGAGTTCGGCGCATATGCTCGTGACGGGCATCGAGAAGATATCGGGGAAAGTGAGCAACTTCAACAATTTCGCTGCCGGAGGATTGCCGAGGTCGCACAAGTACTCGGGATTGCCTGCGGTGGCGTATGGAGTGATTAAGAGGACTAATGAGATAGTTGAGGAGCTCCTCAGACAGATTGATACCACTACGAAATCCAGAAATGAAGCGAGAGAACAGATGGAGCAGAGGAATTATGAGATTGCCATTGAGGTTTCGCAGCTTGAAGCGGCAATTAGTAGCTTGAGGGAAGAGGTTGCCAAGAAAAGTAATGCCGCGGATAGTTTGCAGAGAGCATTGAACGAGAAGGATGAGAAGGTTGCGGACTCCGAAAGGGAGATGTCAGGGAAAGTAAGTTCGCTGGAAAAGGAGAATTCCGAGTTAAGAGATTTAGTAGTTGAATTCGATGATAAGTTGAAGAGCTTGGAATCGAGGATTGAGGCGCAGAGGCCTTTGCTGATCGAACAATTGGATCAGGTTTCGAAGATTCATCAGAGAACTTGTAATGCGATCAGTATTGTAGATGCCGGTAATTCTGAACAATCCGACTTGGCAGAGTCTTTATTTTTACCACAAGATACCGATGTGGAAGAAAGCGTACATGCCTCGCTGGCGGGAATGAAATCCGTTCATGACTTAATGGGGATTGTTATTTCGAAGGCAAAGGATTTGGTAGAGGAGAACAATCGCAAAGTGAAGGGTCTGAATGAAACAGTTGATAGATTGGTGAAGGAGAAAGAGCAGATTGGGTCACTGCTCAGAAGCGCTTTGTCAAAGAGGATGTCATTAGACTCATCTTCTAGAACCAGCGACTTGTTTCAGGCTGCAGAAAATGGTTTGAGAAAGGCAGGGATAGATTTCAAATTTAGCAAACACGCAGGGGATAAAAAAGTTGTAGGCCTTGGTGGTCATGAGGTGGAAGAGATGGAGACAGAGGACGATGAAATATACAATTTGGTAAGAATCTATTCATCTTATACACAAATTATTGTTATGATGGTATTGTATTTCCTTTTGATTTGACTGAAAGTTTTTCGCGATGGACTATACAGGCTGGTGCTTTGGAAAATATTGTTAAGGAGTCCCAGCTAGAGATAGTGGAACTTCGACATTCTGTGGAGGAACTAAGGTACATTCGTTTACCGTACCTCATTGTGGTGCAGGCAGTGCATTCTTACCTAGAGTACTTAATTTGATTATGAGTTTTACTGGTTCTCGTGCATATTAGTTCAGTCCTTGAGTTTGGGGTCTCTATGCTATTGTTGTTCTTCCTATTCGTTTAGCTTTCTAGGTAGGTCAGATACACAAGGGAGGGGATGATAGAATTGCAGGAGAGGTACTTTTTTGACACAAGGTACTGATCAGGTACTATTCTGTTCTGTGTATTGCTTCGCTGGATGAAGGGCAGAGTCGAGTTTACTTAAAGAGCATATTGAGGCACAGGCAAAGGAGCTCAACCTTAGAAAGAATCAGATTGACGAACTTGAAGAGAAGGAGAGATTGGCAAATGAAAGTGTGAGTTATTTATTTTTACTTTGAGGCACTACTTATGTATTCTGTCCTTTGGGATCATATACCATTACTGAATATCTCATTCTTATCTTAGGCATTGTTGTAAGTAAAATGGTACTTTCTTGATTGATAACTGTATATTTTTTTTCCATAGATTGAAGGGCTTATGATGGATATTGCTACCGCTGAAGAAGAAATTGCTAGATGGAAAGTTGCAGCAGAGCAAGAAGCTGATGCTGGAAAATCTGTTGAGAAGGAGCTTACTGTAGAGGTTTGCTTTCTACGTTGATCACCCTTTTCTTGTGAATTCGAGTGGTCAGTGTTTATAATAGGTATATTATGTGCTTTTTCATATGAATATGGTTAAATGTTTCCAGCAGGAAGACAGGAGTATACGTACAGCACAGTAGCCAAGTCAATATAGTATCCTAGCTATAATTAGTGGTGCTAGGGTCTTAAAATCAAGGTCTATGGGTTGATGAAACTAAATAATGGTCTCGCATGTGATCAAGATTGATAGCCTGAGATTATTATTTTCATGGATTAAATTTCAGAGAGGTGGATGCTGAATTTCTTGACGCCAGGAACTCCTTATGTTATAGCAAAGCCACTGGCATAGATGGACAGTAGTGCATAAATCTGCCAAATTGTGCCACTGATGTGGGTCTTTTGTATTTGACGTTAGGTTCTACAGTTAAAGTATTATATCTTGTCCATGGGTATTATGACTAAGTACTGTAAGTTTGCAGCATGAAGGCTTTCATTGGGAAAATTTAGTCAACATTTTCTCGCTCCTAAATTATATTTAAGCATTCCAAATTTCCATATTTGATAAGTCTCCATCATTCTCTGTTGTTCTCAAGATGGCCGCGTTATGCTCAGCCTGTGTTTCTCACTATTAAGTTGTGAGCACAAGCAGTACATCTTTGTAGCGAGAATTTTTGTCACAATCGCATTGTTTGAATGTGTTCTGCAGTTGAGTGTTGTGGTTTTGAAACTTTCGAAGTATGACTTAAAGTCCAAGGGTTAAGGTGTAGAGGAAGTACCATGGATCATCAGGAAAGTTGTATAGTATACTTGGCTTGCTAACGTGCTAAACTTAAATCAAGAGCACCAAATTTCCTCAGAATTTCTTAGGGCAAGTAACAACTCCTTCACATGGGCTGCTACTTTATGAGTTAATCAACCATGGACGGAGCTCTTTTTCAGAGTATTGAGCACGGTGGATGTTTCTTGCATTTTTTTCATGTAGTTTAGGTCCCAGGATCTTCTGTAAACAAAAGAAGAATTAGTGCTTCTTGGCTTATGGCAGTGTTGTGAGAGATGATGGTTATTTGTGAAAGTTAGCTTTTAAGGGAAAGACCGGATAGATGAGGGGTGTGATTGTGATTGTGATTGTGATTGATGGAAATAAGATAAATTCGTGGATGAGACACTCAAGTCAATACAGGTAGGGCAGGGGAATGGTAGTCTCTCTAACACCAAGGAAAAAAAGCACAGTATCAGAGATCTCTGCTTACTTATGCCAATTGAAGTTAATTCTATCAAATACTCCTGAACCTTAGAAATGTTGGTAGAACTTTCTACTCTGTGATTACCAGAAAACCTGCATTGAAGGTGATGGGCTGGATATAGCAAGGGGGGCCAATCGCAAATTGTTTGCTATCCTTGGCTGAACTCCAACAAATCACTTATACGTCTTGAAGACAGGCCAACTAAGTGAATTTACGTCTTTTTGCTCTCTATAATTTCAAGTTCAAGATCCTGAGGGGACTTTCTAAGTCCGCTGAATATAGTAGCTCTAACTGATTCGGGAACTGTGGGAAAAATTTAGCCTCCAAAATGTTCGATGAAGATGCAACTAGGTTTCTGTTACGTCCTGTTATTTTCTAGTTAAATTTCTTGTTCACTGCTTTAACAGGCTGAGTTTATATGCCTGCAGTTGTTTGCTCTCAAGCAAGAACTTGAAGAGGCAAAGCAGGCCATGTTGGAATTGGAGAAAAAGCTAAAATTCAAAGAAGAGACGGCGGCGGCGGCGATGGCAGCGAGAGATGCAGCTGAGAAATCACTGAGGTTGGCGGATCTGAGGGCGTCAAGACTAAGAGATAGAGTAGAGGAATTAACCCGTCAGCTTGAAGAGTCCGACCTGCAGGGAGAAGCAAGGAGGAACCGCAGGGGACCGAGATATGTATGTTGGCCTTGGCAGTGGCTTGGGTTCGACTTAGTGGGTGTTCAAAGATCTGAGACACCGGAGCAAAACTCTAATGAGATGGAGCTTTCGGAACCCTTTTTATAGTACTCTGAAAACTAGAGTTATGGTGATTTAAAGTAACGAAACATTCACGAAGCAGTGGTTTCAAGTGACAAATTTTTTAGCGACTCTGACGCCAGGTCAGCGCTCCCCGTAAGGATCAGTTCTTCCAATCGAAATCAGCTAAGACAGACGACAAAATGAAACCCGCGGGCGTTGTGGTTTGCTGTCAAATGTAACGACATTTTCCATCTTTTGCTTACTTGTAAATTCTAATACAGATTAGAGGACTGTTTGTTTTCCCTCATCTGGACTTGGGACATGGAAAATTGGATTTACTATAATCGGTGATGGTTTGCGCAGGCAACGGGACCGGAAGATGCTTTTCATTTCGACCGGATGAGTTTACCTTTCCTTCGAAGCTTAATTGCATAAGACGCTACAGTGGAAGACCAGGGTAACCTCAGAACACTCATTTACATAAAGCTCTAATTGGACCTTGAGAGCTCGTCGTATGGTTCAAGTAGACATTGGAACATAAATGTTGATGAGCCAGCAAAAATTAAAAAGTGAAAGATTGAATGAATACACATAAGCCCTTTCTTCGGATCATCTTTTATAGTTTTCAAATCTTATCAAGATGAGTGTCTCAATACTTAAAAGTCTCGATATTAGTTTAGTTTCCTGATTCATAAGATCCATTTGAAGTGGCAAGTGGAGAGCATACTTATTTCACCAAGAGCAAACGCATGACCTTATTCAAGATTTATTCCTATCCTTCAAATAACAGAGAGAATGTGAAGATTTTCTTGGTAAATTCACACCGATATTATTCAAATTCTTCCTTGCCTTTCATAACCGAAGGCAAGGGCATTAGGAATTATAGAAGACCTTAGGTGGCCCATACACATGGCCATTTCTCAATGATACATCATGGAAATAAATTCTCTTATATAAGTAGACAATTATAAAGTAACACTAATACAATAGAGTGGGAAATTCCTTCATATTATTGCAGAGCATAAAGCACACAAATTGACAATCTGTCAAGATTCCTTCACTTATTGATGAGTACATGGTGCACATCCAAATTAGGATAATTACTGGAGTCACTTTGACACGTGTTATTTGGATAAAATTTCTCACACGCCTCTCCAAAATCCCAAGGATCTCATGAGAAATCCATTTAGTCTCGTTGATTATGCCTTTATTATTCTAGAGCCCGGTAGATTTCATCCGAGGTAACCTCATTTGCTTAGAAATAATCCCATGGCATTTCTTCGATTCTTTTCGGCAGATTCTTTTTGGAAAGGATGCCATGGGCTGTATTCTTCTCTAATTTCTCGAAAACTACATCCGAAAGGATCTGCACAATTTTGCTATAGGACATGGACAACTTATCTAGCTTGCTGATGCTCTAGTGAACAGTTTCCATTGTCTACGGAAAAAAGTGATAGTATGAACTCCAGAATTTGGGGCTGTACATTTTAGCTCTTTGGAGAACAGACGTTCCAGGTTAAGAGGATAAGAGAGCATGCACTTAATTCACGATTTTGGTCCCTTCATCCAAACGTGCTCAAATCAACCATTGAAGAACTTCCATTATTATATTCGTCATGGATACGAACCTTGTATGTCCTTAAAAGAGCACATCTGAACCGCGAGATGTTAATATAAATTTGGATATTGCCAGGATCGGGGCAAGAAAAAAATTCTAACCCAACATAGGAGACTAGGGCGTACGGGCACCAACGCATTAAAATGAAGACCATATGAGTGAAGCCTGCCCGGTTACAGATAGGCCGCTCTAAGTCCTAGTACCAATGAAACTCTAGGGCTAACATCAACCAAGCCCTAAAGGGAGCTTCCCCAGTTAATTAGACTCCGTCTTACTTAATATATAAGGAGAAAAGAAGCATATTAATGATAGATACATTCACGGCAAAGACTTGCCGAAATCTTCATACACAATGGCAGTAGTTGAAAAAAATATGTAAACATAACCATATTCTTACATCTTAGGATATGAAATATTCGATGTTCTCATTACAAATACTTGGATACTTGTAGCTCAACAACAGCAAGAGTGCAAGGACGCAAAGCTCGATCCCCTACCAAAGTGCTTTACCAAGCAAGATCACATTCGATAAAAGCATCTACACACACTAACAGTGATATCACACGGAAAACATTGCCACGCGATGGAATTCCAATACTAGGCAGTGAGCAGATCTTTTCTCCAATTCCAGGTCCAAATCAGCTCTCAAATGGTGAATTCTCGATTCTGCTAGAACAGCATAATTCAAAAACAACATGAGAGCGGTTGAGAGAGAGCTGGATTCAAAAACAACATGAGAGAGATAGAGAGAGGTGGATTCAAAAACAACATCAGAGAGATCGAGAGAGAGGTTGAAGGCTCGTATTGAACTCACCACAGATGCAAACATCTTAAGTTCTAATGCCTGCTCCAGTGTTCCCCCTATCATTCTCCGACCTCCTCCCACTGGACCTGGAACCATCATATCGGCCACCTCTCCTGGAGGCATCCACTTTACTGTCTGTATGGTAATCTCTATATCCTCGCTGCTCATCCTCTCTCCGAGTATTCTTCTGTTCCCCAGAATGTTTTCCCCACCTTTCATAATTTTCTCCAGAAGCTACATTTTCTCGCCCTTCCTCCCTCGCATCATATCTCCTACTTTTAGAAGGTTGCTCATCCTCTCTCCGAGGGTTCTTCTGTTCCCCAGAATGTTTTCCCTGCCTTTCATTATTTTCTCCAGAAGATACATTTTCTCGCCCTTCCTCCTCCCTTACGTCATATCTCCTACTTTTAGAAAGTCGCTCATCCTCTCTCCAAGTGTTCTTTTGTTCCCCGGAATATTTTCCCTGCCTTTCATTATTTTTTCCAGAGGATACATTTTCTCGCTCTTCCTCCTCCCTTGCGTCATATCTCCTACTTTTAGAAGGTCTCTCATCCTCTCTCCAAGCGTTCTTCTGTTCCCTAGAATATTTTCCCTGCCTTTCATTATTTTTTCCAGAAGATACGTTTTCTTGCCCTTCCTCCTCCATTGCGTCATATCTCCTACTTTTAGAAGGTCGCTCATCCTCTCTCCAAGCGTTCTTCTGTTCCCCGGAATGTTTTCCCTGCCTCTCATTATTTTCTCGCCCTTCCTCCTCCCTTACATCATATCTCCTACTTTTAGAAGGCTGCTCATCTCTATCATGCCTTGCAGAATAATTATCCTCTTCATCTCTCATGTGCTTTCTTCCAGTACGTTCTCTTTCATCTCTGTCATGCCATCTCTCTTCGCGTGCCCTCTCACCTCCGCCACGCCATCTTTCTTCAAGTTCCCTCTCATCTCTGCCATGCCGTTTTTCTTCACGATCCCTTCCATCTCTGTCACGCCGTCTTCCTTCACGATCCCTTTCATCCCTGTCACGCCCTCTTCCTTCACGCTCATATCTGTCATGCCGCCTTCCTTCTCTTTCCTCCCTTTCATCTCTGTCATGCCATCTTCCTTCTTTTTCCTCGTAATCATCATTGCCTTTCCTCCTACTCGTCTGTAACTGATCCTCTTTTTCATAACTTCGACCTTCCATGTCATTCCAATCTTCATGCCTTCCTACAGATCTACGAGATCGAGAGTAATCAACAAACTGATCTCTCTCCTCTTTATTTGTTCTTGTCTTCACTTCAGACTCGCATTTTTTATCCTTCCTATGTTCCAAGCCATGCTCTCCCTCTCTCAAAATGTCCCGAGATTTTGATTCTTGCAGGTCATCCCTGGTGTTACCATCCAAACTGTTGCCCCTCTTTCTTTTGTTAGTCTTCTCCCAAGATTCATTAAAAATTTCCTTCCTTGATCTGTCATCACTTTTATCTCCAGATCTCAACCCTTTTCCTTCTCGATTAGGCACATTGCCAGCCATGTTCTTGACATCAGCATGATGTATACTCTTGCCACTATCATCACTAGCTTTTGCACGTTTGTGACCATCAGTGCTACTGCCAGAGGAAGTATCACTGCCACTCCCACTAGAATCATCACTGACACCGTCATCTGCTGAAGAAACTGGAGCTCTTTTGACTGCCAATTGTTTTCTTCTCCCACCAAAACTGCCATCAGAGTCCCCCTCATCAGAGTCGTGCCTCCAACTCCGAGCTTTATCTAATTTCTTCTCTCTCCCAGAATCTGAATCATCATCAGTATCATTCCTCCTCTGCTTCCTCAATTCATCAAACTTTTTATGCTTTCCCACATTGACTGCATCAGATTCACTATCACTGTCTTCATCACGCCTCCTGCTGCCTTTCCTTCTTCTGTCATTACCCAATTTTCTAGAATTCTCAGAATCAGAACCACTTCTTCTACGACCTCCACTTCGCTCATTCAATTTTCTGGGTTCACCTGTCCTTGTTTTCACCTTACAATCAATATCAGACTCGTCCTCAGTGTCCTCGTCTTTGCCAGCTCTGATATGACGCTCTCCCTTCTCCGATTGACGCTTTGAAAAGCCCTCATCAGAAGTATCATCCTCGTTTGACTCATACTTCTGAGATTTCTTTTTTTTCCGAGATTCCAGTTTGGACCGCATCTTGCCAACATCATCACTGTCAGAAGAATAGTCAGATTCATCAGACTTATACTTCCTGCGTCTCTTGCTCTTTTGTTTCTTGTGCTTACTATCAACATTTTCTATCTCAGAATCATTTTCTGAGTCACTTCTCCGGCTATGTTT
This sequence comes from Syzygium jambos, assembly GCA_031216235.1. Classification (NCBI taxonomy): domain Eukaryota; kingdom Viridiplantae; phylum Streptophyta; class Magnoliopsida; order Myrtales; family Myrtaceae; genus Syzygium; species Syzygium jambos. The sequence continues at coordinate 12,798,377 of CM062227.1, forward strand.
GTGATGCTTCTTCTCAGTTGCTCTTGTCTGTTTCCTAATATCATCTGAATCAGAAGAATCATCACCATTGTCTTTCTTATGCTTCACATCCCTAGCACTATTTCTCTTATCATCTTTTTTAACTTTCAGCTTTTCTTCTGTCTGTTTTTTCGAACTGTAATCTCTATCCAGGAAAGCATGTTCAGGTCTTTCTTGTTCCAAAATCTTCTGCCCCACTTTAGGTTCATCATCAATTTCCTCAGAATTTTGCTTAGTCAACCCTATACCCAAAGCAGCTCTGAATGTTTCCATCTGCTTCTCTTTTCTAGCAGCAATTTGGTGTGTTTGTGTGTCAGAAAACCTGATCAAGCCACAATTATACCAGAGGTTAGTTGTTGCAATGTGATAAAAGGTAAATTACGAAATTTGCTTGTTAATTGGATGACAGAAGCATCAGCAATTCTATGAACTAGAGTAATATAAAGTGGAAAAAATTGTAGTGATCAATTCAGAAGTCCCTTGATAAGAAACAGCCAATTGTAGTCCAAGAAATATCTTAAGAATTAAAACAATAACCCACGCAACGGGAGAGTTCAACTCAAGCAAGTATTTTTCCCCCCTTCTCTAGACAGTAGAGTTGAGCAACCAGTATAACTACTTACTCCAGCAAGGTGAGAAGCTAGGCCCAGAAATGAGTTATTAGCACAACCATTTAGCTACAGTATGGGCAAGCTCGCTTCCTTGAGTAAGACCTTTTGAAAAATATGAAATATACGGATTGAATCTAAACCAGCCTGTCCTGTGCAAATGAATACAGATAAGACGAGACACTCATACAACAAATGACTGTTCGACTGTACAAGGACATGTTAAATCAACAATACGCAGCATTGTTCCAGATTATTCAGAATTAAGGATGGATCAATACGGTGTACATTAAACAATCTTCGGGCATGCAACTCCGCCCTAAGAAGGAGCAAAGAGAGGGAAACCTCTTGCTAGTTTTTGTAATTCAACATCAGGAAGTTTTTTCACACCAACCAACACTGATTCATCCCTAAAGAATGATCATCCTCCACATTAGTATCTTCTGTTTGCGAATTAAACTTTCAGAAAGTCATTTCATGTCCACACACACATCGTGCCCCGCCCCCAACCACACAGAGAGAGAGAGCGAGAGAGAGAGGACATCTACTTCTTTTCAGTAGTCACAATGGCAGTAGGCCCTCCACTAGCTTCAGAAGCAGAGGCAGCTTCCAGAGTTCTCCTGGCCTCTTGCAGCTTCTCTGCAATCTCAGCTTCAGTGTATCCTTGATCAGTGAGCTTGTCCTCGAGCACAACAAGCTTAAGCTCTATCTGGCGTTTGCGATCATGCTCGAGGATCTCCTTGTTGGGCTTCTTGGAGACACCAGCTGTGCCCTGATCTCCCTCGAACCCCCTGGTGTTTTCAGCGACCCTCCCAGTCTTCAGCTTCACAAAGAACTTGTTGGTCTGGATGTACCCATTCGTCCCAGACCCTCTCGGGGTCTGTAACCCGATTCCGTTGTACATGTCTCACTCGAAATTCCTACCTAAGGGAAATCATCACAGAGAATAGAGCTCAGAGAACAAAAAAATACAGCACAGGCGAATCGCAATTCCATCTTCAATCACATGTCAAAAGACAATTAGAGGCCCCATATCAAAGCAAGGAACTTTCATCTAGGGCTGGCAATTCCTCACGCGATACAATATCATATACTCAAAATCGACACAGAGCTAGCCTATTCGGGATCAGATTTCACATAGATTTTCAAGTATGGCATATGTGGAAATGAAGCTTAAAACAAAAGACACCCTAGCCTGCTCAACTATTCATCAGATCAAATCCTAACTGCTCGCAGCCCCGCCTCCCTCGCTGGCCTCTCGCAAGGTGCTAAAATAGCAGCCGCAGCAGTCACGGCCGCCATAGGATGCTGTCGCGGCGAGATCTCACGGCGGTGAACAACTCCGCGGCGAGCGTCGCCGTCGCCGTCGCCGCCGCCGCCGCCGCCGCCGCTACTCCCTCGTCGCAATAGACGGGAAAAAACCACAAAAAAAGCACGCACGCACATGCACACCGACAAACGAGAAGGAGAATCCGAAATTAACCGCGTCTCTCGACACCTGCAAAGCGTGCGAATCGACGAATCAGGCTCGCTTTTCTCAAAGAACCGAAGGCTTTTTACCTTTCCTCCGGAAAACCTCGCCCTCGGATGGCTATCGATGACGCGGACAAGCGTTGAAGGCGCCCGCAAGGAGCACCGTCTCGCCGGCCGGCCGGCGGCGGCTGCTCTCGACTCCGGTGGCTCGTCGATCTCGAGGTCGCGGATCTACTGGTTCGCCCCCGATCGCCTCTCCACCTTTTCGGCTTCTGCGTTCTTCGGTTTGACCTAAAGCGTGGCTGATTCTTATCTGGTCAGGTTTCGGAGATTCTTCTCGGTGGGCTTTTGGGCCCAAGGTGTTGTAGTTGGACCTTGATGGGCTTTCAGTTCTGTATTGGGCCTATACATTTTTTGCGGTGGAAATGGCACGCATGGCTTTGAACTTTAATCCAATGTACAGTGTCGTCCCCTGAAATTTTAATTTGTTCAGTACGGTCCTTGAACTATTAGCAGACGTTCGATGTGGTCTTTTTCGTCTCGCTCAAATGACAAATCGACGTTATCTGATGACGCTGATTATCATATGCCGAGCTGAAGATTTTTAAAAACAGCGAGTCAACATGTTCATCTTTCTATTCATCTACTTTAGAAAAAGGAAAAATAAAATTAGGGCGTTAACGTGTTATCGTTATTTGATGATGTTGATTTATTATATTCTGATTTGACATGAATATTCACAATTCACGGTGAAGCATTATTATGATCTATTCACCTTAATGACCTGTCTTTTAAACTATAATTAATTACATTTATCTATATAAATTTTCTCATGCGATGTGCCATTATATTGAGGAGCAAATGACTACGCAAAATTTTTACGATGCTGGTTTTCTTATTGATAATTATCTATTTTAGGGAAAATAGCTGTTTTTATCATTTATTTCCGCCCAACGTACAAGTTCATGTCTAGAGCATATGTCGGTATACATTTCTACGCGTGATTATTCTCCTGATTATTCGAACTGAAATATTTACATATTGAATTTAATTTATTTGCAAGATTAACATAAATATCACTTGCAATAGATGCACTTGTTGCGGATAGGCTTTATTTGTTATTTGTTGGGCATTGAAGGGAAAAGTCACTGAAGAAATGAGGGAAAAAGTAGGCTCAAGTATTTACTATTAAAAATCAGCTAAAACGAGCATATCATAGAAAAAATGCTCATGCATTTCCACTCCATTTTTTTACTTCTGACACTCTCTGCTACCCTAAATTGACTACATTATCCCTTGTGAGTCCCATTCTTAATTTAAGATTGTTTTTTTACTCTTTTTTTCTCTTCTTTTTGCTTTGTTTCAATTTTACTAAAAGACAAAACTACTCGTACCCCTCTCAAACGATAAATATCGAGATATATTAATTAGAGAGTGTAGATTTCATCGAATCCAAATGGTACGGTAAAATGGATTATTACAAAAAAAGCAGCTTAGCTTATATAGATGGATTGAGCAAACTGGAAATTTTTCTTGTTACCTAAAGAATAAGTAAGTATAACCTAAAATATAACTTATTACACTAAGCAATTAAACCGCACAAAAAAAAGATCTCGTTTAATTTAAATATTGTAAATCAGATACGTCATCAATTATTTGATAATTTTTTTTATTTTATTTCAATTAAAGATAATTTTTTCCTAATTTACAACCATAAGTTTGTGAAGAAGTTAACTTTTTTTTTGCACATGCTACGTTTTTTTTTAAATCCATTTAATTTTGCCAAGCATAGGCTTTTTCAACGTATACTCATTTCTTTGTGACCTCATTCCATGCGATCGATGACGTCATGATCGCCCGAGATGACAGGATTGCCCTCAGCAGCATCTCGATTTCACGAACCAGCCCCTTCTCGCGCAGGCATATTCCAAAAGGGAAGGACCGTCCGGATGGTGCTAATTAGCTAACCAAACCCCCAACCACACCCTTAACCCGGGTTCCTTAACCATGGTTAAGTGAGATCCACCGAGCCGACGGACGAGATCGGCCACCCCGGGGAACCGATCGGACGGCGCTCGAGCACGCGCAAAGAACAGGGTGGGGGGGCTCAAAATCGCTCAGCTTCCGCGGGATCCGATTTGCGTAGGGGGTCCTCCCGTTCTCCCTCATGATCGATCGAGTTCGAAACGATTGGGGAGGGCAAGATCTTTAGATGGAAATGGACTATGTGTCCGAATTCCCGCACATCCACACGGATCGGCGTCCCAGGAAGAGGCCGAGGTTAGCTTGGGAACCTCTTCCCAAGGTATAGAATGTTTTCTTGTTTTCTTTTTATTCCTTTTTTTGTCGAGAATTTTGAGCTGCTCGTTTGATTCTGGCTTGTGGGTGCCGTTCTTTTTTGTGGTTTTTTTTCCCCATGATGGGTATTGAGAAATGAATTGGGTGGAGCTTTGATGCGGCAATGAAAATGAATGCCGATTCGTGGGGTGTTCTTGGGGGTGGGGTGTTTTTGTGGGATATTCGAGTGTGGAATTTCTGTGGGTAGACCTGAATCTTGATGCGCGTGGATGTTTTGGGCTTGTGTGAGGCTGATGGCAGTTCGTACATAGGAGGTTCGTGGGGGAATTATGGGTTGGAATTCTAATGAATTTCGTGCCTTGAAGTCTGAATCTTGTCGTGGTGAAGCGAGGTTCACGGGCTCGGAGAAATATTGCCGAAGGATTTGGAGTTCAATTCGAATTTTTTACCTTGAAAAAAGTGTAGTTCATTGTGTAGAGGAGTCAAATTAATTATCTTTGTTAAGAATTTCTGAATGCGTGTATGTGTAGGTGTGCATGTTTGTCTAAATTACCAAATTCAGATTTACAGTGGGATTATCGAAGGCCTGGTCTTTGGGTTGTTCAATTTCTGGTTTTTTCGGAATAGATTTGGTTGGAAAAATGGAAATAGGAATATGTGGCTGCTGGAGAGATGACTTATGTTTTTGTATGTCTCACTGATTGTATATGTTTCCTGTTGATGATATTTTGATGGTGCAATATCTTGACGGGTCATGTTTTCGGGAAGGGTGGGTTTACGGTGCCATGTTTGTTTAGTGTGAGTGTGAATGGATGGCTGTGTGTAGGCTCAGTCAGGAGTTTTTTGTGGGCAAGAGCTTGGGAATGTGACAAGCTATGGACCTCCCAGAGTACTCCAGGACCATGCTAGTCTTTTTGTAAGGGGATTGGATCAAAAGGGCTCTCCCCCATGGCGAGATGATGACAAGGATGGGCATTACATGTTTGCAGTTGGAGATAATTTAACTTCTCGCTGTAATTACACTCAAACTGGGGTTTCCTCCTTTTCATATCGAATATATATCAGCTTGATAATCAATTGATCGTTCCTTCTCATTTTCTAACAGTCAGCTCTATACATCACATTCGGAACCAAATTTGTCGAAGTTTTTCATGGGGGAAAAACCATTGTTCTTGGAAATCCCAATTTTCAGAGATTAACGGACATTTTTGCCCTTTTGATCCTTTTTATCTGTCACACCTTCATGCTTAAAAAGGAAGTTCAACTGGAAACATGTCCTTCAATGTAGCAAAGACAAAACATCTTCATTCTACACTCTCACCCTCACCTGAACCCCCTTTCTCTCTCGTTAATGTCAGTTGTGCAGCTAAAAAGTTTCATTCTTTAATCTTGTTCATCCTTTTCTCATTTTTATTTTCTTTCTCAAGTTGTTTATAGATTACGGTTTCTATACAATACATATTGTTCTTGCAATACTGAATGCTCTCTTGTCCCTGCAACTGCAGATAAAATCAACAGGAAAGTTGGGGAAGGTTAGTTGTTGCGTTTATATTAGGTCCTTTTGCATCGGTGATTTATGTTCTAACGGACCTTGTTCGGATGCAGGCACTTTCGGACAGGTTCTGGAGTGCTGGGATAGAGAAGCTAAGGAAATGGTTGCCATAAAAGTTGTGCGAAGCATTAAAAAGTATCGCGAAGCTGCAATGATAGAAATAGATGTGCTCCAGTTGCTTGGGAGATATGACAGAACGGGCAGCCGGTGAATGCATCGTGCCTTATATGCTATCTTGATTTGTTGTTTATAATGCTTTTGGTTGACATGAAACTAGTGTGGCTGTTCATTCTTTGCAGTTGTGTTCAAATACGGGACTGGTTTGACTATCGTAACCATATCTGCATTGTAAGTTGTGTATTTGACTTGGATGATTGGAATTATCTATGTGCTATGGGGTGAAAACTTTACAACTGATCGAATGGTCTTGACAGGTGTTTGAAATGCTTGGACCAAGCTTGTTTGATTTTCTTCGGAAAAACAGTTATCGCCCATTTCCAGTTGATCTTGTCCGGGAACTTGGCAGACAGCTTTTGGAGTGTGTAGCATGTCTGTGGTTGTTACTTATTTAGTCTCTATTGTCATTGTTGGAGCTTCCACCACAGTTCCCAGATTTAGCTGCACAAAATCTCTTTCGTTATGGGTCTTTGAATCTCTGTCTTTGTTATTCTCAATTTTTTTTAAGAAAATACAGGCTTTTAGCTTTATCATAATATGTTGATGCCATATTTACGGAGGCTTGTTTGGATTTGGTTGGAATAGAATTCTGTTTCAAGGGAAACATTTGCCAAAGTTGCTCATTCTGGTTGTTTTGTAAATGTTGCAGTTATGCATGATATGCGCCTCATTCACACAGATTTAAAGCCTGAGAACATACTATTTGTATCGGCAGAGTATGTGAAAGTACCTGACTACAAGGTATGTCTTCCTTTATTAGCTTTGGGCAATCTTAGTTCCTTATACTGGATTGTATACAATCTTCCCTTTTGGTCTTTCATTCCTGGTATCATTTGCTCTCAAATTTCATCTCATCTGTTATGCAGGCTACATCTCGATCACCAAAAGAAGGAAATTACTATAAGAGGTTGCCAAAGTCAAGTGCTATTAAGGTCATCGATTTTGGAAGCACTGCTTATGGGCATAGAAGTCACAACTATATTGTATCAACCAGGCACTACCGAGCACCAGAAGTTATTCTTGGTAATGGCGGTTCTTGGGTGTCATCGCCTTGTTAATTTTGTCCGAGAGGGCAATTCCCGTCGGTATAAGACAGTTATGTAAGCTTATAACATTTTTGCAGGGCTTGGATGGAGTTATCCATGCGATATATGGAGTGTTGGATGTATCCTGGTGGAACTGTGCTCGGTACATGTTTGTTTTAAACTCTATTCTTGGGAATTTCAGTTTGCGAGCGGGAAATAAATTCTGATGTCGAAGGAAATTGTTGACAGGGGGAAGCATTGTTTCAGACTCATGAAAATCTAGAGCACTTGGCCATGATGGAGAGGGTCTTGGGACCATTGCCTCAGCATATATTGAAAAGAGCAGAGTGTGTGCTTTTCCATATTCCTTTTAGTGACTGTAAAAGAGAATCATCAGTGTTCTTTCTCACCAATTTCTCTTTTGATGGTATTATTTGGTTAGTCGGCATGCTGAGAAGTATGTTAAAAGGGGAAGACTGGACTGGCCGGAAGGGGCGACATCTCGGGACAGCATTAGAGCTGTTCTAAAGTTACCTCGTCTTCAGGTGGGTATCACTGTATCAGCTAAAGAATAGGTAGTCCCTTACTCTTGTATTCAGCTGCATTTGCCATTTGAACTCTGCCATGTGGCATTTAATACAATCTGGTTTGGCCTATGTTTTCTGTGCTGAGATGGTGAGATTTGAACCAGGTCCTATTCAAAACAGTTAGTAGTTGACCTTTCTATTGTGGGAACATTATTCTCAATTTCGATTCTGTATTTACTTGTTTTCTTTTCAATCTTTTTACTTGACAGAACCTAATAATGCAGCACGTGGATCACTCTGCTGGGGACTTAATTGACCTCGTGCAGGGTCTTCTTAAATACGAACCGTCTGAAAGGCTGACCGCCCATGAAGCCCTCAGACATCCCTTCTTTTCCAGGGATCATTACCGGAGGTTTTAGGAAAATATGGTTTGCTCCGCTGGCACTCTGATGTATTGCTGGAGCATTATGTCATTCTATTTGCTCCACAGATTAGAGTGATCGATTTGGTTCTTGATTTGCTGTTGGAAGTGAAGGATGAAGAAGGAAAAAATTTTAAAAAGAAAAAAGAAAGAGAAAAAAAAGTAGGGAAGAATATTCCACCATCACCCAGAGCTTCTTGATTGAGCTATTGTAGATAACCCCATTATCAAGTGAAGCTTTATCCTTGACCAAGATTGCAAGTTTTGTATCTTTACAATATGTTGTATCGATTTTTTTTCTGTCCCTTACAGCTTTTCGATGATAGCTTTGCCTCTACGCACTGCTCATAAGAAACTTAGGATCATCAATTCATCGAACGTAAACGAAAGCAGAGCTGCATTACTAGATGACAATTTGGAAATGAGATCGGAATGCAGTTCAGCTGGAGATGTTGTAAATTTGGAGTAAAGTAAATGTTTGTTTCCTGATTGTTAAGCTCTTGTTACCGGTATGGCTTCTGTGTTTAATTCTGCAGGTTTGAGTAACGTTTTATTGGAAGCTCAAGGTGACGCATGTGGTATTCAAAAAAGGAACTTTGAGCTTGCGGGTGCAGTACCTGAAAAACCTTAAGCAATGTCCTTTTCTTTGACAAGAGAGGGCACTGGAAGCCCCATGGACGAATGGAAATTAACACGAAAATCATACGTATAATCATATGTTCAATGTCAACAGAAACTTAGAGACTAGGCAAAAGAAAAGAAACGAGCATTTCCCAGTGCCGATGTAAATGAAACAAACAACAAAATGTCGACCATCTGTGGAAAAAAAACATATCTGATGATGAATACTTCAAAATATCTGGTCACTCAACGCTTTGTCCTGCATTTGCTTGCTCTGAGAACCCCAGAAGGAGGTCCAGTGAGAGTGATGGAGCAATAGCTGTAAAGCCAGTAGGAGTATCTCAGAAAGCTCCCAAGTTTCGATCTTACACGGACGAACCCCTTGACTTCAAACACCACCAAGCCATCACTCTCAAGCTGCTTCTTGAGCTTCTCACTGTCTTTTGACGGAAGCCTCACCTGGCTACTGATCATATGAACATTTGCGAGCCGGGACTCCAATCTCTCAGTGGAGAACGGTTCGATGTATTGTGTTGCAATCGCATTGCTCCCGTAGTAAAGATCAAGAATCACATAGCTGAAGTCGTTTCTGACCTTCCTGTTCGGATTTGTGAAGTTTGTGAGCAAGGTCAGGTCAGCATTTAAGAGGTAGTCCATGTCCAGGTATGCTGCATTGAGGGTGGCGCTAGAGATCTCAAACTTTGGGAGATGAGGGCGGAAGACGAGGTATACAGTGAGGACTATGAGGCCACCGACGATAATGACGACCCAGAAGATCACGCAAAAGACGGCGAGAAACCAATGCACGAAACTGGTTTTGCGTGTCGGAATGACAAGGAGGCTTGGCTGTCCGTGGCGATGGCCTTGTGGTGAATGTGGTGGAGGTGCTTGAACAGGTGGAGGAGATAGTTGCGTGCGGGTATGTAATGGTTGAGTTTGTTCGTCGTGTGGCGGCGGTGAGCTTTGAGCAGTAAACGGTTGTGGTGTTTCAACTATCTGAACTTTGGGTCGGCGAGTTCTCCCTGAGTGGGGCAGTGGTTGCTGCACTGGAGAACTCGGTGGCTGAGAAAATCCGGTTTGCTCACTTGGTTGGAGTGGGTAGTGAGGGTGGTAAGACGAAACTCGCTGAGGTGGTTGGAGTGGGTAGTGAGGGTGGTAAGACGAAACTCGCTGAGGAACACGGGGATGGCGGAGCTGGGGTTGGGGTTGCACTTGTGGCCGTGCCGGCAGTTGTCCTGGTGGTGGTGAAACTTGAGCTACCGGGGATTGTGGCCCGTGAGGTTGGCCAAGAGGAGGCGATCCGAGCTGCTGCAAAAAATAAGGGTTGGTTTCGGAGCGGTGGGAGTTGGACATGGCTGGTGTGAACAGGGAGGAAAGGTATGAGGATTGGTTGTTGGAGACATGGGGAAGGAGGGATGATTTGATAGTAAGTTCAAAGGAGGAGGATTCATGGAAAGGCAAAGAATCAAAGCATAAGCTGAGTGATGGGGAGGCAAGTAATCTTCGGTACTCTTTCCTCTAAAGAGCTTGCACAATACTTTTTGCCCCCTTACGCGTAGAAGCAAAACTATGTTGCCTTTTTCATGGTCACCATTTTCCTTCTCCACATGAGAGCGAGCGAGAGAAGGGAGAATGGAATCGAATAACCTAGACGAATATCACATAACTGAGGTCCCTGATAATTGTGGAATGCGGATTGAATTAGTAAAGAAACTGGCTGTCGCAGTCATTGGTACTATTGAGAAACATGATTGAAATGCACAAAGAGAAATTTCAAATCATCGAAGGATTTTTAGCATCTCATAAACATCAGCGTTCCTTTACATGTATGCTTAGCAGGAAGACATGGCTGGTACATACCATTTACCCAATTTTTCCTGTAGGACTTAATTTTGATAGCAGCCAGCAGAAAGGAGAAGGTTTAGGAAGAACAAAAAAGTACTATGAAGACCCGGCAGTATACTGCATGATCTAAGTGCAGAACAGTGATAGAAACCTTCAAAGTGTACCATGCAACCTTGGCAGCAATAAAAATAGCAAGATCACCAGATATTGATCTCCTTACCTCGGAATAACTTTTCCGAATCCCAACATTATTACCACTTCTTGTGGACTGATAACAGATGCCGAGAAGAAAGAATCAACTCCTTCAGGTTCGTTACAAAGGATTTGATTCTTTCTTCTTTATTCTTATTTTTGGGCTAATGCAAGAGAGAGTGCATGATTTCCAAACCGTTACCTGTCCATCAGATACCCTAAGGAAGCCAAGGATCTCTTGGTTTGCTTGAGGAGGACATTCTGAGTCTCTTTCTCCAACTCTACTTGTCGCCAGCTTCAAGCAACTTCAGCTTGACCCCTTCAACTCCTATGAAAACAGCAGCCATCAGCATATTCAAAATTTATGTGACTTTCCTTGCAACATCAGTTGTGAGCTCCACTTGCCCAACCCATCAAAAGTGCCCTGGCTTCCTTTGGGGTTCTGATGAACTGGGAAAGGTTTAGAAATGATGCAAGTAATCTATCTCCTAAGACCTTTGCGCGTCAATCAAATTTTTTCTTTTGTCGATATATGTCCAGAAGCACATAAGTCTTCTCCTCCTTCCCTCTTTCCTCATTTCCTAAACATGTAAAGGGAAAGCCCTCAGAAACTTCAATGATCTGCTAGTTTCATGTCGGTCATCCACTTCTTTTCATCAGCTTCGCGTTGTCTTTCCAATTATTTCATCTAGAAGCTCCAGGTCCATATTCTACGATCGATAACAACCAGTCTAGATGCTCTAAGGTAGCTACACCAGCCTCATGGAATTATTAGACTCCTTCAGGCACATTATGCCAATAGGATAACGGAAAGGACTCAACATCTAATCTGCTTCAGAGAGCTAGCACGGTAATTCCACAATTGTTCGTTTAGAATCCTTCTCTATCATAATTAACAGCTGAAAAGTCTGGTTCAAACCCTCTCCATACCTTAAGGTTGTCTCTGAAAGCAAGGACAACATAGAAGTTCTTCCTGAAACATGCCAGCAACCAATTTTTCAAGCCACTGTCGTAAAGCATATAACTCTGGAAGCAAGCTAAAGAAATGCTTCAGGAATATCATCTGAAAAATCAATATTGAGCCTCAGACCTTTTTGGGGTGGATTTTCCCACTTAAGAGTGGCATCATCTGCTCTCTTTGCACCTGACAAGATGTTTGATTATAAGAGATGACGCACTCTTACACTTGTGTATCAACTATTAAATGTCATTGAGATATCTGGTAGAGTAAATAGCAAAGATCTAATAATTCACTTACCACCTCGAATCCACTTTATTCTGAACAAAAGCCACTTAAGTCTGAGCAGACAACTCATGAGTGTAGCTGTTCACCATATATGTAGCAGAAGTTCCATCTACTGCATGATTAGGTCAGGAATTAGTCAAGCTTTGGAGAAAATGTTATGCAAAATGACATGACAAATCAAGCAAGTCCAATCATATAAGTACTGCAATCGCGAAATATATCATAATGAATGGCTCTAATTTCATAAAATCATATCTAAAGAAAACTAACAGCTTAAAGCCTCAAACCTGGGGGCTATCTCATCTTGTAACAACATAATTGTCACGAAAAAGGCTGGAAGCCAAAATTACGTCTTTGTCCAGGCTTTGTAGAAAGAGAAGGAAATGCAGCAGGTTTTAAACCTGAAAAGATAAAAAATCATATCAAGCCATGCTTACAGTAAAGAGTAGCCAAACGCCATCTAGTAGCATGCGACTACATAGGTCCCCAGCCATCTTACATTGGAATGAAGGGGATCATAGAATAATCAACTCTAATTAGAATGACAATTAAAAATAAGATTCTGCGGCACCATGTAGTGCATAGAAGATGCTCCATAAATCAAAGCTAGGCCTGTGCTCAGGTTTAGTGGTCTAGATGCTTGAAGACCAGGTCCCATTTCCCAAGCATTACAAGACGTAAACAACAGAACGATAAAAATGGCATGTCCAGGAAACCAATATTATAGCGATTAGCCGTTATCCTAAAAAGAGAAGATTGTCTGTTCGACGTACACAATGGTAATATTAGTATTTGAGAAAGATAATTTTGCCCCAGAATGACCTAGGTAGGCCTTATATTTCATGTCATCTAACAAAATCTGAATGAAAAAGTCAAATGGCTAGCTACAAAGACATAGCTAATGAACATTGGAGGTATTCCAGGGCTTTGCATGCAGCAACTCTACAATTAACGGAAATAAAATTATTATACCAGTAATAACAGTCTATCAATTGAAACGATTTCTAGCAAAATCAAGAATGCATAAAGATGCAACAGCATAGTAGATTTTGTAAATAGAGAAGAGAAGGATGCATACTATCACGAACCTTTTATCCTGCAGAACCTACCAAATGGATTGCACTGATGAGCGTCTCAGAAATAGAGCTGTCAAGTGTAAATCCTTTCTCCATCATTTCATCCCATACTTTACAAGCAATGGACAGCTTCTTTTCACGAATGAGTCCACTAATAATCAACTTGTAAGTTATTTCATCAGCATAGCATCCCCTAGCTTGCATTTGCTCATACACATGCATTGCTTCTTTTACTTTAGAAGACTTGCAAAGTCCATTGATGATAGCGTTGTACAAAACCACATCTGGCCAAATTCCTTTCTCCACCATGTCATTGAATATGTTCTGAGCTATTGTAACTTTACCGGACTTACAGAAATGATCAATAATAGTAGTATACAAAATTCGATCAGGATATATATTCATCCCCGACATCTGATCGAGAAGTTCTTTTGCAATATCAGAACTGCCTTCTCTAAGATAAGCATTGATAAGAATCGTGAATGTAACAACATCTGGTGCAATTCCCTTCCGACACATTTCTTCAAATAGCTTGTAAGCCCTACGTGTACGACGATCCTCGGAGAATGCTGCCATTAGTGTATTATATGACACAACATCACATAACCCTTTTACTCGCATCTCGTTCACCATCAGCCTGTAAGCACGATCAGGCTGCTTTGCTTTACGAAGGCCCTTTAAAAATTGATTATAACTATAAATGTCAGGTTGCAATCCATCCCTCTCCATCCTCTTCATCAATTTCTCTCCCTCCTCCAACATAACCTTGTCGCAACAATAATTCAACAAGATATTATACGTAACCAAATCGGGATTGCATCCGTTCCTCCCCATAAAGGATTTAATCGCCAGCGCCTTGTCAATCTTACCGGCTTTACAAAACCCACTAATTAACGCGTTATAAATTAAACAAGTGATCTCAGCTTGACCACCCTTCATCACATCAATTATAAGGTCATATGCCAACTCAACCTTTCCACCAACACAGAGCCCGACAACAAGCGCCGTGCACGCGATCTTATCCGGGATGAATCCCCGACCGATCATACGATGCCACATTTCGACCGCAGCATCGAATCTCCCCGCTTTACACAACCCGTCGACGAGAATAGTGTAAGTCACAACATCAGGCTCTCTACCTAGCTCAACCATCCTATCCAACACCTCCACGGCCAGCTCCACGCGATTTTCGTCACACAGAAGATCCAGATAAATGTTACTAGCCCAGATATCCAGCACGCACCCGACCTTACCCATGTCGGGGAGGAGCTTATCGACGAGAGCCAAGTTCTTGGCCCGGCAGAGGCCGGAGACGAAACGGGAGTAGGTGAACGAGGTGAGCGAGAAGCCACGGAGGGTCATCCGGTAGTAGTAGCTCTCGGCCAGCTCGAACCGTGCATGGCGGACCAGGACGCCGATGAAGCGGTTGTAGTCGACGGCGAAGACGCGGCAGTCGGAGCGGGACATTTGGTCGAACACCTGGACGGCGCGGTCGACGAGGCCGGCCTTGACGTAGCTCGAAATGCGAGCGCGGTATATCAGGCGGGTCGCCCCCAGCCGACGGCACATGTCAGGGCGAACGCATTATCGGCGGCGGCGCGTGACGGTGGCCGGTCGCTATAGCGCGAGCCGATGCGCGCTCGTGCCCCGCTGGACTCGGAGAGAAAGAGAGAGAGGGGGACGGTGCTCGTTGGGGAGGAGGAGGAAAGAGCGTGTCTGAAAGCGAAGGTGGCGGACGGTTCCGGGCTTTGGCCCAAAATGAGAAGAGAATTGTAGACTTTGCGGGATGGGCTTTTCGATCCAACTTGTGAAGGGCCCACCAAATTTTGTTTTTATTTTTTTAAAGGGTTGATTACAAAAAAAAAGCATTAATTTTAGGTCGAGGAACAATTCTAGCCCGAACTTTCTTTGGTCCAGTAAAAAAATACTAACTTTAGGTCGAGAGATAATTTTGGCCCGAACTTTTTTTTTGTCTTGTAAAAAAGCACCAACTTTAGGTCAAGTGACAATTCTGCCCCCAACTTTTTTTGTCTCTTTAGAAAGCATCAACTTTCACTTAAATCCCAAATCTGGGCCCCATTGACTTAGAACCATTGATTATCTAAAATGACTATTCCACCTTAGTAATAAATCAACGTGGCTTGCTGATTAGATTTAAAGCAATATTCATTGTCTTATTCTCTGAGCCACAATTTAAAAAATAATGGTGAAGCTGTTCATCTCCTTTACTTTACCGATAAGTCAAAAATATCTCCAGATTGAATCTCTTTGGCCAGACGTAATCTGAAGCTGACCATCGTCTGTCAACAGACGCCATGGACGAGATTCATCAAGCTCACCACCATAACCTTCTTTTCTCAAACAATGTTAACTTTAGACAAAAAGTCAATGGGGGGCCAGATTTGAGATCATGGTGAAAGTTGGTAATTTTTTATGAGACAAAAAAAAAATTTGAGGCCAGAATTATCACTCGATCTAAAGTTGGTGCTTTTTTACAGGACAAAATAAAGTTCAGGCCAAAATTGTCCCTCGACGTAAAGTTGGAGCTTTTTTATGGGACAAAAAAAAGTTCGGGTCATAACTGTCCTTCAACCTAAAGTTGGTGTTGTATTTTTGGAATTAAGCCTTTTTTTAAAAAATATTTTCCTCCGTTCTAGATGCAAAGACCAATTCTTTTTATGATCCGAGTGAGTCGAGTGGAGTCCTAAGCATTGCACCGTGGTGATCTCTAAGTGTCGGGCCATGACAGATGATATCTGTCACATCCCGATTTTTGGGCCTGGGAAGCCGCAGATAAGTGGTAATGGATTGAGCGAGTGATATGACCTAAGGGTCAGTAATGGGATGGACGGTATGGTCGAAATGTGTGTACTGAGGGTTGGTCATGGTTCAATCGAAAGATTGTTCATGATTTGCCCTAGGGATCGATAGTAGAATGACTCCCCGATCGTGTGCGTCGATTAGAGTGATATGGCTATGGAAAGACCCTTCGATCATAGGGGCCGTTAGTGAGACGGTCCGGGGCGATTATGGATCAATGCTGTGTCGGCATGTGTCGGTCGTGGGTGATACCGCACGACCATGTTTCGGTCACGGGCGACCATGAGTTGATCCCGGGGTACCGGACTTCGTAAGGCTACATGACAACCGAGGGTCGACCATGAGTCGTTGATACTCGAACGTGGACCGGTAGAGAATCGGCCACAAATCGTTGCGTTAAGTCGGGTAAGTCATGGATAGGCCATATGCTAGGCCATGAGCCTAATGGCTAGGCCGCAAACCGGCCATTATGCCAGCCACGCTGGCCAAGCCGTGTGCCCGAACATGACCGGCCCTTATACTAGTTAACTAGGCCACGGACCGGCTACGTGCTCGGCCGTGTGCCGGCCATTGTGCTTGACCTTCGTGCCAAGTGTTGTGCCCGTAAGATCTGACTCCGACCAAGTCCTGTGCCCGAGAAACTTGGCCATGAGTCGTGCGTTGTGCCCATCCATGAGCCAAGGCATGTGTTAAGCCCATAACTTGACCCCTCGCTCGTGTGGCCCAATGTGATGCTTGGCATGTTGCCCGTGTTGCCGGCGTAGTGCCCAGCCCCTTGCTCGTGCAACTCGGCATCGTGCCTCGCGCGGCGCCCGTGCGCTCGGCCACACGCCCGGCCGTGTGCCCGGCCACACTCCCGGCCGTGTGCCCGTGTGGCCCAGTAGCGTGCCAGGCCACGCGTCCGGTCAGACTAGGCCACTCGCCCAGTTAGCCGGTTGGCTTGAGCTTATCCCATTCAACTTGAATCTTATCTTGGTCATATTTGGTGATATTTGAGGTTGTTCTCGCACCGAACCTCGGATTGAATGGGATTATTATGCTTGTTTTATCACGGAAAACCCTCGGAAAATAAAGGAAACAAGTATGGTGCGGGGTTGCGATTTTGGTATCGATTAGTCAATTTTGTGCATCTAAGTTGACCCGAGTTAATTGTAGGTGGAACTAGTATTTTTTGAGTACTTAGATCGGCTTCACGGTTTGGAAAATTATAGAATGAACTAGAAGATAAGGTTGGACGAAGTCAAATCTTCTTCTCCAAGCCATATTAATTAGCTTGAACTTTAAGGTCTCCAATCATGATGATATGTAATAAATGAACGAAGACTTTGAGGCCCCCTTCATCACGACAAACATTAATTGACTTAGACTTTGGAGGCTTTGTCATGATGGCTATGTATCTTCTTGAGCAAGTTGGAGAGCAACTTGGTGAGCAAGTTTGGTTTGCTTATAAATAGGCTTGGCCACCCTCAAGCTCTATCACGCCACTCTCTCTATTCTCACGCCATCACTATCTCGCTTCTTGCTTCTTTGCTTCTTGTTCATGCCGAGAAAGAGAAAAAGAGAGAGAGAGAGAGCTCACCGACTAGCCCGTGTCTCTCCTTATTCGGCAACTAGAGAGCTCAAAGCCAAGGCGCCATCTTTCACGTGTTCAAGCCTCATGCCAAGATCCGTTTACTCGTGTTCAAGCTTGAGAACCGCCGAGACTCCTGTGTTCCTTTCTTGTTTATCGTTGTGTAAGTGAATTCTCTAATACCGGGAAAGGATGTTGAGATGCGTTGTGACGTGGCTTGCTTGGACCGTTTCTCGGTCGTTTGATTGGTCATAGTTGGTTCATTTTCTTAGTTTGATAATGTTTCATGTTTGATGTTGTTTAAGATAGAATCGAGCCTTGGTTGGTAAAGTGTACATTATGTGGCCATGCGTGATGTTCTCTTATTTAAACTTTGCTATTGATCTGCCATCGATGCAGGTGCGGTAAGGGCCGACTTATGCTAACGGCGATCGATATATCCTCGCTTGATATTATTGTTTTCACTTACTGCGTCTCCCCGACTCATCCTCCGTTGCCTCCCTTTTTCAGGCCCATAGTATGGTATCTCCCCAGCCCGCGTTGGTACGAGGGCCGAAGTGCTCATCGTGAGATGTCAGAGAAGACCGCGCCTACTGCCGAATCACAACGCTTGTGAGATTCGATGAGGGCTTAACAGACTTTGTGCCTTATTCGTACGTGGCGTGGTATCATTACGCGAACGGAGAATGGGTTGATCCCTATGTGGGTTCAACGGTGCTTTGGTGGTGCGAGCGGGCCGGATCCGAGACAAGGCCACGGGTGGGATGTGAGATGGCTAGGCGGACGAGACTGGGGTGGAGATTAAGAAGCGAGGAGCGAGAAGCCATAGTGGGTATAGGATAACCCAAGTCAAGTTTTGCTATCCTTAGTTGGCATGTATTTAATATGTTCGCATGCGTTGTAAATATAAGGTTTGCTCATGATGCTGCTTGTCTAAATTCCGCTGTTGTTCTGAATGTGATTGTCCCGACATTATGCTTTCGCTTGTGTGTAAAGAAAGATAACAATTAACGAGACGTCATGTTTATGACCCCGAAGTGGAGGCGTTACAATATTGAAGCATGTACCCAAGTTTTCACTAGGAAGGTTAGCCAAAGTGAAGCTAACCTAAGGTGACTTGAAGGATGGGTTTGAGCAAGGGGACACTATTGAATCCTTTCCTTTTTTCTTAAGCCACTGCAAATTCAATGTCAATCAGTTGGCATTGTCAAGGTCATGTGCAATGGAACCAGCCCAAGCCGATCAGTTCAGATTGATTCTAATTCAAGTTTCTGGTGACATAGCTTTCTCCAGCGTCCATAATTTCATCCGAAGAACAATCTCGGGAGGCAAAGGAAATGGCCAGTGAGGAAGTACAGTCGGGTAAGCGACATTTCCGCAAGACAGAGGAGGAACACGAGGGAGGCAAAGGGTCCAAGCGCATGATATCAGACGATTGGCAAATCTGATGTCGCTGAAGATAAAATAGAGAAGTAGGCTGAACCAGCCCATTCCCATTTCTAAGTAAGAAGAAATGGCTGAAACATAGCGACTAAACCGAACTACATCACTACAATAGCCTCAAATAAGCAAAACAAACACCGACACAATTCGACATTTAATTGTGAAACAACTCAGTAGAGCTCCAATCAAATGACACACTTATCATTCTTATCTCTAATGGCATGTGGTATAAAGAGAGGGAATGAGGTTGAAAGGGAATGGCAGTGGGAGAGAAATATGACATGTTTTCGGGTTCCCATATGTTGAAATAAAAAAACAATGGAGTCAGGCGTCAAATTTGTCCCTTAAAAATAA
Source organism: Syzygium jambos (assembly GCA_031216235.1). NCBI lineage: Eukaryota > Viridiplantae > Streptophyta > Magnoliopsida > Myrtales > Myrtaceae > Syzygium > Syzygium jambos. Next base: position 12,817,643 of record CM062227.1, read on the forward strand.
ATGCTACAGCAAGAAAACCAGAGTACACTAGGAAATGATGATTACCAGTACACACCAAACATGAACTAAAGTAGGTCAAGAAGACATTTGCCAGTTCACAGCTTCGGCATCGTGCATATGTACAGAAGTCCATCGCTACCACTAAATTACAAAAGGCCATAATCGCAGCTCGGAAGCAGATAGATAGAATTTTTTTGGCACTTGTCAATCTTTTGCACTGATAATAACATCACCCCGATATAGATTAGCGAGCCCTCGCACACAAAACTGGACTCACAATGGCACACTAAAGCTTAATATCGCATACGGCAATTTCACTATTCACACTCCATTTTGAGCTCTCAAAAGGGCCATCGTCGGACCTAAAGCACTTCCTCTCAAGGCCTTGTACGACCAGGAACTTCTGCCTGAACTTTGTTTCATTGTCCAATTATCTTGCTGAGACAACTGTGCTTTCTTTGCACTCAAAGCCTCGCTGATTTCTTCCCACACGTCTACCCTTCCATTTACTAAAAAGCCGATGGAATGAACACATAAGAAAATGGAGATGTGTTTGAGATTTAATGGAATATAAATCAACAGAATGGAGAGAATATATACCTTTTGTGGGACCAGGCGTTGTTTCACCAACATTGTCAGTTGAACCACTTGATTTGGCATTTAGATCTCCCGCATCAACATCCACTCTGCCACCACCGATGCCTTGTTCTGCTGAATTCAATTTGCCAAACTTGACAATGCGGACATCAATAAGTGATGAAAAATCAACCTGCACAGGACTTCTCTCATCATTGCTTATTAAGTACAATAATAGAAAAGTTGAGAAATATGTCAGTTGAAAGCTCCAAGGCATCATCAGAAACATTGTTTAATGGTGAGACATTGAACATGAGAGATTCATATTGCAAAGCTGAAATACTGGTCTTTCTATAACTCTAATGTAAATAGATTCTTTGGACAATTAACTATTTGCCAAACAGAACTCAGCCCAAGCTATAAAGATAATTGCTTAGCCGAACAAGCTATAAAGATGATTGAGGCCGCCAATTTGGAAGCAATTCCACCAGCTTGGTAACTTTATACATGATATAAGGGAGCTGCCACTTTCAGTACCTCTAGGGAGCCATCCTCTTTATACAGGGACTTGTCTATATTCTCCAAGTCAAGTGCATATTCTGCCACAGGGACTAGCAAGATTTTATTAGATCGCTGATGGTACGATGATATTTTCCCAACCTGCAGAACCAATGAGACAAAGGAAATATGTATGAACTCAACCCATGTTCGAGACCCCATGTTTCATGTTAAAATCATCTGCAATAGAGAAATCAGAAGTTTTACCCTGAATGAAGTGAGTTCAGGGCACCAGGAGGATGATAGCTCAATTACACGATATGCCACGATATCACCTTCCTGCAATATAGAATGACATATCACGTTTCCAAACAACATTATGATGAAACAGCAGGAACTTCCACAGTGACACCAAGACAGTAGGGAGCAAAAGAATATCTCAACTAGGTAATCTAAAGCTTGAAAAGATATTTAAAACACTTCTACAGTATCTAAAAACTATTAAAACCACCGCACATCTTTCACACATACTGCATGATCTTGAGATTCATACAAAGCAAAAATCGAACAAATATATAAACCTGAGGCGACAATCCATAAGGTGGCAGTTTATCGAAGTCCCCAAGATCAGTTAAAGGCAACTCTGCTACAACATTTGTCACAAGAGAAGATTCTTGGTTGAGATTTTCATTATCGGTCCACTGCCAGGATCCTGCTTTCTCTTTGCCCCATTTTTGTCCTTTCTTCTTGCTTGTGATCCCATTCCATTCAAAAGTCTGCAACTATCATGAAAGAAAAATACTTGCATCGATAACAGCAGGAAAAAGGTGATGGATGCAAAGTAAAAACCAAAAAAAAAAATAAAAATACACAGGTGTAAATGAACATCAAAAGCTGTAGATCAAGCTCAATGCAGCCAGCAATCAAAAGATGTGCATATCCCAAAGCTCAATTATCAAGACAATCCCAAAACTAGATTCAAGAAATGCTCCATCGGACAAAGAATCAAGCATGTGTTTATACACCTGTTGTTCGGTAAAAATAATCAGACACCACTAGGATTTGTGTATCATGCTCCGTAGAATTTTTAGGCAACGAGTTACACGATGGATACGTGCATTATAAGTTGGTACATCATAAAATCATTGGTTGCCCCAAATGAGAAAGAAAAGGATGCAACAACACAAGTAAATGAGCTATCCATCCATTGCTTGAGAAAGCTTGAGCCATAGGGCTCATTCATAAAACACAAACGGTAAATAGTGAAGCTTTTGACAACAATAGGTATGACCAATGTCTTCAGACATGAAGATATGAATCGCAAAGAACCTTGTCTAACTGCTCTAAAAAGGGTAAGCAGGCAACATTGCGCTTCAAATAAAAAACATACCTAACACATTCACCTCGCTCTAAAAACAATATACTAACATTTTTCAACAAATGATTGCTAAAATTGAACAAAGCATGCTGCCATATCAATTAAGAAACAAAAATTAATGTAACGCAAGCATGAAAAGCCAATACTTACCAACGAAACTTGACTTTTCTGGACATCCTGATCTACATCTGCAGAGGTTTATGAGTCAGCATGGAAATAGAACATATTCCTCGACAAATAAAACAAGAATATGGTTTTGGCCGTTGACCTATACCTTTTTCCAGAGGCTCAAAGCGAATATGCCCAGGCCTAATTACAATAGGAACTATGTCCTCATTTGTCTTATTTTCATTGACATGATCCAGTGGCTGGTGCTTTTGGGCGAAGGTCTGACTTTGACACTGTTGCTCATGTTCTTTAGAGAACTCACTATCCTTCTTATCAGGCAGCTGCCGATTTTTTTTTCCAAGTGATTGCTTTTTATCAGGTAGCTGCCGATATTTTTTTCCAAGTGATTGCTTTTTATCAGGCAGCTGCCGATATTCATCTTTTTCCACCTGCAAAATGAATGCAATCTTTAAAAGAAAGGGCAAGGAGGAAGGTGGGGATAAGGCGGGGAAGGGATTTTGCAACCAAAAGCAACTACAGAGAGACATTAGCACAAGGCACCTAGTCTAACCTGCACAGTTTAGAGCATGAGCAAGCTTTGGGGGATGGCGGTTTAATCACTTCCAAGGGTTGAACACAACTAAATACAAATTACAAAGCCTTTGAACATTGCATTACCTCGTTCTTTCCAATTTGGCGCATTTCCCTCAGCCACCTTCGCTTTGCTTTTTTACGGCGAGCACTTCGACTTGGTAACTTGCAAAAGGAAAAACCATAACACCATAATGACTTATTGGGAAGATCAGCAAATTAAATTGGCAACCAATAAAAGTTTTGACAGGATAAAACTAGATTCTTGACATCAAAGATGTAGTTGCTTTACCACAGTTCTCATGCACCGTATCAGCAAATACAGATAATCTATTGATAACCTCAACTCTGAAGGTAATGGTCGAATTTCAATATCCTTCCATCATACTTATCATCCAAGACAAAGCACTCAGAATTTGTGATGCCTTCATTGCCTACCATCTTGCATTAGTCTTCCTCTCAGAAATTGCATCAATTACCAATATGCAGGCTAGAATAGGACCACCTCCACCATAAAAGTTCATCCTAAGATCAGCTATACAGAACTTTGGGCATTCAGTACATCCATATCTATGAAGTGCTTTATTAGGTAAGTAACCAAGGGTTCAGCTATGAGAACAGCATGAAACTTACAAAAGGAACATAAAGATCACTTCAACCAAAAGCACAATGTGATGGCATCCAATAATTGAGTTACTGATGCAGATAATAGTGGACTACATAATGACACAATATGTTTAAATAAATAATCGAGAAAATTTGAATCCAATAAATATTCACTTACCTTTGGTTTAGAAGGTGTGTCAGTTGCACCTTCACTTCCTTGATCATTTTCCTGTTGTTGACTGCAACAGAGGGAAAGAGAACACAGACATTAGCAAGAAGAAGAGCGTGAGAGAACTTCTACATAAGCTACAGCCTCCTTTTAATGGAAACAGCTCCTCGTGCTGTACGCGCAAGCATGCATAAAAGAAAACGGTAACCTAACAATACTCACCTCTTAGCAGCTGGAGTAAGTGTTACATCATTTTCAGGGGTTATCAATTTGTCGGGTTTAGCCTGTCCAGAGGAGGACTTGCTGTCGTCAATGGTGGCTCCATCTTTTTGCAGTCTTTCCTTCTCAACAGGAGTATCATCTATGACACATCCAGGGACTTCTGGGTACTCCTCCACAACAGACAATTTACTTTTCTTCCTTCTGTAAAATGCAATAAAACAAAAGTTGAAAACCCAATAAAGTGATCCTATGATCCTAAATGCACTGCATGAACAGGAATTCCACAGGAGCGAGGTGGATGAAGAAGAGGTCAAGTTCCACATGTCACTAGATATGCTAAAGTCGACATGAAAGAGCATAGTAAGAATGACAAATACTCTAAAAAAGAGTGATAAAATGATGAATAATTGCAGGTGTATTTATCCTTGCAGGTACTCCCCAATCATTCTGTCATGAATGCATCACTGGGTATGCAGTTGGTGGAGATTTTCACCTTTACACTAGCCAGCGCTTGCAGCAGAAAGGAAGAAAGATATGCTTTCACAATATGCCTACTGAAAAAGGAAGAACTAATTAATGTTTTCAGACATTGAATAGGCTGAACAAACTTCCCACCTTGTGCCAGATTCTAGTGAAAATCAGCCCATCATCATACAATAAAACAGTATCCTAAAGCATGAGGCTCCATTTAGTCGCAGAAGATCAGACATGCGCAATTATACCCATAAAGCTTAGAAGGGCTTTGTAACTTGGAATGTAGGAATGTAGGTTACTATGTTCCTACAACCAAGTTAACAGGCCAGTTCTCAAACACCTCCAACCAAAATTTTAAGGGGAAAAAAATATTCAACTTTCAGAACTTTTCTGTTCCATATAAGTAATGGCTTCTGATTAAGGGGGGACACGAGTCTTCTCTTTTTATCTAGGGAAGTTAAATTGTAACAAGATGATGATACCATTCAACCTGCATTATTCCAATAGCCACTTACTATAATGATGGACACTTCTTAGTATATCCTACCCTTCATTGCACAAATGCACCACAAAATACTCATTACCTAGTAGCAAAAGTCTGTACCTTTACGGGATGCAGAAAAATATTATATGACAGAAAGTACACATTTTTAAAAATAATTCCATATATGGGATTTAAAACATACTTTGAGCCCACGAGCTTTTTTGATGCCTTTCTCTTCTTGGAAACTGCATTACTATTGGACGCATCTTCCTCGTTCAAACTGCCATGTGACTGTCCACATGCATCTTCTTCAGATTCACTTTCATAACCCCCAGTCTCCTTCTCAAACTCTTCATTTGCGATCAGCTTTAAACCTGTGTGCACGGGCTGCTTCTCCACAAACTCTATTTCTTCCAAGGCGTTCTCCACATCACGCAGCTTAGCAGTGTCTCTTGAAGTACCCTGCTTCTTCTTCACTCTGTAGCAAAGGAACACGGAGTTAACCACCCCTTCCTCAGAATGATCGGAAAAATTGGTACCGAGCGAAGGCGTATCGTTAACTAACCCAACAATATCCTTGTCCTTGAGTATAGAAGTCGACTCAAAGGGCGGTAGAACATAACCATCCATCTAAAAATGAACAAGAAACCAAGTAAGGAAATTTAGGAATACAGCAATGCTGCACAACGGCAGTAGTCAGTGAGCAACGAAACATCATAATCAGGGCAATGAGGAACCAAAATCTTCTTAAACACCCAGTCACACTCCTTCAGTTGGCAATAACAAAACACTAGAACCTTGAACATTGCGTACAAGCACACAGTGCAACTAGCGACACAGTCAATCAAGAACCACCGCCCCGAAGGGAAATGCGCGCCTTTCGGGGATCAGAAAAAAAAGAGAAACCCAAGAACCCGCACCGACAGGACGACGCCGTCGGGGCAGGAGTCCCAGAGGCCGAAAGCGTGAACGACGTGGGCGGCGAGGTCCGAGATCGTCTCGTGGTGCGGCTTCAGCAGGACCCAGCTCCGCTTCAGCCCTTCTTTCCGGTGCGGCTTGCTCAGGAGGCGGCGGTCCTCGAACGACAGCCGGACCCTGACGCCGTCCATCGCGCATGCAAGTGTGGTGGGGGGGAAGAATCAATGGCGACGGAGGGGGAAGAATCAATGGCGACGGAGGATTTCTCGCTCGGCGACCATCTTCGGAGCTTCTTAAACCCTCGTCGTCATCACCTACAGGGGTTTTTGTGGGGCCTTCTGAAGTTCCGAACCGGTCGCTCCGACGGCAGCAGCGCTCTGTTGGAGCCGGGCGGTCGGCCGGTTCAAGCGGTTCGATCCGGAAGCGGCCCGGTTCGCGATTTGGGACCGGTTTCCTTTTACGGTTCTGGCCGGATCAACCGGTTCAGTGGCGCGGCCCAATTAATTTTTTTTTTACAGGATAAGTGTATTGAAAGTTCTAAAATTTGTCATGAAAGTACAATCGAGTCTTAAAATTATCAAAGAGTGCAATTAATGAAATGACTTGATTATACAAATTTGACAAATTTTATAACTTGATTGCACTTTTTAAAGTTTTAGAACTCAATTGTACTTTCGCAATAAGTTTTAGAACTCAATTACACTTTTTGAAAATTTTAGGATTCAATTAAATTTTAGGACTTCCAATATACTTATCCCTTTAAAGACTGATAAGGGCAATAGAAGCGCTTTAGTTCTTTGGGGGAAGAGAGATGCATACGAGAATTGAGTGCATTTGTTTTATAGAAAACAAATGATTAAGAAAATATTTTCTTAAAAATGATCATTTATATATCTTGAAATGATTAGTCAATGAATAATATTCTCAGTATCGTTTCGTGGACGATGATATATTTTTCGTTTATTTATTTTTGCAGACGATATAAACGATCGTTTTTCAGAAAATATTTTTCAAAATCATTAATTTTCCAGTGATTCAAATGAAGTCGATGAGTTGTGGTGCCCTGATCTAAACAAAGATATCACCACATAAGAAATCTAATCGACTTGGTCATTTGTAACTTTGTTAAACGTACGTTGGTGCACTTATTTAATTAATTAATATAGATCATGATTACGAATAATATATTCAAATACAGATCATTATACATATTTCTGTGGCATTTAGTTAAGCAATGTAGATGGTAATTAAACATAAAATAAAAATATTGATTATCAACAGGGACTCAGCAGTCAGCACAGTCCATACAGTTCTTGTGGTGGTATTATCAACCCTATCTCTTGTTCGGGGTGCAAATTCCTGCTCACTTTAAGCTCAATTAATGCCGGATCTGCTAAAATGCGCTGCGTCTCGGTCTCGTCACTCGTCACGTGGGACCTCTGCACGGTCATCGTAGCCCTTCTCTCTCTGTCTCTCTCTCCTCCGACTCCAACAACCTGTACCGTCTCGTAATAAAACTGCCCACGAACGCGAAAACGAAACCGAAACCGCCCTCCGATCACATCGCCGCCGCCGCCGACGATCGGCCGGGAACCCGTCGCGAAGCTGGCCTTCAGCCCGAGGCGAGCCATGGCGGAGCTCCGGCACTCGAGCTCCCTCGGAAGCCGGGCCTCCTCCTCCCCGATGAAGCGCGACGACGACTCCTCCCCGCTCGTTCCCGATTCCCGACCCTTCGACGACGGCGGCGGCGGCGGCCGCCATTCCTCCTCCCGGGATCGCGACCGCCCGCTCTGGTCGCAGTTCCACTCCCTCTGGCCCCCTCACTTCTCTGACGACCCTAGGGTTGCCCCTCGCGGCTCCAGGATCGCGATCTTCCTGCTCCTCCTCGTCGCTCTCGTCGGGCTGATCTCGATCTTCTCCATCGTGCGTCACCTGGTGAGTGGATTTCGTCCCCTTCGCTACGTCTTGGACCGCTGGAATTTCTAGCGCTCGTGTGGACGAACACTGAATTTGGTGGCCGATCGCGATCGGAGTCCATGAAATGACCCGATCTTTCTGAAGAACTGGGAAATGCTGCTGAATGTTGCTCTTGTGTCTTTTCATTGTGAAGAATATGGAAGAGCTGTGGCTCTGCGCCTAGGTGTTGAGCGGCTTTGGCGTTTGGGCTTCCTTTTTGCTATAGGTCTTTTTAGTTGAAGTATCGTGTTCATGTTCACTTTTGTAGATTCGCAATGTCAGTCCTAACCAAAAGCCTTTGCAAGGCATCAGGCGTATGAGATCACATTGTGGTTCTCCCTGTTAGTTTATTGATAACATATGTCTTAGTCGATAAGTACTTCCTGAATTGAAGGCCACATGTAGTGGTCAGCTGGAGTGATAGATGATTCTTGTACCGGCACTGTAATAATTCCTCCTTGAACACCTCGCAGAATGCCCCGTACCTTTGCCGGAAAGATGGCATTGTTCTTCATTGCCCTCGGGTAAGTTGTTGGAGGATCTTGTTGTGCTTCTCCTTTTCCGCTGTCTGTATGTGCTGTGACAATGGCCGTTGCTAAATAATCTGCATTCTTGTGCTAGGTCAAGGAGCCTACTTCGCTTTGGGAAAATCCATACTCCGCAACCACATCGTGGAAGCCTTGTGCAGAGCATCTTGATGGTGGAATATCGAGTATGTAGCCTACTTAGCCTAGGCTTAAATCAATACTTTATAACTCTTTATATGCAAATTTATGTCATTATTACTCATATGTCGTTTTCATGTCTATACCCAAAGAAAAATGAGAAAATTTTTAGTTTAAAAAGAAATAAAGAAAATGGTCTAGCAAGGGAACTTGGGATTTGCTATTCTTGAATCCTCTGTTAGTACCATGGATGTCTATTAATAAGCTATAACTGGAAAAACAATATTTTTTCTGTCCTCCTCCCCATAGTTGCTGTTTAGATAGTTCTTGACCTGTGAAGATCCACTCAAGCGCATTTGTTTGCATCTGGAAATTTTTCTCTTCCCTTTTGTCATGTTTGTGCGGGAATATATTTCTTTCCTGCACGGTTTTAAGATCTCTTACTCACTTATGGTAAATTCATTCGCAAGGGCCAGCTATGATGGATAAGAACATCCAGTTATAGTGACATCATTAGATCATTAGATGCATTTCGTGGGTAGGTGATGAGAAATGTTTCATACAATTACTGTGGACAGAAGCTGCGCTTACAAAGTCATAATTGTCTTGAAAGCTTTTAATTCTGTTTGTGAATGGAATGATTGTGCCATTTGAACTGCAATTTTTAGCATCATAAAGTGATGCATAATTCTTTTCTTTTATCCTCTGTACAGATGTTCCTCCTGAGAATGAAACAAATGGCTACATATTCATCCATGCTGAGGGCGGTTTGAATCAACAAAGAATTGCGGTATTGTATCTGCTCTGTCAATTTCTTAATCTGAATGAGAAAACTCAGCTTATTGGCATTTTTGGGTGGATGTCCTTGATCATCCATGCCTCTACAGCAAGCATATGTTTCAGGCAATACTTTTCACTCCAGGACAATAGATTCATGGCTCTTTGCATGTGAATGTTTTTGCTGATACGCGATTGTAGTAAATCCTTATGTTCAATGAACTTTGCATTATTTGACCCCAAACAAGGTTTTAGGTTTTCGCATATTTGCTAGTTGAGTGCACAAACCAAGTTTTTGCCCCTCAAAGTTGGTGACTGTTGTGAAGTTCTCATTTTAAGGAATTGCTTCCTAAGTGAAATTTAGTGTTCTCTGGTTCAGTATGCTTAGCATCTGCTTAGAAGATACCTCAGCTTTATATCCTTCATCTCTCGTTTTGAACTAAGAAGAAATAGAATCATTTTAGGGGAGTGGAACTTTCACACGGAAACAATTAGAGGATTGATGGGTAGTTACTACTCACTTTTTCTACTTTTCTTGATTGTTAAGGAAAACTGAAAATAGATTCAAGCAACGCCAGCATAATTTCACCCTCATGGGTTGTGTAGAAGGAAATGCCAAGTTGTTATTAGGATACTTTAATTACATCATACTTTTCCTTATTCTTTCCTTATGCTTTTAATAGATGGTTTTGATGGATGGTTCTTTCATAGATTTTCAAATGTTTGCAGGATTATGTTAATTATGACCCAGACAAATTCAGATTTCTTGCTTTACGTGTTAATACTGCTAGACTCATAATCTTGCTTAGTTGTTTTCTTTTTACTGGGGATCCTTTTGTCACAGATACCTATTGTAAAGCGTGAGGCATTTCAATAAGAAATATTTTTAGTCCTTTGAGCTATTCATTATGCAATTATGATATCTATGCAGAAAGAATCTACAAATGCAGCCCCTGTACTTTGTGGCAAAGTTGAATAAACTTTTTGGGCTTCTTCATTGCCACAGTTCCCATATGAGTTTGACCTACTATTCAATGCTTGTTAGCATTGCATTCAGCATGGACAGTTTGCATGTTTAGACAAGTATTAGCTAGGAAAAAGATTACATTTATTTGATGTGCTGTTTGTCATCGCTCATCAGGAATATACTGCATGTTAATTTAATCTCTTGATCTAGAGCTGGCTTAATGTGAATCTCTCTTATTCATGTTTCTCTATGCAGATATGCAATGCCGTTGCTGTTGCTAAAATTTTGAATGCTACTCTTATTTTACCAGTATTGAAGCAGGATCAGATCTGGAAAGATCAAACGTAAGATGTCTGGATTCTGCACTCATATCTTCTCCTCTTTCACCTTTCCCTTTCTTCTTAATTAACTAAACTGCAACACCTTTGCTGCACGACAAGGTTTGGTTCAGGCTTTTCTGATATGACATGGAGTTCATCATTTAGTGGAAGTCATTGAATTATTCTATGCATTTTCTCTTACCAACTTTTGAAAGTGTATTTACACAATAGCATTTCTTTAGTCATCTAGTTAATCTAAGTTACTGTATGTTAGACATCTCAATAGCTTGGCTCCAGGCTTCGGCTCTACTAGGAAAATTTTTTCAGATAAAACTTCAGATAGTTGATAAGTGGAAATGGCTCAACTCCCCCAATATAGAATTATCTATGTATCTTCTTAGTCATGCATCATTGGCCAGTTATGTCATTAGTCAATTGCATGTTCTTAGATAGGGTGAGATCTTGTGAAGAAATTCAGATGACAACAAAGAAGATGGAATTATGGAGGAACTTTTATTTGCTTTAACTGGTATCTTGTAACTTATTGCTTTAACTGGTATCTCGTAACTTATTGCGTGCTCAATAGATCTTCTTGTATCCATGCAGGAAATTTAAGGATATTTTTGATGTGGATCATTTCATTGATTATCTGAAAGACGATGTTCGGATTGTGCGCGATATCCCCAAGTGGTTTACTGATAAGTCAGAGCTGTTTACAAACATTAGGTCTGATGAGACTATGTTTTGCTGCTTCCGAATCATTTCTTCCAATTGCAACTTGTTTTTCGCTAATTCAAAGAAGTATTGCCAAGAAATAGGCTTTGCTAAATATCAAGTAGACTTTTAGAGGTCAAAAGAACAAATTGCCTACCTGCTATTGTATTGGTGAAGAAAGCATATTGCATACAGGGGAAATAAATTGTTTGTGAAGGTGCATGTTGGTCTCCCTTTGTCTGCGTGTATAGGACATGCTCGCACAGACATACACATTGCATACATGAAGACTGCTTTATGGTTGTTTCTAAGTTTTATTGTAAAAAAGGGTACTTTTGTTGCAAAGTTGGCAGATGACAGATCATAAATTCTGAAAACTATGCCTTTTTTCTTTTCAGTTTGCTAAGCAAGTTAATAAAAATGTGGCTGTGTAGTATTTTGTACTGCTACAAATGCATGTGCTGACTCTTTTTATTTAGTCCTACAGTTGTTGAGTAAATGATTGGTTTGGCTTATGATGTGAATAGAGTGATGGTTCATCAGCATGTCCTTAATTTGGATAAGCACTTTATGAGGAAGAAGTATGTGATGGTAGTATCATTTTGGTTTCCTCTGGCTGATGGTTTCTGAGACCATATATATTTTATGTACTGAATAGTACTAGATAGAATGTATTGGTAGTGAAATAAAATAAATTGATGACAATATTAAGCATGTTGTACACCGATTGATTTAACCTTTGGAAAACGGGTTACTTTATAAACCAAAACTACGAAGGGCCGTCTTATGGGAGTTGTTGGTTTAAGTTGTGAACCATCGAGTTAAATGGAGCACATCTGTGACCTGCTTCTGGCAATACCAATGAAAAGCTGTGTTTTTCAACTTGTGTTCAATTTGCAAGTATTACGATATGGTTGATGGTTTATTTAGAGTTGCATCTGGCATTAATGGTTTGAATATTTATTTGTCTCGTAGACGGACAGTGAAGAATATTCCAAAATATGCACCTGCACAATTTTACATTGACAACGTTCTACCTCGCATCAAGGAGAAAAAGATAATGGCGCTTAAACCTTTTGTTGATCGTCTAGGGTAAGTCAGTTTTTTACATATATACATTGATATTCTGTCACTCTGAGGTCCTAACGCAAATATGTTTATGTCCTTTCTTATCATCGATCCTTTCTTGATTAGGTATGATAATGTTCCCCCAGAAATCAACAGACTTAGATGCAGGGTGAATTACCATGCTCTGAAGTTTCTCCCTAAAATTGAAGAAATGTCGAATTCACTGGCATCAAGGATGAGAAACCGCACTGGAAGTCAGAATCCCTACATGTATGCAACTGCATCACCTGATATCTGCTAAATCATTTATTGGGTTCTAATACCTTATGGACCTGACCGTTTTTTGAAACAGGGCACTTCATCTTAGGTTTGAGAAAGGGATGGTTGGCTTATCTTTTTGTGATTTTGTGGGGACAAGGGAGGAGAAAGCTAAAATGGGTGAATACAGAAAAAAGGAATGGCCTCGGCGGTATAAAGTGAGTCGGGGGGAAAAAGTTTTGGCTCTTCATGTTAAATGGGAATTAAAAGAAACATGCACTCCATCACTTTGTTTGGTTGCTCTTGGCTGCAGAATGGTTCTCATCTTTGGCAGCTGGCCCTGCAGAAGAGGAAGGAAGGACGATGTCCTCTTGAGCCAGGGGAAGTTGCTGTGATTCTGCGAGCAATGGGTTATCCCAAGGAAACTCAAATTTATGTTGCCTCTGGGCAGGTATATGGTGGTCAGAATCGATTGGCACCGCTAAGGAACATGTTCCCCAATCTGGTGAGACCTTTATTTATTTGTACTGTACCATTTAAAATCTCTAATTAAGTTGGTGAGTGGCCACTTGCTAGTTTCTATTAAATCTTGCGAGGAGCAGTGGGAAACTCACATTAATCTTCTTTCCAGCTTGAATAATATTCCTTGTCCATTATTCTACAATTTTGCCATTTTTCTCATGTAGTTGCAGTTTAGCTACTAAATAATTCTCTTTTAGTTTTGGCACGTCCAGATTAAATTATTACATTCAAGGTAGATAGAGGCCTGAGGTCTGGAATGCTTCCTTTTGAAGTATGTCGAAGAATTCTGACCAAAAGAAAAAAAAAGAAGTATGTCGAAGAATACTAAAGTAGTGGATGATATCGAGGCTTGAAACTGTGCATAGGCTGCGAGTGGCAAAGATTAACAATCAACGGAGATTGATTTCGTAAGCAGTTTCTTTGAGGTTGCTTCCTTTCGTCACTTATTTGGACTATTAAGCAGAACCTTTTTGCATTTCATTGTTTCTAAAACACGCAAGTACAATTTTATGCATACTGAAGCGTATGAAAGTTGGAAGGACAATCAGATAAGAATATAGTGTTTTAGATTTGGAATGGTCTTTTAGTTCGGATAGAAAAAGGCAACATTTGAAACTCTGCGATGTTTAATGGAAGATTCGGTTAAGATTTTCATTGGGGCTCTTTGCTTGGTAATATTTTTTATCTTATCAATGGTGAGATGCACACCAAGAAGTTTCAAAAGTCTAAATGAGCATGGGTAAGCATCGAGTCTGATACTTTGAAACCCTCACTTATATCACACCAAATAACAGGTGACAAAGGAGGAGCTGGCCACGAAGGAGGAGCTTGATGGTTTTAGAAAGCACGTGACAAGCTTGGCAGCCCTCGATTTTCTGGTATGCTTGAAGTCCGATGTTTTTGTGATGACCCATGGAGGCAATTTCGCTAAATTGATAATTGGGGCACGGAGATACATGGGCCACCGGCTTAAATCGATAAAACCAGATAAGGGCCTCATGTCTAAATCTTTCGGCGATCCCTACATGGGATGGGCGACATTTGTTGAGGATGTGGTCGTAATCCACCAGACAAGGACTGGATTGCCTGAGGAGACATTTCCTAACTACGATATATGGGAGAATCCTCTGACTCCTTGCATGTGTAGAGCTTAAAATGAGGATGTCTAATCAGAATTTTCTTGTGAACTAGCCTGGCGGAGCGTTCTTTTTAGGCGTGCACTGAAAATGGGGCAGTAATCTCTCGATTCGCCGTGCAAGATGTGAAGAATTTGTGCCGTAAGCCTGACACGTTTGTGACATGGCAGAAAAAGGTTGGATCTTAGATTTGAGCTCATTTTTTGGAGTGCTGACATGCAGGACTCGGGTTTCCACATTATTACGGAGGGTGTCGTACATACGGCCTTCGCCCATGTCGTAGTGCAGAAACCCGTGTCAGCGCAATCGAATAGTTTTCTAGTTTTAGCATTTCCTTTCTCAAGCATTTGAAGATATCTGGCGGATCATGTGAGGTGATCTCCTGTAAAGCAACTTTGAGATAAGCAAGAGAGCAATTTTTGTTTTTTCTTGTTGACGGAACAGAGCTGACCGTGCCAACGATGTAGGACGAGCTCAACGGCAGGTCCCTGCTCATTCTTTTGTTCGGACTCGGGAATCAATCGACCGGTTCAGGAGTCATGAGGTTACCGACACTCATTATAGTAATGAAATACAGTTGATCTCTCTCTCTCTATAAAATAGATAGTTAAGCCTGATTCTGTTGTGCTTGTTAAGTTGGTGTTAGTATGGTAAGGGGTTTATCTTCTTGGTTTACGTTGGAAGCAACTCATCTGTGGGAAAACCGTCGACATGGCATGGAAAGATTAGTAATATCAAGCCCTGAAAAGTCTACAAACCTCAAGATAAAAAGTATACATTACAGGAAGTGATACCTCCCCAGGAAAAACAAAAATAGCAAAAGATTGCAATTGATTATAGGAAGTAAGCATCATTGACGAGGACAAAAATGTGTCGGATGTTCTTTTATTTTTCGAGGAAAGAACCCTACTATTTGCAATTTTTTTCTTAAAGAAATAACAGATGAATGGAAAAAGAGGAGAAGGTGACGAAGCCCCATTCGGCAAATGGACCCCCAAAAGTCGAGAGGGTTCGATCGATTAGTTCATTTACATTTTCTTATCACGTCCTATTCATTGGCAAGCATTTCGAGGAATTTGTAAGTTGCACTTCACCACCTCGCAGTCAATATAAACAAACAAATTGACCATCCACATCCCCTCCCCCTCCTCCTCCTCCTCCTCAGTTGGGGTGAAGTGGACTACGCAATTTCCTAGAAATTCACAGGTGGCCAATCCTCGAATCAAATTAACCAACACCAACGAGGAGGAAACAGCCAGGTTGGTGAGAACCAATAAGGAACGAGTCGTGTAGTGATGGTTCACCGGGACAATTGTATTTGTGAATTGATAATAATAAGTTCAGCATTTGCATTTCCAAATTTGAGCTTGAGATAGGACCCAATTCGGATTGAAATTCATTTACAAATATAATCTAAGTCGAATTGACTCAAATTGGATATAAGAATGCAATCTAGTTGCTCCTGTGGTTTCGTTCAATCAAACCCACGTTCGGATTAAAATTGAGATATAGGAACAAGTTCTTCCCTTCCAAGACCGGACCCAACACGGGTCGAGCCTCGAGCTATGTATAACGGTCGAGTCAAGCCGGGCACAGATGATAAGTATTGTGGACAACGACCCCAATTAGATTACACCTACTATATTTACACCTCGTGAGGCTCAAGCTTCTTGTTGGCACGGGCACCTGGTACCATCGGGGCTATCGCACCTGCCAACACGGAAAAAAGGATAAAAATGGACATGAACGGACTGAGAAGCCTCTTTCCAGCAGTCCAAAGTAGAAAAATAGAGGCACTCTCATGTCATTGATCCTTATATGTCAATTTGAATAAGTCTTCATCATGAGATGTTGAATGAGCTACGCAAAGCTTTCTACACGACACGGTCCTATCTGTTTTCATTGTGAAAACTTCTCTTTAGAATGTCAAATTGCACTTCATTCATGTGACAATTAAAACCAACAGTTGGCCCATGACTCATGGATCATTCGATATATCCCATATAGTCCTAAGTCAACTCCGATAGAGAAAAAGAGAAAATTCGTTCGATGAAAATCTAAATTAAAAAAACTTGATGTAACTTTAGGGAGGGAGCGCGCTGCACGCATTTTGACCTTTCAAATCTAAAAAAAATTCGAAATTTTAATATCGTGCAAATAATGCACCGATTCCCATAAACAATTAATTTTCAACCTTTTTTTTTAATTCAACAAAAAAGGAAAAAAAATGTGCACCTTACATTCGTTCCAAAAATCGCCATGGTAAGAGTAGAGAGAGAGAGAGAGAGAGAGAGAGAGAGAGAGAGATTTCCAACTAACCGACTTGCGACTTCCGCCGGCTCCGGCCGCTCCAAATCGGACTCCGCCGATCTCTCCTTGATCAGAGCTTCGGTCCTCTTCTGCATGCTCGTCAGCACGTTCTGCCACGTGTTCGCCCTCGAGTGCGCCACCACGCCCACGTTGATCGCCGCCAGATCCTCCGCCCTCACGGCGATCACCTCCTCCGGCTCCGCCTCGTCCAGCGCCCAGATCAGGCACGAGCAGAACCCCTTGGAGATCTCCGAGTCGCTGTCCGCCCTGAACCTCATCCTCCCGCCTCCGCCCCCGCCGCCGCCGCCGCCGTGGCGCGGCTCGCCGTACGTCCCGACGTCGAGCCACACCCGGGTCGCGCAGCCCGCCACACGGTTCGCGTCGAGCCGGGCCGACTCGTCGAAGGGAGGCAGGATCGCCGCGTAGTGCAGGAGCCGCTTCACCCTGTCGATAGGCTCCGCCAGGGACCGGAACTCCGAGGCCAGGCGCCGGAGCCGATCGGGAGCCGCGGCGGCGCCGGGGAGCGGCCTTGAGCGGCGAGGTGATCCGGGGGCGTCGCCGTCGAGGCCGAGAGAGCTCGCCGCGACCCGGGATCTGATGCTCTCTCTACTCGACGGCGGGGCAGCGAACCTCCGGCGGGGACCGGGAGGCCGAGCCGAGGGAAAGCGGAGAGAGGAGGCGCCGGAGGCCGGAGCGGAGGGCGTCGAGTTCATGTTTGGATGGAGAGAAAACGAAGTGGCATTCCGGCGAGGAAGTGAGGGAAAAGGGTTGGTTGGAGCTTACGAGCGGGTCAAAAAGGGACGAGAGAGCGCGAGCGTCTCCTTCTGTAGTGATTACGAGAAGAGCAGGGCTCTTATAAATTGCTTATCACCATTAAAACTACCATAAAAAAAAAATGGCTCACTACCATAAAAAACAATAATCATAAATTGGTAACCTTGTCACACATTTACCAAAAATTAATTTCCGTCTCACAAAAATTCTCAGATTTAGTATCTCTTAACAAATTTTCTCGGACCCAATATTTCTGCTCGTGAGAAACCCTTAACCGGTACCCTGACCCAAACACACCCTCCACATCAGTTGCCAAATTGTTAAAGATTGGTAGATTCGGCTCGGGTATACCGATTTGAAACATTTTTTGAGTTAGGGTACCGATAAATGCGTCATGGGTACCGGTTTGAGATTTCTCACTAGAAAAAAAATTAATTTAGAGTAAATATATTGGCGAGTACCAATTTGGGATTTCAATGGTATTGATGATTCAAAATTTTACCGATCAATTTTATTATTATAATACCGTGTCAGGTTTATTAAGATTGATCTACATAAACGCATACAAGTGTGTTAGTTGGTAAATCAAATTAAAACTATAATTTAACCTTGGTAGTCTATTAAGATTAATCTACATAAAATGCATATCGTTTTCGCTTCGATTTGGTTGAGAGAGGAGTTTGAAAAAGCAAATGAGTGATTGCCACGAAATAGCGCGCCAACAACCCCGTAATCAAAATCGAAATTAATTTTTTTTATTAACTAGTTGTATGATGAAAGATTCTTGTATCTTTGATTATTTAATGGAACGAGTACAGCAGAAGTCCTAAAACTTGTTATGAAAGTGCAACTGAATCCTAAAAATTTAAAAAAAATGCAATCAAATCATAAAACTTATCAAGTTGGTGATATCAAGTCCTAGAACTTATTAGCATTATCCGTTCGTTAAGTTGGACGGAATTAGTAGAAAGACTTAATTGCATCAAATTGATAAGGTTTAGGACCTAATTACACATTTCAAAAGTTTCAGGACTTAATTATACTTTCATTATAAGTTTTAGGATTTGAATATACTTTTTGAAAGTTTTAAGATTTTAGTGCCATTTTAGGACTACCGATACGTTATCCATTGTTTAATTAATAACATCGGACGCAATGGTGCAAAATGACGTGAGCGATTACACCATATAAGACGGCAATGACGGAAGCAGTCAATCTGTATATATAATCCAAGATGAGGGCAAAGTGGGAAAAACCTAATAATTGGAATGGCGACGGATTTGAAATATAGAAGAAAACTTAGGTACCATTGTACTAAGTTATTCTGTGGATACGTGGAAAGAAAAGGTCATGCTATGATGCTTAGAATAAATAATTCGCTTAATTAAGTACTAAACTTATGGTGATATCGAAGTTTAGCTTGGTGTCGAGATTTTTGAAACGATTGCATCCAGTCTATTGCCAGTGTATAGTAATATATGTGCATTCACTGTCAGATGATCAGCACATAAAAAAGTTAGATTATATAAATTTTCCAGTACACATGTTAGTAAAAATATGCTTATGTCGACAATGAATCTAATATTATAAGGATTTGTGAGTATATGCACTAACACAATTTTCACGATCCCATGAGCTTAATGATCCATGCATGATTAGATGCTAACACAATTTGCTCAAGGGGTTCGAAATTATTTCTTTTCATTGTTCTTTAGATTTTTCTTCAACATTTGGAGTTTAAGTCAGATTGATATTCCGGATTGAAAACGTTTAGATTTTTAAACTTACATAAACGTTGATCTTGAAAGTCTCACTCATAATTTTTCATGAGTTTCTATAAGATAAGAAAGCATCTCGTTTGGTTTTAGAATCATAGGGTTTTATGGATCTCCATATATATATATATATATATATATATATATATATATGTAGTCTATATCCACCTAATAAATCAAACCTTTGAGTTGGACATTCCGATATTGTATCAAAATCAGATTCTGCATTTGTCGCTTTTCTTTGTCTCCGCCTCTCTCCGCTTCCTCCAATCTCCAATTATTGACATTCAACGAGGTAAATAAATAATTAAATCAACATATCTAATTTATCCTTTAAATGTATAGGATCTCAACCCATATGTTTGCAATTATTTATGTAGTCGAAATGGGTGATTCAATGCAAAAAATGCGCCAATCGTTTGAAGATAAAAGACAAGAATCATAGTTTAAAATTAATTAAATTTTTTTGTAAGAAAAATTGTTTTGTTTGAACCTTATATTGTTGTTATCTCACCATTACAAAAGACAAAATGAAGGGCGCCCGAGGAACATGGAACCCAGCCGGCAGACGCCACCAATTATCACATGGATTCGAACAACCACAACTTGCACAAAACCAAAAGGTAGGATGCTATCTATGGTAAAGTTGCATCCGTGATGGCCGAGTTTTTGTCCTTTCTTTTGGTTTTATTTAGTCGGATTAATATCACGAAAATTCTCAAATAGGTATAACTGGGAACAGGTCTGCTAGTTGGTTGACAGACTTATGCGAAGCACAAATAGACCTGCAGGAAGCCGGGACTTCCCATCTTGTCATTCCATGTGCGGGAGGCTACTGTACCTGTTTATCCAGAGATAGCCAATCGAAGTTAACGTAGTGTCTACCTTCACCACCCAAGAGGCCTCATGTTTCCTCCAAATCTTTTTCTTCCCTAGAAGGAGGGAATACAGAGAGAACATGGGAACGAGCCTTCACCATATCATAGAGTCCCTTTCCCATGTTTTCTCTTTGAGTCTTTTAAGGTCATGCTCATGACTAATCTTACCTTTAAAAAAGACAAAATGAAGGGCGCTCGAGGAACATGGAACCCAGCCGCCACCAATTATCAAATGGATTGGAACAACCACAACTTGCACAAACCAAAGGTAAGATGCAATCTATGGTAAACTTATATCCGTGATGGCCAAGTTTTTGTCCTTTCTTTTGGTTTTATTTAGTCTAGTTAATATCATGAAAAATGCCAAATCGATACATCTGTGACACATTTACCCCGAATTAATTTTTTGACTACCAAAAACCCAAAACTGATACTCTTGTGATAAATTTACTCAAAACTAAATTTTTGATCACTAAAGACCCTAAACTGATATTCTTGTGACAAATTTACCCTTTGTAAAATTTAATTAATACCACGAAAAATAAAAAAAATTGGTAAACCTGTGACAAACTAAGAGGTAAAACCCCAAATTGGTACACTCGTCAACTGTTACATGTCATCAAACTTAGCAATTTGATGGTAAAATTTAATAGAAACTAACGGAGGGTAAATTTGTCACAGGTGTACCGATCTGAAATTTTTGGTGGTGAATAAATTAGTTTGTGATAAATTTGTAATATGTGTACCAGTTTAGGGTTTTTTGTGGTATTAATCCTATTTAGTCTACCGAACATTCGAATTTTAAAATTTAATATCCTTTTACTTTCACTTTCCTATCAAATAATTTCTATTTATTGGATACACAGGTCCTTCATACAAAATTAAACCTATGGCCATTTCATGATACATAATCAAGTTGTGCACGCGTGATGGACCGATTTACATGCGAGAGAGTGTTAAGGAATGAAATCATCGCCCAGTTTTTTTTCGATAATTTAAGTCTTTAATGTAAAAATAAAACAAGCTTTTGTTTCTTCGATTTTTAAGTTTTTAATTTGTTTAATGTAGTACCTGAACTTTAACCTACTATGCAATGTCATCCTTGAACTTTCAATTTGTTTGATGTTGTCTCTGAACTTTTGATACATGTTCAATCTAGTTCCTGAACTATATAAAAATGTTCAATGTTGTCCCCGAACCTAATTTAATGGAAGGGTAATATTGAATATTTTCATATAGTCCAGAGAATAACTTGAACACGAATCAAAAGTCGGGTGATCACATTAAATAAATTAAAGTTCAATAACGACATTACACATTTGGCTAAAGTTTATGTACCATATCGAATAAATTAAAAGTTCATGGATCACATTGCATCTTAGTCAGAATTTGGGGACTATTTGTGTCATTATCCGTAAAATAAAAGCCAATAAATGATGGACCTTGCTTCCTCAGCACAACATGGAATATACTCTATTGATGCATGATTGGGAGGGTGCAACTGCAAAGTGGTCCAACCACTCCCTAAAGCATATTTTAGGTCTTGACTTAAGACAATATCCAAATCCTTGCTTTTTAGCGTGGGCATGATATGATGATGATGTTTTTTTTTTTTGGTGTTTTTATTATTGCATTTCTTTTTTGCATCACTACAGACCACCAAAAGCCATAAAAAAAGGAATGTGGAGTTATAATTTTTTAATTTCCACCATGAGTATATTTCTAGGTAACCATGATTGTTCGAGCTCTTGTTCATTAGAGTTCGAGACCCGAGAAAACATGTGAAAGGAGCAAATGAATGATTTAGAAAACACTTTTTAAAAAATGATCGCTTGTATCGCTTATAAAAATGAATGAACATATTTTCATCGTCCATCAAAGTGTTCAATAATAAAATAATTTTTTGTAGACTAATTATTTCAAGCGATACAAGCGATTATTCTTAGGTAAATATATTTTGAATTATTTATTTTCTGTAAAACAAATGGCACTGATGACTCTAAAAATTAAACTCTCATATTTTCTTAAAAAAAAGGATAATATGACAAAAGGAATGGTGATGTCCATGTTCTGTAATCTTTACGAGATTGTGCATATTTTGAATGATTAAATTAACAAAAATTGTTTAATTCCTTTTCTTTTGTTAATTACTCTCCTCTCTTTTCGCTTTGAATTGTGTCCACACCTTTGGATGACAGAGATTATAATAATAAACCCCATTTAAGATGTCCAATAATTTCGCCGCCTCGACCAACTATTGGTGAAAATATAGTACAAAAGATCATCATGCATCCATCCACAAGTCAAATTTTTATTAAGGACCGGCAAAGCAAAAGGGGAGGTTACTCGTCATCCATGGGTGGAGAATGCCTACTTTTGTCTGAATTTGGGTGAGTCCAAATTGACACAAACGAGAAGGCAAAACCGCTGTTTGCGTATGGCTTTGAACAAAGTGTTTTCTCAGCTTTCTTTCCTACTGTTGAAAATGAACGAAAAAGACTCCGTTTTCGTCTTCCCATTGTCTTAAAAGAGTAGAGCCACCGGAATCGCAAACTGATGCGCTCATTTTACAATTATCCCAAACTAATTTTCGTGTTACGAAAAATCTCAAAAACCGGTACTCTCGCGCTGCATTTTCCCCAAACAATTCTTCGCTTCAAAAAACGTCCCAAACTAGTACATCTATGTTATATTTATCCAGGGCAAAATTAGGTTTTCGAAATGTGAGGGACAATTTAGGGAAAATTAGTAGATTTTAGCAAATTTCTCGATCTAAGATTTTGATAATTTAGGATTTTTTGTGACATAAAAAATTAGTTTGGAATAAATGTGGCATACGAGTACCAGTTTGAGATTTTCTATGACATGTAAATTAGTTTAGGATAAATGTAGCATGAATGTATTAGCTTAATATTTTTTTTTTTGGGTATTAATCCGTTTGTAAAAGAACTTATGATTCAGGTAATGTTACCCGTGTTTCTTCAAAGTGACCTCCATGGTAGGCCAAACTTGTACTAAATTACCTGCTACTATAGATGATAGTCTTTTTGCTTGGACAAAAAAGTAGTTTGGACGAGATTGAGACTACCTTATCCAATATCGAAATGTTAAGTTTAAGGCTCCAAGGACATAGCAACTGCCCACTTAGACTATTACACGTAAGTAGAGATGGCCACGGTTCGCAACCGGCCGGTTCCGGTTCGTGGCCAAGAATGAACCGGAACAAATTTTTTTTTTTTTCTTCAGGCTCGGTTCTCTTAGAGTCTTAGTCTTCTGTCTTCTCAGGCGTCAGCCCGGCCGGCGGAGCCGCGGGCGGAGGTCGCCGGCCTCAGGCGAGGCTCGCCGGCGTCGGGCGAGGCTCGCCCTCGCCTGGGCGAGCGAGGGCGAGCCTCGCCGGACGCCGGCGAGGCTCGCCATCGCTGCCTCGCTGGCCCTCGCCTAGTCGCCTGGGCCGCGAGCGAGGGCGAGCCTCGCCCGACGCCGGCGAGGCTCGCCCTCGCCTGGGCGAGCGAGGGCGAGCCTCGCGCCTCGCCGGCGAGGCTCGCCCTCGCTCGCCCAGGCGAGGGCGAGCCTCGCGCCTCGCCGGCGAGGCTCGCCCTCGCTCGCCCAGGCGAGGGCCAGCCTCGCCTGAGGCCGGCGACCTCCGCCGGCCCCGGCTAGGGCCGGCGGAGGAAGAAGAAAAAAAAAACAGAAAAGAAAAAACAGAAAAGAAAATAAAAAAAATTAATAAATTATTGTTCCGGTGACGAAACATTATTTAATATAAATTGTAATTAAAATGTAAATTGTAATTAAATTTGAGGACAAAAAGATAAGGCGGGGCTTGAACTTAATAAATTATCATTAAGCACATTACAATTCGTTACAACGATCTACAAAAAAAAAGGAGCATAATATATATGCTCTAAAATGATCCCAAAACCTAAACATTCCGTGCACAGGGGATCAAAGGTCACATTTCGTCGGATTATACTTGGGTTTCCCTAAGCTGATGTGGGCGTACCCGATATGAGAAACAAGAGTTCCCAAAATATTTGCCAACTTCAATAGTTCTTTTACCCTCAATCGTCACTACCCGTTCCAGTACCGGTAGCGGTAGTATCTCCATCGTTAAAGAATTCGGATTCAGTATTGCGATCTATCTCTTGTTGCAGGTATTGAGCCTTCGTCCAATCAGCAACACAAGCTTGCATCTGCACTGATTCTGGATCTAATCTTGAACGATGTTCATCCAAAATATTACCTCCGACACTAAATGCTTGTTCGACCGCAACTGTAGAACAAGGGGTTGAAAAAATCTGTTTTGCAATATGAGCAAGGATTGGATATCGGCTTGCGTGCCTCTTCCACCAATCCAAAATTAAAAAATCCGTACCACCTTCGGATTCATTAATCTCAAATGAAACGCTTAGATAACTCTCTAATTCAGAAATATTTCCTATTGCTCCCTTTTGTTTTTTTTGTCTATGTAATAAAAGTTGGTACCCTCTACTAATTTTACCTGTATTGTCATTTTGTATCTCCATAGATTGAGAAGATCCAATATCACCTAAATTATATTTAGTATAAAATTCATTATATAATTCTATTACTACGTTTTTAACATTACGTATTATAGCTGTAACATTTATCTCATCACAATGTAAACATTGATAATACACACGCAAAAAATCATTTAAGCCATCCATTTTGCAACGCAGATCAAAAACACAAGCAACTAAATAAATAATGGGAATTTCCTCATAATAATGTAGCCACTTCATTTTCATTGCATGTATAGTACGTTGTAATTCAACATCATTTTCACATTCATCAAAAATTCCGACAATATTAGTACACTCTACTAAAAATAAATGTGTAGTAGGATAATAAACACCGGACAAAGTATAAGTTGCATCATTAAAAACCTTTAAAACATCTAAAATTTTTTGGCAAATATTCCACTCTTGTGGGTATAAATTAATCTGAGGTATATAATTAGAAACGAATGCACATAATAAATCTTTATATGCTAAAGATTCATTAAGCAAGTGGAAAGTAGAATTCCAACGAGTTGGAACATCTTTTGGAAATCTTTTTGGCTTTTTGCCATTTTCTCTACAAAATCTACCCCATTTTTTCATTTTTTGGGGATGTTTCCATAAAAATTGAATCGCCGTTTTTATTGGTTGAAGAAAAATATCGAGAGTTTTCAAACCATCTTGTACACATAAATTTAAAACATGACAAGAACATCTAACGTGAAAAAATTTTCCGCCAAAAGCGGGTTTACAAATATTTTCTAACTCGGCAATTGAAGCGGTATTTGCTGCAGCATTATCAAAACCAATTGAAAAAATTTTGTTAAGCAAATAATATTCTTCTAAAATTTGCCTAATTATTCTATAAATATTATTTGCCGTATGATTATCATCGAAAACTCTAAATGCAATAACTCTTTTTTGAATACTCCACTCGTCATCTATCCAATGACATGTTATGCCAATGTAAGAATGATTTTGCCAAGGATCACTCCAAATATCACTACCTATATGCACGCATCCATTAAATTGCATAAAAAATTTTGTAAATCTTTTTTTCCTTTTTTGTAAAGATCTTTAATTACTCGTTTAGTTGTATTTCTAGGAACACGTTTTGCTTGTGGAGCACATGCATTATGTACAAATTCATTAAAACCAAATCTTTCTCCAAAATTAAATGCTAAATGCTCAACGCAAATAAATTTGCCTAATTCTTCCTTATAAGTTTTGTCATTAAAACGAAATAAAGGGGAAGTGTTAGGATTGACGTACCCGGAAATTTGTTGTTGCCCAATATCGATTCCCGTTTCGGTTGGATATTTGCTCCTAAGATGTCGTTTAAATGTTCCATATCCTTGTCCACCTGTATATTTATATATTTTCCCACAATATTTGCAAATTATATCATACCTTTTTTCACCAACATCAAACCTTTCCATTTTCGTGAAGTGATTCCAAATGTCAGATGTAAATTCTCGTTCCGCTTCCTTTGTTGTAGACATTTCGCCAGGAGGATGAAAACTTTCTTGAGTCGGGACGCGCTCCATATCGGGAAAAATGTTGATTTCATCATCTTGAAAATCTGCATATTCACGAGGATCAAAAGAATGATGGGATTCCGTCGCGATATTCTTACCTTTGCCAGATGGCACTCGACTTCCACTTGCCATTTTTCGAGTGGATTGAGAGAATTGAGCGGACTAATTGGGAGAATTAAGAAAGAATTGTGTGAATTGAGAAAATTGAGAGAATTTAAGAGAATTTCGAGTATTCAGAAAATTTGAGACTTGAGACTTGAGATTGAGAGAAGAGAATTTGAGAGAATTGTGTGAGTATTTATAGAAAAAAATTGAGAAGAAAATAAAAAAAAGGAGATAACCGTTGCAAATTGCAACGGTTATCTCCTTTTTTTTTTTTAGTTTTTTGCCCGTTGGGTGGGGCGTGGCCGCGCGACGTGGGGCTTTTGCCCGCTGGGGCTTCTGCCCGTTGGGAACGGGCCCTCAAGCCGGGCCCGCTGCGGCGCTGCCCGCAGCAGGGCCTGCAGACGTGCAGGCCCTGCTGCGGGACAAATTTTTTTTTTTTTTTTCCGTTGGGCGGGGCGGCCAACTGGCCAAGGCCATCGGCCGCCATCGCCGGCATCAGGCGAGGGCCGGCCTCGCCCGACGCCGGCGAGGCTCGACCTCGCCTGCAACTGGCGAGGCTCGACCTCGCCGGCGTCGGGCGAGGCCGGCCTCGCCAGTTGCAGGCGAGGCTCGACCTCGCCGGCGTCGGGCGAGGCCGGCCTCGCCAGTTGCAGGCGAGGGTCGGCCTCGCCGGCGTCGGGCGAGGCCGGCGAGTTCGACCCCTCGCCGGCCGGATGCGCAGCGCCGCACCGCAGGTTTTTTTTTTTATGAACCGGCCCGGAACCGCCGGCGAGTTCGACCCCTCGCCGGCCGGATGCGCAGCGCCGCACCGCAGGTTTTTTTTTTTTTTTGGAACCGGGCCCGGAACCGCCGGTTCCGGGCCGGTTCATAAATTTCGGGAACCGGAACCGGGCCCGTAGGGCACGGGCCGGTTCCGGTTCCGAACCGCGGGCCCGGTCAACGGGCCGGGTCCGGGTTTGACCGGTCCGGTTCCGGGCCAGAACCGGCCCGTGGCCATGTCTACACGTAAGCTTTGACCTGTCTTTTGCATAGAGTAATCAAGATTTTGCCAAGACCAAAGAAAAGATCGAGGAATCGAACTTTTGATGTTCGGTTTGCGAAATAATCTGGCATCGCTCGGCAACCATTAGATTGGTTAGATGAAAGTCGCATGGCGGAAAACTACCGGTATTCATTTTAAGTACTCAAGAAAAGACATTCCCTTGGATCCTTTCCTTGCATGGTAGATGATGATCATATGCCAGTGACGCAACAGCAACCAGCAAGAAAGAAGCAGCTGAAACCAGATTGACAAAACCCGTCTTCTTGCTGCTTCTTGTCTCAAGGCATTTTACTAAGATCAAATTCAAAGATAGAAGTTTCTATCTGACCACAAAAAGCCAAGTGACGAGATTCTCATTATGAGCCAAACGAGGCCCGACTTCATTGACAATATGAATAATTTGAATCCATGATAGACAAAACCTGCTCCTCTAAATTTGCAGCAGGGCAGGTCTTCGTAATCCTCAGATTCAGTAACATTTGTTCTTCGCAACGATGCAAATGAAACCAACATCTATCCGCACCTATTTGTCCTAATCAATTACACTTGAGGACATATAGGGCGGAATCATGTGATCCAACCATTGTTGCTATCGTGTCATTCGTTGGGTGGCCAAGGTCAGTGCCACTCCATATTTCTTTGCCTACACAAGAAGTGACGCTTTGACCGGGAAGTGCCTTGGCCAGGTCGGAGACTTCTGCGGCTATCACCATGTTGTCTGGATTCAGGTTGAAAAAGGCTAGATATATTTCTCCTGCATGATATAAGAACAAAACTAGCTGAGCCAAAAAAAGGTCAAAGAATGCTCATACTTGCTCAAGTAGATTGTTTGGCAAAGCTAGTAAGATATGCTGATTAGGCCTTTGACCATTTATTTGAAACTGGATTATGTTGCATTTTGTTCTGCATTAAAAAATGTCTACATCCAAATTATGCCAGAGGAGGAGTGGGGTAAAAATCCAACCCGATCTTCCAGTTGCAATCCAGGAGCGAGCTCCTGCAGCACCAACATTAGCTGCACAAACAATTTGGCCGTGAATAAGTCGTACAAAAAATTAGATTTGTAGTGTTTGAGATCAGGATCTCTTCTTATAACCTTTGACTTTTTTCATTATAGCGCATAGTCCAGAATAGCTGCTTATCAGTGTACCATTACCGTGAAACTCCCACATCTGTCAAAATTAAAAATTCCATTTGTCATCTTCTGCATGAATCTAACCCAAATGATGAATTCTAGTTCGAAGACAAAAATATAGTGGTATGGAATGTCGCAATAACATGATTTACTCGATAAAATTAACAGGTGCCAAAAATGTAACAAGCATAGGAGCTCTTCTAATTTGGTCTCAAGTTTGTCTTCTGTGCTGATCTTCAACTAATAATAACACGTACCTGATTAGCATTCCACGTGCAGCGCGAAAATGAGCCTCTTCTAAACTCACTAGATGTGATTTTGCGTCTTGGAGAAGCATTTAAGCAGTACTTTGCATTTCCGGAAGCTAATAAGTGAAGTGCTCCCTGATATTGGCTCCCATACATTATTTCTTCGTCTCTGTTACCCAGCACAAGCATATATCAACACTTGTGCTATTAAAAATTACGGTAGAGAGAACAGCAAATGGAAAAAAGTAGAAAAAGGAGAGAGCATTTTTACGATTCGACTAAAGAATTTCTCTTGTATAGGCAAAAAGGGTCTCCATATCTACCCTCCATGTTCTCTTTCCAGCAAATCCGTTCCAAATCTTGGTCCAGCTCTTTGACCAGCCATCCGCTTGCTTTCGGATCTTTGCAACTAGTCATACCCAAAACCTCTACCTCTGACTCTTCCACACGCGTTGGGTACAATCCAGACCTTCCGTGTTTTCTACCTCTTGGACTTGATGACCCACGGATATATGGGAACTGTAAATTTATTCACATAAGTAGCCTAAAGTGCTTCGAAATGTTTGTTTTATTGAATCTTAAGAGAGAGTACATGCCTCCACATTGTTTGAGCTGTAGGAATTTATCTCGAGTAGAGTGGGATTGGCGATAAGACTGAAAGTTGTATCATCAATGTTCCTCAAATCTCCACCAAACATGAGTGGAGACTTGGCCATCGACCACAAAGTCATCTACAACTATAATCCGTTAGCTCAAAATATGATTTTCTGATTGGTGAAAATATTAAAGTCACAAAAAATCCTTATTAAACACATACCTGTGTTCTTTGCTCATTTAGGTTCAGCCTACATCTCCTATGAGGGCCTTCATTTGAACCTAATTGTTGAGAGAGTTTTCACTTTAGCAATACATCACTTCATCTACTTTTCCATAGACAGTGACAAGGAGTTCATGAATGCAAGATAATTTGCAAACGGCAAAAATTACATAAGGAGCCCTGACATCCACCGTCTACTGATGTTTGCCATATAACCACGATTGTGAAGTTTCAAACTATCCATCTGCCACCTTCTGAAATTGCAGGTGAAGCTTTATCATGAGCTGTAATTTTATGCTAGGGCACATGAAATTAGCTTGCACAAGCTACAGCAAGAATTCACTCTATGTGTGTAACAGCCCGGACAGAGTCCGCATGCTGGAAACCCCAAAGGAGCATTTAAGGCATAACCTTCAAGGCTGGGGCCTTACTATCACGTCAGAGCCTCTCTATGGCTCCACAATGCACAGTAGGTTTTACGACATCACATGATTAGCATGTTAATTACTTCACTCTGAAAATCCAAAGCAATCTGCCAGGGCCTGCACTACTGGGTGTAATTCTCTGCTCCTTATGTAACACAAATCTGACCCATTTGCAAGCAATATTAATTTGACAGAGTGCTAAGGCCGTTAAAACAGCTCTATACCCACTTATTAGTCCAGCCAATCCCTTAAGGGTAAGATGGAGCAACAGACCTTCAACTAATCGCAGAATAAGACAAGCCCAGTGTTATTACCTGGATCAGTAAGATATCCCAGTGGTAGCATATCAAGGTCAGGCCATGATTTCCCCAACAAGCCACTGGCGCCAATCATTTTAGCAGCAGAGAAGTCCCTGATGAACAAGAAATTATCAGATTAAAAATAGGTGATCTAAGTCCATGACTTTTGAGCTCCACTGTCGCGTGTTAAATCACCTCGCAACATCAAAATGTGATGCAACATCTCCCCATGAATCCCAATCATCCGCAGTAATTCTGTACAAGTTGCTCAATCCACTCACAGCCTTTGCCATATCTGGTGTCACACTAGTTCCAGGAGACAGAGAATACAGGATGGGACGGTCAAGCTCCTTTAGAACCTGTGCAAGGCCACATCACACATTGTAGCCGCCTCAGTTTTCATTTGCAGGCTCTCAGTAAAAGAAAGGACAGTGTTGAATAGGTGAATAAAAGATAAAGAGCCATCATATTGCACCTCGGAGATGTACGTGATCTCATTTATATTCAGATCATCGCCAAATACACAGTCATTTTTTACTGCATGAAAATGATAAACAATTAGTGTTAAAGATAGTGATTGAAACTATTCATAAATTAATTTCATCAACAGTCATTATTTAGTTAAATCATTGTTTTGAACTAATTTAAGCAGTTGAACTTAAGAGGTGATCGGCAGCCCCAAAAATTTACAAAACTCCTGATCAACTCACTGAAATCAACGCCCCATGATGCATATTGCTGATAAAGCGACCTCAAGAAGGCTTTTCCAGCTCCTAAGTCAGTATTTACACTCATGAATCCATGTTGCATCCAAGCACAAGCCTTTTCCTTCATCCCTATATCTTGTGCATGCCAAACCCGACCGGACTCTTGATATGCACGTCCCTAGTATGGAAACAGAGTAGAAGTAAAGAAGTTATTTCAGAGAAAATCAAGGGTTACGATTGATACTTTTCCTAAGACCATGGCAGCAGATCAGTCTATTTTGATAACAGCAAACATAAATAGTTTAAAGGAACTCACTCTCATGAGTAATTTTAACACCAATGATATTCAATCTTGTCTAAAAGAAGGCTTTGTGCAACGCAGAGAAAATCAGCAGATGAAAGCCTACGAGTAAAATGAACAAACCGTGGTCGTATCCAAGATAGGAGTCTTGGCATTGACAGCTTGCGTGCTTATTCCTCTCATGACGTGTATCCCGAACTTTAGACCCATGCTATGGACTTTATTTGCGACTTCGGTGAACCCTTTCCCACCTCTAGACGAAGGCCATCGAACTGGGTCAGGGATCATCCTTCCCCATTCATCAATCACATCGAATCCCAGAGAATCAACATAGGCGCCCGGCACTTTTCTTCGGTACCAAAGGTAGTCGACAACTACATACTGCGTAGTTTGGACGGAAGAGACAAAAGTGAGGACGAGAGAAGAAAATGCTTTAAGTTTCACTAAGAATCGCTTGCTATTCTAGATAAAAACTGACAATCTATCAATATAATGTGACAGTAGTACAGATATGACCTCATATCCCTGAGCATGTAGCTTCTGGGAAAGGATCTCCGCATTTTGCAGAAACTCTTCTTCGGAGACGGTCCAGCAAAAGGAATCATAAGAGTTCCAACCTCTTGGCGGGGTGCTGGCACGCTCTTCATCCTTTCGACGGGAGGCTTCAGATGAGACACTGAAAAATTGAAATTAGTCTTACCAATTGCTTCACCTGATTAGAATTGCTGAATACTTCAGATGTCGCGCAAAAATTTTTTGGAACATCTGAGGAAATACATTCCCACGTACATACAAAGATTCCAACCCACATTATAGTTCAAGTTAAAGGTTTTACACATGAACTTTTACAATGTTGTCAAAATACATCAAAGCACCATTTTTGCTAGTGCCACAGTTATTCAAGCAAAATAGCAACGACAGAATCAAAAGCACAGAAATTTGACCCAGAGCAATCTCAAAAAAGCAACTCACAACCAAAAATTTACCAAAAACAAAAGAAAGGTGTATGTTGACTCCGACAGTTATCTGATTTAGCCCATTCTCTGTCTCACAATTACCCTCACTAGACTCAAAATGCAAAATCCGAGACCGACCCAAATCCTCATAAACCAACGGACACACGAACAAATCAGTTTCCAACAATCACCGCGACTGCTAAAACTTTCGAACGGACTCTCAACAAACGCGGTGACCTCCAATTCTCACGTCCCGTCATATTTCCACCATTACAGAGTTATAGATCAGCAAAAAGAGCTAGCGTAGCTTATTGGGTAAGTCCCTAACTCGCGTTACAAAACGAGAAACACAACGACCCTCGTCCGCGTAAGTTCGGAACTGCCTGCCTTCTAGCCGTGCATTGAAGGAAAAAGTCAAAAACCCAATTGGAAGAGATTCGTGCTTCACCTGAGAACAAGCAGGAAGAAGAAGAAGAAGGAGAAGGAGAAGGAAGTGAGGGAAGTAGAGAGGGAGAGCTCCATCGCCAAGAGCGATGAACTGTCGGTCGGTCTTAAGGTGGAAGAACGCAGCAAAGGAGGAAGGAAGGAAGGGGGAGAAGGTGGTAACTTTCTTCGCGTTTCGAATTACTCGTACGGAGGGACGGGAGTACGTGGGGATATTTATACCTTTGTTAATGTGAAAGCCAAGTATAATTAAATGCTTCCTTATCCTAATCCCGCACACATTCACGAGAGAGAGAGAGAGAGAGAGAGAGAGAGAGAGATGGGGGACCAATAGCAAAATAGAATATTGACTCTGTAATGATTAAGCAAGAAAATTTTACTTTAGGTCCAGTACGTTTTTTAAAAATAATTGCTTGTATCACTTACAAAATATTTAAAACTGAGAGAGAAATAATTTCGCCGTTTATGAAAATATTTACATATAAATTATTATCGATAATAAGAATTATTTGTTGTGATTGATAATATTTAGGCAATGCAAATGATAATTCAAATAATTTGTTTTTCGCAAAGCAAACGGATCCTAAAATATAATGGTGTATTCGGAGGCTAATTTAAGATTTGACTTATATGGAAACTTGAGTGGGGTTTTGTTAATTAGATTGAGAAATATTGTGAGTTAGCATTATGGAAGTTTGCTTAAACTGTAAAATTTTCTTTGAAATCCAATTTGCTGAGTTGGTTGCACTCCCCCCGGTTTATTACCCATTTATTGATTTTAAGTAATTAGTTCTTTCTTATTTTTTGATATTTACAATCTTAATGTTTCAATGAAATATTGGCCACTCCATTTTTATGATGTGAATTTTTATTTCAATCTTTGATTGATAAGATTGTAGCTATCCAATTTTAAGAATTTTACTTATAATTACGTTGAAATGTTACCAATGGTCAACGCCAACACAACAAGCAAATATAAATTATTGATCCTAATTGAGAGTGATGCTACTCTGGTCATATCATTGATTTTTTTTCACCCTCCAAATCTTCACCTGTCTTTCCTATAGCACTTCCAAATAGGGTATTTGAACTTCTCCTCCCACTTTTGGGATAAATGTAGTAAAAGTTTTAAAATTTAGAATTACAAAAGTACAGTTAAATCCTAAAACTTATAAAAAAGTACAATTACCCTAAGACTTATCAAATTGGTGCAATTGAGATATTCCCTTAATTCTGTCTGACTTGACTGATGAAAATACCGACGTGGCTTTTTTTAATTATTTAATCTTCCATTAATGCAAATATTATAGTGGTCTAATCCATCTCGTGATTAACATATTTCATGATGCCATTATGCTGTTTTTAGCTCTTTGTCAGCTCTTGATATCAGAAGAGAGCCAGGTGGTCTCTCCACGTGAAAAGAGACAGACGGGTGGTCGCTCAAACGTGGGAGGTTGGGAGGCTATTGATTGGCCAAATACTATTGGACTGCAGAGAGGTGACCACTAAGGCAAGGAATCAAGTTAGACTCATTTTTTGTTAGATGTCTTAAGTATTCTTAGTTCTTCTTTCTAACGTAAACGCATCCTCCTGCAGTTTGCTTGACTTGTGCAATTGGATTCTTGGATAATCAATCTATCAGGAGCAATCCTATCAAGTATACTTGCTTGGCATTACAGGCGAAGCAAACTGTCAAAATGTTGATTGGACATGCGTAACCAGAAAAGAAAGAGATAAAAGGGATAGCAGGTCGTCCCTACTTCACCCCAATGAGGATCTTGTTAGAGGTCAGGTAATGATCACCGATCCGAGCAGGTCAGGTAATGATCACCGATCCGAGCCAAGGTGTGCTCTTGCCTAGATTGCAAGGGTCAATAAACCCTTGGGAGTAAGTGGACATGCAAGGGTAACCGCTCCCGAGGATGACCCCACGTAGATTTGTTGGGCATGAGGAGGGTTGTCACGCCCCGAATCCCAACGGGCACGCGACGCTCCTTACCTGGTCGATGAGTGCGACATCCCAGGAATATCGCCGACCTCAAATAATCATCAGAGATTTACAACCACAACAGATATTACAATTAATCCCGGACAATATAAAAATTGGGGAGGCATTAAGGGAGAATATACATATCAATATCTCATTTCCAAACTTATACCAAAATATTTACAATTACAAGGCCACCCCAACACTTACAAGTCACCACAATTACAAATGCACGCCTCACTACTACTGTCCACAACAAAAAGGGCCTATGACCTGATCAACCTTCCATCCAAAAATGGTACTCGCAAAAAACCCAATTCCATATCTGCATATTACTCCTTATGCCCCTTACTAGGCATCCATTCTGAATCCGATTCTCCGAGTCGGAGTCCTCGTGTCGATCCATCGGAAACTCTAGAACCTCTAGCTCGGTGTGCATGGGGACTCCAAAACGTTCTGGTGGTGGCGGCGGATTATTCATCGCTCAGGTGGGGGATCTGAAATGGTTTGGTTTATACAACCATGAGATACTTCTCAATAAGTTGTAACCTAGACCTTACCTAGGCTATCACGTTATTCCAGACATAGATAAACACACGACTAAACAAACCACCACAGAACACACGAATACACATACTTGAACTCTCGACACACGCAGCCTGCACGTTAGTCCAATTATAAAAATTTATTTTGAAAACACATGACACAACATACGAACTTTCCACATATCACGCACACAACGAACATGCCACGTTTCCAACCCGCTCAACATACTCACATTCCACCTTCACTTCCTCGGCCCGCGTAAACACGCCTCGGCCCTCGATCGTGCCCCGAGCATCACACGCCTCGGTCCGATCCTCTACTTTCTCGGCCCGCGTAAACACGCCTCGGCCCTCGATCGCGCCCCGAGCATCACACGCCTCGGTTCGATCCCACTTTCACACTATCCTCAGCCCACGCCAAATGCGAAATGCCTACATGATCGGAACCCGAGCTTATAATGCCTCGGTCCAATCTCGGTCTCACCCGAGCTGATCGTGCCTCGGACCGAACTCAATCATGCTCTTTCGAGCCTCAGCATGTGCCAAATGCAACGAACCTACGTGATCCCGAGTTTATGATACTCGGCCCGGTCCCACCTCACTTTCTCATGCCATTGCCTCAAATTCTGTGCACACTTGCACCTCACACTTTACCACATCACCATTCCTTCTTTCTCAAGTACACGCTCAATACGCATTTACCACAATCCACTGGCCCATTACACGCGGCCCGCACACGCATTATTTAACTCACGAGTACACCCAAGAAGCATATATAATCACCCAATTGCACAACAACATGCTCAATTTGATCACCACAATTTATTTATAATTAAATATGCATCCAATACGTAAATTCTCATTTTTCTCCAACTAAATGGCATCGAATCAATTCCGATCCTTCATGGAACTTTCTCGCCATAATCTCGAGGTTCCAAAAATTTAACTTGCGTCTCAATCGGACCCTCACAGCCCCGTGAACAGTAATCCACAGCTTGTGAACAGTGTTTCGGGGCATATGAACAGTAAATTCGCAACCCCTATTTTCTGAATTTCCAATAAATAATACTCGAATTAATTCCTAAGGCCCGCCATAAAATTTTCACTCCCTATTCATACCATTCCGCACCTAATTCCATATTGATTTTGTCCGAAAATTACCCGCTGATACCCGAAGTCCTAATTTGGGTTTAATTTCCATACGCACACTAAACACGTAAATAGCTATTTTTCTCCCACCAAACGACGCCAAATCGATTCCGGTCTTTCACGAGATTTTCATAAAATTTCAAGACGGACCTAACGGTACCAATCACGCGTCAAACGACTCACCACAGCACAGTGAACAGTACTCCCACAGCTCGTGAACAGTAATTTCTGTACTCAAACCACAAAATCACACTACCGACTCTTCACGACACTTACACAAAACTCCAAGCCGGACTCAACGGTACCATTCTCGTTCCCAACAGCACACCACAACACACTAAACCCCAATTCACAGCATTGATCGGCCCTTAAATTTCCACCAAAATTCTCGGAATTCAAACCTAGGGCCCGTGATTCAACTTAGCTCGCAAAATCGCAACAACCCGCATCTATCTAACCGAAAATAACCCGATCTACTAGGTGAGGTTTAGATCACAACTTACCGAGTCCTAGACTTTCTCGGCTAGAACAAAAGCGGCGGTAAATCTTGAAATCCAACGAAGGCTTGCGGCGGCGGCTACAATCGGCGAGCGGCGGCTTGCGGCGAGTGTCCACGGCGGCGATTGGGGCTCACGGCCAAAGGAAAACCGAGAGTGAGAGAGAGAAAAAGAGAGAGAGAGTCACGGTGGGGGTGGGGAAAACTCACGGCCAAAAAGAAAAGGGGGGTTTTCACGAAGAGGGAGAGAGAAAAAGTCTAGCTTTTTCTTCAAGTTTTTGACCACTTTTTGAAAAATGACCAAATTGCCCATTGCCCTCAAAACTACCCCTTCTTTAATACTCAAGGGTAAAATGGTCCAATTCTCTGTTTCTTGCCCAAATCGAATTTTTCTGAAGGATTTGAGTGCACCAAAAATTGACACGTTTCACGTGCAACGTCGTCCTAGCGTTCCGGCGTGACTTCCTAATTTTCCGGTGTCCAATTTGGGCAAAAATTCAATAATTAAATTATATTAAATGCAACTCGAGCGTTTCTCGAGCTAACGGGCGGCTTGTTGGGAAAATTCGCGAAATCGACTCATGACTGATACTGAATCGAGTCACGTGCAAGTCCGTTCGGTACGTGATGACCTCGGTTGTCATTAAAATCGCGAAGATCAATAACTTGATCCGAGGGGTACGATCATTCGATATAATTTCGGAATCATTCGTCAAGTCGTTTCGTGGTCCAACGGAATCACCCGCGATCCACTACTAGGACAGTGGCAAACTGACCCCTAACTATTCTTGGATCGGCCAACAGTGGCTAAAAATATCACTTACGCGATTTAATGGTCGAAATCCATTCACGATCGAATTTCCTTTAGTCGCGCGAATTTAATTCCCCTATTAGCCTTTCCCTAATGGTTAGCATTCCCAGGAATGATTAGTTCCGGGCGAGAAATTTACTTCGAGCACACCTCATAAAACTCAATTATTTAATAATATCCAATTGGCGGAAATTTCGGAATGTCACAAGGGTTGTCGGGTGCGTTTGGGAGAGTTTTGGGGAACTGCAAAGTTATTTTCATTACCCCAAAGATCATTGACCCCTTGATAATGTTTCTTGAACTATTCCTAAATATTTAATTTAGTCTCGAAACTTTTAATTTGTTTAATCTAGAGGTTCAGGTTTAGGTTCAGGTCCCGGCTTTTGTAGACACAAGGTTTGGACGTTGGTGACTTGGGCGCAAGAGTTGGATTCTGAACCCAGGCATGGTTGCAAGGTACCTAAGGAAGGGCACTTGGGTCTGATCCCCGCGTATGACTTGGGCACAAAAGTTGAGTTCCTTGGTTATGATCGCTGGAGACTTAGCCATGGGCATTGGGGTCGTGGGCCTAGTTTCGAGGGACTAGCCAAGCATTTGTGGACTTGGGTTCGGCTGCCAAGAAATTGGGCTAGCCTTAATGGTCCTGGGCCCGAGTGCTAGTGACTTAGACATGGGAGCCGTGTATCTGGGCATAGCCGCTAGGGATACGGGCATAGGCACCGATGTCTTGGGCCCAGCCTCTGGGAGCCTGGCCCAACCGCTGGGGATCCGGTCTCTAGTCTAAGTGTCGGTATTTAGTCATATTTTGAAAAATGATTCTAATTTTTAAAAGCGAAAATCCTTCTCTTGAACTTAAGAATATGTTTTTTCTTAATTATGAAATTTTTTTCTATTAACTTATTTTCTTAAACAATCTAACCGTTGAAAAATAGGAAAATATTTTCCGTTAGAATGGTTTTTGCGAAGCAAACACAGATTAAAGATTCTGGTGTTGAGCCAAAACGAGGCCTAGCTTCATTGCCAATACGACTTATTTGAATCCATGATCGACAAAACATGCTCCTCTAAATTTGCGGCAGGGCATCTCTTTATTTTCCCACATTTTTTTCCTGTTTGTTCCAACGCATACTTCTCACGAATAAGCTTGGTGACTAGAAAAACACAAAAATCGGAGGTGGACATTCGAGTATCGAAGCATCCAATCCAGTTTGCATTCACATAAGCAGTCAATGAAGTGGGAGAGCACCACTCAATGAACAATCCATGGATGGATGTGCCGGCAAAATATCGGTATATATGTTTGACAGCATGAAGATGATGTAATCTTGGTTGATGCATGAATTGACTAATCAAGTTCTTGACAAAACTAATATCTGGTTTGGTCATGGACATATACTATAGAGCACCAATCACCTATCGATACATTGGAGAAGCGAGAACCTCACCATGGTTAGTAGAAAATTGAGTCTTCGAGGATAAAAGGGTAGATACAGGCTTGACCTCAACAAGGTCAAATGACATCATTGACACTTTACGGAAGTGTGTAGTGCTCTCGTATGAATACGATCGTTAATTGAAAAATCTTCATTAGCAAAAGAAATATGATCTTTCAATAAAATGGACCCAACAAATTCCTCCAATTGACCATCATCTATTTTTTTCGGCACACGTACTTCATTAAGGACCTTCGTCAGTCTCTAATTAGCCTACTATAATTGGTGGATTTTCTTCTTCATTAGAAGTCAATGTTCTATTTTCATATCAACTGCTACTACTGGTCACTGTATGCGTAATTCCGAAACACGCTGGAAATTGACGCCTTGTCTCTTTTCTTTCCTGCGTTTCAGTTCAAAACCAACGGTCAGCGCCCTCGGCAATGAAGCTCTCCCTCGCCATTTCCCTCACTTGTTTCTCTTTCTTCTTCTTCCTCCTAGCTGTCAGGTGAAGCTTGAATCACATTCGTGTTCCGCGCGTGCTTGTTCACTGCAAACTCGAACCAGATTTTGTGCTTTTTCTTGATGCAGGACTAGAAGAAAGGCAGTTCTTTTTTCGTCTGGTAATGCAAGTGACCGACTTACCTAATAAGCTCTGGTGGCTCTTTTTGTTGACTTATGCTATGTAATGGTGGAGATATGATAGGACGTGGTCGATGAGTTCATTGCAAGTTCCGTGCGAAAGTTTTGGCGAAACAATCCGAAACTGATTCTGTGTGAGTTCTGTGCGAGTTCCGTGTGAGTTCCGGGTGATCTTGGGAAACTGATCCATTCATGTCTCTGTTGGTTTATGATGACTTGGGTTGATATCGGTTTTTGCATCAGATAAAAAACGATTTTTGCTGATGCTTTCGGAGACCTGGGACTTTCACCTCTGCATTGGATTGTCTTTCCTTTGTATTTTGGCTGTCCTTGTTCTTGTTTAGCTTTGTCTTTTGCTTGTTGTATAGTTCCGTCGAACCTTTCTTGACCTTTTCTGGACAACTTGTCCTAATAGGGTCAGGTGTTGGTTTGGGCTATAGTTTGTATTTGGTGTTTGAAAAAGTATATATTCACTTACCTTTATCAAAAAAAAAAAAAAACGATTTTTGCGTAATAAACGCACCCTAAGATTCTGGTGCTGAGCTAAAACGAGGCCCAACTTCATTGCCAATACGACTGATTTGAACCCATGATCTGACAAAACCTGCTCCTCTAAATTTGCAGCAGGGCACCTCTTTATTTTCCCACATTTTTAACCGTCTCATTCCACTGCATACTTCTCAGATTCAGAAAAATGTGTTCTTCGTGACGATGCCGATGAAGGTAAGAAGGCAAACAGGAATAAAGTTCAAAGGAATTTGAAACCAAAATCTTATTTGCACCTATTCGTCCTAATCAATTACAGTTGAGGACAAATAGGGCGGAATCATGAGAATCCACCATTGCTGCTACAGTGTCATTCATCGGTTGGATGTAGTCGGTGTCCGTCCATATTTCTTTGCCTGTACAAGAAGTGACGCTCCGACCGGGAAGACCCTTGGCCAGGTCGGAGACATGCGCGGCTATTACCATGTCGACTTGATTCAGGTTGAAAAAGGCTAGATATATTTCTCCTGCATTGACGTAAGAACAAACTGAGCCAAGAAAAAGGTATAAAAATGCTCATACTTGCTCAAGTAGATTGTTTGGCAAAGATATCAAGATCTGCTGTGATTAGGCCTTGGACCATTTGTTTGAAACTGGATTACATTGCATTTCGTTGTGCCTTAAAAAGTGTCTACATCCAAATTATGCAAGTGGAGGAGTTGGGTAAAAATCAAACCCGAACTTCCAGTTGCGATCCAGGAGCGAATTCCTGCACCAGCATCATTAGCTGCACAAACACTGCGGCCGTAAATAAGTCATACAAAACATTTAATTTCTGGTGTATGAGATCAGGATCTCGTTTTATAACCTTCGACTTCTTTCATTATCGCGCATTGTCCAGAATAGCTGCTTATCAGTGTCAAAATTAAACATTCCTTATGCTATTTTCCGCATGAATCTAAGCCAAATGATGAATACTAGTTCGAAAACAAAAATTATAGTGGTATGGAATATCGCAATAACATCATTTACTTGATAATATCAACAGGTTCCAAAAATGAAGTACAGGAGTTTTCTAATTGGGTCTCAAGTTTGTCTTCTATGCTGATCTTCAACTAATAATAACACATACCTGATTAGCATTCCATGTGCAGCGCGAAAATGAGCCTCTTCTAAACTCACTAGACGTGACTTTGCGTCTTGGAGAAGCATTTAAGCAGAAGTCCGCATTTTCAGAAGCTAATGAGGGAAGTGTTCCCAGATATTGGCTCCCGTACGTTATCTCTTTGTCTCTGTTACACAGCACCAGCATATATCAACACTTTCTGCTATGAACAATTACAGTACATGGAACAGCAAATGGAAAAGAGTAGAAGTAGGAGAGAGCTTTTTTACGACTTGACCGAAGAATTTCTCTTGTATAGACAAAAAGGTTCTCCATGTCTACCCTCCATGTTCTTTTTCCAGCAGATCCTTTCCAAATCTCGGTCCAGTTCTTCGACCAGCCATCCGCTTGCTTTTGGATCTTTGCAACTAGTCAGACCCACAACCTCTACCACTGACTCTTCCATTCTTGTCTGGTACATTCTAGACCGCTCGTAATTTCTACCACTTGGACCTGCCCCACTGATATATGGGAACCGTAAATTTATCCACGTAAGTAGCCTAAAAGTGCTTGGAAATGTTTTGTTTTTATCAGATGTTAAGACAGGGTACATGCCTCCACACTGTTTGAGCTGTAGGTATTTATCTCAACCACAGTAGGATTGGTGATAAGACTGAAAGTTGTATCATCAATGTTCCTCAAATCTCCACCAAACATGAGGGGAGACCTGGCGACTGACCACAAAGTCACCTACAACTATAATCCGTTAGCATGACATATGATTATCTGATTGGTACAAATAGTGAAGTAAAAAAATCCTCATTAAACACATACCTGTGTTCTTTGCTCCTTTATGTTAAGCGTACGTGTCCTACGAGGGCCTTCCCTTGAACCTAGTTGTTGAGAGAGTTTTCACTTGAGCAATACATCATTCCATCTACTTTTCCAAAGACATTGACAAGGAGTTCACATATCCAAGATAATTTGGAAACTGCAAAAGTTACATAAGGAAGGAATCACAGCCAACCACGCCATATATAACATAATAAAGTTACAAGGAGTTTAATTAACAACATTGGACGCAATGGTGCAAAATGACGTAAGCGATTACACCATATACGACGGCAATGACGGAAGCAGTCGATCTGTATATATAATCCAAGATGAGGGCAAAGTGGGAAAAACCTAATAATTGGAATGGCGACGGATTTGAAATATAGAAGAAAACTTAGGTACCATGTACTTAGTTATTATGTGGAAACGTGGAAAGAAAGGTCATGCTGCAATGCTTAGAATAAATAATCCGCTTAATTAAGTACTAAACTTACGACGATATCGAAGTTTAGCTTGGTGTCAAGATCTTTGAAACGATAGTTTTCGGTCTATTGCCAATGTACAGGAATATATGTGCATTCACCGTCAGATGATTGGCACATGAAAACGTTCGATTATATAATTATTATTATTTTTTTTTGGTAAAGGTAAGAGTATATATAACTTTTCAAACACCAAATACAACCTAACGCCCAAACCAACTCCTGACCCTATTAGGACATAAGATGTCCAAACAAGGTCAAGAAAGGTTGTGCAGGAACTAATCAACAAGCTAAAAGGCTAGCTAAATACAAGAAACAACTAAATCCTAATCACAAGGAAAACCAATCCAATCCGAAGCTTGGAGGTCAGCCCATATCTCCGGAAGCAGTAGCAGAACAGCGAAGATTGGAGGCCCATGTCACCGAATCAGCCGGAAGCAGCAGCAAAGCAGCGAAGATTTGGAGGTGAAAGCCCATGTCCCCGAACAAAGCTCCAAAGGTCCCCCGGAACAGCAAGCCGAAGCTTGGAGGAGAAAACCAAACATGAAAAACCGCAACAAAGCCCTTAACAAGACAGAGAACTAAGCATCCAACTAAAAAAAGATGGAAGGTGAGAGTTCCCAGTTCCTTTGTAGTCTTCTATTTAACGGTGTGTCAGCAATTTTTCCTAAGGATAGAGCTTTATCCTTCACCATCTTGATAATGTGCTTACGTATTCCCGAAATAAAGATAGTCTTGTTTCTGAAGAGAGAGTTGTTCCGCTCAATCCATATGGTATGGCAAAGAGCTCCGAATGAGAACCTAGCAAGTCGATGCGCAAAGGAAGGGCCTCCACAAACTTTGTTTGCCCATAAAATAAGGTCTGGCCACGGACGGTTGCGCCATGGAAGATTACAATTAGTAGCCCAAAAGGAAGCCAGTTTGCTAGTAGCGGAACATTCGAAGAAAAGATGATTGATGGAGTCCGGTATAAGACAACAGAAGGCACAAAGTCCTGATTCAATGTGACGATTTTGGAGAAGAAGGACCTGTGTAGGTAGCCGATTTAATGACGCAATCCATAAGAGAAAGGAGTGTCGGGGGGCCAAGTGAGAGTCCCATACAAATGAATGCCAAGTTACTGGGTGACCTTTCTTCCTTATGTGGTTCCAGGCCTAGGCGACCGAGAAGGTCCAGTCGGGTTAGGGTTCCAGATGAAGCTATCCGGAGTATCATCATCAAAGCTTGGGAGAGCTTCCATCCATTCCATAATAGTGTGGAGAGTGGATGATGGTTGCCACGTAGAGCGAAAGAAGTCCCAAACCGAGGCATCACGTGGGATCCGAGATTGGTAGATATCCATATTGTTGAAAAAGAGATAGAGGGGCCCTTTTGTATGCCACCAATCAAACCAAAAGGATATCATCCGGCCATTGCCAATCTTCCACCGGAAAAAGGTCTGGGCTGAGACTCGCAAGTCAAGGATCTTCTTCCAAGTCCATGAGCAAAAGGTGGGTTTGGAATCAGTCCAAAAGTTTTTCTTCTGTAAAAAGTTTGAATGAATCCATTTACACCACATAGATTCCTTGTCAGTGAAAAGGATCCATATGTGCTTTAGCATCATGGCTCTATTGTAT
The DNA here is from genome assembly GCA_031216235.1 of Syzygium jambos. NCBI lineage: Eukaryota > Viridiplantae > Streptophyta > Magnoliopsida > Myrtales > Myrtaceae > Syzygium > Syzygium jambos. Next base: position 12,861,910 of record CM062227.1, read on the forward strand.
TCAGATAGACTTCGTATCCCGAGGCCGCCTTCTTCTTTTGGGAGACAAACAGTATTCCAGGCTACCTTAACACCACCCGTTCCTAAGTCAGGACCTTTCCATAGAAACTGTCGAAGTATGGTCTCAATACCATTCAAGACACATATGGGAAGAGAGAATATCGTGGCCCAGTATACTTGGATGGAATGCAAAACTGATTGAATAAGTTGTATGCGACCAGCAAAAGATAGGAATCTTTGTGTCCAAGAACGGACTCGCGCCGTAATGAAATCAACCAAGAGCTTGCAATCCTCTTTACGTAGCCTGGAAGAGATAATGGGCACACCCAAGTATCGGAAGGGAAGAGACCCTTGTTGAAATCCGAGACATTGGAATTATTGTCGAGTACACATGTCAGTAAAAATATACTTATGTCGATAATGAATCTAACATGAACAAGGATCCGTGATTATATGTGCTAACACAATTTTCACGATAGCATGAGCTTAATGATCCATGCATGATTAGATGTTAACACAATTTGCTCGAGGTGTTTGAAATTATTTCTTTTCTTTGTTCCTTAGATTTTCTTCAACATTTGGAGTTTAAATCAGATTGATATTCCGAATTGAAAACGTTCAGATTTTTAAACGTACATAAACGTTGATCTTGAAAGTGTCACTCAAAATTTTCCGCCAGTTTCTTTAACATAAGAAAGCATTTCGTTTGGTTTTAGAATCATAGGGTTTTCATGAATCTCCATATATATGTGTGTGTTGTCTATATCCACCTAATAAATTAAATCTTTAAGTTGGACATTCCGATATCGTATCAAAATTAGATTCTACATTTGTCTCTCTTCTTTGTCTCCACCTCTCTCCGCTTCCTCCAATCTCCGATTATCGATATTTAACGAGGTAAATAAATAAATAAATTGACATATCTAATTTATCACTTAAATGAATAGCCCATATGTTTGAAATTATATATGTAGTCAAAATGGGTGATTCAACGCAAAAAATGCGCCAATCGTTTGAAGATAAAAGACAAGAATCAGTGTTTAAAACTAATTAATTATTTTTTGTAAGAATTTTTTTTTATTTGAACCTAATATTGTTGTTATCTGACCTTTAAAAAAGACAAAATGAAGGGTGCCCGAGGAACATGGAACCCAGCCGCCAACAATTATCAAGTGGATTCGAGCAACCACAACTTGCACAAAACCAAAAGGTAAGATGCAATCTATGGTATCCTTATATCCGTGATGGCCGAGTTTGTCCTTTCTTTTGGTCTTATTTAGTCGGATTAATATCATGAAAAATCTCAAACCGGTATATCTGTGACAGATTTACGCCCAATTAATTTTTTGACTACCAAAGACTCCAAACTGATACCCTTATGATAAATTTACCCAAAATTAATTTTTTGATCACAAAACCCCTAAATTGATACTCTTGTCATAAATTTACCCTTTGTAAAATTTGAGTAATACCATGAAAAATAAAAAAAATTGGTAAACCTGTGACAAACTGAGAGGTAAAACCCCTAACTGGTATACCTGTCAATCGTTACATGTCATCCAACTTAGAAATTTGATAGAAAAATTTGTCACAGCTGTACTGGTTTGGGGTTTTTGGTAGTGAATAAATTAGTTTGGGATAAATTTGTAACATGTATACCAGTTTGAGATTTTTCGAGGTATTAATCCTATTTAGTCTACCGAACATTCGAATTTTAAAAATTAATATCCTTTTACTTTCACTTTCCTATCAAATAATTTCTATTTATTGGATACACAAGTCACTCATACAAAAATAAACCCATGCCCATTTCATGCTACATAATCAAGTCGTGCATGCGTGAGGGACCGATTTACATGCGAGAGAGTGTTAAGGAATGAAATTATCGCTCAGGTTTTTTTGATAATTTAAGTTTTTATGCAAAAAAAAACAAGCTTATGTTTCTCTATTCTTTAAGTTTTTAATTTATTTAATGTAGTACCTGAACTTTAATCCATTATGCAATGTCATCCCTGAATTTTCAATTTGTTTGATGCTGTCTCTAAACTTTTAATATATATTCAATCTAGTTCCTGAACTATATAAAAATGTTTAATGTTGTTCTTGAACTTGATTTAATGGAAGGATAACATTAACCATTTTCATATAGTCAGGAGACTAACTTGAACATGAACCAAAAGTCGACGGATCACATTAAACAAATTAAAAGTTCAACGATAATATTGCACATTAGGCCAAAGTTCATGTACCGCATCGAACAAATTAAAAGTTTAGAGACCACATTGCATCTTAAGTCAAAGTTTGAGGACTATTTGTGTCATTATCCGTAAAAGAAAAGCCAATAATTGATGGACCTTGCTACCTCGCACAACATGGAATATACCATATTGATGCATGATTGGGAGGGTGCAACTGTAAAGTGGTCCAATCGCTCCCTAAAGCATATTTTAGGTCTTGACTTAAGACAATATCCAAATCCTTGCTTTTTAGCGTGGGCATGATATGTTGATGATGTTTTTTTTTTGGTGTTTTTATTATTGCATTTCTTGTTTGCATCACTACAGACCACCAAAAGCCAAAAAAAAAAAAAGAACGTGTAGCTATGATTTTTTAATTTCCACCATGAGTATATTTCTAGGTAACCATGATTGTTCGGGCTCTTGTTCATTAGAGTCCGAGACCTGAGAAAATATGTGAAAGGAACAAATGAATGATTTAGAAAATACTTTTTTAAAAATAATCGCTTGTATTGTCTATAAAAATGAATGAACATATTTTCATCGTTCATGAAAGTGTTCGATAATGAAATAATTTTTGTAAATCAGTTATTTCAAGCGATACAAGCGATTATTTTTAGGAAAATATTTTTCGAACTATTCGTTTTCTGTGAAACAAACGGAGCCGACGACTCTAAAAATTAAACTCTTAGATTTTCTTTAAAAAAAGGATAACATTAAAAAAGGAATGGTGATGTCAACATTCTGTAATCTTTACGAGATTGTGCATATTTTGAATGATTAAATTAACAAAAATTGTTTAATTCCTTTTCTTTTGTTAATTACTCTCCTCTCTTTTCGCTTTGAATTGTGTCCGCATCTTTGGAGGACAAAGATTATAATAATAAACCCCATTTAAGATGTCCAATAATTTCGCCGCCTCGACCAACTATAGGTGAAAATATAGTATAAAAAGATCATCATTAACCCATCCACAAGTCAAATTTTATCAAGGAACAACAAAGCAAAAGAGAAGGTTACCCCGTCATCCATGGATGGAGATGCGTACTTTTGTCCGAATTTGTGTGAGTCCAATTTGACTCAAACAAGAAGGCAAAACCACTGTTTGCGTATGGTTCTGAACATAGTGTTTTCTCAGTTTTCTTTCCTACTATTGAAAATGAATGAAAATGACTCTGTATTCTTCTTCCCATATTTTGAAAGACTAGAGCAACCAAAAATCGCAGACTGATATGCTCATTTTACAATCTTCCCGAACTAATTTTCATGTCACGAAAAATTTTAAAAATGGGTACTCCCACTCTGCATTTTCCCCAAACTATTCTTCGCTTTGAAAAATGTTCCAAACTAGTACATCCATGCCATATTTATCCCAGAAAAAATTAGGGATTTTGGCAGGTTTTCGAAATGTGAGGGAGCATTTGCGGAAAATTAGTAGATTTTAGCAAATTTCTCGATCTAAGGTTTTGGTAATTTGAGATTTTTGTGACATGAAAAATTAGTTTAGGATAAATTTGGCATACGAGTACCAGTTTGAGATTTTCTATGACACGTAAATTAGTTTAGGATAAATGTAGCATGAATGTACTAGCTTAATTTTTTTTTGGTATCAATACTTTTGTAAAAGAACTTATGATTCGGAGTAATATTACCCGTGTTTCTTCAAAGTGACCTCCATGGTAGGCCAAACTCGTAGTACTAAATTACCTGCTACTATAGACAATAGTCCCCTTGCTTGGACAAAAAAGGAGTTTGGACGAAATCGAGACCTACCTTATCCACTATCGAAATGTTCAGTTTAAGGTTCCAACGACATAGCAACTGCCCGCTGAGTTAGAATATTACTTGTAAGCTTTCACCTGTCTCTTGCATAGAGTAATCAAGATTTTGCCAAGACCAAAGAATAGATTGAGGAATCGAACTTGTGATATTCTGTTTGCAATAATCTTGCACTGCTCGGCCAACCATTAGATCGGTCAGATGAAGGCCGCACGGCGGAAAACTAACGGTACTCATTTAAATTATTCAAGAAAAGGCCTTCCCTTGGATCCTTTCCTTGCATCTTAGAAGCTTATATTTTGATATGATCATATTCTGGTGAGGCAACAGCAATAGCCACAGCAACAGCAACCAGCGAGAAAGAAGCAGCTGAAACCGGATTAACAAAACCCGTCTTCTTGCTTCTTCTTGTCTCGAGGCATTTTACTAAGATCAAATTCAAAGAAAAAAGTTTCTATCTGAGCACAAAAAGTCAAGTGATAAGATTCTCATTCTGAGCCAAAGGAGGCCCGACTTCATTGACAATATGAATAATTTGAATCTATGATTGACAAAACCTGCTCCCCTAAATTTGCAGCAGGGCAGGTCTTCGTAATCCTCAGATTCAGCAACATTTGTTCTTCGCAATGATGCAAATGAAACCAACATTTATCCGCACCTATTTGTCCTAATCAATTACAATTGAGGACATATAGGGCGCAATCATGTGATCCAACCATTGTTGCTATCGTGTCATTCGTCGGGCGGCCAAGGTCAGTGCCGCTCCATATTTCTTTGCCTACACAAGAAGTGACGCTTTGACCAGGAAGCACCTTTGCCAGGTCGGAGACTTCTGCGGCTATCACCATGTCATCTGGATTCAGGTTGAAAAAGGCCAGATATATTTCTCCTGCAAAATATAAGAAACAAAGTAGCTGAGCCAAAAAAAGGTCTAAGAATGCTCTTACTTGCTCAAGTAGATTGTTTGGCAAAGCTAGTAAGATATGCTGATTAGGCCTTTGACCATTTATTTGAAACTGGATTATGTTGCATTTTGTTCTGCCTTAAAAAATGTCTACATCCAAATTATGCCAGAGGAGTGGGGTAAAAATCTAACCCGATCTTCCAGTTGCGATCCAGGAGCGAGCTCTAGCAGCACCAGCATTAGCTGCACAAACAATTTGGCCGTGAATAAGTCGTACAAAAAATTAGATATGTAGTGTTTGAGTTCAGGATCTCTTCTTATAACCTTTGACTTTTTTCATTATAGCGCATAGTCCAGAATAGCTGCTTCTCAGCGTACCATTACCATGAAACTCCCACATCTGTCAAAATTAAACATTACATTTGTTATCTTCACATGAATCTAACCCAAATGATGAATTCTAGTTCGAAGACAAAAATATAATGGTATGAAATGTCGCAATAACATCATTTACTTGATAATATTAACAGGTGCCAAAAATGTAACAAGTATAGGAGTTTTTCTAATTGGGTCTCAAGTTTGTCTTCTGTGCTGATTTCAACTAATAACAACACGTACCTGATTAGCATTCCATGTGCAGCGCGAAAATGAGCCTCTTGTAAACTCACTAGACGTGATTTTGCGTCTTGGAGAAGCATTTAAGCAGTACTTTCCATTTTCAGAAGCTAATAAGTGTAGTGCTCCCTGATATTGGCTCCCATACATTATTTCTTCGTCTCTGTTACTCAGCACAAGCATATATCAACACTTGTGCCATGAACAATTACAGGAGAGAGAAAGGCAAATGGAAAAGAGTGGAAAAAGGAGAGAGCATTTTTACGATTCGACTAAAGAATTTCTCTTGTATAGGCAAAAAGGTTCTCCATATCTACCCTCCATGTTCTCTTTCCAGCAGATCCGTTCCAAATCTTGGTCCAGCTCTTTGACCAGCCATCCGCTTGCTTTCGGATCTTTGCAACTAGTCAGACCGAAAACCTCTACCTCTGGCTCTTCCACACGCATCGGGTACATTCCAGACCACCTGTGTTTTCTACCTCTTGGACTCGATGACCCACGGATATATGGGAACTGTAAATTTATTCATATAAGTAGCCTAAAGTGCTTCGAAATGTTTGTTTTATTGAATCTTAAGAGAGAGTACATGCCTCCACAGTGTTTGAGCTATAGGAATTTATCTCGAGTAGAGTGGGATTGGCGATAAGACTGAAAGTTGTATCATCAATGTTCCTCAAATCTCCACCAAACATGAGTGGAGACTTGGCCATCGACCACAAAGTCATCTACAACTATAATCCGTTAGCTCGAAATATGATTTTCTGATTGGTGAAAATATTAAAGTCACAAAAAATCCTTATTAAACACATACCTGTGTTCTTTGCTCCTTTAGGCTCAGCCTACATCTCCTATGGGGGCCTTCCTTTGAACCTAATTGTTGAGAGTTTTCAGTTTAGCAATACATCACTTCATCTACTTTTCCATAGACAGTGACAAGGAGTTCATGAATGCAAGATAATTTGCAAACGGCAAAAATTACATAAGGAAGGAGCCCTGACATCCAGAGTCTACTGATGTCTGCCAAATAACCACGATTGTGAAGTTTCAAACTATCCATCTGCCACCTTCTGAAATTGCAGGTGAAGCTTTATCATGAGCTGTAATTTTATGCTAGAGCAAATGAAATTAGCTTGCACAAGCTACAGCGAGAATTCACTCTATGTGTGTAACAACCCGGACATAGTCCGCATGCTCGAAACCTCAAAGGAGCATTTAAGGCATAACCTCTGGGGCCTTACTATCACGTCGGAGCCTCTCTCTGGCTCCACAATGCACATTAGGTTTTACAACATCACATGACTAGCATGTTAATTACTTTATTCTGAAAATCCAAAGCAATCTGCTAGGGCCTGCGCTACTGGGTGTAATCTCTCGGCTCCTCATGTAACAGAAATCTGACCCATTTGCAAGCAATATTAAATTGACGGAGCGCTAAGGCCGTTAAAACAGCTCTATACCCACTTATTAGTCCAGCCAATCCCTTAAGGGTATGGAGCAACAGACCTTCAACTAATCGCAGAATAAGACAAGCCCAGTGTTATTACCTGGATCAGTAAGATATCCCAGTGGTAGCATATCAAGGTCAGGCCATGATGTTCCCAACAAGCCACTGGCACCAATCATTTTAGCAGCTGAGAAGTCCCTGATGAACAATAAATTATCAGATTAAAAATAGGTGATCTAAGTCCATGACTGTTGAGCTTGACTGTCACATGTTAAATCACCTCACAACATCAAAATGTGATGCAACATCTCCCCATGAATCCCAATCATCCCCAGTAATTCTGTACGAGTTGCTCAATCCACTGACAGCCTTTGCCATATCTGGTGTCACACTAGTTCCAGGAGACAGAGAATACAGGATGGGACGGTCAAGCTCCTTTAAAACCTGTGCAAGGCCACATCAGACATTGTAGCCGCCTCAGTTTTAATTTGCAGGATCTCAGTAACAGAAAGGACAGTGTTGAATAGGTGAATAAAAGATAAAGAGCCATCATATTGCACCTCGGAGATGTACGTGATCTCATTTATATTCAGATCATCACCAAATACACAGTCATGTTTTACTGCATGAAAATGATAAACAATTAGTGTTAAAGATAGTGATTGAAACGATTCATAAATTAATTTCATCAACAGTCAATTATTTAGTTAAATCATTGTTTTAAACTAATTGAAGCAGTTGAATTTAAGAGGTGATCGGCAGCCCCAAAAATTTACAAAACTCCCGATCTACTCACTGAAATCAACGCCCCATGATGCATATTGCTGATAAAGCGACCTCAAGAAGGCTTTTCCAGCTCCTAAGTCAGTATTTACACTCATGAATCCATGTTGCATCCAAGCACAAGCCTTTTCCTTCATCCCTATATCTTGTGCACGCCAAAACCGACCGGACTCTTGATACGCACTTCCCTAGTATGGAAACGGAGTAGAAGTAAAGAAGTTATTTCTGAGAAAATCAAGGGTCACGATTGATACGTTTGCTAAGACTATGGCGGCAGATCAGTCTATTTTGAGAACAGCAAACATAAATAGTTTAAAGGAACTCACTCTCATGAGTAATTTTAACACCAATGATAATCAATCTTGTCTAAAAGAAGGCTTTGTGCAACACAGAGAAAATCAGCAGATGAAAGCCTACGAGTAAAATGAACAAACCGTGGTCGTATCCAAGATAGGAGTCTTGGCATTGACAGCTTGCGTGCTTATTCCTCTCATGATGTGTATACCGAACTTTAGACCCATGCTATGGACTTTATTTGCGACTTCGGTGAACCCTTTCCCACCTCTGGACGAAGGCCATCGAACTGGGTCAGGGATCATCCTTCCCCATTCATCAATCACATCGAATCCCAGAGAATCAACATAGGCGCCCGGCACTTTTCTTCGGTACCAAAGGTAGTCGACAACTACATACTGCATAGCTTGGAGGGAAGAGACAAAAGTGACGACGAGAGAAGAAAATGCTTTAAGTTTCACTAAGAATCGCTTTCTATTCTCGATAAAAACTGACAATCTATCAATATAATGTGACAGTAGCACAGATATGACCTCATATCCCTGAGCATGTAGCTTCTGGGAAAGGATCTCCGCATTTTGCAGAAACTCTTCTTCAGAGATGGCCCAGCCAAAGGAATCATAAGAGTTCCAACCTCTTGGCGGGGTGCTCGCACGCTCTTCATCCTTTCGACGTGAAGCTTCAGATGAGACACTGAAAAATTGAAGTTAGTCTTACCAATTGCTTCACCTGATTAGAATTACTGAATACTTCAGATGTTGCGCAAAAAATTTTCGGAACATCTGAGGAAATACATTCCCATATACATACAAAGATTCCAACCCGCATTATAGTATAAGTTAAAGGTTTTACACATGAACTTTTACAATGTTGTCAAAATACATCAAAGCACCATTTTTGCTAGTGCCACAGTTATTCAAGCAAAATAGCAACAACAGAATCAAAAGCACAGAAATTGACACAGAGCAATCTCAAAAAGGTAACTCACAACCAAAAATTTACCAAAAACAAAAGAAAGGTGTACGTTGACTCCGACGGTTATCTGATTTAGCCCATCCTCTGTCTCACAATTACCCTCACTAGACTCAAAATGCAAAATCCGAGACCAACCCAAATCCTCATAAACCAACGGACTCACGAACAAATCAGTTTCCAACAATCACCGCGACTGTTTCTGCAAAACTCTCGCACGGGACTCTCAACAAACGCGTTGACCTCCAATTCTCACGTCCCGTCATATCTCCACCATCACAGAGTTATAGATCAGCAAAAAGAGCTACCGGAGCTTACTGGGTAAGTCCCTAACTCGCGTTACAAAACGAAAAACACAACGACCCTCGTCCCCGTAAGTTCCGAACTGCCTGCCTTCTAGTCGTGCATTGAAGGAAAAACTCAAAACCCAATTGGAAGAGATTCGAGCTTCACCTGAGAACGAGCAGGAAGAAGAAGAGGAAGAAGGAAAAGGAAGGGCGGGAAGTGGAGACGGAGAGCTTCATCGCCGAGAGTGATGAACTGTCGGTCGGTCTTGAGGTGGAACGCAGCAAAGGAGGAAGGAAGCATGGAGGAGAAGGTGGAAAGTTTCTTATCCTAATCCGCACACATTCACGAGGGTTGGTGGGTATGGACCAATAGCAAAATAGAACATCGACTCTCTAATGATTAGGCAAGAAAATTTTACTTAAGGTACGAAAGCTTTTTCTAAAAATGATTGTTTATATCATTTATAAAAACGAGTCAGAAAAAAAATAATTTCATTATTCATAAAAATATTTACACATAAATTATTATCGATAATGAAAATTTTTTGCAATGATTGATAATATCTAGGTGATGCAAATGATAAATTCAAATCGTTTATTTTTCACGAAACAAACGTATCCTAAAATATGATGGTGTATTCGGAGGTTGTTTTAAGATTTGTCTTATAGGGAAACTTGAGTGGGGTTTTGTTAATTAGATTGAGAAATATTGTGAGTTAGCATTATGGAAGTTTGCTTAAACTGTAAAATTTTTTTTGAAATCCAATTGTTGACACCTAAATTTTGATTAACCATTTAATAATTTGCATAGAAAATTAGGGATTAAATTTTAACCCCTAAACAAAAATATTAAAATTTCATAGCATATAGTTTAGGTTCATATAGGTTAATTGCATTTCGCATCGGACCAGCGGTGGCAAGAAATCTAAAAATTCATCGCGTAAACCGAGCTCGAGCACTGGGCTCACTCAAGGGATGGGGGCCGAAAATCACACGTCAAAAAGGCCTTGGTTGTCTTAATTTGAGCTTAAATTAGCCCATTAAACTTAATTAAAGAAAAGCCCAAATTAATTCAGTCAATTTGGAATTAAATAAAAATTAAAGGATAAAGCCAAAGCAAAAGCCTATTAGGACTAGGAAGCCCGCCCAATTGACCTAGGGTTGTCATATAAATATGTCGTTATGCGTCATAATCGAAAGGGAGGCTCTCATAATTTTCAAGTTCAGAAATTTCAGAGAACACACGAGTGAATCACTAGAGAGAAAAGAGCGAGAGAGAGAGTAGGAGCACGACCGATATACATAAGACAAAAAGCTCTCTTTTGGTCTTTTTTGGTGGAAACACCCCCCAGACGTTCAAACGTGGCTACTTGATCTCGATCCACCAACGACGATGGCTGCCGCTTCCTCCTCCATTGTCGACGTAGCTGCTTCCTTGCCGTGAGACGCGATCTGGCGCTTCCCCCCTACTGCGAGGCTGTCGCCTTGTTTTGACGGCTTATATTGCCTCCCCGCTCTATTCCTGCACGGATCGGCAGCACTCATCAAAGGTGTTCAGCTGCGGCGCAATCTCCTCAGACAACGAAGCAGTCAACCGTGAGCATCAATGGCGACGTGTTGCTTATCAGCTACAGCATCGCGAATCACTTGGACAACATGCTCTGCCTGACCGAAACCAGACGGCCGCAGCCGCAATTTTAAAGGAGGGATCGTTAACATACGGAGAGAAGAAAAGAACAAAAAGGGGCTCTCGATTCTTCATAGAAATTCCATCCTTAACATCCCATCATTATCTTTGTTTTATCTTCTCTGATCTCATGCCCTCGTGAGCACTTGAAAATAAAACTAAAAACAAAAGATGGAGGAGCCAATGGCAAGCACGACATATGTCAAATTAGAGAGCTTGAAGTGGTTCCTTTGATTGTGTTTAGGTTTGGCAAAGCAAGTCAGCAAGCATCGGCACATCTTCAGTCCACCAATAGCAACAAGATCAACGAGTTCACCGCAACTTATTTATACGGCTAAAGTTGAGCTTAATTTTGCAGGTTTCCCCAAGTGTTGTCGAACCAAGAAACCATCCTCGATCCCTCCTTGGCTGAGCTCGTCGAGAACCACCGTCGGTCACCGTCCCAATTCGCAAGCCTGAGTCCGATCCGAGTTCGAATTGGAAAGATCCACAAATTAGGTAAGATTCTCATCTATATTCTTAGAATATTCAATTTCCTAATCTTTCAGGTGTTTGAATATTTCGTAAATAGTGCGTGGATTGCTAGATATCTTAGGATAATATTTGAGATATCCGCAATATTCGAAAACACCCAAAATTATGAATCATTCCTAATTTGGCAACATATCTGGACGATTATCTGACCTTATCCCTAAGGTACGATACGCGGCGATACGGAAAATCGTTATTTTATCCATAATCACTTGGATACGATAATAGATTTTATTCGCTTTCCAAATTCGAACAATCAACTTTCCGTCGATATCTATAACCCTATAGATATGACTGTTAGTTTGATTTCTTTGCCTTATCTGAATTTGAAGAATCTTGCGGATCGTGTAGATTGTTTGAATGTGGTTATTATCTTTGTTTGATTGTTTTCTTTTTAAATAAAGAAAAATCAAAAAAATTTGTTAGATAGATTTAAATTAAAAATTTTGCATGCTTAGGGAATCTTAAATATATCCAAAAGAATAAGATAATTATTTGATTTAAATTGGGATTTAGGGTGGCATATTTCCTAGTTTAAATTAGAAATTGTTTTAATCTTTATGGATTATTTAGGATATTTAATAATTTCGAATTTTAATAAAAATCCCAAAAAAAGAATCACTTTAGGATAGATCAAATCATTTTCTCTAGGATAGATTGCATGTTAATTTGAGTAATTTTTAATTTCGAATTTCATTTGAAAATACCGAAAATAAATCATTTGTCCGTCATTAGAATTAGGCCACGTTGTCGCATGACATATAGTTTGCATGTTAGGTTGCATTAATCGCATGTTAATTTTTGCACGTCATTACATATAGGTTAATTTTCATTTAAATAAGTGAAAATCCTAAAAAATATTGAGTGAACTGCTTGTTAATCAGAAATCATATTAGGATTGTTGATATGATTTTCTAGCTAACAACGCAGATGCTTACGTTGCTTCGAGATAAGTAATTCTCCCATTCTTGCAATTTATTTAATGTTTTGATTATTGGGTGTTACTTTGGTGGTTTGCGCACCCGCATGAACACCTTACATGTTAGTAATTAGATAATAAAATGGATCCAGACTGCCTGTATAAATATTTTTGAGAAGAAAATGTACCGAAAGGGCGTTAGACTAGATCTAGCGTAACCAAGTCCCCGAGCTTAGAATTTCTGGTTTGTAGGAATAAAACATATCTCTCTATGTTTTATTTAGGTTTCTAATCGACCTACCACAATAGATTAGTGGCGACTCCAAGCATGAAAACTTTTGCATGTTAAAAACTTAAACCCTAAGTTGCGAATTGGTAGGGCTTGGGAGGGCCCGAGTTAGGCTTAGTCCTAATAATCCATTAGCCTGAGAGGAATTTTTAGGTCGCGACACCAATTTGTTGAGTTGGTTGCACTCCCCCGGTTTATTACCCATTTATTTCTTTTAAGTAATTAGTTCTTTCTTATTTTTTGATATTTACAATCTTAATGTTTCAAAGAAATATTGGCCACTTTATTTTTCTGATGTGAATTTTTATTTCAATCTTTGATTGATAAGATTGTAGCTATCCAATTTAAGGATTTCACTTAAAATCACGTTGAAATGATACGAATGGTCGACACTAACACAACAAGCAAATATGAATTGTTGATCCTAATTGAGAGTGATGCCACTCTGGTCATATCATTGATTTTTTTTCACCCTCCAAATCTTCACCTGTCTTTACTATAGCACTTCCAAATAGGGTATTTGAACTTCTCCCACTTCTGGGATAAATGTAGTGAACGTTTTAAAATTTATTACGAAGGTATAGTTGAATCTTAAAACTTGTAAAAAAAGTACAATTAGGTCCTAAGATTTATCAAATTGGTACAATTAAGTCCTTCCATTAATTCCGTCTAACTTGGCTGATGAAAATACCGACGTGGCTTTTTTTTTTTAATTATTTGCTCTTCCATTAATGCAAATATTATGGTGGTCCATTCCATCTCGTGATTAACATATTTAATGATGCCATTATGCTGTTTTTAGCTCTTTGTCAGCTCTCGACAACAGAAGAGAGCCAGGTGGTCTCCCCACGTGAAAAGAGACAGACGGATGGTCGCTAAAACGTGGGAGCTTGGGAGTAGTCATGGCCACGGGCCAGTTTTAGCCCGGAACCGGCCCAATCAAACCCGGGTCCTGCCCGTTGACCGGGCTTGCGGTTCGGAATCAGAACCAGCCCGTGGCCTATGGCCCCAGCTCCGGGCCAATTCCAAATTATTTAAAAAAATAATAATGAAAATTTTTTAAAAAATTCATTATTTAATTTTTTTATAAAACAATTTGAACTCTAATTGCCATGCATTATAAGTGCATTAATTTCTAATTATAATGCTTGGCTTGGGTGTATTGAACTCTAATTACAAGGCTTGGCTTGGGTTTTATACACAACCCCTTTGATGGTCTCTTCATTCCCATTTGATGTGGGACTTTTGACTTGTTTTGAACACTTTCAATGTGAGACTTTCGACTTGTCTTGAACACCTTCAATGTGAGACTCTTGACTCATTTTCATACAAATGCCAAGAGTCCCACATCGAATGGGAATGAAGAGACCATCAAAGGGATTGTGTATAAAACCCAAGTCAAGCCATAAGCATGTAAAGTTGTATGCCTTTTGTGGCTATGATCCTTTATTAGTTAAGAGCAAAGGGTTCCATTGGACAGCTTAGAACCGGACCGGGCCAATGGTCCAGTTTCTGGTTCTATGATTTGCCGGTCCGGTTCCTAGTTTTAAAATTAAGGGACCGGTCTTACCGGTTCAGTTCCCGATTTCGAGCGGAGTCGGACCAAACCGGGAACCAATCACCCCTACAATTTACATTTTGATTATAATTTATATTGAATAATTTATTATTTCATAATTTTATAATTCATTATTTTTTTATTTCATAATTTATTTTTAAAATTTTTAAATTACGAATCGAAACCGGCCGGTTCCTGTTCACTCATGGTCACGAACCGGAACCGCCCGTTTCGAACCGTGGCCATGACTAGTTGGGAGGCTATTGATTGGCCAGATACTACTGGACTGCAGAGAGGTGGCCACTAAGGCAAGCAATCAAGTTAGACTCATTTTTTATTAGATATCTGATTAAGGGCCTAATTGGTTCAACTTTGAAAATATTACTTGAGAGAATGCAAATACCTTTGGGTGAGAGACCATTGGGGAAATGCAAATGTTGCTTGGTAAAAATATTTTGTAAAGCTACTTTGGCCAAAATATAGTGTTTGGTAAATTTTTTTTGCAAATGAACTTTGAGAATTATCTTATTTATTAAAAAAAAGAATTAACCTATCCATCGCCGGAGCCGGCCGCCGGCGAGATAGATCTGGCACCGGCGGCCGTCGCCCGAGTGCGGGCGACCCCTGCCGAGCCAGATCTATCGCCACCAACGGTGGCTCGACGCTAGGTGACCCTCGGCAAGGGTCGCACGACCCAGGCGACGACCGCTTGAGGTCGCGCGACCTAGGTGGCGCGACCCAGGCTGGCGGCGCCTGGGCGATTGCGCGACCTCCAGCGGTAGTTGCCTGGGTCGTGCGACGTCGCCGGCCTCTTGTCGGCACGATCCAGGCACCGGTTGCCGTCCCTCGCCGAAGAAGATGAACAATGATGCATAAATAGTAGCATTTGGCAAAGGCTGAAAGCCCAAGGCTAGTCTGGACTAGTTTTGGGCTTTCAGCATTTGGAATGCTAGCATTGGCTAAATGCTAGGCCAAATGCTGAACCATATACCCCAACATTTTAGGAATGGGCTTTCGAGGCTCAAAGCCCCTTCCCAAAGCTGAACCAAACACCCCCTAAGTATTCTTAATTATTCCTTCTAATGTAAACGCATCCTCTTGTAGTTTGCTTGACTTGTGCAATTTGGATTCTTGGATAATCAATCTATCATGTGCAATCCTATCAAGCATACTTGCTTGGCGTGACAGGTGAAGCAAACCATCAAAAAATGTTGATTGGACATGCGTAACCAGAAAAGAAAGAGATAACAGGGATAGCAGGTCATCCCTACTTCACCTCGATGAGGATCTTGTTAGAGGTCAGGTAATGATCACCGATCCAAGCCAAGGTGTGCTCTTCTTGCCTAGATTGCAAGGGTCAATAAACCCTTGGGAGTAAGTGGACATGCAAGGGTAACCACTATATTTGTTGGGCATGAGGAGGGTTGTCGGGTGCGTTTGGGAGAGTTTTGGGGAACTGCAAAGTCATTTTCATTACCCCAAAGATCATTGACCCCTCGACAATGATTCTTGAACTATTCATAAATATTTAATTTAGTCTCGAAACTTTCAATTTGTTTAATCTAGAGGTTCAGGTTCTAGGTCCCGGCTTTTGTAGACCCAAGGATTGGATGTTAGTGACTTGGGCACAAGAGTTGGATTCCAAACCCAAGCATGATTGCATGGGACCTGAGCAAGGGCACTTGGATCTGATCCCCGCCTCTGACTTGGGCGCAAAAGTTGAGTACCTTGGTTATGATCGCTGGAGACTTAGCCACGGGCATTAGGGACATGGGCCTAGTTTTGAGGGACTGGCCAAGCGTTTGTGGACTTGGGTTCAACCGCCAACAAACTGGGCTAGCCTTTTTATGGTCTTGGGCCCGAGCACTAGTGACTTAGACATGGGAGCCATGTATTCGGGCATAGCTGCTAGGGATACTGGCACGGGCACCGATGTCTTGGGCTTAGCCTTTGGGAGCCTGGCCCAACCACTGGAGACCCGGTCTTTGGTGTAAGTGTCGGTGTTTAGTCGTATTTTGAAAATTGATTCTAATTTTTAAAAGCGGAAATCCTTCTCTTGAACTTAAGAATATATTTTTTCTTAATTATGAAATTTTTTTATTAACTTATTTTCTTAATGATATGAATATGTGCGGAAGATGATCGTTCTACGAAAATCTGAGTTATGAATTGCTGACCTCGACCCCCAATCGAACCTATGATTGGTAATCTCGATATGAACGCGACCTGTTGACGAACCTGTGTCAACCAATCCACGCTATAACGCCACGAACAAGAGAATTCGCGAGTTTGCTCGATAAGTTGAATTCGATCGCCACAAGGGAGCCTTGATAAGATCTAGTCCTCAAGAGAATTCAAGAAAAAAATTTCTCTATATAAAATTCTGCCTTCTCTTAGAAACCTATAAGCAACCTTATATAGGGTGCTAACCCTAATACTAATCCTACTAGGATTAAAATTACAAAAATAACCTTAATTACTAAAAATTCGTCCAAAAATGAAAATAGGCCTAAAAGTTCATCTAAACGATTCCAAATCGCTAAAAAACGTCATCAATCACTACTTAAAGTAGTGTGTATTGATCAGCGGCTCGTTTCTAAGCGTTCATCCAAATTTGAGCCAATTCGGACTTCATCAATTCTATGCTCATTCGGAATTCGCTGGACCAAAAGTAATCATGTTGCGCCAAGGAGCTTCAGAATCTTCAAGTTTCGAATCCAGATTATCTCCATTCCAAATATCTTGAACCATGATGCCAATAGCTTGTTTGAATTTGTTCGCTCTCGCTCGAGTGATTGGGCCTAGCGGATAAAATAACGGGTCCCTATCACCTCCTCCTCGATAGGGTTCGATGTCTACATCATTCCCTCCCCCGTGTAAAGAATTTGCCCTCAAATCAACGTCTGCATAAAAAAGAGTCAAATCAGAAATATTAAAACTAGCACTAATACCATACTCACCTGGAAGGTCAAACTTGTAAGCATTATCGTTGACTCTTTCTAACACCATAAATGGTCAATCCCCTCGCAGTAACAATTTAGAGTGTCGCTGTTTAGGGAAACGCTCTGTGCGCATATAAACCCAAACCCAATCGCCGGGCTCAAACACTATTTTCTTGCACCCTTTGTTGGCTTGCTTTGCATATTGCTCTGTCTTAAGCTCAATATTCAGCTACGTCTTCTCATGCAAAGTCTTCACAAATTCAGCTTTCTTAGCACCATCTAAATCTACACGCTCAACAACAAGCAAAGGGGTTAAATCCAACGGAGTTACGGGATTAAAACCATAGACAACCTCAAACGGTGTGAATTTAGTAGCAAAATGCACACTCCTATTATAAGCAAACTCAACATACGGTAAACAATATTCCTAAGACTTAATGTTCTTTTTAATGATAGCACGCAACAATGTCCCTAAAGTCCTATTAACTACTTCAGTTTGACCATCAGTTTGTGGATGACAAGTAGTAGAGAATAAAAGTTTTGTACCTAAGTTCTTCCACAATGTCTTCCAAAAGTTGCTTAGAAAGTTAGTATCTCAATCAGAAACAATGGACCTAGGCATGTCATGCAAACGCACAACCTCACGAAAGAACAATTCAGCAACATTCGATGCATCATCAGATTTATGACAAGATATAAAATGAGTCATCTTTGAAAATCGATCAACAACCACAAAATAAAATCCTTGCCATGCTTAGACCTAGGCAATCTTAACACAAAATCCATATAGATATCAACTCAAGGATGCGTCAGGATAGGCAAAGGTGTATACAAACCATATGGTTTAATCGTAAACTTAGCTTGCTTACATGCGATACATCTCTCGCAAACTCGTGTGACATCCCGTTTCATGTGTGGCAAAAAAAAATGTTCATGCAGCACTTCATAAGTCTTATTGATTCCAAAATGCCCCATTAAACCACCACTATGTGCCTCTCGCACTAACAACTCGCGCAAAGAGCATCTAGACAAACACAACTTATTTTCACGGAAGAGATATCCATCATGCCTATAAAACTTTTCAAACGCAACATACTCACAAGCTTCAAATACTCTTCCAAAATCGTCATCGTCAGCGTATAAACCTTTAATATGCTCAAAACCTAGACACTTTCCTACTAGAGTAGTTAGAATTGGGTACCTTCAAGAAAGTGCATCGGCTACCACATTTTCCTTGCCTTTTTTGTACTTGATTACATATGAAAAAGTTTCAATGAACTCCATCCATTTGGCATGTCTTTTGTTTAACTTTTGCTGCCCCCTCAAGTACTTTAAGGTCTCGTGGTTGGTGTAGATCACAAACTCCTTTGGCCATAAGTAATATTGCCAAGTCTCCAAAGCTCGCATCAAAGTATACATCTCCTTATCGTAAGTCGGATAATTCAATGTCGCTCTGCTTAATTTCTTACTGAAATACGCTATGGGACGTCCTCCTTGCATCAACACAGCTCCAATTCCTATACCTGAAGCATCGCATTCTATCTCAAAAATAGTACTAAAATTCGGTAAAGATAACAAATGAGCATTAGTCAACTTATCATTTAACATATTGAATGCCCTCTCTTGCTCTTCTCCCCACGTGAAACCCATGTGCTTCTTGATAATCTCGATTAAAGGTACGGCGATGGTGCTGAAATCTTTTACAAATCTACGATAGAAACTGCCTAAACCATGAAAGCTGCGCACCTCTCTTACTGTCTTAGGTGTCGGATATTCACGGATTGCTTTCACCTTTTCTTCATCAACTTGTATTTCATTAGCACCAACAACAAAGCCTAGAAATACTAATTTATCAGTTACAAAACAGCACTTCTTTAGGTTAGCATATAATTGCTCAGCCTTTAAAACCTGCAAAACAGCTCGCACATGCTTAATATAGTTATTAAGGCTTCGACTATATATCAGGATATCATCAAAATAAACAACTACAAATCGACTAATAACAGCACGCAGAACATGATTCATAAGTTGCATAAAAGTACCGGGTGCATTAGTTAAACCGAATGGCATGACTAACCACTCATATAACCCATACTTGATCTTAAATGCATTCTTCCATTCATCCCCCTCTTTCATCCTGATTTGATAATAACCACTTTTCAGATCAATTTTAGTAAATATGTAAACTCCATGCAATTCATCTAACATGTCATCTAGTCTAGAAATAGGATGTCGATACTTTACCATTATGTTATTGATTGCTTGGCAATCAACACACATTCGCCAAGACCCATCCTTCTTTGGCACCAACAAAACAGAAACAGCACACGGGCTAAGAGACTCTCTCATATATCCTTGCTTTAGTAATTTGCTAACTTGCTGCTAAAGTTCCTTTGTTTCTTCAGGATTGCTTCGATATGCGGGTCGATTAGGCAATGGTGCATTAGGAATCAAATCGATTTGATGCTCTATACCTCGAATCAGTGGTAAACCTCCATGAAGCTCATTAGGAAATACATCTTCAAATTCCTGTAACAAAGACACAATAGAACTTGGCAAATTCGGGTCAAGTTCGTTAGTAGTAAACAGT
The DNA here is from genome assembly GCA_031216235.1 of Syzygium jambos. Taxonomy (NCBI): domain Eukaryota; kingdom Viridiplantae; phylum Streptophyta; class Magnoliopsida; order Myrtales; family Myrtaceae; genus Syzygium; species Syzygium jambos. The sequence goes on from CM062227.1 coordinate 12,881,740, forward strand.
GCCTCCTTGTACAAAAGTACAAGTATCGGTCGGTCCAGAATCAAAGCTCTCCTCACTTCGCTCGATTTTGCATAGAAATTCTTTTCTCTCTCCCTTTTTCTCGGTTTTTACCACTCTACTCTTATCTTCCTCTCCTTTTACTTGCGTCTCAGAGTTTCCACGCAGGTCCTCAGTTTTATCACTTTTTTTCTCTTTCGCTCTCTCTCTCTCTCTCTCAGCCTCACGTTGTAGTTTCAATTGATCTTCATACACCTCAGTATGTGTCATTGGCACCAATGTGTATGTCTTTTGATTCATCACAAATAAATATCTATTAGTGTACCCATCATGATGTATCTTTCGATCATATTGCAATGACCTACAAAGCAAAAGATGCTCTGCTTGCATAAGTATAACATCACATATCACCTCATCCTCATATCGCCTTATCTCAAATGGAACTCGGACTTGCTTCGATACTTTTGCTTTACCACTATCATTTAACCACTGCAATCTATATGGTCTTGAATGCTTTGTAGTATTCAATCCCAACTTCTCCACCATGGTACAACTTGCTACATTTGTACAACTACCTCCATCAACAATCAAGCTACAAATCTTACCATTCACCAAGCATCTTGTATGGAACAAGTTATCACGTTGCTGGTGATGCTCCTCCTCTTTGACTTGAACACTAAGAGAACGCCTAACTACCATCAATTCACCCTTTGCTGGCATCTCAACATCACTACAATCCTCCAATGGTGGCATGTCATCATCCTCTTCCTTCCTCTCACTTTTTGATTCAACATCATTATGTCCGATCATGATTATCACCCTCCTATTAGGGCACTGATTTGCCATATAACCCTTGCCCAAACACTTTAAACATTTAATATCACGAGTCTTAGTGTTAGGGCTTTCAGTTTTATCTGAGTTGGATTCGAACCAACTTTGCCATCCTTCTTTTTCTCCTTCAAAGTTTCAGTCTTGATGTTGTTTCTCTTCCAATTCGGCTTCTCGTCTCTCTTCCAATTAGACTTTCAAGTCGAGCTTGAACCTCCACCACTCTTGTAATTTCGATCAAACTTCAATTGCCGCTCAACTTTGATAACTTTGTCCACTAATTCCTCCAATTCAATGTAGTGTTGCAGCTCTACCACCCTTGCTATATCTCGGCTCAAACCACACAAAAATCATGACATTGTGGCCTCACGGTCTTCCACCATATTCGCACGGATCTTAACAATCTCCATCTCTTTATGGTATTCTTCCACACTCCTATTATCTTGTGTGAGATTTTGCAGCTTATGGAACAAGTCTCTGTGGTAATGACTCGGTATAAAATGCCTCCTCATCACTGCTTTCATCTCATCCCACGTTTCTATTGCTCTTTCACCATTGTGTCTCCTGCTAGTCACAAGTTGATCCCATCAAATTATAGCATAATCAGTGAATTCAACAGCTGCAATTTTTACCTTTTTGAGCTCCGAATATCGTTGGCAATCAAATACCATCTCCATCCATTTCTCCCATTCGAGATACGCATCAGGATCATTCTTTCCTTGAAAAGATGGAATCTTCATCTTGATATTGCCAAGCTCATCATCTTCTCGACGTCTAAATCCTTGGTGTCCGTTTCTCCTCTCAAACCTGCCATCTCGATCATCTTCTGTATCGGACACATATGCTTCATCAAATTGCCGCTGCCATTTAGGTTGTGCCCTAGGCTCCTCTCGCTGATTTTGTGGCCTCCCTTGTGGTGGCTCTCGGTCATCTTCAAGTGTCGTCTCACATTTTGCAACTCGGTTGGTAAGTACTTTAATTTGTAAACTTAATTGCTGGATGCCTACTAGAATCGCATCATCCCTCGGATGAGTGCGATCCTCCCTTTGATTCACATTTCCCTGGCCTGAGCTTGATATATTTTTTTTATATATGCAAGAAAAAGTTAGAGATAAAAGAAATCTCACTAGTCACTCCCTCACGTTTTCCGCTCAAAGTGTTTGTTACTCCTCTCGTGTTTAACTCAATTTCGGCTTTTTCTTCCTTCAATTAAACTCACACACTCTTGTCTTTTACCTTTCGTTTCCTTCTAGCAAGCTCTTTTTTCAGACTTGAATCCAGTCTCACAAGCTCCTCACAACAATCGATAAACCACCAAGCAAGATCAACTTCAGTAATATACCGCTCAACTCAGCAATTTAGCAAATTTTCGTTAGATTCGGATTCATATTAAATTTCTGCTACTGAAATTTTTTTTTCTATTTGGTCCAACTATTAATGATAAAAAAATGAGACGTCCTCTTGAATTTTATTTTGCTTTTTTTTGGCTTTTTTTTCTTTCTTTTTTTGACGAACTCAAGTACAACATAAAAAAAACAACTAGGACCGAATACCCTAAATCAAAATTGAAATCACAACAAGAACAAATTCAGAACCTTAATTCGATTAATAACGAAACCCTAATTCTATAAACCCTAGTTTCTATAAATCCTAGATTGATGAATGAAAAGCAGTAAAAGTAGGATAACTAGACTTTGTAGAACCAGCTTTGATACCAAATGATATGAATTTGTGCGAAAGATGATCGTTCTACGAAGATATGTGAGTTACGAATTGCTGATCTCAACCCCCAATCGAACCTGTAATTGGTAATCTCGGTATGAACGCGACCTGTTGACGAACCTATATCAACCAATTCATGCTATAGCGCCATGAACAAGATAATTCGTGATCTTGCTCGATAAGTTGAATTCGATTGCCACAAGGGAGCCTTGATATGTTCTAGTCCTCAAGAGAACTTAAGAAGAAAATTTCTCTATATAAAATTATGCCGCCTCTTAAAAACCTATAAAAAACCTTATATAGAGTGCTAACCCTAATACTAATCCTACTAGGATTAAAATTACAAAAATAACCTTAATTACTAAAAATTCATCCAAAAATTGAAATACGCCTAAAAATTCATCTAAACGACTCCAAATCGCTAAAAACGTCATCAATCACTACTTAAAGTAGTGAGTATTGATCATCGGCTCGTTTCCAAGAGTCCATCCAAATTTGAGCCAATTCGGAGTTCATCAATTCTAAGCTCCTTCGGAATTCGCTGGACCAAAAGTAATCATGTTGCGCCAAGAAGCTTTAGAATCTTCGAGTTTCGAATCCAAATTGTCTCCATTTCAAATATCTTGAATCATGATGCTGATAGCTTGTTTGAATTCCTTCGCTCTCGCTCGAGTGATCGGGCCTAGCAGATAAAATAACGTGTCCCTAGCACCTCCTCCTCGATAGGGTTCGATGTCCACATCACTTAAACAATTTAAATGTTGAAAAATACGAAAATATATTCCGTTAGAATGGTTTTTGCGAAACAAACATAGCTTAACGATTCTGGTTCTGAGCCAAAACGAGGCCTAGCTTCATTGCCAATACGACTTATTTGAATCCATGATGGAAAAAGCCTGCTCCTCTAAATTTGCAGTAGGGCATCTCTTTAGTTTCCCACATTTTTTTCCTATTTGTTCCAATGTATGCTTCTCATGAATAAGCTTGGTGCCTAGAAAAACACAAAAATCGAAGGTGGACAGTCGAGTATCGAAGCATCCAACCTAGTCTGCATTCGCACAAGCAGTCTATGAAGTGGGAGAATAGCGCTCAATGAGCTATCCATGGTTGGATGTGCTAGCTAAATATCAGTATATACTTTTGATAGCCTGGAGATGACGTAATCTTGGTTGATGCATGAATTGACTAATCAAGTTCACGATAAAACTAATATCTTGTTTGGTCATGGACACATACTATAGAGCACCAATCACCTGTCGATACATCGGAGAAGCGAGAACCTCACCATAGTTAGTAGAAAATTTGGTCTTCGAGGCTATAAGGGTAGATACAGGCTTGACCTTGACAAGGTCAAATCATATCACTGACACTTTACGAAAATGTGTGGTGCTCTCATATTAGTACAATCGTTAATTGGGAAATCTTAGTCAGCAAAAGAAATATGATCCTTCAACAAAATAGACCCAACAAATTCCTCCAATTAACCATCATCTATGATTTTCGGCACACATACTTCGTCAAGGACCTTCGTCAATCTCTAATTAGCCTACTATAATTGGAGGATTTTCTTCTTCATTAGAAAGTCAATATTCTATTTTCATATCAACTGCTACTACTGGTCACTGTATGCATAATTCCGGAACACGCCGAAAGTTGACGCCTTCTCTGTTTTCTTTCCTGCGTTTCAGTTCGAAACCAACGATCAGCGCTCTCGACAATGACGCTTTCCCTCGCCATTTCCCTTGCTTGTTTCTCTTTCTTCTTCTTCCTCCTAGTTGTCAGGTGAAGCTTGAATCACATTTGCGTCGCGTGCGTGCTTGTTCACTGCGAACTTGAACCAGATTTTGTGCTTTTTCTTGATGCATGACTAGAAGAAAGGCAGTTCTTTTTTCGTCTGGTAATGCGAGTTATCGACTTACCTAATAAGCTCTGGTGGCTCTTTTTGTTGACTTATGCTATGTAATGGTGGAGATATGATAGGACATGGTCGATGCATTCATCTTGAGTTCCGTGCGAAAGTTTTGGCGAAACAATCCAAAACTGATTCTATGTGAGTTACGTGCTAGTTCCGTGCGAGTTCCGGGTGATCTTGGGAAACTAATCTGTCTATGTGGATTTATGATGACTTGGGTTGATCTCGATTTTTGCATCGGATAAAAAATGATTTTTGCACAATAAACGCACCCTAAGATTATGGTGCTAAGCCAAAACAAGGCCCAACTTCATTGCCAATACGACTGATTTTGTTGTTGTATCAAGGCTGCATTATCTATTTTCTATTAAGTCAGTTTGCTGATGTCCTATTTTCTAGGAGTTAATTAGTCGTGGTTTTACTTGGTCAGTTCTATTTTGTAGGAGTGTTTAGCTACATGTTTTTTTTTAGCTGTTCTGTTAGTTTGTTGCTGTTTTTGTGGACCAAGCATGCTGTTAGTTAGTGGGCAACATGTGTTTATGGATAAGCTTTAGTCTGTATATAAGCAATTTTAGTTTTTTGAATAAAAATATAAGTTCCCTTCTAATACATTCTGTCTTGTTGCATAATACAATTTTGCTGCAAAAAATACAGCTTTTGCTATCAATTCTCCTTCTGTTCTTTGAAAAACAACATTGGTATCAGAGCTTTCTTGATCTTAAGGGGCTGTGAGTGACTTGTGAGATTGATTGAGAGGTGTGTTTGCATCCATAGAAGCCGAAGGCAAGATGGAGGTAGGATTGAGTGGTTTTTTAGCAATGGCTCCACCAGTGTTTGATGGAGAAAATTATCAAGCCTGAGTAGTGAGAATACGAGTCTATTTAGAGGGTTGTGATTTTTGGGAAGTTGTGGAACAAGATTATGAAGTTGTTCCCCTTCCTGACAATCCAACCATTAATCAAATCAAGTATCACAAAGAGAGGACAACAAGGAAAGCAAAGGCAAAGTCTTGTTTATGTGCTGCTGTCTCACTTGCCATTTTCAGCATAATTATGGCTTGTGAATCAGCCAAAGCTATCTGGTACTTCCTCAAAGCTGAGTATCAAGGAGATGAGAGGATCATAAGCATGAAGGGGCTAAATCTGATCACAGAATTCGAGAGACTGCAGATGAAGGAGTCTAAGACAATTAAGGAGCATTCTAATAAGTTGATAAGCATTGCAAATTAGGCAAGAGTTCTAGGTACTGACCTCTTTGATAATAGGCTAGTGCAGAAGATTCTTGTCTCCTTGCCTGAAAGGTTTGAGGCAACCATTGCCTCTTTGGAGAATACCAAGGATTTGTCTCAAATCAAGTTGGTAGAATTGCTAAGTGCTTTGCAAGCACAAGAGCATATGAGGTTAATGAGGTTGGAAGGAAGTACAAAAGGAGCTTTGCAGGCCAAAGAACAGCAGAATGTAGGAGGGAAAGGCAAGAAGTGGAAAGGGAAGAAAGGGAATGGCAGTAGTGGTTCAAAAGCTGCTGCAGGAGAGAACAGTGCAGGCAACTCCAAAAACAATTGGAGAAGGTATTCCTCATGTCAATACTGTGGAAAACAGAATCATCCACACTTTAGGTGTTGAAAGAGGCCAGATGTAAGATGCAAAAAATGTCATAAACTTGGACACATTGAGAAGTTCTGCAAAGTGAAGGGAGATCGGCAGCAAGGTAAGGCACATGCTGTAGTCCAGCAAGAGGTAGATCAACTGTTTGTTGCCTCTTGTTTCTCCTCTAGTATTACATGTGACAATTGGCTTGTTGATAGTGGTTGCACAAACCACACGACAATTGATGAAAAGCTATTTATAGACCTTGACAAGTCATTGAAGTCAAGAGTAAAGATTGGGAATGGGGAGTACTTAGAAGTGAAAGGTAAATGGACTATAGCAATAGAGAGTTGTGGTGGAACTAAGCTAGTTTCTGATGTGATATATGTGCCTAAGATTAATCAGAATTTGCTGAGTGTGGGGCAGTTGGTAGAAAAGGGTATACTAGAATGTGCTAGATTTACTTCATGAAGCAAAAGTCAGAAGTTGCTGAGGTATTTCTGAAGTTTAAGAGATGGGTTAAGAACCAAAGTGGCTACAAGATTCAGGTAATCAAATCTTATGATGGAACAGAATACACTTCACAGAGGTTCAACTCTTTCTGTGAAGAGGCTGGAATTGAGCATCAGCTTACTGCTCCTTATTCTCCACAGCAAAATGGAGTTAGTGAGAGGAAGAATATAACCATTATGGAGATGACTAGGTGTCTGTTGCAAGAGAAGAATCTACCAAAAAAATTTTGGGCAAAAGCAGCAAACACGCCAGTTTTTTTGCTGAATAGACTGCCTACAAGGGTATTCGAGAAGAAGACACCCTTTGAAGCTTGATTTGGTGTCAAGCCAATTCTAAGAAATTTGAAGGTGTTTGTCTATATGTGTTTTTCTCATATTCCGCAGGTCAAGAGAAACAAGCTGGGAGAGAAAGCTGAACCTGGGATCTTTATTAGCTACAGTTTAGTGTCAAAAGCCTACAGGATCTATCAACCACAGATAGGGAAGGTGATCACTAGCAGGGATGTTCAGTTCCTGGGAGATGAGTAATGGGACTGGACATATGAGCCACAAGACAAACACAAGGAGGTCTCACTGGACTTGACGAGCTGGTGGATGATGTTCCAGTTAGAGGTACCAAATCTCTGACTGGTATATATCAGAGGTGCAGTGTGGCTGTTTTGGAATCTGTAGGTTATGAGGAAGCTAAAAGTGATCAGAGGTCGATGAATGCATTGAAGGAAGATTTGGCTATGATAGAAAAGAACCAGACATGGGAGCTAGTGGAGAGGCCTGAAGATAGGAAGGTGATTGGAGTAAAATGGGTTTTCAGGACCAAACTCAATCCTGATGGCTCAGTGAATAAGCATAAGACCAGGTTGGTGGTGGAGGGACATGCACAGGTTTGGGGAGTTGATTTCTCAGAAACCTTTGCTCCTGTAGCAAGACTGGATACCATTAGAATGACTCTTACTTTGGCAGCTCAATAAGGATGGAAGATGTATCAATTAGATGTGAAATCTGCATTTTTGAGTGGAGTGTTGCAGGAGGAGATTTATGTTGAGCAGCCAGAAGGCTTTGTCATACCAGGCCAGGAGGAGAAAGTTCATTTGTTGAGAAAGGCTCTCTATGGCTTGAGGCAAGCTCCCAGAGCATGGTACGGTAAGATGGATGAGCACTTGCTAGGCCTGGGTTTCAAGAAAAGCCTCAGTGAATCCACTCTATATGTTTAGAAGTTAGTATTTGACTTAGTGGTAATGTCTCTTTATGTGGATGATATGCTGGTGACAGGGAGTAATAGTGCTTAGATTACTGCATTTAAGCAAGAGATTATGAAGATGTTTGAAATGGGCAAAAGTACACCGCAAGTGCCATAACTTGTGTACGGCGATCACTTTGGTGCCATAACTTTTTTTTGGATCACTTTGGTGCCAAAATCGGAAAAAAAGATCACTTTAGTGCCAATTTGGCCGGAAATCCGACGTGGCATTTTTTATTAATTTTTTACGCCGACGTGGCTCGCCGGAGGCTGAGTCAGCGTGTACAGTCAGCATTTTTTATTTTAAATAATTTTTTTCAACGTGTACAGTCAGCATTTTTAATTTTAAATATTTTTTTCTTTATTTTTTCCTTTTTCTTTTCTTTTCTTTTTTTTTCTCCGGTGGCCGGCCGGTCGCCGGCGAAGCCCGACAAGGGCTGGGCGAGGGCGGCCTTGCCCATGGCCGGCGAGGGGCGGCCGACCCTCGCCGGCGACGGGCGAGGCCGGCCCTCGCTGGCCCAGGCGAGGGTCGCCCTCGCCAGATCCGGCGAGGGCGACCCTCGCCGGCGTTGGGCGAGGCCGGCCCTCGCCGGCCCAGGCGAGGGTCGCCCTCGCCGGCCCAGGCGAGGGTCGCCCTCGCCAGATCCGGCGAGGGCGACCCTCGCCGGCGTCGGGCGAGGGTCGCCCGCGCCCGACTCAGGCGAGGGCGACCCTCGCCGGCCCAGGCGAGGGCTGCCCTCGCTCGACGCCGGCGAGGGTCGCCCTCGCCGGATCTGGCGAGGGCAGCCCTCGCCGGCGTCGAGCGAGGGCAGCCCTCGCCTGGGCCGGCGAGGGTCGCCCTCGCCTGGGCCGGCGAGGGTCGCCCTCGCCTGAGTCGGGCGCGGGCGACCCTCGCCCGACGCCGGCGAGGGTCGCCCTCGCCGGATCTGGCGAGGGCGACCCTCGCCCAACGCCGGCGAGGGTCGCCCTCGCCTGGGCCGGCGAGGGTCGCCCTCGCCTGAGTCGGGCGCGGGCGACCCTCGCCCGACGCCGGCGAGGGTCGCCCTCGCCTGAGTCGGGCGCGGGCGACCCTCGCCCGACGCCGGCGAGGGTCGCCCTCGCCGGATCTGGCGAGGGCGACCCTCGCCCAACGCCGGCGAGGGTCGCCCTCGCCTGAGTCGGGCGCGGGCGACCCTCGCCCGACGCCGGCGAGGGTCGCCCTCGCCGGATCTGGCGAGGGCGACCCTCGCCCAACGCCGGCGAGGGTCGCCCTCGCCTGGGCCGGCGAGGGTCGCCCTCGCCTGAGTCGGGCGCGGGCGACCCTCGCCCGACGCCGGCGAGGGTCGCCCTCGCCGGATCTGGCGAGGGCGACCCTCGCCCAACGCCGGCGAGGGTCGCCCTCGCCTGGGCCGGCGAGGGTCGCCCTCGCCTGAGTCGGGCGCGGGCGACCCTCGCCCGACGCCGGCGAGGGTCGCCCTCGCCGGATCTGGCGAGGGCGACCCTCGCCTGGGCCGGCGAGGGCCGGCCTCGCCCAACGCCGGCGAGGGTCGCCCTCGCCGGATCTGGCGAGGGCGACCCTCGCCTGGGCCGGCGAGGGCCGGCCTCGCCCGTCGCCGGCGAGGGTCGGCCGCCCCTCGCCGGCCATGGGCAAGGCCGCCCTCGCCCAGCCCTTGTCGGGCTTCGCCGGCGACCGGCCGGCCACCGGAGAAAAAAAAAGAAAAGAAAAGAAAAAGGAAAAAATAAAGAAAAAAATATTTAAAATTAAAAATGCTGACTGTACACGTTGAAAAAAATTATTTAAAATAAAAAATGCTGACTGTACACGCTGACTCAGCTTCCGGCGAGCCACGTCGGCGTAAAAAATTAATAAAAAATGCCACGTCGGATTTCCGGCCAAATTGGCACTAAAGTGATCTTTTTTTTCCGATTTTGGCACCAAAGTGATCCAAAAAAAAGTTATGGCACCAAAGTGATCGCCGTACACAAGTTATGGCACTTGCGGTGTACTTTTGCCGTTTGAAATGACTGATCTTGATGAGATGTCGTATTTTCTAGGGATGGAGGTTAGGCAGACTCAGAATGAAGTTTTTATCTGTCAAAAGAAGTACTTGAAGGAGATCCTGAAGAGATTCAACATGGAGGAGTGTAAGAGTGTGAGTACTCCAATGGGTCAGAAAGAAAAGGTTCAAAAGAAGGATGGATCAGAACCTGCAGATGAAAGAGTTTATAGAAGTTTGACTGGCTGTCTTATGCATCTCACTGCAACTAGGCCGGACATCATGTTTACTGTAAGTGTCTTGTCTAGATTCCTTAATTGTGCAAGTGAGTTGCATATGGTTACTGCAAAGAGGATGTTGAGGTACTTGAAAGGTACTCTTTCAAATGGAATAAGTTCTGTAGAATTTAGGAGTTTAAGTTGCAGGGGTATTTTAACAGTGACTGGGCAAGATCAGTGGATGATATAAGAAGCACTTCAGGGTATTGCTTTACATTTGGGTTAGCATGTTTTTCCTGGTGTTCAAAGAAGCAGGAAATAGTGGCTCAATCAATTGCAGTAGCTGACTTTGTGAATCAAGCATTATGGTTAATGGATGATCTGCATTTGGAGCAAGAAGAAGGCATAGAAGTATTTGTGGATAATCAAGCTACTATGGCCATTTCACAGAATCCAGTATTTCATGGAAGAACAAAGCATTTTAAGGTCAAGTATTACTTCTTGAGAGAAGTGCAGAAGGCTGGAGAGGTGAAGCTGGTGTATTGTAGTTCAGAAAACCAAATTGCAGATATATTCACTAAGTCATTTCATGTTGGTCGATTTGAACTTCTCAGGGCAAAGCTAGGAGTGTGCAACACTTGATCCAGGAGGAGAGTATTGTTGTATCAAGGTTATACTATCTATTTGCTCTTAAGTCAGTTTGCTGATGTTCTGTTTTCTAGGAGTTAATTAGTCGTGGTTTTACTTGGTCAGTCCTATTTTGTAGGCGTGTTTAGCTGCATGTTTTTTTTTTAACTGTTCTGTTAGTTTGTTGCTGTTTTTGTGGACCAAGTAAGCTGTTAGTTAGCAGGCAAAGTGTGTTTTTGGATAAGCTTTAGTCTGTATTTAAGCAATTTCAGTTTTGTGAATAAAAAGAGAAGTTCCCTTCCAATACATTCTGTCTTGTTGCATAATACAGTTTTGCTGCAAAGAATATAGCTTTTGCTGTCAATTCTCCTTCTGTTCTTTGAAAAACAACAGATTTGAACCCATGATCTGACAAAACCTGCTCCTTTAAATTTGCAGCAGGGCAGCTCTTTATTTTCGCACATTTTTAACCGTCTTGTTGCACTGCATACTTCTCAGATTCAGAAAAATGTGTTCGTGACGATGCCGATGAAGGTAAGGAGGCAAACAGGAATAAAGTTCAAAGGAATTTGAAACCAAAATATTATTTGCACCTATTCGTCCTAATCAATTACAGTTGAGGACAAATAGGGCGGAATCATGAGAATCCACCATTGCTGCTACCGTGTCATTCATTGGTTGGATGGAGTCGGTGTCCGTCCATATTTCTTTGCCTGCACAAGAAGTGACGCTCCGACCAGGAAGACCCTTGGCCAGGTCGGAGACATGCGTGGCTATTACCATGTTGACTTGATTTAGGTTGAAAAAGGCTAGATATATTTCTCCTGCATTGACGTAAGAAAAAACTGAGCCAAGAAAAAGGTCTAAAAATGCTCATACTTGCTCAAGTAGATTGTTTGGCAAAGATATCAAGATCTGCTGTGATTGGGCCTTGGACCATTTGTTTGAAACTGGTTTACATTGCATTTCGTTGTGCCTTAAAAAGTGTCTACATCCAAATTATGCAAGTGGAGGAGTGGGGTAAAAATCAAACCTGATCTTCCAGTTGCGATCCAGGAGCGAATTCCTGCATCAGCATCATTAGCTGCACAAACACTGCGGCCGTAAATAAGTTGTACAAAACATTTAATTTCTGGTGTATGAGATCAGGATCTCGTTTTATAACCTTTGACTTTTTTCATTATTGCGCATTGTCCAGAATAGCTGCTTATCAGTGTCCCGTTACTGTGAAACTCCCACATCTGTCAAAATAAAACATTCCTTATGTTATTTTCCACATGAATCTAAGCCAAATGATGAATTCTCGTTTGAAGACAAAAATTATAGTGGTATGGAATATCGCAATAACATCATTTACTTGCTTTTTTTTTTTTTGGTAACGGTAAGAGTACATCATTTACTTGATAATATCAACAGGTTCCAAAAATGCAGCAGAGGAATTTTTCTAATTGGGTCTCAAGTTTGTCTTCTGTGCTGATCTTCAACTAATAAAAACACATACCTGATTAGCATTCCTTGTGCAGCGGGAAAATGAGCCTCTTGTAAACTCACTAGACGTGATTTTGCGTCTTGGAGAAGCATTTAAACAGAAGTCCGCATTTTCAGAAGCTAATGAGGGAAGTGTTCCCAGATACTGGCTCCCGTACGTTATCTCTTTGTCTCTGTTTCACAGCACAAGCATATATCAACACTCTCTGCTATGAACAATTATAGTACAGAGAACACAAATGGAAAAGAGTAGAAGTAGGAGAGAGCTTTTTTACGATTTGACCGAAGAATTTCTCTTGTATAGGCAAAAAGGTTCTCCATGTCTACCCTCCATGTTCTTTTTCCAGCAGATCCGTTCCAAATCTTGGTCCGGCCCTTCGATCAGCCATCCGCTTGCTTTTGGATTTTTGCAACTAGTCAGACCCACAACCTCTACCGCTGACTCTTCCATTCTTGTCGGGAACATTTTAGACGGCTCGTAATTTCTACCACTTGGACCCACCCCACTGATAAATGGGAACTGTAAATTTATCCTCGTAAGTAGCCTAAAAGTGCTTGGAAATGTTTTGTTTTTATCAGATGTTAAGACAGAGTACGTGCCTCCACATTGTTTGAGCTGTAGGAATTTATCTCAAGCACCGTAGGATTGGTGATAAGACTGAAAGTTGTATCATCAATGTTCCTCAAATCTCCACCAAACATGAGGGGAGACTTGGCGATTGACCACAAAGTCACCTACGAGTATAATCCGTTAGCATGACATATGATTATCTGATTGGCGCAAATACTGAAGTCACAAAAAATCCTCATTAAACACACACCTGAGTTCTTTGCTCCTTTATGGTAAGCCTACATGTCCTATGAGGGCCTTCATTTGAACCTAGTTGTCGAGAGAGTTTCACTTTAGCAACACGTCATTCCATCTATTTTTCCATAGACATTGACAAGGAGTTCACATACGCAAGATAATTTGGAAACTGCAAAAGTTACACACTGAAGGAACCACAGCCAACCATGACCGCGAGGTATCAAACTACCCATCTGCCGCATTCCAAATTGGTAGGCAACTTGACAATAAGGAAGCTTTATCATGAGCTGTAATTTTATGCTAGAGCACACAAAATTAGCTTGCATAAGCTCCGGTGAGAATTCACTCTTCATGTGCAACCCAGACAGAGTCCACAATGTCGAAACCCCAAAGGAGCAGTCAAGGCATAACCTTCGAGGGCAAGGCCTTACCATCACATCAAAGCCTCTCTCTGGCTCCTTGTGGACATTAGGTTTTACAACATCACAAGATTAGCATGTTAATTACTTTGTTCTGAAAATCCAAGGCAATCTGCTAGTGCCTGCTCTAGTGGGTGGAATCTCTCGGCTCCTCATGTGTTGTTGTATCAAGGCTGCACTACCTATTTTCTATTAAGTTAGTTTTCCGATGTCCTATTTTTTAGGAGTTAATAAGTAGTGATTTTACTTGGTCAGTCCTATTTTGTAGGAGTGCTTAGCAGCATGTTTTCTTTAACTGTTCTGTTAGTTTATTGCTGGTTTTGTGGACCAAGCAAAGTGTTGTTAGTGGGCTACGTGTAGTTAGTGAAAAAAGCTTGAGTCTGTATTTTTTAAGCAATTTCAGTTTTTCTGAAGAGAAGTGAAGTTCCCTTCCAATACGTTCTGTTTTGCTGCTGCTGCAAAAATACAGCTTTTGCTGTCAATTCTTCTGTTCTTTGAGAAAAACAACATTGGTATCAGAGCCTTCTTGATCTTAAGGGGCTGTGAGTGACTTGTGAGATTGATTGAGAGGTGTGTCTGCATCCATAGAAGCCGAAAGCAAAATGGAGGCAGGATCGAGTGGTTTTTCAGCAATGGCTCCACCAGTGTTTGATGGAGAAAATTATCAAGCCTGGGCAGTGAGAATGCGAGCCTATCTAGAGGGTTGTGATTTTTGGGAAGCTGTGGAACAAGATTATGAAGTTGTTCCCCTTCCTGACTATTAATCAAATCAAGTATCACAAGGAGAGGACAACAAGGAAAACAAAGGCAAAGTCTTGTTTATATGCTGCTGTCTCACCTGCCATTTTCAGCAGAATTATGGCTTGTGAATCAGCCAAAGCTATCTGGGACTTCCTCAAAGCTGAGTATCAAGGAGATGAGAGGATCAGAAGCATGAAGGGGCTAAATCTGATCACAGAATTCGAGAGACTGCAGATGAGGGAGTCTGAGACAATTAAGGAGTATTCTGATAAGTTGATAAGCATTGCAAATCAGGCAAGAGTTCTGGGCACTGACCTCACTGATAATAGGCTAGTGCAAAAGATTCTTGTCTCTTTACCCGAAAGGTTCGAGGCAAACATTGCCTCTTTGGAAAATACCAAGGATTTGTCTCAGATCAAGTTGGCAGAATTGCTAAGTGCTCTGCAAGCACAAGAGCAGAGGAGGTTAATGAGGCTGGAAGGAAGCACAGAAGGAGCTTTGCAGGCCAAAGAACAGCAAAATATAGGAGGGAAAGGCAAAAAGTGGAAAGGGAAGAAAGGGAATGGCAGTAGTGGTTCAGAAGCTGCTGCAGGAGATAACAGTGTTGGCAACTCCAAGAACAATTGGAGAAGGTATTCCTCATGTCAACACTGTGGAAAACAAAATCATCCACACTTTAGGTGTTGGAAGAGGCCAGATGTAAGGTGCAGAAAATGTCATAAGCTTGGACACATTGAGAAGTTCTGCAAAGAGAAGGGAGATCAGCAGCAAGGTGAGGCACATGCTGCAGTCCAGCAAGAGGTAGATCAACTGTTTGTTGCCTCTTGTTTCTCCTCTAGTACTCCATGTGACAGTTGGCTTGTTGATAGTGGCTGCACAAACCACATGACAAGTGATGAAAAGCTATTTATAGACCTTGACAAGTCATTGAAGTCAAGAGTGAGGATTGGGAATGGGAAGTACTTAGAAGTGAAAGGTAAAGGGACTGTAGCAATAGAGAGTTGTGCTGGAACTAAGCTGGTTTCTGATGTGATGTATGTGCCTGAGATTGATCAGAATTTGCTGAGTGTGGGGCAATTGGTAGAAAAGGGATTTAAGATGATATTTGAAGAGGGTAAGTGTTTGATCTTTGACTCCAGTGGTCAGGAGCTGTTCAAGATAAAGATGCAACACAAGAGTTTTTCTCTGAATCCTCTCGAGAAGGAGCAGGTGGCATTCAAGAGTCAGGCCAGCGATTCAGACACATGGCATAAGAGGTTGGGCCACTTTCATCACAAAGGCTTGCTGTTCATGCAAAAGAATGAAATGGCAACCGGGTTACCAAGCCTGGAGGAGATCACAAGGTGCAAGGCTTGTTTGCTGGGCAAGCAGACAAGACTTCCATTCAAGGAATCCACTTGGAGAGCTACAGAGAAGCTGCAGCTGATTCATACAGATCTCTGTGGTCCACAAGTGACTCCTTCACTAAATGGCAGCAGGTATTTCATTATTTTTATTGATGATTATACTAGAATGTGCTGGATTTACTTCATGAAGCAAAAGTCAGAAGTTGCTGAGGTATTCTTGAAGTTTAAGAGATGGGTTGAGAACCAAAGTGTCTGCAAGATTCAGGTCATCAGATCTGATAATGGAACGGAATATACTTCACAGAGGTTCAACTCTTTCTGTGAAGAGGCTGGAATTGAGCATCAGCTTACTGCTCCTTACTCTCCACAGCAAAATGGAGTAAGTGAGAGGAAGAATAGAACCATTATGGAGATGACTAGGTGTATGCTGCAAGACAAGAATCTACCAAAAGAATTTTGGGCAGAAGTAGCAAACACAGCAGGTTTTCTGCTGAATAGACTGCCTATAAGGATATTGGAGAAGAAGACACCCTTTGAAGCTTGGTTTGGTGTCAAGCCAATTCTAAGAAATTTGAAGGTATTTGGTTGTCTATGTTTTTCTCATATTCCGCAGGTCAAGAGAGACAAGCTGGGAGAGAAAGCTGAACCTGGGATCTTTGTTGGCTACAGTTTAGTGTCAAAAGCGTACAGGATCTATCAACCACAAATAGGGAAGGTGATCACTAGCAGGGATGTTCAGTTTCTGGAAGATGAGCAATGGGACTGGACAGATGAGCCACAAGGCAAGCACAAGGAGGTCTCACTGGAACCTGATGAGCTGGTGGATGATGTTCCAGTTAGAGGTACAAAATCTATGACTGATATATATCAGAGGTGCAGTGTAGCTGTTTTGGAACCTGCAGGTTATGAAGAAGCTAAAAGTGATCATAGGTGGATGAATGCAATGAAGGAAGAGTTGACTATGATAGAAAAGAACCAGACATGGGAGCTAGTGGAGAGGCCTGAAGACAGGAAGGTGATTGGAGTAAAATGGGTTTTCAGGACCAAACTCAATCCTAATGGCTCAGTGAATAAGCATAAGGCCAGGTTGGTGGTGAAGGGATATGCACAGGTTTGGGGAGTTGATTTCTCAGAAACCTTTGCTCCTGTGGCAAGACTAGATACAATAAGAATGACTCTTGCTTTGGCCGCTCAACAAGGATGGAAGGTGTATCAGTTAGATGTGAAATCTGCATTTTTGAACGGAGTGTTGCAGGAGGAGATTTATGTTGAGCAGCCAGAAGGCTTTGTCACACCACGCCAGGAAGAGAAAGTTTATTTACTAAGAAAGGCTCCCTCCCAGAGCATGGTACAGTAAGATGGATGAGCACTTAATAGGCCTGAGTTTCAAGAAAAGCCTCAGTGAATCCACTCTATATGTCAAGAAGTTAGTATCTGACTTAGTAGTGGTGTCTCTTTATGTGGATGATATGCTTGTGACAGGGAGTAATAGTGCTCATATTACTGCATTTAAGCAAGAGATGATGAAGATATTTGAAATGACTGATCTTGGTGAGATGTCGTATTTTCTGGGGATGGAGGTTAGGCAAACTGAGAATGAAGTTTTTATCTGTCAGAAGAAGTACATGAAGGAGATTCTGAAGAGATTTAATATGGAGGAGTGCAAGAGTGTAAGTACTTCAATGGGTCAGAAGGAAAAGCTTCAAAAGAACGATGGATCAGAACCTGTAGATGAAAGAGTTTATAGAAGTTTGATTGGCTGTCTTATGTATCTCACTGCAACTAGGCCAGACATCATGTTTACTGTAAGTATCTTGTCTAGATTCCTTAATTGTGCAAGTGAGTTACATATGACAGCTGCAAATAGGGTGTTGAGGTACTTGAAAGGTACTCTTTCATATGGAATTAAGTTCTGCAAAATTCAAGAGTTTAAGTTGCAGGGGTATTTTGATAGTGATTGGGCAGGATCAATGGATGATATGAGAAGTACTTCAGGATATTGCTTTACATTTGGGTCAGCATGTTTTTCTTGGTGTTCAAAGAAGCAAGAAATAGTGGCTCAATCAACTGCAGAAGCTGAGTTCATTGCAGCTACTGCAGCCGTGAATCAAGCACTATGGATAAAGAAGCTGATGGATGATCTGCATTTGGAGCAAGAAGAAGGCATAGAAGTATTTGTGGATAATCAAGCTACTATGGCCATTTCACAGAATCCAGTATTTCATGGAAGAACAAAACATTTTAAGGTCAAGTATTACTTCTTGAGAGAAGTGCAGAAGGCTGGAGAGGTGAAGCTGGTGTATTGTAGTTCAGCAAACCAAATTGCAGATATATTCACTAAGTCATTTCATGTTAATCGATTTGAACTTCTCAGGGCAAAGCTAGGAGTGTGCAGCACTTGATCCAGGAGGAGAGTGTTGTTGTATCAAGGCTGCACTACCTATTTTCTATTAAGTTAGTTTTCCGATGTCCTATTTTTTAGGAGTTAATAAGTAGTGGTTTTACTTGGTCAGTCCTATTTTGTAGGAGTGCTTAGCAGCATGTTTTCTTTAACTGTTCTGTTAGTTTATTGCTGGTTTTGTGGACCAAGCAAAGTGCTGTTAGTGGGCTACGTGTAGTTAGTGAAAAAAGCTTGAGTCTGTATTTTTTAAGCAATTTCAGTTTTTCTGAAGAGAAGTGAAGTTCCCTTCCAATACGTTCTGTTTTGCTGCTGCTGCAAAAATACAGCTTTTGCTGTCAATTCTTCTGTTCTTTGAGAAAAACAACATCATGTAACAGTAATCAGAACCATTTGCAGGCAACATTAATTTGATGGAGTGCTGAGGCCGCTAAAATAGCTTTATACCCACTTATTAGTCCAGCCAATCCCTCCAGGGAATGGAGCAACGGACCTTCAAGTTTATCGGAGAATAAGAGAAGCCCAGTGTTATTACCTGGATCAGTGAGATATCCCAGTGGTAGCATATCAAGGTCAGGCCATGATGTCCCCAACAAGCCACTGGCGCCAATCATTTTAGCTGCAGCGAAGTCCCTGATGAACAATAAATTATGAGACTATCGATAGGTGATCCAAATCCATGACTTTTGCGCTCTACTGTCACATGTTAAATCACCTTGCAACATCAAAATGTGCCACAACATCTGCCCATGTATCCCAATCATCCCCAGTAATTCTGTACATGTTGCTCAATCCACTCACAGCCTTTGCCATATCTGGTGTTGCACTAGTTCCGGGAGACAGGGAATACAGGATTGGACGGTCAAGCTCCTTTAGAACCTGTGCAAGGCCATACCAGATAAAGGACCCGCATCAGTTTTCATTTGCAGAAAGGACTGCGTGAGTAGGTGAATAAAACATAAAGAGCCATCATATCGCACCTCAGAGATGTACGTGATCTCATTTATATTCAGATCGTTACCAAATACACAGTCATTTTTAACTGCATCAGAATGATAAACAATTAGTACTAAAGATAGTGACAGAAGCGATTCAAAATTAAGTTCATCTCCAGTCATTTAGTTATATCATTGTTTGAAACTAATTGAAGAATTTTGAAGTTAAGAGGTGACTGCGGCTGTAAAAATACACAGAAGACGTTGCCACTCACTGAAATCAACACCCCACGATGCATATTGCTGATAAAGTGACCTCAAGAAGGCTTTTCCGGCTCCTAAGTCAGTATTTACACTCATGAATCCATGTTGCATCCAAGCACAAGTCTTTTCCGTAAGCCCTATATCTTGTGCATGCCAAACTCGACTGGACTCTTCATATGCACGTCCCTAGTAGGGAAACAGAGTAGAAGTAAAAAAGTAATTTCAGAGAAATTGAGGGTCACGCTTAACACTCTTCCTAAGACTCTGGCATCAGATCAGTCATTTAGATCGTTTGATGAAAGTGAGCATAAATAGTTTAAAGGAACTCCAAATGAGGAATTTCAACACCAATGAGAAAATTTCCCGTCAATCTTGTCTAAAAGAAGGCTTTGTGCAACAAGGAGAAAAATCAGCAGATGAAAGCGTAGAGTAATACGAACAAACCGTGGTGGTATCCAGTATAGGAGAGTTAGCATTGACAGCTTGCGTGCTTATTCCTCTCATGACATGTATCCCAAACTTCAGTCCCATGCTATGGACTTTATTTGCGACTTCGGTGAACCCTTTCCCACCACTAGATGACGGCCATCGATCAGGGTCAGGGATCATCCTTCCCCATTCATCAATCACATCGAATCCCAGAGAATCGGTGCCAGCGTCTGTCACTTTTCTACGATACCAAAGGAAGTCCACTACTACATACTGCATATTTTGGAGAGAATAGACGAAAAGGACGAAAAAGAAAATGCTTTAGTTTCACTAAGATTCCTTTGCCATTCTAGAGGAAAAGCGACAATATATATCGGTCAAATGTCACAGTTGTATGGATATAACCTCATATCCGTGAGCATGTAGCTTCTGGGAAAGGATCTCGGCATTTTGCAGAAACTCGTCTTCGGAGATGATCCAGGAATAGGAATCATAAGAATTCCAACCTCTTGGCGGGGTGCTAGCACGCTTCTCGGACGAGACACTGAAAAATTGAAATTAGTCTTACCACTTGCTTCGCCTAATTAGAACTCCTGAATACTTCACATGTTGTGCAAGAAATTTGCAAACAATTGAATTAACATCTTATAGGTGAATGCATTGCCAAATACGTACGAAGATTCCAACCAACATTATTGTATAAGTTAGCATTTTTACACAGAAACTTTTACAATGTTGTCAAAATACATCAAAGGAATAATTTTGCTGGAGATATCCAAGCCCATCATGGTTAGAGCGGCCATTATTCAAGCAAAATAATAAAAAAACAGAGAAATTGTCGCAGAGTTATCTATTTTGACTCTGATAATTCTCTGATTAGCCCATCCTCCGTCTCACAATTACCCTCAGGACTCCCAATGCAAAATCCGAGACCAACCCAAGTCATCATAAACCAACAGAGACATGAACGAATCAGTTTCCCAAGATCACCCGGAACAAGCACGGAACTCACACGAATCAGTTTTGGTCCCCAAAACTTTCACACAACTCACGATGAACGCATCACCTCCAATTTCCACGTCCTACCATATCTCCACCATTACAGACTATAAGTGAACAGAAAGAGCCACCATTAAAACGCCACGATTCTCGTCACCGTATATTCAGACTGCCTTTCTTCTAGTCGTTCATTAAGATAAATCTGAGTACCCAAGCACACGAGGAAGGCAAGTGTGATTCGAGCTTCACCTGGCAATAAGGAGGAGGAAGAAGAAGAAAGAGAAGGAAGTGAGGGAAATGGAGGGGGAGAGCTTCATCGCCGAGAGCGCTGACTGTTGGTTTTGAACTGAAACGCAGGAAAGAAAAAGAGAAGTTCGGAGTTACGCATGCAGACAACAGATGGAGGAGTACGTGGATATATATATATATATATATATATATATATATATATATACCATAAGTGTCCAAGGATCTGGGGATCTATAAAGAGAAGAGAAATAGATGTAGAAGAGAAGAGAAATAGATGTAGAAGATATCTTCTAAGTATATTTAGAATTTGATTTATCCCACGGAGTCTCCAATAATAATCGTTTATAAAAGAGTCTATACAAATAGAAATA
Organism: Syzygium jambos; assembly: GCA_031216235.1. NCBI lineage: Eukaryota > Viridiplantae > Streptophyta > Magnoliopsida > Myrtales > Myrtaceae > Syzygium > Syzygium jambos. The sequence goes on from CM062227.1 coordinate 12,902,802, forward strand.
TTATTCAAATCAATAGGAGTAGAAAAGGCTCTATAAAATGCAAGGATGAATAGCAAGATAGAATATATATATATTCAACACAGAAACAGATTAAATAAATTAGATTAAATAAAATAGCGCGCATTTAACATTAAGAAGAACCCGAACAGAATATAAAGGATAATAAGGATAATTGCTAGTAATTCTAAACCAACCATGTAGGTGGTATTGCTATACTAAAATAAAAGGGTAAAACGGTAAGAAGAAGTAAGGATATATAACAAATGCAGAAAATTGCTGTAAATTAAAGTGCAGAATTAAAGTACAAACCATCCACAGGCGGTTCGACCAGCCGTTTGTGGGGTATGTATAAGTAAATGCAATAAAGAAATAAAAAATGACTGATATATATAAATGATACTGAAAGATTACAAAGTAGATATTGAAGTGCGATATTGAAATACAAGTGCAGGACAATGAAAATTTCTTTGGTAGAAATTCTTTCGTTCTTAAGACTATTGTAGTCTAGAACGACAAGCTTTTCTACTCTATAAAAGAACTCTAGAAAGACCAAGACTTTAGCTAGGACCAGGAGCTTACTTGGACTAGAAAGGATATAGAAAGAACTGGTCTAACTTGTATGATGGTTTAGAAAATATTGAAAGGGTGGAAAGGGACGTGGAAGACTTTCAGAAGGGTTGAGAAAGTGAGAGGTTCTGCAGAATTTTTTCCGAATGCCCACTTAGAGAATGAGAGTTCTCTTTTATAGGCAGGCATGGTTCCTGTAGAAATAGTTCACGGGTAATACTGTAGCAAATAGTACTAAGTGCACAGTGTTACAGTGAATAGTAATTATGAAAAGTATAGAAAAACGAGAAAGCACGCGGACTCCTTTCGGCTTAGTCATGATGTTGTCGTCAGGAATCTTTCGGCTTTTTCTTATCCCTAGGAAAATTTGGAAAGATCTTCAACCGGCTACTCCAACATCACCCCTTCAAGCCAGACGCTTAAGAGACAAGCTTATCATTCAAGGATAGACCAAATTCCATATGATCATCTTTCTTATGGTGAATTAACCTCTTATGTGTATAAAATTGGAACACAAATGTGCACTAATATACGCCTCCAAAAACAAATCAAGAAAGAACAAAAACTTTCTAAAAAAGGTTTAGGAGATTTTTGTGCACAATATGACCCTTCTTTTGCATCTTTTGAAAAATCTAAATGTTCAGGAAAATGTTCTTCCAAAAAGAAAGAACATAAAAAATTTTATAAGAAACCTTACAAAAAGAAATTTGATAAAAAATCTTTTAAAAAGGAAGAAAACAATAGTTCTGAAAAGGATAAAAAATCCAAAAAACCGAAGAAAAATTTCAAAAATGTCACTTGCTATAACTGTGGCAAAAAAGGTCACACGTCCCGATTTTGCAAAATCAGCAAAAAGGTCAATGAGTTAAATTTAGATGAAGACACTATTAATCAGCTCAATCAATTAATGGTTGAAACTGATAATAGTTCTTATGAGGAATCTGATTTTGAAGAAGGATTACAGATTTATGATTTAGAAACTTCTTCTAATACAGAAACCGAAGAAGAAGATTTTGAAATAAATGTTTTGACAAAAGAAGAAGAAGTTCTTCTACAAACTTTTGATCAAATTTCTGATCCTGAAACAAAGTTAAAATATTTGAATAATTTTCAAAAGCAAAAACCCTCTGTCCAAACTGATAATCCTTATAATATTTCTAATATCCTCAGCAAAACAAAAAGGTCTGTTTCTAAACCCATTTCTATAAATGATCTTACTCAAGAAATCAACAAACAAAAGCAAGAAATTCGAGAGCTCAAAACAGCCCAAATTTCTATGCAAAAGGACATTTTGGAACTCAAATTAAAAAGTTTAAATGAAAAACAAAAGGAAGAAGACTTTGAAGATGTTCCTCAACATCCTTCTTCTTCTGACACAAATTTTCTTTTAATGCTTTCTGAAATAACTACTAGAAAATGGATTTTAAATATTTCCATAAAAGTCCAAAATGAATTTGTTTTGGAAACCACAGCCCTTTTTGATACTGGTGCAGATCTTAATTGCATAAAAGAGGGTCTTATCCCTACCAAATATTTTGAGAAAACCTACCAATCCCTTAAATCAGCTTCTGGAGACAAGTTGAAAATAAACTTCAAAATTCCTGAAGCAGAAGTTGTGAAAGACCAAATCTCTTTCAAAACTCCTTTTCTTCTTGTTAAAAATATTAAACAAAATGTTATTTTGGGATCACCTTTCATCAATCTTCTTCAACCTTTTAAAGTTTCTGAACGAGGAATTGAAACTGAAACCTTAGGTAAAAGAATTTGCTTTGATTTCATCTCGAAACCTCAGACCAGAAATTTGAATACCCTTCAAGAACATTCTATTTCTGAAATTAATTATATCATTCAAGATAAGGAATCTCATTTACAATTTTTGAAAGACGATCTTGAATACAAAAGAATTGACAAAACCCTTTCTGAAGAAAGCCTCCAGAAAAGGATTTCTGCTCTTGAAAACCAAATCAAGAATTCTATATGCTCCAATATTCCTAATGCTTTTTGGTCTCGTAAAAGTCACATAGTTGATTTACCCTATGAGCCAGAATTTTCTGAGAAAAATATTCATACTAAAGCCAGACCTTCTCAAATGAGTCATGAAGTTCTAAATTTCTGTCAAAAGGAAATACAAGAACTTCTTGAGAAGAAGCTTATTAGGAAAAGCCAATCACCTTGGAGTTGCTCTGCTTTCTATGTCAACAAAAATGCTGAATTAGAAAGAGGAGTCCCAAGATTGGTAATTAACTATAAACCCTTGAATATGGCTTTAAAATGGATAAGATATCCAATTCCGAATAAAAAAGATTTATTAAATAGACTTTATGATGCAAAAATCTTTTCAAAATTTGATATGAAATCAGGATTTTGGCAAATCCAAATCAGTGAAAAAGATCGATATAAAACAGCTTTTACTGTCCCTTTTGGCCAATATGAATGGAACGTAATGCCTTTTGGATTAAAAAATGCTCCTTCTGAATTTCAAAGGATCATGAATGATATTTTTAATCATTGTTCTGATTATATTATTGTTTACATTGATGATGTTTTAATATTTTCTACTTCCATAGAAAAACATTTCAAACATATCCATCATTTCATAAATGTTGTAAAGAAAAATGGCTTGGTAGTTTCACCTACCAAAATTTCCCTTTTTAAAACCAAAATACGGTTTCTAGGACATTATATTCACCAAGGAACCATCATTCCAATTGAAAGGTCAATAATATTTTCTGAAAAATTTCCTGATGAAATCAGAGACAAAAATCAATTGCAAAGATTTCTTGGAAGTTTAAATTACATTATTGATTTCTTTCCCCGCATCAATATAATCTGTAAACCACTCCATCAGAGGCTCAAAAAGGATCCTCCAGCATGGACTCAGGTTCATACAGATATAGTGAGACAAATCAAGCGAACTGTCAAGGAAATCCCTTGTTTACATCTCGCTGATCCTCATGCTTTTAAAATTGTTGAAACTAATGCTTCTGATATTGGTTATGGAGGAATATTAAAACAATCGAAAGACAATAGAGAACAAATTGTTCAATTTGTCTCCAAACATTGGAACGATTGTCAAAAGAATTACTCCACGATCAAAAAAGAAATTCTTGCTATTGTACTTTCTATTTCTAAATTTCAAGGAGATCTTTTGAATAAAAAATTTCTATTAAGAATTGATTGTAAATCTGCAAAAGATGTTTTACAAAAAGATGTTCAAAACATTGCTTCTCAACAAATTTTTGCTAGATGGCAAGCCATTTTATCTGTTTTTGATTTTGATATAGAATTTATAAACGGTTCTTCAAATTCTCTCCCGGACTTTCTCACTCGAGAATTTTTGCAGGGAAAATGCCTCCAAAGCCTCCCAACAAACCCACCAGAAGAGACAAAGGCAAAGAAATTGCAGAACCCTCTTCTGAGAAAAAATCACCCGGATTAACAAATATCAGAACCTGGCTCCAGGCCACACAACCATCTTTGAATATAACCACCATTTCTAACCAGGCTAAACAAGAGCCTATTTCTAAACAACCTACCCCTGAATCTTCACAGTTTGATATAACACAACTTTCTAAGGAAGAGGCATTACAACTCCTCCAGCAAGCTTTTAATAGTCAGCCACAGCCTTCTCAGGCAATGGTAAGTTCTGATCCCTCTCCCATAGCAATGGCTAAGGGAAAAACAATTTCTAGCGAGGTGGTAATTCAATCAACCCAAGATACCCCTCCAAAATCAAAGTTTTCTCATAAAACCATATTTCAAAATGTTTGCAACACTGAAAATGGTTTTTATAATGCAGATCCTTATGTTTTTGCAAGAAACATGTTTTCTGAAAATTTTCTTTATACACCCCATGATATTTACAAAACAAGAGAATTTTATGAAAGAATCTTGGAGGAAACCGAATCGGTTACCTTCAAACATTTTTCTAGCCAAGGGCACATAAATTATTCCAAAGCCATAATTCACAGGGTCATCCACCCTTCCCAATGGAAACCAAATCCCCTGGGATTAACCAAGTAAAAATCTGAGTGTTAAAGACACTCCAGATCGTGTTGAACCTTCCAACCAAATTAACCTTTTAGATAAATCCGATACTGAATCTCTTCCTGAGATAAATCGTATCACCTGGAAGGATCCTCAGAAATTATATTATTCTCGTGCCACTCCTCCTGATATTCTCACAGAAGAAACCTTTTCTAAAGTCCAAAACAAATATTCTTCTGATGCTATCTATGAATGGAATATAGATGGTGTTTCTGAGCAAAACCTCATAAATATTCTGACCCAAATGGTCATGCTTGCAAACACTTACAAAACCATTCCTGATACTTCTGATCATTCCGTTGCATATCTTTTAATAGCCGGATTCACTGGTCAGCTCAAAGGATGGTGGGATAACTACCTGAATGATGAGCAAAGATCTCAAATTTTAAATGCTCACAAACTCGACCCCTTTGGTCAAATTATTCTTGATGAAGATGAACAACCTATCCAAGATGCTGTCAATACTTTGATATTTTATATATATATATATATATATATATATATATATATCTACATGGATTGATATGAAAATAGAATATTGACTGTGTACTGAATAAGAAAATACTCCAATTATAGTAGGCTGGTTTGAGATTGACTCATATGGAAACTCGAATGTGATTTTGCTAATGAGATTTGTAATTTCTTGATTCGGAATGTGGAACTTTTCTTATCCAATTTTTTTTTATTACCAATTTAATCCTCTCTGTAATTTGTCTTTCTTATTTCAGTGAGTGTTTCCTTCTTTTGTTGATATTTAAATGGTAAACTGAATCATGTACGTGCTGAATAATGAACGTGGCCAAGAAAAGTTAGCAAATGCCCGTTGAGGTTTTTTTTTCTCACGAAAGATAAAATTACCAGAAAAGCTTTAAACTCATTGTATAAATGCCAATTCAGTTTCAAACCTTTCAATTTGGCCAACTTAGTCCTAAACTTTTTGACAATTTAGTGTTTCCAGCCAAATTTGACTGGAAATCGCTGACGAGAACGCTGGTCATGCCACATCGGATGGTTGGTACTAATGCAGACAATTTTTGCAATTTTATAATTTTTAAAATTTCTTCTAATTTATTTTTTCTTTTCATTATGGCCAGCAAGGGTAGTGAGGGCCTTACTAATCGCCTCGCCCATGGTTGGTGAGGCCGCAATGGTCTCACCTAGGGCCTTTGCAGCCTTGTCGGCCATTGGCGAGGGCCGGTGGGAGTTGCCGGGGCCAGCGAGGGTTCACTGGTCACAATGACAAAAATAAAAGAAATTAAAAAATCCAAATCAATTTTTTTTCGAAACAAATGTAAAAATTGTTCACATTAATGTTGATAATGCAATGTAGGACGACCGACATCCACATCAGCCATTACGGCCAAAATTGGTTAGAAGCAACAAATTGGGGGAAAAGTGTCAGAAAAGTCCTAAATCTTTTACATTGATGCCAATTTAGTCATAATTCTTTTTGTGATGCTAATTCAGTCCTAATCCTTTTGTCTTTGTGCCAATTAAGTCCTTCCAGCTAATTTTAGTCAGATTTTATTGACGTGGACGCCGTTCAACTTACGTAACACCGTCGGTGATGACGTAGACAACTTTTAATAATATTTTAATATTTTTCAAAAAAAATTATTTTTAAATATTTTTCTTGTCATTCTTTTTCTTTTTTTTTTCTTTATTTCTCTTCTTCCAGTGATGGCAAGGGCAAGTCTCGCCTAGCCCAACGTGAGGCTCGAGGCCTCGCTGGATGGCCGCAAGGTCGGCCAAGGGATCTCGTAGGACCACGATTGGCATGGCAAGGCTGAGAGGAAGACTGGTTCCAAGCGATTTTGCCATCGCTCCCCGCGCTCACCTTGGGTCCCAAGATCACCAGCTCGAGGAACTAGAGATCGGGGTTCTTCTACCACAGCATGAACACACTGACCTCACGTTGGGCTGGGCGAGGCTTGACCCTCGTTGGCCATGGGTGAGGCTCGACCTCGCCAGATTTGGCAAGGTCGTGCGTTGCCCAATCGCTAGCGAAGCTCGCCTTTGCCGTCGCTAGCGAGGGCGAGCCTCGCTAGTGGCCGGTGGGGCTCGCCAAAGCTCGCCGACCCTGGCCGACGACTGGCTGGAGGAAGAAGAGAGGTAAAGAAAAAAAAAAGAAAAATAAAAAAGAAAAATAAAATTTTTTGAAAAATATTAAAATATTATTAAAAATTATTCATGTCATTGCTGGCGGTGCCATGTAGGCTGGCTAGCATCCATGTCAGCAAAATCAGGCTAAAATTAGCTGAAAGGACTGAATTGGCACAAAGACAAAAGGTTTATGACTGAATTGATACAAAAAAAAGGTTTATGACTAAATTGACACAAATGTAAAAAGGTTTAGGACTTTTCTGATACTTTTTCCAATAAATTGATAAACTGTCAAAAGATTTATAACTAAATTGGCAAAATAGAAAGGTTTATTACTGATTAGCATTGGGAATTTTTTTCATTTTATTTCACTCCCCATTCTTTAGTTGACTCTTATGCCATCCCAGACAACGGATTAAAGTAGGAGATTTTCTTTATTTATACTTGTAGTAAAAGGAAAGAATACCTAGCATGTTTTTCTTTGTTAATGATCCTTTCTTACCCTAATTAATAGCATTTTTTCTCTTCTTTTAGGAGGTATCACTTTCTCTAATGGGTGTGATTTTATCCTGTATTTTGTATACTCTATAGTGCTACTTAATATCACTAATCTTTTTAACCATAGGAAGGTGAAGGTTTTTTTTATTTTCTAACTTGCTATGATGTGTATCTTGGAAACGAAATGTAAATTTGAAAGCATCACAACTAATGCATGAATTTTCTATATTTGATCCAAAGGGAAAATATTACATAAAACCGTTCCATGTCGGAAATAAGGCCTACTATATTGGTGGGAAAATGTAAACATAAATGAGTTCAATCATGTGAGGGTTGGATATGGATTGAGCAAGTCCTATGACTCAGAATTGGGAAAAGGATACTACAAGTGTCAAAAGTTGTGTACCACGTTCACTTTAGTGCAAAAAGCTTTTTTTGGATTACTTAAATGCCAAATTATTTGAAAAATGATCTTTTCAGTGCCAACTTCGATCTGATTGGTTGAAAATCCGACGTGGTCTTTTTTTAATATTAATTTTTGAAGCCGACGTGGGTCACCAAAGGGTCTAGTCAACATGTAAACAATAAAATGAAGTCGTTTGGTGGATTTCCCCCAAACAAGAATCCTAAATCTCCAAATTGAGAGAGAACCTCAATTTGAAAACACTAATCGGCCAATTTAAGCACCTATTTTGGTTTGCCCCCAAAATTACTAACTCAATCTCGTAAACGAAGAGCAGGAGCTTCAACAGTGGCTCACATTCATTCCAACAAAGCGAACTAGATGGTGAGTGTTATTGTTATTGTGGGTTACCAAGTCCAAGAAGAACATCTTGGATTCGGTTGATTCCCAGGAGAAGATTCCATGGATGCGCTAGGTATAGAGAATGCTCAAAGTGCAAATATGTTGAGTATGTCTTAAATTTTTTATGGGCTTGGGCCAACTTTAAAGCTTGGTGGCAATATAAATATTGCTTTTCTCAAGTTATTAAGTGAAGAAGTTGAGACGGAAAGAGTCTTTAGCTTTTGAGTCATCTTTTATAATCCTCAATATTCTATAGTAGATTTTGTTTTTCCAATCCCCACGGTTTTTCCCTCAAGGGTTTTCCACGTAAATTTTTGGTGTTCTTTATTCTTCTTAGTTTTAATTTCGTTATTATTTTCGCATCAGTCATAACAATTTGGTATCAGATCCTTGGGATTTTTCGATCTTCTGGTTATGGCTTCAAGTTCAATAACGAAATTTGATATTGAGAAGTTTGATGGGAGTGGTAGTTTCGACCTATGGCGGGTTCGTATGTTGGATGTCCTTTCGCAGCAGGATTCGAAGAAAGCTCTATTTGGGAAAGGGAAGAAACTGTAAAACACGTCAGATGAAACTTAGGAAGAATTGGATAAAAAGCTCTATATGCTATTTAGTTGTATCTCACGAATGAAGTTCCGCAGGAGACACTAGATTAGAAAACAGCTTCAGGTTTATGGACGAAATTGGAGAGTATTTTTTTGACAAAATCTCTCACCAATCGGTTGAGGCTCAAGCAACAAATCTTCAATCTTTGTATGGTAGAATGTGCTTCTCTTAAGTCTCATATTTCTGATTTCAATGTTATTATCTTTGAGTTAAGAAGTATTGATGTTAAGATTGAAGATGAGGATCAAGCTCTTTTACTGTTAATTTCACTATCTCCCTCTTATAAGAATTTTAGAAGACTATGATTGTTAGTAGAGAAACTATCGATCTTGAAGATGTCAAAAATAGTCTTCTAAATAAGTAGAAACTAGATGCAGAATTAACTTTTGAAGGCAGTAATGATCATGGGGCTGGTTTAGTCGATAGAGGAAGATCTATTAAGAGAAGTAATAGTAGTAAGAGCAAATCAAAATCGAAGTAGAGGGATCTGATTTGCAACTATTGTAAGTCTAAGGGCCATATCAAGATAAATTGTTTGAAACTAAAGGCAAAGCAGCAAAGAGAAAATACTTTGAATTAGCAAAATCAAAAGAATGCAAATCGATAGAACAATCAGAACTACCAGAATAGATAGAATCAGAGAAATGAAAATCCCTCTCAAGTTGGTGTTGCTAAAGAAGAAAACGAAGATTGGTTATTGGTTGTAAATGATAAAGACAAATTCAGTAATATCTGAATTCTTGATTAAGGCTGTTCGTACCACTTGTCCTAATTGTGATTGATTCTCTATGTACAAGGAATATGATGGTGGAGTTATTCTCATGGGAAATAATGCTAAATGCAAAGTAGTTGGGATTGAGACTGTCAGTATTAAGATGCACGACGGCATGATCAGAACCTTAGAGAATGTTAGATGTGTTCCTGATTTGAAGAAGAACCTTATCTCTTTGGGTACCCTTGATGCTAATGGTTGTAAGTTTACAGCTGAAGGTGGAGTTATGAAAATTATGAGAGGTTCACTTCTATTGATGAAAGGTCTAAAAATTGGAACTTTGTATCAACTGCAAGATATTACAGTTACTGGTTCAGCTGTAATTTCATCCTTTATGTCAGAATCAAATAACACTAAATTAAGGCATATGAGAGTAGGCCATATGAGTATTAGAGGGATGGAGGAGTTGAGTAAGAGACGTCTTTTGTGTAGTCAAAAAATTGGAAAACTGGATTTCTATGAGTATTGTATCTTTGGAAAACAGAAAAGGGTCAGTTTTAAGACAAGAATTCACACAACAAAGGGCACTTTGGATTATATTCACTCTAATCTTTGGGGGCCTACAAAAGTTCCTTTGAAAGGCCTTGGTTCGAGGTATGTACTTACTTTCATTGATGATTTTTCAAGAAAAATTTGGGTCTATTTTCTAAAGCAAAAGAGTGATGTTTTTGTTACATTTAAGCAATGGAAAACATTGATTGAGAAGCAGACTGGTAAGAAGATCAAAAGATTAAGAACAGATAATGGGCTAGAATTTTGTAGAGGTGAGTTTAATGAGTTCTGTAAAAACAAAGGCATTGTAAGACATCATACTACAGTGAATTCACCGTAGCAGAATGGTATTGCAAAATGCATGAACATAACCTTATTAGAAAGGTCTATGTGCATGTTGTCTAACGCTGGTTTAGGCAAGGAGTTTTGGGTTGAGGCAGTTAATATAGCTATTTGGTTGATAAATCATTTTTCTTGCATATCTATTGAGTGCAAGACACCTGAGGAGATATGGTCAGGCAAACCTGCTGATTATTCTTCTATTCGAGTATTTGGATGTCCAGCATATGCACATGTTAGTGAAGACAAACTAGAGTCTAGAGCGAAAAAATGCATCTTTATTGGTTATGCTTCTGGTGTAAAGGGTTATAGACTTCACTGTGCTAATTCATCTAAGATTATTATTAGCAGAGATGTTACTTTTGATGAGTCTGCTATGCTTCATCCTAGCAAGGAGTTATCTATTCCTTGTCAAGAAAATCTAGAAAGTACTGCGGAGAAGGTGGAGCTTGAAGTAATTTCTTCTCAATCAGTTCAATCATCTACTGATAATATTGAGATTGAAGAACCTAAGGAAGAGCAATATTCTATTGCTAGAGAAAGACCAATGAGGATAACAAAGCCTCCAGAAAAATATGGGTTCTCAGATTTTGTTGTTTATACTCTTTTAGTTGCAGAGTGACCAGAATACAATGTGCCTAAAACCTACAAAGAAGCTATATGTTCAAAAGATTTAGCAAAATGGTTAATTGCTATGAATGAAGAGATGAAATCTCTTGAAAAGAATCAAACATGGGAGCTTGTCAAGCCACCAAAAGGAAAGAAAATTGTGGGTTGCAAGCGGGTTTTCAAAAGAAAGGAAGGTATTCCTGGAGTTAAAGACATTAGGTTTAAAACTCGTCTAGTTGTTAAAGGCTATAGTCAGATTGAGGGAGTTGATTTTAATGATATGTTTTCACCTGCCTTTAAACAAAGCTCCATTCGGGTTTTTCTTGCCTTAGTTGCTATGCATGATTTAGGATTGGAACAACTCGATGTGAAAATAACTTTCTTGTATGGTGAACTTGAAGAGAAAATCTATATGGGTCAACTGGAGGGTTTTCAATTTGAAGGTAAGGCAGACCATGTTTATCTATTGAAAAAGTCTATATATGGCTTGAAGCAATCACCTAGACAGTGGGTACAAAAGGTTTGATTCGTTTATGGTGCAACTTGGCTATTGTAGGAGCAAATTTGATAATTGCATATATCTATACAAACTTTCACTTGACTCTTTCGTTTATTTGTTATTATATGTTGATGACATGTTGATTGCAATGAAAGATAAATCTGATATACAGAGTTGATTGCAGCGAAAGATAAATATGATATACAGAATTTGAAGGCACAATTAAGTGCTGAATTTGATATGAAGGATTTAGGTGCAGTGAATAAAATCCTTGGCATGGAAATTCGGCGAGATCGAAAAAGGGAAAAATTGTATTTTTCCCAGAAAAGTTACATTGAGAAGGTGTTAGATCGTTTTGGTATGAAAGATGCCAAACTAGTAAGTACTCCTCTTGCTACTCATTTTAGATTATTAGCTAATTTTTGTCCACAAACAGATGAGGATATAAAATTTATGTCACGTGTTCCATACTCTAGCATGGTTGGCAGCCTTATATATGCCATAATTTGTACTTGACCCGATGTTTCACATGCTATTAGCGTGCTAAGTAGATATTTATCATGCCCAGGAAAAGCTCATTGGTAAGCGGTGAAGTTGATTTTGAAGGTATTTTCGATTTTGGTTTAGAGTTTAGGAAAACTGGTGATAATTTTATAGAATATGTTGATTATGATTATGTTGGTGACCTTGATAAGATGAGGTCTTTGACTGTGTGCATCTTTACTATTGGAGATTGTGCAGTCAGTTGGAAAGCTACTTTACAGCATACGGTTGCTTGTCTACTACAGAGGCAGAGTATATGGCTATTATAGAGGCTGTTAAAGAGGCTATATGGTTAAGAGTCTTATTTGGAGAGCTCTGTGTGGATTATGGTGTGACAATTGTCCATTATGATAGTCAGAGTGCTATACATCTTACTAAAGATAAGATGTATCATGAGAGGACAAAGCATATCGATGTGCGGTATCACTTTATTCGAGACATTCTTGTTGATGCCTATATCACGGTCTTGAAGATTGGTACATAAAATAATCTTGCTGATATGTTGACGAAACCCTTGCCTATTGCTAAATTCAAGCATTGCTTGGTTTTGGTTAATGTCTGCTACAACTGAGTTTTTACTCTAGTGGGAGGAGAAGATTGCTTAATGATGATGTAGAATTTAAGCTAAGGTGGAGATTTGTTGAATACGTCTTAAATTCTTTATGAGCTTGGGCCAACTTTAGGGCTTGGGGACAATATAAATATTTCTTTTCTCAAGTTATTAGGTGAAGAAGTTGAGACAGAAAAAGTCTTTAGTTTTTGAGCCACCTTTTGTAATCCTCAATATTCTATAGTGGATTTTGCTTCTCCTCTCCCCATGATTTTTCCCTAAAGGGTTTTCCACCTAAATTTTTGGTGTTCTTTATTTTTCTCAGTTTTAATTTCGTTATTATTTCTGCATCAGTCATAACAAAATATTTCAAAAGGGTCGATGTGGAATTCTCCGGTTGAGCGACAAAAGTGATCTTGGAGCTACTTGAATGATGATATCAACCTCCACCTACATTAATAGATGAGTTGGAGGACGTCAATTCAATGCAAGCTCAAATGAAAGCTTTAACATTTCCGGCCAACCATTTGAAGAAAGAAGTTTCAAGGCTGAAAATTGAATAAAACTTTTTTCGAGCGTTGATTGTGTTGTTGTTCTCTTGTGTAGCCTATTTTATTGTCAAATGTGGAGGGAAGAATGAGAATAAGTTTGTATGTCTACCATAGCCGAAGATCAGTGATATATGTACTTGTATTGGGTTATTTGTAAGTATAATTGTGTTGTTGGTTTGCTGCAATTTTGTATAAAATAAAAAGTTTGCTGCAATCTATGGTGGAAAGGAAATGTTAGAATTTATTGATTGCAAGGACTTAAAAAGTTTTCTTGCTTAACTGTGTATTGTCAATGTTGGTTTGCTTAGTTTTTTTTTTGTCATAGCATAGTTTTTGCTTTAGATGTTTGGTTTGCGGCATTCTTAGTAATGGTTTGTTACAAACCATGGCCAACTTAAGGAGTGGTAACGTATTCGTGAAGGATTATTCCAGTGCCATAAATTGTAAATAGTGATCGCTTGAGTGCACAGTTTTTATGAAAGTGATCCTTTAAGTACTAGTCGTGGTTAAAAAGTGATCACTCATGCTGCACAAGTTTTAAAAAAAAGATATGTTGGTTTCAAATATTTTTGTTTCACTTGGCTTGCACCAGTACATAACTTGGGCATTTTATGCTTGCAGTAGCACCCACAATATGCACTAGCACTAACTCTACACCAACATATAGCTAGTACATCTTGTTGCACCAGTAAAGTTGCTGGTGTTGGTGCATCTTGTTTTTGCATTAGCATAGCATCTTGTTTTTGCATCAACACATACAATTGCTGGTGCGACAAGATGCACCAGCACCTGGAATTGCACTAGGACGGGTGACGTGCTGGTGCATCTTGTTTTTGCACGAGCACAATAACTGCTGGTGCAAACACTACATCGATACCCAAATTACAGCAGCACTTACAATTTCCACTTGCAACTAAACATCAGCCTATCACTTCCAAAAACAACATTAGCCACATAACGACCTTGCTCCAGTAGTGAAAATTTATACAACATAACAACCATTTGCATCACCAGCCAAAACCAAGACAAAAAAATGAGAACCGACAAAAACATTGTTGCCATTGACATTGAATTAATTCTTTACCAAAAAAAAAAAAACAAATCTCTCACTTTACTTTTCCCATCACTCAAGGTTCTCTATGTCAAAACCAACCCAAACAAAAAACAACAGTAGCAACTCCCATCAATCAAGCTTCTCATCCAAAAATAAAAATAAGAATACCATGTCCAGCATCCTCCAATGAGTCAATATGCACAACCTCCTCAGTTCCTTTTTCTTTTAGACTTTTGGCTTAATTCATAATCCTTGCACTCTTTCCAATTGAATGTCCAAGTTGTTTAACTGGCTTTCCTATCCCATATACCTTATTCTTAGCGGCAGACATTTTCTTTGTATGACATGTCATGTGTTGGGAGCTCTCTGTAGGGTCATTGTTGATCCTAGGATCAACCGATTGAGATGGAACTGGTACTGAGTTCTTTGTTGATGGCTGTTTTGGCGATGTACCTGATGTCTTATTCTTTAGAGCATTCTTCTTTGGTGTAGCCCTTGACTCTTCGTTTGGGCCACCTTGAGAGATAAGCACCTCCGAACTTCTCTCAAGCTACAACAACGTGACTATATTGTCAACCAAATGAAATAGATATACCATAAATAAAGAACAGCAGTCCTTCAAAACTTACATTCAAAATAGTCATTTCAGTTTGTATGAGTACAGGCCAAGTATTTGAAACATTTATTTATTGACATCTCTCCCCACAGCAGCAAACATCTCTCAATTGCATAAACCCTTCAAAAAGCAATCCAATTGTACAACTCTTACACCACCGGCCAAAAAATCCCTATTTACATATATCAAAGTAAACATAAAATCTATCAAACATAGCAAAAAGGACAACAACTTCACATGAAGGTCCCTACAATCGCAACTAATTGATTAAAGAATTGACTCCGCGGTTGTCATTTTGTGAAAAGACACTAATGAAGATGATTTAATCAACATGGTCCCCATAATAGCACCAAATTAATTAAACAAAGCGAGGTCCCCGCAATCACAACTTCACTATTATGCAATTCCTTCTCTAGTACCAAGAACCTGCACTAGTTTTGCCCTCCACGCCCAAATTTCCCGTTGGAGCCCCAAATTTTCCACCAATTGAGTAATGGAGAGAAGATAACAAACATGAGTAAGAGTTATGGAAATGGTAGGCGAACGATGGCAGGCAAGCGACGGTCAATCAACGAGGAGAGTAGTTTGTATTTGGTAACAGGAATTTGATGCCCCAATTTTGATCCACCTTGTGTGATGTTATTTTGGCTAGAGGCTATGAGAAGTTTCTTTTGTTCGAGCCATGTAAGACGGAAAAACGATGTTGTTTATGACATCCACGTGGCTTGAGCGAAAGAAATATCTCATAGCCTCTGGCCAAAATGACGTCACATATGACGTCCATGTGGACCACGTTTTAAAATAAAACCACGTCAATTTTTTTTAATTATAAATGCCACGTAATCAGTTTGGCTAGAATTTCTCATCGGTGGCTCTTAAGTGATTGGTTTTTATTTGATTTGGCACTTAAATGAGCCGGCGGAAACTTTTAGCACCAAAGTGAGCATTGTATACAATTATTGGCACTTATAGTATCCTTCTCCCACCTAGAATTATGTGAACGATCCATCACAATCAACCCTATGAA
Organism: Syzygium jambos; assembly: GCA_031216235.1. Taxonomy (NCBI): domain Eukaryota; kingdom Viridiplantae; phylum Streptophyta; class Magnoliopsida; order Myrtales; family Myrtaceae; genus Syzygium; species Syzygium jambos. The sequence goes on from CM062227.1 coordinate 12,918,480, forward strand.
CAAGTCTAAATGTAAAAAGTATGCAACCAATGAAAAAACGGACTCAGATTATTAGCCAATGTCAAGCAAAGTAACTCTAAATTAGATCATTGGCAAGTGCACTGGAAAGGGCCTAATTTAAATTAATTACTCATAAAATGAATTTGTAGATCGAACTAATAATCCATTTCGACAAATGCGACCAATACCGAGATGCATTGTAATTAAGTATCATACGTGTAACATTTTATACATTATAATGTTGTGTTACTAATAGTTTGTTGTGTTCTTTTTTTACTATATGTGCTAAAAGTTTCCTAGTCCTCCCTTTTTTGATTAAGCGCCATAAGTGTAACATTTTATACATCAAAAACTATGTACTACTACAGGATTGCGCAAAGACATTGAAAAAGAAAAATATAAATACTTACTATAGGTTCTGAAGCCTGGAACTTACCTGTCGGAATCGGTTCCTCAATTTTGGAATCTAAAATCTACCATGCATACCCTAGAGCCTAGAACCATGTTGACCCTTAATTTTTTCTAGTCTTTGTTAATTGCCATTGAATCGTGTCCTAACAAGGTATGTGTGAATTTGAATTTGTAGGACTGAAATTGAGCTTTGACAACCAAGTTTAGAACCTAAAATTGATTCAAGGGCATCTCACATTGGGCTAATTCAGCCGAGGCTAGCCATGATTTAGTCGGCCGGCAAACTCGAGCCCTTGCTTGAAGCAAAGTTCATTTCGGGCTTTTTTTTTGAGAAATTGAATCCACTTCAGGCCCGATTTGGAATTTTCCCTAGATTTTTCGGGCCATATGTCGTACCAGTTGAATTGGTTTTGGCTTTTTGTCAGCTCTTAATCATACATGGAGATGTGTGTAAACGTAAATGCATCTTCCTCTAGTTTATTTTGTTAGAAAGTCCAACTCAAAAGCTTAGATCGACAAGTTACGGGAGACCACACAAATATATAAAGCATACAAAATGTCGCTGTCAAGTGATGTGAGATAATATTTCAACATCCCCTCTAATGTGCAAGCCAGATTAGGAGTGGCACTTGGAATTTGATTGATGCGGTGGATACACATATGTGAAAGGGATAATACCACGTTAGATTTTGGTCTCAAATGCTCTAAATGCTTAATCTGTCAACTTAAATGAAGGCGTGATTGAATATTTGAAAATTCTAACATTCCCTGTCACTACATAGGTTAGATTTTGGCCTAAACCTAAAGTGTGAAAATGTATAATTGAGGAGGCAAATGGAAGCTTGGAAGACTTGAACTTAGAACCTACTGCTATGATATTATATGAGAAAGTCCAACACAAAAGTTTAAAATATAGATGAGGGAGACCATATGAATATAAAGAGCATATTAACTCGTTGTTAAGTAGTGTGCTAGAATATTTCAACATACTTGATTTATGCAATAAATAAAAAAGAGATGGAGGGATAGCAGGTTGTCCCTACTTAACAAAAAGAGGATCTCGTTAGAGATCAAGTAATGATCACAGATCTAAGTTAGGGCGTGCTCTTGCCTTATAGACTGCGAGGTCGATCAACCCTTGTGAGTGGTGGTCATGCAAGGGTGACCACTCCCGAGGATGACCCCACATAAATCTGCTAGGCTTGATGAGGGTTGTCAGGTACGTTTAAGAAAGTTCTAGGAAAATGTAAAGTCATTTTCACTTATCTTTATACCCTCGACATTGGTGAAGAGGTGAGTGGTGTACCCCCCTATCCACTTTTTCATTGTTTTTGGGGATCATAAACGAGGGACAATTTTAACCGTAGAAAGAATATTATATCATCAATCAACAAAAATGGTAGATGCAACTATTAGAAATATTCAACTATAAATCAAGCGAGTTAAAAGAAGTAAATTGTACATAAAAATTGAAGAACCCAATTGCATATTTGACATGAGTTAGGGAATAAAAAGCATAAAAAACACTATTTAATGAGTCATCCTACTCAGTAAACTGGGAAAAGGACAAGACATGTGAAAAAGAACGGATAATGATACAAATGGTCCCTAAAATTTGGCTCAATGTGCAATAAGTTTCTTGAACCTTTATTTTTGCTCATCGTGGTTCCTGAACTTTAGCTTAATGTGTAATATGGTCCTTGAACTTTTAGTATGTTAAATATAGTCCTTGAAATTTTGGTACATATTCAATTTAGTCCCCAAACTATAAGAAAATTCAAGTTAAGGGACAACATCGAACAATTTCATATAGTTCAGGGACTAAATTTAACATATACCAAAAATCCATATTTTGGGCTAAAGTTCAGGGACTACATTGAATAAATTAAAAGTTCATGGACCACATTGTATATTGGGTTAAAGTTTAGTGACCATATGTGTCATTTTCTCGAAAAAGAAAGAAGTCGCTTTATGCAGAATAGTGTCATCAAGTGATGAACTAATTGCACTTTTATATGTCGTATAAATAGTTGGGTTAGTACCACAAAAAATCCCAAAACTGTTTCATCTATGATAAATTTACCCTAAATTAATATTTTAACTACCAAAAACCCAAAAATGGTACATTTGTGACAAATTTACCATCTATTAAATTGGATTAATATCATGAAAAATCACAAACTGATACACCTATGACAAATGGAGGGTAGAAGCCCAAATTGGTACACCTGTTAACTCTCACGTGTTATCCAACTCAGAAATTCGACAGTAAAATCTAATAAAACTAGTAGAAGGTAAAATTGCCACAAATATATCAGTTTAGGGTTTTTAGTGATAAAAAAATTAATTTAGAGTAAATTTGTCATAAGTATACTGATTTGGAGTTTTTGATGGTATTAACCCAAATAGATTTTTCCCTATATTTCATGCTCCTTTTCTTCACACTAATTCAATACATTACATGTCAAATCTAGTGTTTGTCTCATGTCATCAGTGAAGTATCCATGGTGAACTAAAAATTGCCATGCTTACGCTAAATTGTTGATTAAGGTAAAATAATTAAGAACTTATGCCTCAAAGGTATGAGGTTGCAAGCGCCTTTGGGATTTGGTCCCGAGATAAACAACATGTGATCCATTTTGCAAAGATTAAAATGCCAATTCTAGGTAAACAATTGTCATTCATCCTTCTATGTGCCACTTGGAGATAAAAGACTAAACGATAGCATTCGGTACACAATTAGTTAGGCTTAATCAATGATACCATACATGTCTTGTGATTGTTGGGAGAGAGTTCACATAAATGAATCATCACTCGAACTACTTTTCCAAAGGAGGTGATAAGGTGTTCATAAATGCAAGATATTCAATGATGTGCAAAAACTACATAAGGTATAAAATAAGTCCTGAGTTTGAGCCCGTAAAAGAAATCCAATAGAATTAGGTTTCCTAATTTGAGTGAATTTTCTAATTTAAGTAGGTTTCCAGTATTGGGTCCAAATCTTTTCTATATATGTAAGGATCGAGTCTTCTTTCTTGAATTGTATCCAAGAGGCAGGTTATTCGTGAATACATTTGAAGTAATCCAAGAGTGTTAAGGCCAATCAAATTTTGTGTGAGAGATTTTGTGCAATCTTTTGTGAGGTTGAGAGATTGTTTTGTGATGAATTGAGAGGGTTAAATACTGTGTGAGTTATTGGAGGTAATTCGAAACTGAAAAACATCGATATTGCCTGCTTGACTGTATGGGAATCCTATGTTGCTCTCCCCTTGGAGTAGGGCCCATTGACTGAACTATATAAATCCGGTGTCTAATTTATTTTTTTTATTTCATTTACTTTATTGTTTGATTACTTTTCTTTGCAATAATTTGTTTTAGATCTAGTCTTGGCTAACTTGAAGGGAATCGAGGAAAAGTGAACATTGACAGAATTTGATGGGAAGCATTTTTGTTTTTGAAAGATGCGGACGGAGAATGTCACGCCCCAGACCCCACAGAGCCCGCGACATCCCGTCCATGGTCGAATTAAATGCGATGTCCCAGGACGCGTCGCCGACCCAAACGAACTATGCAAGCGGAAGTGAAATAAAACAATCCAGACAACTAACATGATGACGAAAGGATAGCACGAAAGTATAATTACATAACATCGCAAAGTAGTCACTATTACAGAACGATAACCCAAGCTACCAAATTCAAATCACAATTTCTAAAAGGGGGCAATGGTTGACAAGCTTATCTCCTCTACAAAAAGGCACTCAAAAGACAAGGCAACTTTGATCTATCCTTCAATTCCTGTAGTACTCTGGCGGCATCTTCGAATTGATCACGGTCGTGGATCTGAAAGTGGTTATATAATAACCGTGAGAACGAGTCTCAATAAGCAACATCCTAAATTCTACGTAGGCCTATGCGTACTTAGACAAGTCATACACGCAATCTAACCAACAACATAACGAGCTCACAACATTGTACTTACCTTTGCCATCAGAACGCGTACTAACTCTGCCCGTTAGTCAAAACGCGACAAGACAATAATACTCACTCAATAACATATCACAATCAATCAAATGCCAACCACACTGTCACTCAATCAATCAAATCAATTCAATCACACATTCAACCAGCCAATTCAATCACACTCAATTCGCATGCGTTGTCGAACATCTTTCTCACGACCTGCGCCACTGTGCCTCAGGTCCATTCTCACTGCCCGCGCCACTGTACCTCAGGCCCAATCTCACAGCCCGCACTACTGCACCTCAAGCTCAGCCCTTAGATCAAGCCGAGCTCTGTCCCGCGTAACCACGCCTCATGACATTTTTCCCTTTCCAATGACCCGTGTAACCTACGCCTTCGGTCTAGTTATGCCTTTCTTGCCATACCCGCGTAACCACGCCTCAGATTGGCAGCCCTCCGATCAATCCGGGCTTTTCACATGCACATGCACCATAACACAATTCGCCATTCTCACGAGTCGTACCAATCAAACTCAAGACATGCTCACCACATCACAACTCGCCAATCAACACGTCGTACAATTCAAATTCAATCACCACACTTTCACGAATGTCAATCTGACATGCCATCACACTCAATTCAACTCATATTCCCCACATTGGCCCACTGACCCGACATTCAAGTTGGCATATTCAAATAATCCAAATCAATCACACACGCCACGACAATTCAGTCATGTTATTCATCTTAATCAGTCACTAAATTAGTCACACAATCACCACCACAATAATTCACAAATTGGGCACAATCAATTTAACTAATCCACACTTAAATTAATTCCTAAGTCGGTACTAAATTATATCCTAAACAAGTCTAAACATACCCATAGTCCTAAATAAGGATTAGGAGGTCACTTACTTCAATTTGGCCCGGGAAAAACCTGCACTGGCTCAAAATGACCCGAATGAACAGTGATGGCAAGGGCGCGACAAGCGCGGAGCTCGGCCACGGCTCAGCACACGGCCCAACACACAGCCATGGCCCTGGGGTAGTCCGGCCACGGCCTGGGCATGCTCGGGCTGGCTGGGTAGCGACTAGGCGAGCTTGGCCACGCCCGGGACGCTCGGGCGACGGCGACGACAACGATGGTTGGGCTGTCCCGACGAGCACAGCGGCCGCAAGTGGCTAGGCAGGGTCGCTGGGGGCTGGGTGGTGGCGGACGAAGCAGCGGCAACGGCCAGAACGGAGGCACGCGGCGGCTGGACGAGGCGGCGCTCGGGAGAGTTCAAAACAGGGGAGGCATTGGGGAGGAAGAAAAAAACAAGGGAAGGGAGGTGGTGGCGGCCAAGGGGGCCGGCAGGGCGGCGGAGGTGGCTGAGGGGAGAGATTGGGTGGCGGAGGTGGAGCAGCAGTGGCTGGAATGGCGGCACGCGGCGGCGGGGAAGCCAGGGGCCGAAACAGGGGAAAGCGCCGAGGAAGAGAGAAACAGGGGGAGAGGATGTTGCGCGGCGGCCGGAGGCGGCACGGCGGCGTCGCGGGTGGCCGGGCGACGGAGGATGGGTCGACGAGTGGCTGGGCAGCGCCGAACCGCGGCGGACGTGACGGCAACATGCTGCTGTGCGCGACACGAAGGAGAAGAGCTGCTGAGTCGGGGGAAGGTGGTCGGACGAACGGCGCGGCGGCTGGGTGAGTGGCGGCGCAAGGCGGACGGCGGGCGGTGGCTGGGCTGGTCCCGGCGAGCGGTGAGTGGCGTCGGGCAGCAAGAACAGGGAAGCAGGAGCAGCCGCGGGGAAGAAGATGAAGAAGAAGAAAAAGAAGAAAAAAAAAGAAAAAGAAGAAAAGGAAAAGAGAGAGAGAGAGGAGAGTGGATAAGTCTGACAGAGGGGAAAGGGGGACAGACGTGCGCAAGGGGGGAGGTGACCGGGGAGAGAGAGAGAGAGAGAGAGAGAGAGAGAGAGAGAGAACAAAAGTCCAAATAATCATTGCGATCTAACGGCCCACATTTAAAATCGAAAACGATCCAACGGTCCAAATTAATCCTGAAATATAATAAGGGATAAAGGAAAAATTAATTAAATCAAACTACCCCGAGGGAGGTCTACTAGTCCAAATTCGCACCCGGTCAAAAATTCACTTTTCACATATCCCTGGCAATATCGAGGTTGGTCATAATAATATCGACACCGTCTAATTAAATTCGTCTCGGAACTCCGAGAAATTCGACACCAAAATTTGGGCTCTAAATAATGGCCAAATTCGATCGAGTGCGATTCTAGCGAAATCTTTAATTTAAAAAATAAAATAACCGAGAGTGATCAGTTCCCGGGTGAGATTTTACTATAAACACACTGATGAATTACACGTTTTATAAATCCCAAAAATAGACCGAAATTCGGAATGTCACAACTCTTTCCCCCTTACAAAAATTTCATTCTCGAAATTTACAATCCAACCCAACTATTCAAACAAATGGGGATATTGATGTCACATCAACTTTTCGCTTTCTCACATCGCACCTTCGGTCCCATGGTGCTCCCAAATCACCTTGACCATCGGAATTGTCTTGTTCCGCAACACTCTCTCCATTTCGTCCTCGATCCGAACTGGCTTTTCTACGTACGACACTCTGTCGTCCATATCTATTTCCTCGTAATTCAACACTTGGGTCGGGTCCGGTTCATACTTCCTTAGCATAGACACGTGAAACCCATTGTGAACATGAGATAAATTTGGCGGTAGCACGAGACGATAGGCCAAAGTGTCGATTCTCTTTAAGACTTGGAATGGACCCACGTACCTCGGGCTCAATTTTCCTTTCTTGCCAAACCGTGACAATCCTCTCATCGGTGATACTTTGAGGAAAACGTGATCCCCCACTTGAAACTCCAAAGGCCTACGTCTCTAGTCCGCATAATTCGTTTGGCAGTCCTGAGCGGTCTTAAGCCTGTCTCGAATCACCTTAACCGTCTCGACTGATTGCTGAACCAACTCTGGACTCGTGATACTCCTCTCACCCACTTCGTCCCAACACACCGGTATTTTGCAAGCTCTGCCATACAACGTTTCAAACGAGGCCATTCCGATACTCTGTTGATAGCTATTGTTGTAGGCAAATTCAACCAAATGCAAATATTCCTCCAAGTTACCTTTAAAATCCAATACACATGCCCATAGCATATCCTCTAAAGTTTGAATTGTCCTTTCAGACTGGCCATCCATTTGGGGGTGATAGGCCGTGCTAAATTGTAACTTTGTCCCTAATGCCGTATGAAGACTTTTTCAAAAAGAGACAGTGAATTTAGGATTACAGTCTGAAGTAATCATCACTGGCACTCCGTGTAGGCGAACTATTTATCGTACATAAATCTCGGCATACCTTTCCAAGGCGAAGTCCTTTCGCACTGGCAGGAAATGTGATGATTTCGTCAACCGATCGACTATCACCCAAATCGAATCATGACCCCTCAGACTCCTTGGTAATCCCATTACAAAGTCCATCGTGATGTGTTCTCACTTCCATTCAGGGATTTCTAATAGTTGCAACATTCCACCTGGCTTGCAGTGTTGCACTTTCACTTGCTGACATGTTAAACACTTGGCCACGTGTTTGGCTACATCTACTTTCATGCCGTTCCATCAATAATATTGTCGCAAGTTCTGATACATTTTCGTACTACCCGGGTGAATACTATAATTACTACGATGTGCTTCAGACAAAATCTCCTCCTTGAGTTCTGCATCACCAAGTACACACAACCGTTCGCGGAACTTCAGAATCCCATCCTCGGATACCTGAAAGTCCGATTTCCTCTATGCGACATATATACTCAGAATCTTTTGAATCTCTGAGTCCGTCGACCGTAAGGCCTTGATTTTAGTCTGAATTTTCGGCTCAATCCTTAATGCGGCAAGCAGACTTAAGACCTGACTCACCTCAAACTTAAATTCCGAATCCCGAACTCCCTCCAACAGAGTCCATTCCTTGATCATCATATGTGCGATGCTCGATTTTCGGCTCAGAGCATCCGCTACTTTGTTAGCTTTTCCGGGATGATACATAATCTCGTAGTTGTAGCCTTTAAGGAGTTCCATCCAACGGCATTGTCTCATGTTTAATTCCTTTTGGGAGAACAAGTACCTTAAACTTTGATGGTCCGTATAAATCTGAAATTTTTCCCCACACAAGTAGTGTCTCCAAATCTTAAGGGCGAAAATAATCGCGGCCAATTCCAAGTCGTGTGTCGGATAATTCAGCTCGTGCGGTCTCAATTGTCGCGATGCGTATGCCACTACTCTTCCGTGTTGCATTAGCATGGATCCCAATCCTCTTAGCGACGTATCACTATAAATCTCATATCCTCCCGAACCTGACGGAATTGTCAACACTGGCACGGTTGTCAACCTCTGTTTTAGCTCCTAAAAACTCCTTTCGTACTTATCCGTCCATTCAAACCTCGTCTCTTTCTTTAGTAACTGCGTCAATGGCATCGCTAATGTCGAAAATTTTTCCACGAACCGTCTGTAATACCCTGCTAGACCCAAAAAGCTCCGAACCTCGATTACTGTTGTCGGCCTTGGCCAATTCACGACAACTTTAATCTTAGCCAGGTCCACTGCAATTCCTTCTCCGGATACCATATGTCCTAAGAATGCCGCTCGATGAAGCCAGAATTCACACTTGCTGAACTTAGCGTAGAGCGAATATTCCCTTAGGGTCTTTAGAACTTTTTCCAAATGTAACTCATGCTCAGCGGAACTCTTCGAATATACTAGGATATTATCTATGAACACGATTACAAATCGATCCAGAAATTCCTTGAATACCCTATTCATCAAATCCATAAAGGCTGTCGGGGCATTCGTCAATCCGAACGGCATTACCATAAACTCGTAGTGCCCATATCTTGTCCTGAATGCCGTTTTTGGTATGTCCTCCTTCCTGATCCTCAATTGATGGTACCCCGTTCTCAAGTCGATCTTTGAAAATATCGATACTCCTTGCAACTGATCAAATAGGTCATCAATCCTTGGCAGTAGATACTTATTCTTAATGGTCACATGATTTAACTGTATGTAGTCTATGCACAACCTCAAGGACCTATCTTTCTTTCTCACGAATAATACCGGTGCTCTCCATGGAGACGCACTCGGGTAGATAAAGCCTTTATCTAGCAACTCCTGCATTTGGACCTCCAATTCTTTTAATTCAGATAGTGACATTCTTTAGGGCGCTTTTGAAATCGGTTTTGTTTCTGGGGCCAACTCAATCACAAACTCCATTTCTCTATCAAGTGGCAGTCCCGGCAATTCCTGAGGAAAGACATTGGGAAAGTTGCACACTACGGCTATGTCTTCTAGCCTCGGCTCTCCAGCCATCGAATCAACTACAGTCGTTAGAAATCCTTGGCACCCTTCATCTAATAGCTTCGTCACCTCAAGTGACGAAATCCAGAGGATTGAGGTTCCTCCTCGGTTTCCCACAAACTCGAATCTAGGATGTCCAACTGGATTAAATTGGATCACCCTACTACTACAATCCACAACGGCTCTTTGTTGGACTAGCTAGTCCATCCCGACAATCACATCAAAGTCATGCATAGTTAAAACTGTCAAATCTATTCTTCCTTCTCTATCGCCAATCACTATCTTACAATCAGGGCATCCCAACGCAATCGGCACTTTATCATTCAATAGCGTAGTCACACACAGCATAACTTCTAACGGCTTTTGCTCAATCTCAGTTAATTTAACGAACTATTCGGATATAAACGAATGCGACGTCCCCGGATCAAATAAGGCATATGCAGCATGATCACAGAGAGAGATCGTACATGTGACCACGCCAGGCGTGTCCTCAGCTTCCCTCCTTGCCATTGCATACACCTGTCCTTGGGCCGGTGGCCTATTCTGATTGACCGGCTGGGTGGCTCCAATTTGATTTTCATTCCGGGGCGGCAGTGGTAATAGGGCAAGTAACCTGGCCTGCCTGTTGTTAGGATAGTCCCTCATCTGGTGGCCCCTTCCGCCACATGTAAAACATGCTCCGCCCCTATTCGGGCAAGTTCCATTCCCATGCCTTCCTCCACATAGTCTACACGGAGCGTTCTGGTAACGATTTGGCTTCCCGATATTCCTCCTAGCGGGAGGGACGAAACGACTATTTCTCGTCATGGGTCTTTTTCTAAATTGACGGTTGTCCCTAGCCGGGGCATACCGTGAGCTAGAAGCGGTAGTCCGTTCCGTTTGATCTCGCTTGATTGCTTGGGCCATCTCATAGATCTCATGATAGCCTTTCAAGTTTAATGAGATCATTTGGCTGCGAAGGTCCGGCTTCAGTCAATCCCGAAACCTTCTAGCTTTGTCCGTTAGGTCCTCCACCATTTTGGGGGAAAATTTGGACAACCTTGCGAACTTGGCTTCATACTGATCCACCGAAATCTGACCCTGGCGAAGTCTCATAAATTCCGTCAGTTTTTGCTCTCGGGCGCTTTCCGAGAAGTACTTGCCATTGAAGGTCTCAGTGAAGATGGCCCAGTTCAGAGCAGTACCAATGGGGAATACTTGACCTTTGGTGGCCCTCCACCAATCGCTTGCATTGCTCTGAAACTGGTAGACTGCTAATGTTACCTTCTCTTCCTCAGTGCATCCGAGCACTTCGAAAGCCTTCTCTAACTCTTCTACCCATCTTGGGGCGGCCTCAGCATTGCCTCTCCCATCAAACTTCGGGGGTTTCAACCTCAGAAACTGTTCTACTAGCTTGGACATTGGCCTAATCACATTTACTCGTACTGGATCGGGATTTTCACTAATCACATTATTCCCCTGGTCTCCATTATCCCCAATAATCTCATTGGCAGCTGCAAGGCAACATTAGCACTTCGTTCCCTCGTCTGACTATCCGATAATATTTCCGCTTTCTTGAGCGTCCTCTAGATTTCATCCATCCTAGGGTCCCCCATGATTCCAGCTAACGAGGCTACGCGACCTCGACCTCGACCTCTACCTCGACATCGACCGCTCATCTTACTAAATCTCACAAAAGCTCACCTGCTATAATCCCACGTAGGAATTAGAAACCTAGGTCAACTATCCCAGTTTAAAGCCCTATGAAACAAATCACAACAACAATTCATTAAGCAGGCAGCCAATTACAAACAACACCCAATCACAACCAACAGAGTTCGTGCACTTACCTCAAGTCCTGACGTACCTGCACTTCACATATTATTGCATAAAAAAATCACTCAGCAATCACAATCACACAGTCTAGAGTATGCATGGCACACGAGTCTCCTTAACTGGCTACCCCAAAGTTATCGCTCCTTATCACTTTAGGTTTCGACCAACTTGGATCGAGCTAACCTTGCTCTGATACCAAATCAACCGGGATGTCACGCTCCGGACCCCACCGAACCCGCGGCATCCCGTCCATGGTCAAATTGAACGCGACGTACCAGGACGCGGCACCGACCCAAACGAACTACGCAAGCAGAAGCGAATTAAAACAACCCATACAACTAACATGATGACGAAAGGATAGCATGAAACAATAATTGCATAACATCATAAAGTAGTCACTATTACAGAACGATAACCCGGGCTACCAAATTCAAACCGCAATTTCCAAAAGGGGGCAGTGGTTGACAAGCTTATCTCCTCTACAAAAAGGCACTCAAAAGACAGGGTAAATTTGATCTATCCTTCTATCCCTGTAGTACTCTGGTGGCATCTCCGAATCAATCACGGTGGCGAATTTGAAAGTGGTTATATAATAACCGTGAGAACGAGTCTCAATAAGCAACACCTTAAACCCTATATAGGCCTATGCGTACCCAGACAAGTCATACACGCAATCTAACCAACAACATAACGAGCTCACAACATTGTACTTACCTTTGCCATCAGAACGCGTACTAACTCTACACGTTAGTCAAAATGCGACAAGACAATAATACTAACTCAATAACATATCACAATCAATCAAATGCTAACCACACTGGCACTCAATCAATCCAACCAATTCAATCACACATTCAACCAACCAATTCAATCACACTTAATTCGCATGCGTGGTCGAACATCTTACTTACGACCCGCGCCACTGCGCCTCAGGTCCATTCTCACTGCCCGCGCCACTGCGCCTTAGGCCCAATCTCACAGCCCGCGCTATTGCACCTTAGGCTCAGCCCTTAGATCAAGCCGGGTTCCGTCCCGCGTAACCACGCCTCAGGACATTTTTCCCCTTCCAATGACCTGCGTAACCTACGCCTCCGGTCTAGTTATGCCTTTCTCGCCATACCCGCGTAACCACGCCTCAGGACATTTTTCCCCTTCCAATGACCTGCGTAACCTACGCCTCCGGTCTAGTTATGCCTTTCTCGCCATACCCGCGTAACCACGTCTCAGGTTGGCAGCCCTCCGATCAATCCGGGCTTTTCTCATACACATGCACCATAATACAATTTGCCGTTCTCACGAGTCGTACCAATCAAACTCAAGACATGCTCACCACATCACAACTCGCCAATCAACACGTTGTACAATTCAAATTCAATCACCACACTTTCACGAATGTCAATCTGACACGCCATCACACTCAATTCAACTCACACTCCCCACATCGGCCCACTGACCCGACATTCAAGTCGGTACATTCAATTAATCCAAATCAATCACACACGCCATGACAATTCAATCATGTTATTCATCTTAATCAGTCACTAAATTAGTCACACAATCACCACCACAATAATTCACAAATTGGGCACAATCAATTTAACTAATCCACACCTAAATTAATTCCTAAGCCGGTACTAAATTACATCCTAAACAAGTCTAAACATACCCATAGTCTTAAATAAGGATTATGAGGTCACTTACTTCAATTTGGCCTGGGAAAAACCTGCACGGGCTCAAAATCACCCGAATGAATAGTAACGGCGAGGGCGCGACGGGCGCGGAGCTCGGCCACGGCTCGGCACACAGCCCGGCACATAGCTACGGCCTTGGGGCAGTCCGGCCACGGCCTGGGCACGCTCGGGCTGGCTAGGTAGGCGACTAGGCGAGCTCGGCCACGGCCCGGGATGCTCAGGTGACGGCAACGACAACGACGGTTAGGCTGTCCCGGCGAGCACAGTGATCGCAAGTGGCTGGGCAGGGTCGCTGGGGGCTGGGTGGTGGCGGACGAAGCAACGGCGGCGGCTAGAATGGAGGCACGCGGCGGCTGGACGAGGCGGCGCCGAGGAGAGTTCAAAACAGGGGAGGCGTCGGGGAGGAAGAAAAAAACAGGGGAAGGGAGGTGGTGGCGGCCAAGGGGGACAACAAGGCGGCGGAGGTGGCTGAGGGGAGAGATTGGGTGGCGGAGGTGGAGTGGCAGTGGCCGGAATGGCGGCATGCGGTGGCGGCGAAGCTAGGGGCCGAAACAGGAGAAAGCGCCGGGGAAGAGAGAAACAGGGGGAGAGGAGGTCGCGCGGTGGCAGGAGGCGGCACGGCGGCGTCGCGGGTGGCCGGGCGACGGAGGATGGGCTGACGAGCGGCTGGGCAGTGCCGAACCGCGGCGGACGCGGCAGCAACTTGTTGCTGTGCACAATGCGAAGGAGAGGAGCAGCCGAGTCGGGGGAAGGTGGCCGAATGGACGGCGCGGCGGCTAGGCGAGCGGTAGCGCAAGGCAGATGGCAGGCAGTGGCTAGGTTGGTCCCGGCGAGCGGCGAGCGGCGTCGGGCAGCAAGAATAGGGAAGCAAGAGCAGCCGCGGGGAAGAAGATGAAGAAGAAGAAAAAGAATAAAAAAAAAAGAAAAAGAAGAAAAGGAAGAGAGAGAGAGAGGAGAGTGGATAGGTCTGACAGAGGGGAAAGGTGATAGACGTGCACAAGGGGGGAGGTGACTGGGGTGTGAGAGAGAGAGAGAGAGAGAGAGAGAGAGAGAACAAAAGTCCAAATAATCATTGCGATCCAACGGCCCACATTTAAAACCGAAAACGATCCAACGGTCCAAATTAATCCTGGAATATAATAAGGGACAAAGGCCAAATTAATTAAATCAAACTACCCCGAGGGAGGTCTACTAGTCCAAATCCGCACTCAGTCAAAAATTAACTTTTCACATATCCTGGGCAATATCGAGACTGACCACAATAATATCGACACCGTCCAATTAAATTCGTCCCGGAACTCCGAGAAATTCGACACCAAAGTTTGGACTCTAAATAACGGCAAAATTTGATCAAGTGCGATTCTAACGAAATCTCTAATTTAAAAAATAAAATAACCGAGAGTGATTAGTTCCCGGGTGAGATTTTACTATAGGCACACTGACGAATTACACGTTTTATAAATCTCAAAAATAGGCCGAAATTCGGAATGTCACAAAGAATATCTACACAAGAGAAATATTGACTTACCTTTGTTGCGACCCTCTTGTCTATCGACACGGGTAAAATGACTAGGTTTGAGGTAATGCCCAAAAGGGAGGGGGATTAAGAGCGTGCTTTCTCAAGCCCTTATCTTGTGCGAGAAGTTGAGGACGTAGGTTACAATCACTGAAGACTTAGCCATGTGCACTGGGGTCATGGGCTAGGCTTTTAGGGACTTGGCACAGTGTTTGTGGACTTGGGTTTGGTTGCCAAGAAACTAGGTTCGGCCTCAATGGCTCTGGGCTCGGGCGCTAGGAGCCGAGTAATCGTGCACAGCTGGTGAGGATACAGGTAAGGCACTAATGTCTTGGGCGTAGCCTCGGGCCCGACTGCTGAGGATCCGACGTTTAAAGGAGTTGACATTCCCATGCTCAAGCTCTGAGGTCTCTGGTCTAATTGTCGATGTGTAGTCATATATTGGAAAATGATTACTAATTTTTAAAAGCAGAAATCTTTCTCCGGAATTTAAGAATACATTTTCTATATATTACGAAAACTTTGTCTATTGACTTATTTTCTCAAACAATTCAACATTAGAAAAATAGGAAATTTTTTTCTCCTAGATTGGTTTATGCCGGAAGATTCTGTGCGGAGCCAAAACGAGGCCTTACTTCATTGCCAATACGACCGAGTTAATTCCATGATCGACAAAACCTGCTCGTCTAAATTTGCAGCAGGGCACCTCTTTATTTTCCCACATTTTTACCCGTCCCGTTCCACTGCATACTTCTCAGATTCAGCAAAACTTATTCTTCGCAACAATGCCCATGAAGTTAAGATGGTAAACAGGCATAAAGTTAAAAGGAATTTGAAACCAAAATCTTATTTGCACCTATTCGTCCTAATCAATTACAGTTGAGGACAAACAGGGCGGAATCATGAGAATCCACCATTGCTGCTACTGTGTCATTCATCGGTTGGATGTAGTCGGTGTCCGTCCATATTTCTTTGCCTGTACAAGAAGTGACGCTCTGACCAGGAAGACCCTTGGCCAGGTCGGAGACATGCGCGGCTATCACCATGTCGTCTTGATTCAGGTTGAAAAAGGCTAGATATATTTCTCCTGCATTGACGTAAGAACAAAACTGAGCCAAGAAAAAAGGTCTAAAAATGCTCATACTTGCTCAAGCAGATTGTTTGGGCAAGATATCAAGATCTGCTGTGATTAGGCCTTGGACCATTTGTTTGAAACTGGAATACATTGCAATTTGTTCTGCCTTAAAAAGTGTCTACATCCAAATTATGCAAGAGGAGGAGTAGGGTAAAAATCAAACCTGATCTTCCAGTTGCGATCCAGGAGCGAATTCCTGCATCAACATCATTAGCTGCACAAACAATGTGGCCATAAATAAGTCGTACAAAACATTTAATTTCTGGTGTATGAGATCAGGATCTCGTTTTATAACCTTCGACTTTTTGCATTATCGCGCATTGTCCAGAATAGCTGCTTATCAGTGTCCCGTTACTGTGAAACTCCCACATCTGTCAAAATTAAACATTCCTTATGTTATTTTCCCCATGAATCTAAGCCAAATGATGAATTCTAGTATGAAGACAAAAATTATAGTGGTATGGAATATCGCAATAACATAATTTACTTGATAATATCAACAGGTTCCAAAAATGCAGTACAGGAGTTTTCTAATTGGGTCTCAAGTTTGTCTTCTATGCTGATCTTCAACTAATATTAACACATACCTGATTAGCATTCCATGTGCAGCGCGAAAATGAGCCTCTTGTAAACTCACTGGACGTGATTTTGTGTCTTGGAGAAGCATTTAAGCAGAAGTCCGCATTTTCAGAAGCTAATGAGGGAAGTGTTCCCAGATATTGGCTCCCGTACGTTGTCTCTTTGTCTCTGTTACACAGCACCAGCATATATCAACACTTTATCTGCTATGAACAATTACGGTACAGGGAACAGCAAATCGAAAAGAGTAGAAGTAGGAGAGAGCTTTTTTACGATTTGACCGAAGAATTTCTGTTGTATAGACAAAAAGGTTCTCCATGTCTACCCTCCATGTTCTTTTTCCAGCAGATCCGTTCCAAATCTTGGTCCAGTTCTTCGACCAGCCATCCGCTTGCTTTTGGATCTTTGCAACTAGTCAGACCCACAACCTCTACCACTGACTCTTCCATTCTTGTCGGGTACATTCTAGACCGCTCGTAATTTCTACCACTTGGACCTACCCCACTGATATATGGAAACTGTAAAATTTATCCACGTAAGTAGACTAAAGGAGCTTCGAAATGTTTTTTTTTATCAGATGTTAAGACAGAGTACATGCCTCCACATTGTTTGAGCTGTAGGAATTTATCTCAAGCACAGTAGGATTGGTGATTAGACTGAAAGTTGTATCATCAATGTTCTTCAAATCTCCACCAAACATGAGGGGGGACTTGGCGATCGACCACAAAGTCACCTACAAGCATAATCAGTTAGCTTGAAATATGATTATCTGATTGGGGCAAACAGTGAAGTCACAAAAAATCCTCATCAAACACATACCTGAGTTCTTTGCTCCTTTATGGTAAGCCTACATGTCCTATGAGGGCCTTCATTTGAACCTAGTTGTTGATAGAGTTTTCACTTTAGCAATACATCATTCCATCTACTTTTCCGAAGACATTGACAAGGAGTTCACATATGCAAGATAATTTGGAAACTGCAAAAGTGACATACAGAAGGAACCACAGCCAACCACGACCGCAAGGTATCAAACTACCCATCTGCCGCATTCCAGGTGCACAACTTGACAATAAGGAAGGTCTATCATGAGCTGTAATTTTGTGCTAGAGCACATAAAATTGGCTTGCACAGGCTATGGTGAGAATTCATTCTTCATGTGCGACCCGTACAGAGTCCACAATGTTGAAACCCCAAAGGAGCAGTCAAGGTATAACCTTCGAGGGCAAGGCCTTACCAGTTACCATCACATCAAAGCCTCTCTCTGGCTCCTTGTGGACATTAGGTTTTACAACATCACAAGATTAGCATGTTAATTACTTTGTTCTGAAAATCCAAAGTGATCTGCTAGCACCTGCACTAGTCAGTGGAATCTCTCGGCTCCTCATGCAACAGCATTCAGAACCATTTGCAGGCAACATTAATTTGATAGAGTGCTAAGGCCGCTAAAACAGCTTTATACCCACTTATTAGTCCAGCCATTCCCCCGGTGGTATGATGGAGCAACAGACCTTCAAGTTTATCGGAGAATAAGACAAGCGCAATGTTATTACCTGGATCAGTGAGATATCCCAGTGGTAGCATATCAAGGTCAGGCCATGATGTACCCAACAGGCCACTGGAACCAATCATTTTAGCAGCAGCGAAGTCCCTGATGAACAATAATTATCAGATTATTAATGGGTGATCTAAGTCCATGACTTTTGAGCTCGACTGTCACACATTAAATCACCTCGTCACATCAAAATGTGCCACAACATGTTCCCATACATCCCAATCATCCCCAGTAATTCTGTACATGTTGCTCAATCCACTCACAGCCTTTGCCATATCTGGCGTCACACTAGTTCCAGGAGACAGAGAATACAGAATGGGACGGTCAAGCTCCTTTAGAACCTGTGCAAGGCCACACCAGATATTGGACCAGTTTCAGTTTTCATTTGCAAAAAGGACTGTGTTTAGTAGGTGAATAAAAGATAAAGAGCCATCATATCGCACCTCAGAGATGTAGGTGATCTCATTTATATTCAGATCGTTACCAAATACACAGTCATTTTTTACTGCATCAAAATGATAAACAAATAGTATTAAAGATAGTGACTGAAGTGATTCAAAATTAAGTTAATCTATAGTCAGTTATTCAGTTATATCATTGTTTGAAACTAATTTAAGAAGTTTATATTTAAAAGGTTACTGCAGAAGTAAAAATACACAGAAATTGCCGTCACTCACTGAAATCAACGCCCCACGATGCATATTGCTGATAAAGCGACCTCAAGAAAGCTTTTCCAGCTCCTAAGTCAGTATTTACACTCATAAATCCAAGTTGCATCCAAGCACAAGTCTTTTCCGTAAGCCCTATATCATGTGCATGCCAAACCCGACCAGACTCTTCATATGCACGTCCCTGGTAGAGAAACAGAGTAGAAGTAAAAAAGTAATTTCAGAGAAATTGAGGGTCGCTTAACACTCTTCCTAAGACTGTGGCATCAGATCAGTCATTTAAATCGTTTGATGAAAGTGAACATAAATAGTGTAAAGTAACTCACTCAAATGAGGAATTTGAACACCAACGAGAAAATTTCCGGTCAATCTTGTCTAAAAGAAGGCTTTGTGCAACAAGGAGAAAAATCAGCAGATGAAAGCGTAGAGTAATACGAACAAACCGTGGTGGTGTCCAGGATAGGAGAGTTAGCATAGACAGCTTGCGTGCTTATTCCTCTCATGACATGTATCCCGAACTTCAGTCCCATGCTATGGACTTTACTTGCAACCTCGGTGAACCCTTTCCCGCCACTAGACGAAGGCCATCGATCTGGGTCAGGGATCATCCTTCCCCATTCATCAATCACATCAAATCCCAGAGAATCGGTGCCAACGCCTGGCACTTTTCTTCGGTACCAAAGGTAGTCCACAACTACATACTGCATATTTTGGAGTGAAGAGACAGAGAAGGATGAAAAAGAAAATGCTTTAGTTTCACTAAGTATACAATTCTATCCGTGAAATGTTACGGTAGTATGGATATAACCTCATATCCATGAGCATGTAGCTTCTGGGATAGGATCTCGGCATTTTGCAGAAACTCTTCTTCGGAGATGATCCAGGAATAGGCATCATAAGAATTCCAACCTCTTGGCGGGGTGCTAGCACGCTCTTCAGACGAGACACTGAAAAATTGAAGTTAGTCTTACAACTTGCTTCACCTAATTAGAACTCCTGAATTCTTCACATGTTGCTCATGAAATTTGCAACCCCAATGAATTAACATCTGAGTCGGAAAGTGATTGCAATATACACACGCAGATTCCAACCAACGTCACTGTATAAGTTAGCGTTTTTACGCACGGACATTTACTATGTTGTCAAGATACATCAAAGCATTAATTTTGCTGGAGACATCCAAGCCCATCTTTGTTATAGCCACCATTATTCGAGTAAAATAACAATTACAGAATACAAAACACAGAAATTGTAATCTATGTAAAGCAATTCACAACAGAAAAATTACAAAAAAAGGTGTATGTTGACTCTGATAATTCACTGATTAGCCCATCCTCCGTCTCACAATCACCTCACTGGACTCAAAATGCAAAGTCCAAGACCAACCGAAGTCATCATAAACCAACAGAGACATAAACGAATCAGTTCCCCAAGATCACCCGGAACTCACAAGGAACTCACCCGAATCAGTTTTGGATTGTTTCTCCAAAAATTTCACACACGCGTCCACCATTGCCTATCATATCTCCACCATTACAGAGTATAAGTCCACAAAAAGAGCCACCCTAGCTAATTAGGTAAGTCGGTAACTTGCATTACCACACGAAAAACGCAACAATTCTCGTCACCATATAGTCATGCATTAAGAAAAAAAGAAAAAATCTGATTCGAGTTCGCAGTGAACAAGCACACGAGTAAGGCAAATGTGATTCGAGCTTCACCTGACAATGAGGAGGAGGAAGAAGAAGAAGAAGAAGAGAGAGAAGGAAGTGAGGGAAATGGAGAGGGAGAGCTTCATCGCCGAGAGCGCTGACCGTTGGTTTTGAACTGAAATGCAAGAAAGAAAAGGGAGAAGGCCTTGTTTGGAATTACGCATACAGAGAACAGTAGGAGTACGAGGATATATATATATATATATATATATATATATATATCTATATATCTATCTACCTGGGTTGATATGAGAATAGATTATTGACTGAGTAATGAGTAAGAAAATCCTCCAATTATAGTAGGCTAATTTGAGATTGACTCATGTGGAAACTCGAATGTGATTTTGCTAATGAGATTTATAATTTTTTGAGTTGGAAGTTTTCTTAAGAAATAACTTTTCTTTGCAATCGAAATTTAGTTTATTACCTATTTGATCCTCTACTTGATTATTCTTTCTTATTTCAGTGAGTGTTTCCTTCTTCTGTTGATATTTAATTGGTAAATTGAATCCATGTATCCTGCTGAGTAATGAACATGGCCAAGAAAAGTTAGTAAATACCTGCTGAGTGTTTTTTTTCCTCATTTGTTGTTTACAAAAATTCATGGTTGCAAAAAAAGCAGAGCACAATTTTGAGGATAGCCTGTGTATTATAGTTAGCAATTAAAGATAACACATTCACGATTATCCAACTTTTTATTTTCGTTAGATCAATGAGATATCATTTTCAATAATTATAAATTTATCAATTAAAGATAGAGTCTAAATTTACATTACGTAAATTGAGGGGCCAATACTTTATTTAAACATTACTCGATTATGTTGAAACATATTTTGTCACGATACGATATGAATTATTAACATGATCATGACACACAAACATGAATTGTGAGCTCTAAATGAGGGTGATGCTTTTTTGGTTAAGGGTGATTGGTTCCCAGCTCGGTCCGATTTAGGTTCCAGTTTAATAGAACCGATCACTTATTTAACATGAAGATGAAATCAAAAAAGAAAAAAGGTGAGAGATTTTGGCTTTTTCCGGCAAAAAGAAAGGGGCTTAACCAATCAATCAGAGATATCTTCCATACTTTTCCCCGGCAAATTTCAGCCAGCATGATCGAATGAATTAGGGGGTGCATGATAACACTCCCAGCTAACTATTTTTCTATTTTTCTACTCCCGGGAGTAGGTTTGGAGTAGAAATCTGCATGATAACATTTATTTATATTTCTATTCCTGGCATAGTTTTTTATTCCCGGGAGAAATTTGAAGCCAGAATGAGAAGTTAGAAATATCTACTTTTCTATTCTAGCAGAAATAACTTTTCTCTCTCCTGCTCTCTCCCACGCCCGACTGTTCTCTCTCCCACGCCGTCTCGCCCCTCGAGTCCTCCCGCCTCCATTTTCCTTCGCCAGTCGCCGCTCCTTCTCCCTCCCTCCCTCCCTCCCTCTCTCGGAGCCATCGAAGGTAACTTCTTCCCGCGATTGCTCTTCGTTCTCGAGGTTCTGGCTTTTGTTTTCGGTAACTTCTTCCCGCGCTTCCTTGTGGTTTGCGAGTGGCGTGGGATCTCTGGTTGGGTTGCGTCGGCGATTCTGATCTTGGCCTGAGATGAGCTGGCCGTTATGCTGCGCTGCGGCTGGCGCTTGCATGGCCCCCGGGTTCCGGTTCGGGCTCGATTCGCGCGGAGCGAAGAACCCTAGAGATTTTCGCGCCTCGCCTGCTCAGGTGCGTCTCGGCGGAATTCCGCCGCCGCCGCGTGCGGCCTCGCTTTCTTTTGCTCTGGTGCGCCCGCGTGTTCGGTTTGTGGGACGGGGCGCGCGCCTGACGCGTCGCTCGGCTCAGATCCGGTTCGTTTCGCGTTTCGGTGCGTCCCCCCGCCGCTGGTCCGGGCCTCCGTGCTCTTCCTCGGGCCCCCGCGCGCGCGAATTCGGGGGGGGGGGAAGTCGTCGCGGCCTCGATTGGCTTTTGTGATCTGGTCCCGGTGCCCGCCCGCCCGGCGTGCGCGGGGTTCTCGCGCGCGCGATTGGATTGAGAGAATGCGCGGACATTGCTGCCGCATTTGCGACGCCGGGGGCGCGGCATTTGGCTGGACTTGTCTGGGTCGGCTTTGTTTTCGGCGGTGTTGTTGCGGCGCCGTGGCTTTGGTCCTGGCGGTCAAAGATCCTTGCTTTCTTGCTGCTGCTGTTTTTTTTTTTTTTTTTTGTGTGTGTGGGCGTTTGAGATGGAGCTTGGAAAGGTGGGAATTGTTCTGCTTTTCTTTATTGTTCAATACATTTATTGGTTGGCAATGTAGTTTACAGTTCTTTGTCGTCCCATGGATTCTCTCGGTCATATGGCCGAGATTCCATGACTTTGTTTTTTTAATATTCATAATGTACTTTGTTAGTTATATTCGAGAATTTCAAATTTTCATTGTTGTAATATGATATTTGAGGTTTCCAATGATTCAATGATCTATGTTTTCCCACATGTTCGACAAAAACAAGCAAGTTGACGCTGAACATCGCGTTTGGTTTTCCTCTAGCGAAAGAACTACAAAGCAAGCAAGTTATATTAGGACAGAATTAACTCATGATGATTTTTACGGTGGTAAAGGAAATAATTTTTCTTTGTCTCATTATGATCATACAAGGAACAGCTCATGATGATCATACAAGGAGAGGTAAAGGAAAGGATCATCTTTCTTTGTCTCCGCCTTTACAATAAACTTGAACACCTCACACCATTCTCCAATCCAAGAAATTCAACCACTTTTTGTAACAAAAATTATATAACTCTTCAAATCTATCGTGGAAAATTGACAAAAAAATTATAGTTTTTCTCAAACGAATTTTTTGTCCCGGGAGAAAGAATTTTTACACTTTAACAAACGAATTTCTATTCCGGGAATAGAAATTTCATACTGTTATCAAACGCCTTTCTCAAATCAAAAAATCATCCCTGGAGAAGAAATTGATTTTTCAATTTCTGGCCAGAAATTTTGCCCGGGAGTAGAAATGTTATCATGCACGCCCTTAATTCCTCCGGACTATGTAAAAAGGGGCAACAAAAGCGGCAATGATCGAAAGGGGAAGCAAACAAGATTGTCTCCATTTTATTTTGGCAACAAATTGGCAAGGGAATCTGGTCATGAGAGAAAGAGCATACATAAAGGGATATTCTCTTTGGAAGATGATGGGAAATGTCGGTTAACAGGGGAGGAGTAAAAGGAAAATATGAACAAAAATAAAGAGGTTGAGAGATTTAAAAGACTAATGGGAGCGAAGCAAATCAGTGAGATCATTCATGCTGCTCTCTACCCTTGATTTTTTGAAGAAATAATATATATACAGTCCGGTCTGGTTTCCTCTTGGAACTTAGAACTGGACAAAACACCAATTCTTCTTTTAGGAATTAAGAACCGAACTGGCACTCCAAGGAACTGGACTCAACCTACTGGTTCAGTCCGATCGGTCCGTCTTACTCACCTCTATTTCTGGTGGGACCTTTGATTTTTTTCACCCTCCAAATCTTCACCTATCTTTTCTATAGCTATTCCAAATAGGGTTTTTACACTTCTCCAAGACTTTTCTTCTAATAAATTTACCAAAAAAAGTCATAAACTTATTTTACCAATGCCAATTCAGTCATAAACTTTTTAATTTAACCAATTTAGTTCTAAACATTTTGATAATTTGCCAATATAGTGCTTCCAGCCAAATTTGGCCGAAAATCGCCGACGAAGACAATGGTCATGTCACATATAACGGTTGATGCTAATGTGGATAATTTTTGTAAATTTATATATTTTTTGAATTTCTTCAATTTTATTTATTTATTTTTTTCTTATTTTTTTTCATTGTGGCCGGTGAGGGCCTTGCTGGCCACCTCGCCCAGGGCCTTTACAGGCTTGTCAGCCATGGGTGAGGGCCGATGGGGATTGTCAGGACCAGAGAGGGTTCATCGATCACAATGAAAAAATAAAAGAAAGAAAAAAATCCAAAAAATTCATAAATTTTTCAAAAAGAATTGTAAGAATTTTCCGTGTTAGTATCGACTGTACCATGTAGGACGGGTAATTTTCCCAGTTTCTTTCACTCCCCATTCTTTATCCAACTCTTTTGCCTTCATAGACATTGACGGGATTTTCTTTATTTATACTTAAAGTAAAAGGAAAGAAGACCTGACATATAATTCCTCGTTAATGATCCTTTCTTACTCTAATTAATTGCATATTTTGCTATTCTTTTTGGAGGCATCACTTTCTCTAATGGGTGTACTTTTATCCAGCATTTTGTAAACTTTTTCAGTGCTTGATATCACTAATCTTTTTAATCAGGAAGGTGAAGGTCTTCCATTTTCTAACTTGTTATGATGTGCGTCATTGAAATTGTAAATTTGAAAGCATCACAATTAACGAATGGATTTTCTATATTTGGGTCCTAAGGGCAAATATCCCTTCCATGTTGGAAAGAAGAAATCCTACTATATCGGTGGGAAAATGTACAAAAAATGGGTTTGATTATATAAGGTTTTGATATGAATTGAGCAAGTCTTGTGACCAAGAATTATATGACCGGACCCATCCCAGTCCACCCTATGAACAAGTCCAAATGTAAAAACGTGTGCGACCAATTGAAAAAGGGACTCAAATTATTGGTCAACGTCAAGCAAAGTAACTCTGAATTAGATTGGCAAGTGCACTGGAGAGGGCCTAATGTAAATCAATTACTCATAAAATGAATGTGTAGATTGAACCAATAATCTATTTCGACATAAGGTATCTAATGGTGCGACTAGTACGGAGTTGCATTGTAATTAAATGTCATTTGTGTTACATGTTATACATTATAATGCTATGCTACTAATAGTTTGCCGTGTTCCTTCTTTACTGTTTGTGCTAAAAGTTTCCGGTCCTCCCTTCTTTGATTTTAATGCCTCGAGATTAACAGGTTATGGGATGGTGCTTGCAACAATGCATGTTGTATTTCCATTTTTAAGGAAAGGCAATTATATTTAATAATGATTCTGGCCATATGTCGTACTAGTTGAATTGGTTTTGTGGCTTTTTGTCAGCTCTTGATCACACATGGAGACAGGTGTAAAAGTAAATGTATCTTCCTCTAGTTTATTTTGTTAGAAAGTTTAACTCAAAAATTTAGACCGATAAGTAAAGGAAAATCACATAATTATATGGAGCTCTATAAAGGACCCTTTGTCAAGCGATGTAAAATAATATTTTAACATATCATCTCACGTAAAAACCGGATTAAGAGTGGTACCTGAAATTTGACTGATGGGGGTGGATACAAATGTGCGAAATGGATAACACTGGCTTTGAAACCATGTTAGATTTTGATCCCAATTGCTCTAAAAGCTTAAGCTATCGACTTAAATGAAGGCATGGTTTACTATTTGAATATTCTAACAATCCCCGGAAGATTTGAATTGCTTCTTTGATATCATGTGAGAAAGTTTAACTCAAAAGGTTAAACTAATAGGTGGAGGCAGACCACATCAATAAAAAAAGTACATATGACCCGTTATCAAGTAATGTGGTACAATATTTCAACATACTTGATTTGTGCAATTAGATTCTTCTGTAATTTATCATGAGTATATCTAGTTTACTTGTTTGACATGACAGGCGAAGCAAATTGTCAAATAATTATTGATCCGATATGCATAATTAGAAAAGAAAGAGATGGAGGGATAGCACGTCATCCCTACTTCACAAGATGAGGATCTCTTTAGAGTTCAAGTAATGATCACCGATTTGAGCCAAGGTGTGCTCTTACCTCCTAGACTGCGATGGTGAATCAACCCCTGTGAATGGTGGCCATGCAAGGGTAAACATCTCAAGGATGAAACCGCATAAATTTGCTGGGCATGAGGAGAGACGTGGGTGCATTTGGAGGAGTTTTGGGGAAGTGCAAAGTCATTGTCACTTCCCAAAGATCTTTGACCCCTCGGCATTGGTAAAGAAGCGGGTGGTGCGCCCTCTAACCCTTCTCCCCTTTTTCATTTTTCATTTTTATATTTTTGGAATCATAAATGAGGGACGATTTTAACCGTAGGAAGAATATTATACCGTCAATCAACAAAATTGGTAGGTGCAAATACTAGAAAGATTCAACTACAAATCAAGCGAGATAAAAGAAAATTTGAAGAACCCATTTGCATATTTGACGTGAGTTAGGGAATAAAAAGTATACCAAACCCTATTTAATTTGTCATCCTAATCGGCAAACAGGGAAAAGGACAAGACATGTGAGAAAGAAAGAAGCCGCTTCACGTGGACTCGTGTCATCAGGTGACGTTAACCAAGTGCACTTTTATATGTTGTATAACAGATTTTTCCCTATATTTCATGTTCTTTTTTTTTTTCACACTAGGTCAATATCACATGTCAAATCTAGTGTTTGTCGCGTGCCATCAATGAAGTATATATGGTTAACTAAAAATTGCTATGTTTATGCTAAATTGTTGATCCAGGTAAAACAATTAAGATCTTATGCCTCAAAGGTATGAGGTCGCAAATGCCTTTGGGATTTGGCCCCGAGATAAGTGAGCTTTCCATAATGTACTTACAGGCTCTGTCACCCACTGAAGTTGAGGTGCGCAAATGTTTTTATTGGAATGCAATTTATAGATTTAAAAGTAGTAGTAGTAGCATGGTAATCACATTAAAAGTATGATAACTAATGTGAATTGTAGATTTAAAAGTAGTAGTAGCATGGCTAATCGGGCTGGACCAGAAAATACATTAAGGCCGGACCATGCTCATCATTAAGTATGTGACTAAACTATCCACCAGATAGTTTGGAATATCGAGATCACATTGTTTGCTGTGGCCGGCGCATACTCAATATCAATGATTTGATTTTGCACTAAAGAAAAAATTATCATTTTCATTTCATTAAAATTCCCAATTCGTTATTATTTGCCACGACGCACGTTTTGCTCTCTCCCTACAATCTCTGACTACTAACAAGTGATCCATTTCAACAAAAATTAAAAAGGCAATTTCTAGCAAATGCTAGTAAACGGTTGTCGTTCATCCTTGTATGATATATTAGGCTTGGAGATAAAAGACTAAAAGATAGCATTCGCTGTGCGATTAATTAGGCTTAATAAGTGATACCATACATGTCTTATGAATTAGCAATTGGTTATACCGTTGCCATCAGTATGTTGATGCTGTCCATTAACGAACTTGTGCAGAATGACTTCCGATCAATCATCTAAGGATCCTCTTAGCCTCATCATCTTTCCAAGATTTCCAAGGACATCAGCATCCCCGCTGATTCATTGTCTTTAATGATTGACTGAGTCTGCTTCCAAAGACCTCCAGGGACATTGGCATCCTCGCTGATTCCTCGCCTTCACTGAACTCACTCACTGGATCATTAGTATAGTCACTATCTTTCCACATCATCTAAAGAGACTACTTCAGCCAACAATCTGCTTTTCGATAACAATCCGTTGTACTTCTATCTTCCGGTCCTTCCAAGTATATTGACGATTGTGACTTTACCAAGCTATTCACCTTTACAAGTATAGCCCTTCCAAGTTTCAACGAACATGACAGTTCTAGGCTTATTCACCATCACTAAGATCCATCCAACTGTTCACCTTATATTGGTCATTCTAAGCCATCACAAAGATCCTCGTTCTTCTCGGCTTGCTCTCTCTCGATCAAGGTCCTTCTAGCTTGTTCGCCTTTATAGAGATCCTTTCAACTTGTAGATATCTCCACACCCAATACCTTGTCCACCTTAAACATTAATAGTAAACCTTTCATATCGGTAGAGCATTATTGATTGTGATAGAGCACTAAGTATATCAGGATTACAATTGATACTGATTATGACACCATTTGCATTGTGGCTTGTGTATATATCACCTGGCACTACTCGACTAATACACAATTAGTAGCCTTTGTTGTCTTTATTATCGTCAAAACAACATATGGAATTTTCCCTACACAAGCGAGAGTCGTTGGGGCCTCCCCTATGGCGGGTGAAGGCCGCGAGGGCCTCACCGGCAGTGGGCAAGGCAACTCTCTCCGGCAGTTGGCAAGCCTCAGGGGACCCTCGCCGGCCACAAAGGAAAGAAAACGAAAATTTAAAAAATTAAAAAATTCAATTTTCAGAAAAAAAATAAAATATTATTAAAATTGCTCATGTCAGTGTCAACAATGTCACGTAAAATGACTAGTGTTTACGTTAGCAATTTTTAACCAAAATTGGCTGGAAGAACAACATTGGCAAGTTGTCAAAAGGTGTAGAATTAAATTGGTCAAAATAAAAAAAATTACGTCATCAGATTTAGGAATTTTTTAGTAATTTTCCCCTTTCGATAGCCCTTCCAAACAAGGAATTTGATTGAGAAGCAATGACGTAAGATGGTAGCACAAGCGCGTGTGGGTTGTTTCTTTTTAAATCAATTGGGGGAATGTTTTGGTCAACGTCAAATCCTTTTTTTTTTAATGTGTGAAGCTTTAGAAGAAAGTGAGAAATTATTTTCGTAACTCCAAGGTTACGGGAATGGAGAAGTAGAGGCTCATAGAACATCGTGTAAACCGCATGGACCAGGCTCTGGCATCAGGGACTATGCCCCTGGCCTTGAGGGACTTGGGCTTGATCGTCGGAGTTTCTTGGGCCCACACACTAGGAACCTAGCATGGGTGTTGGGACCAAGGCCTAAGGCCCAATGGCTTGGGCTTAGGAGCTGAGTACACGAGGAAGGTCACTCAGGACCTAGGCATATGGGCACTAGGGTCTTAGCCCGACTTTAATCCACCCAGGAACGAGTGCCAATGACTTGGGCACGAGAGTAGGGTACTAGGGGCAAGGCTATTGGGGAGCCGAGCACAGGCACAAGTATCGATCCCTTGAGCATGGCCGAAAGAGGACTCTATTACGAGCACCGGGGTCTAGGGCCTAGGCGCCAGTGAGTAAGGCATTGATTGCACTCTCAATTATGACTACGAGGGACCCGAGCACAGGCATCAGGGTCTTGGGCCCATCCTCGAAGGACTTGAGCCCAACCTTTGTGGACTCCAGTTCGTCTATTGAGGTATCGAGCTTGACCTTGATGGACCTAGGTTTGGGCACCAATGACTTGGATGCAGGAGTTAAGTACCAGGTTTGGATATTAGGGACCTGGGCATAGGCACTTAGGTCCTAAGCCTGGCCTTGGTGGATTGGGGTCCGAGTGTCGCTAATTTGGGCGCAAAATTCGAGTACTCTAGAGATGGTCGCCAAGGACCTTGACATGGGTAATGAGGTCAAGAGCCTAGCCTCAAGGGACTTGAACCCATTATTTATGGACTCGGGCCTAACCGATGAGGAATCAAGCCTGGCCTTGATGGACCTGGGCTGGGACACTAATGACATGGGCACGAGAGCTGGGTACCTAGGCATTACCTCTGAAGACTTGGGCACGAGCATGGATGTCTTGGGCTTAGTGGTTGAGGATTAGGTCACGAGAGTTGGCATTCTTGTGCCCAAATGCCAAGGTTTGAGGTCTAAACATCAATGTCTAGTTGTATTTGGAAAATGATTTTAATTTTTGAAAGTAGAAATCCTTTTTCCCGAATTTATACATATTCGCAACTCTCGAAGGAGGAAGACGGGTCTAGAGGTAATGCCAAAAGTAGACCAACGGTCCTTAATCAGTATGGTTTTTCCCAAACCCTTGCCTTGCGAAACGTGAGGATTTTCATTTTTTGTTTGATAATCCTATGAGAATTCTTTATGATAAAAGGTTGCCACTAGCCTATTGGGGCTGGTTAGAGCTAAGTGAGATACGAGATTACATTAGTTTGTTTGAATCTGCGCGCTTTCGATACCCAACTTGATTGACTTATTTTCTAAGGTGTCCACACAGTATTTTTTATCAAATTACGAACCCTAAAGGTTTCGTCCACCGAAGAGATCCAGCCATGTTTTTGAGTTGATTATGGTCCAAATGTTATAGCCTAACCATTCAACTAAACTAAAAGCACACAGTTAAATAAATGAAGTAATGTAAACATAAAAAAAAATAGTAAGCAAAACTAGTAAATAGAATATGGAAAATAACCCAATATGGTGTGAGGCAAAGAATATTATGATGCTTTGTTTGTATGCCCCAAGACATGATCTCTTGGGAGCTTATTCATTGATTTTGAATCCTTATCCTAAATTCTTATTCCAATTTAATTCTAAACTTAAAAGAGATTTGTGAGGAGAGTCCTAACTTGAACTAAGCTAATTACTACCAATTTTTATCTTTTCTATTTTCTTTAAAGGTGATGTCTATGCTAAGCTATTGAACCTATGTCTAAGTGATACTAATCCAATCATATCCCTAGAATTATTCAACTAAGGTCTATGTCACGCCCCGAACCCCAACGGGCACGCGCCATCCGCCTCTGGTCGATTCAAGAGACGTCCCAGGAAGGTCGCTGACCTCAAAACGCCATCAAAGATTTACTACCACAGCGGATATCAATAAAAAAACCCGGACAATTAAAAACTGGGGAATCAATCAGGGAGAATGAACATATTCGTTCTCATTGCCAAACTTACACCATAATATTTACAATATCCATTATTATTACAAGCACACCGAACCAGTAATTATTAACTTCCAAAATACAAAAAGGATCAGCATTATCCAAAAATGGGGCATTCTCAAATTATTGCCTCGCTCCCAGAGCTAGTCCCTACGCCCTCTCGGAGGCATCCACACTGACTCACTGTCCTCGGCATCACCACATGAATCCTCCTCAGCTGTCTGTTCACCCAACGGCTCCGTGTCAGCCTCAATATGATCATGGCTCAAGCGGGGGCTCTGAAAGGGTTTGGTTGAAACAACCGTGAGAATACTTCTCAGTAAGTTCATCCCTAAACCCAACCTAGGCTATTACGTACCTCCAGACAATTACACAATCACACACATTCACGTACATCAAGTAATCACAAAGCAGGCATATCAATTAATGTTGTCAAACTCGATCTTGCATGCGCCCACACTCAAACGCAATCACGTTATAGGCAAACACACGCATATTCCATTTTCATTCCTACTACTCCCTTCCATTCTCAATTCCTCTTTCACACTCCTCGCCAGTAACCCGCGTTGAAGTACACGCCTCAGGCACACTGCGACTATTCGTTTTCCACTTTCATTCGCCAGTGACCCGCGTAAACGTACACGCCTCAGGTACACTGCGACCACTCATCACTTCCCACGTCACTCGTCAGTGACCCGCGTAAGCGTACACGCCTCAGGTACACTGCGACCACTGATCACATCATTTCCGGCCCGCGTTGAAGTACACGCCTCAGGCCATGTTTCTTATCCGCGTAAACGTACACGCCTCAGGCTCAACATCTACCACCTACTGCACAACCCGCGTAGAAGTTCACGCCTCAGGCTGGCAGTCTTTCGGTAATACCGGGCATCGTCCCGCGTAAACGTACACGCCTCAGGACGGCACACTTTCCACAATCTCACTTTCCCAATCCACACAAAATTTCTCATTTAATTCACACGCGCAACATACTCTTGCCACTCAACTGGCCCATCACACGTGACCCGTGTACGCAACATTTCACACGTGATTATCATGCTCACATAGCATTCCATATGGCCAATATCACAATTAATTCAGTTTGGCCCATGCGTGCACACTGCAAACATAATTCAATCCACCAATTGCATAATTGCACAATTAATTTCACCATCCCAACTCAATTATATCTCACATGCACATAAAATACGGAAATTGCTATTTTTCTCCCACCAAACAACGTCAAATCAAATCCGGTCCTTCACGGAACTTTCTCGCCATAATTTCTAGGTTCCAAAAATTCAACTCGCGCCTCGATCGGACCCTTACAGCCCCGTGAATAGTAATTCACAGGTTGTGAACAGTGTTTCGAGGCTTATGAACAGTAAATTCGCAGCCCTATTTTCTAAATTTCTAATAAATAATGCTCGAATTAATTTCTACGGCCCGCCATAAAATTTCCACTCCCTATTCATACCATTCCGCACCTAATTCCATACTGATTTCGTCCGAAAATTTCCGTCGATACCCGAAGTCCTAAATTAGGTTTAGGCGCGACTTACCCGCGTTGGCTAACTCAGCATATCACATGGTCAATTGAACAATCATTTCAATTGAACCCAAACGTGCACGAATCAAACATATTTACACCAGCCCATTGCACAAATGCACACACAATTCTACCACCACAACTCAATTATAATTAAAACACACGTAAAACACATAAATTTCTATTTTTCTCCCACCAAACGACGCCAAATTGATTCCGGTCCTTCATGGGACTTTCTCGCCATTAAATACCGGTTCTAAAAATCCAACTTGCGTCCCGAACCGAGCATCACAGCCTCGTGAACAGTGAATCACAGCTTGTGAACAGTGATTCTTAGCTTAAAATTCCCTCAAATCGTCCTCCAAAAATTCCAAATTAATTCCTTAAGGCCCGCCATACATTCCCGGTCTAAAGCCCCAACATTTCGCACCCGCACAAGTTCAATTTCACCCAAAATCAAATTGTTCGGCGATACCCAAAATCCTAAATCGGGATTAGAGTATGACTTACCCGCGTTCTAGACTATCGCGGCTAGAACGGGAAGCGGCGGCACTTAATCGGGAACGGCGGCGACGACATAAGGCTCCCGGGTGGCGGCGATCGGCTTGGGCGACGATTGGGGGCTCACGGCCAAGAGAGAAAGAGAGGGAAAAGAGAGAGAGACGGTGAGGTTGGAGGGCGGCACGGCGACGGCAAGGTGGCAGTCCGGCGGTGTGGCAAGCGGCGGCGAGCGGCGGTGGCTTGGCTCACGGCTAAAAGGAAAAGAAGCCAAGAGAGGGAGAGAGTGTCCACGGTTGGGGGGGCTTCATGGCAAAGGGAAACAGAATTGAGAGAGAGAAATGGGTCTTCTTGACCTAAATAGTGTTCTTGACCCCTTTTTGGCATTTTACCAAAATGCCCTTTACTCTTAAAGCTACCCCTTTAATAAATCCTATGGGTATTTTGGTCACTTTCTCCGTTTCTTGTCCAAATCGAATTTTTCCGAAGGAATTAAGCGCACCAAAAATTGACACGTGTCACGTGCGACGTCGTCCTAACGTTTCGTCGTGACTTCCTAATTTTCCGGTGTCCAATTTGGGCAAAATTTCAATAATTAAATTCTATTAAACGCAACTTGAGCGTTTCTCGAGCTAACGGGCGGCTTGCTGGGAAATTCGCTAAATCGACTCATGACTGATACTGAATCGAGTCACGTGCAAGTCCGTTCGGTGCGTGACGACCTCGGTTGTCATTAAAATCGCGAAGATCAATCACTTGATCCGAGGGGTACGATCGTTCGGTATAATTTCAGAATCATTCATCAAGTCGTTTCGTGGTCTAACGGAATCACCCGCGATCCACTATTAGGACAGTGGCGAACTGACCCCTAACTATCCTTGGATCGGCCAACAGTGGCTCAAAATATCACTTCCGCGATTTAATGGTCGAAATCCATTCACGATCGAATTTCCTTTAGTCGCGCGAATTTAATTCCCCTATTAGCCTTTCCCTAATGGTTAGCATTCCCAGGAATGATCAGTTCCGGGCGAGAATTTACTGCAAGCACATCTCATAAAACTCAATTATTCTATAAATTCCAATTGGTGGAATTTCGGAATGTCACAGTCTAACTCTGTGATCTAGTCTAATCTAGAGTCGAAATCCTAGAACTAACTTTAATCTCAAAGGAAACCAACGAAGCTCCCCAAGTTTTTCAATCTACGTCCACGGTTCGATTCACGCACCACAATCAATAAAAACATTAGAATGCTCACAAAAGGAATTGACCACCAAAGGGTTAGGACAAATAAATGAATCGGCGGTCAGCACATCACATGCATCAAGCATATCAAGCAAGGAAAATCAAAGTTAATTAGTCAACTTGAAAAGATAATCTCTCTTTTTTAACCCCTAATCTATCTAATTACTAATATAATGCAATGCCCATAATTTCTAAGTGCAACTGAGGTGCTCGGGACACTTATCTAGTTGTTTTTAGCCAAGAAATGGGGATCTCAGATCTCAAATTTTCTAGGGTTGATCATCGAGAAAATTCAAGTGTGACATACAAGTTTTCTTGATTATCTTGATTATGTAAAACTTTTTCGATGACTCATTTTATTAAGCAATACAAATGCTGAAAAATAAAAAAAATGTTTTCCATTATAATGCTTTCTATTAGAATGTTTTCTGCGAAACACACAGAGCTTTAGCATTTCGAGCCAAAACGAGGCCTAACTTC
Organism: Syzygium jambos; assembly: GCA_031216235.1. Taxonomy (NCBI): domain Eukaryota; kingdom Viridiplantae; phylum Streptophyta; class Magnoliopsida; order Myrtales; family Myrtaceae; genus Syzygium; species Syzygium jambos. The sequence goes on from CM062227.1 coordinate 12,953,195, forward strand.
ATTCCCAATATGACTGATTTGAATTCTTGATCGACAAAACCAGCTCCTCCAAATTCGCAGCAGGGCATCTATTTATTTTCCCGCATATTTTCCCGTCGTGTTCCTTTGCATGATTCTCAGATACAGCAACGTTTGTTCTTCACAATGATGCCAATGAACGGAAGATGGTAACGAGGAATTAACTTACAGAATTCGAAATCAAAATTTATTCACACTCATTCGAGTTAATTAACGACAGTTGAGGACATATAGGGCACAATCATGTGATTGCACCAATATTGATATCGAGTACAGCGTTGGGCGGTCAATCTTAGTGCTGCTCCATATTTCGTTGCCTGTACAAGAACTGACGGTCCGACCAGGAAGCGCCTTCGCCAGGTCAGAGACTAGCGCGGATATCTTCATGTCGTACGAGTTCAGGTTGAAAAAGGCCAGAAATATTTCTCCTGCATTGATGTAAGAACAAAATTGAGACCAAAAATGGGTCTAAAAAGTGTTCATACTAGCTTAAGTAGATCGTGTGGCAAAGCTATTAATATCTGCTGATTAGGCCTTTGATGCTTTGTTTGAAACTGGACTTTATTGCATTTTGTTCTTTCTTAAAAAGTGTGTAGATCCAAATTATGCAAGTCCTTATGGCTTAAACTGGGGGTAGAAGGGGGTTAGAAAGAGAGAGGCAATTAATAAGAATCAAACCCGATCTTCCAGTTGCGATCCAGGAGCGAGCTCCTGCTGCACCATCATTAGCTGCACAAACAATGAGGCCGTAAATAAGACATACAAAACAATAGATTTCTGGCGTTTGAGATCGGCAACCATTCTTTCAAACCTTTGAGTTTTATCATTTTAGCACATAGTCCAGAATAGCTGCTTATGAGCGTTCCATTACCGTGAAACTTCCACATCTGCCAAAATTAAACATTCAGTACGTTATCTTCTGCATGAATCTAAGCCGGACAATGGTGTCTAATTTGAAGACAAAAAAAAAGTGGTACAAAGAGTTGCAATAACTTCATTTACTTGATAATATCAACAGGTTCCAAAAAATGCAACGAGTATGGAGTTTCCTAATTGTGTCGAAAGTTTGTCTTCTGTACTAATCTTCAACTAATAATAAAACATACCTGATTAGCATTCCACGTGCAGTCGGAAAACGTGCCTCTTTTGAACTCACTAGATGTGATTTTGCGTTTTGGAGAAGCATCTAAGCAGAACTCCGTATTTTCAGAAGCTAATAAGTGGAGTGGTCCCTGATATTGGCTCCCATACATTATCTCTTGCTCTCTATTACACAGCACGAACATATACAAATAGTAGTGTTATGAACAATCACGGGAAAGAGAACAGCAAATGAAAAAGATCAGAAGTAGGAGAGCATTTTTACGATTCGGCTGAAGAGTTTCTCTTGTATAGGCAAAAAGGTTCTCCATGTCTATTCTCCATGCTCTCTTTCCAGCAAATCCGTTCGAGATCTTGGTCCAGCTCTTGGACCAGCCATCCGTTTGCTTTTGGATCTTTGCAACTAGTCATACCCAATACCTGTACCTCCGACTCTTCCAAACTCGTTGGGTAACTTCTAGACCGCCCATGTTTTCTAGCTCTTGCACTCGTTGACCCACTGATATATGGGAACTGCAATTTATCCACATAAGTAGCCTAAAAGTGCTTCAAAATGTCTGTCTTATCAGATTTTAAGAGAGAATACATACCTCCACATTGTTTGCGCTATGTGAATTTATCTCGAGCAGTGTCGGATTGGTGATAAGACTGAAAGTTGTATCATCAACGTTCCTCAAATCTCCACCAAACATGAGGGGGGACTTGGCGATTGACCACAAAGTCATCTACAATTATAATCCATTAGCTTGAAATGTGATTTTCTGATTGAGGCAAATAGTAAAGTCACAAAAAATCCTCATCAAACACATACCTGAGTTCTTTGCTCCTTTATGTTAAGCCTACATTTCCTATGAGGGCCTTCATTTGAACCTAGTTGAGAGAGTTTTCACTTTAGTAATATATCACTCCATCTACTTTTCCAAAGACATTGACAAGGAGTTCACATAAGCAAGATAATTTGGATACTGCAAAAGTTACATACGGAAGGAGCCTAGACAGCCACTGCCTACTGATGTGTGCGATTTAATTACAACCGTGAAGTATAACACTAACCATCTTCCGCATTCAAAAATGGTAGGCAACTCAACAATAGGGAAGCTTCTTCATGAGCTGTGATTTTATGCTAGGGCACATAAGATTAGCTTGCATAAGCTACAGTGGGAATCACTCTTCATTTGCAACCCGGACAGAGTACACAATGTTGAAACCCCAAAGGAGCAGTCAAGGCATAGCCTTTGAGGGGAAGGCCTTACTATCACGTCAAAGCCTCTCTCCATCTTCATGTGGACATTAGGTTTTACAACATCACAATATTAGCATTTTAATTACTTTGTTCTGAAAATCCAAAGCGACCTGTTAGCACCTGCACTAGTGGGTGGAATCTCTCGGCTCCTCATGGAACAGTAATCAGAACCATTTGCAGGCAACATTAATTTGATAGAGTGCTAAGGCCGCTAAAACAGCTTTATACCCATTTATTAGTCCAGCCAATCCCCCAGGGGTATGATGGAGCAACAGACCATCAAGTTTATAGGTGAATAAGACAAGCCCATTGTTATTACCTGGATCAGTGAGATATCCCAGTGGTAGCATATCAAGGTCAGGCCATGATGTCCCCAACAGGCTACTGGAACCAATCATTTTAGCAGCAGCGAAGTCTCTGATGAACAATAAATTATCAGATTATTAATGGGTAATCTAAGTCCATGACTGTTGAGCTCGACTGTCACACATTAAATCACCTTGTCACATCAAAATGTGCCACAACATGTTCCCATACATCCCAATCGTCCCCAGTAATTCTGTACATGTTGCTCAATCCACTCACAGCCTTTGCCATATGTGGCGTCGCACTAGTTCCAGGAGACAGAGAATACAGGATTGGACTGTCAAGCTCCTTTAGAACCTGTGCAAGGCCACACCAGATATTGGACCCACTTCAGTTTTCATTTGCAGAAAGGACTGTGTGAGTAGGTGAATAAAAGATAAAGAGCCATCATATCGCACCTCGGAGATGTAGGTGATCTCATTTATATTTAGATCGTCACCAAATACACAGTCATTTTTTACTGCATCAAAACGATAAACAATTAGTATTAAAGATAGTGACTGAAGTGATTCAAAATTAAGTTCATCTACAGTCATTAATCATTGTTTGAAACTAATGAAGAAGTTTGAATTTAAGAGGTTATTGCAGCACTAAAAATACACAGAAATTGCCGTCACTCACTGAAATCTACGCCCCACAATGCATATTGCTGATAAAGCGACCTCAAGAAAGCTTTTCCAGCTCCTAAGTCAGCATTTACACTCATAAATCCATGTTGCATCCAAGCACAAGTCTGTTCCGTAAGCCCTATATCATGTGCATGCCAAACCCGACCAGACTCTTCATATGCACGTCCCTAGTAGAGAAACAGAGTAGAAGTAAAAAAGTAATTTCAGAGAAATTGAGGGTCGCTTAACACTCTTACTAAGACAATGGCAGCGGATCAGTCTTCTAGATTGTTAGATGAAAGGGAACATAAATAGTTTAAAAGGAACTCCCTCAAATGAGGAATTTCAAAACCGATGAGAAAATTTCCCTGCCAATCTTGTCTAGAAGAAGTTTTCGCAACAAGGAGAAAGATCAACAGATGTCAGCAGATGAAAGTGTAAAGTAATACAAACAAACCGTGGTGGTATCCAGGATAGGAGAGTTAGCATTGACAGCTTGCGTGCTTATTCCTCTCATGACATGTATTCCGAACTTCAGTCCCATGCTATGGACTTTATTTGCGACTTCGGTGAACCCTTTCCCACCACTAGACGAAGGCCATCGATCTGGGTCAGGGATCATCCTTCCCCATTCGTCAATCACATCGAATCCCAGAGAATCGGCGCCAGCGCCTGGCACTTTTCTTCGGTACCAAAGGTAGTCCACAACTACATACTGCATATTTTGGAGGGAATACTTTAGTTTCACTAAGAATCCTTCGCTATTCGAGACAAAAGCAGACAATTCTATCTGTGAAATGTTACAGTAGTATAGATACAACCTCATATCCGTGAGCATGTAGCCTCTGGGAAAGGATCTCGGCATTTTGCAGAAACTCTTCTTCGGAGATGATCCAGGAATAGGCATCATAAGAATTCCAACCTCTTGGCGGGGTGCTAGCACGCTCCTCAGACGAGACACTGAAAAATTGAAATTAGTCTTACCACTTGCTTCACCCTAATTAGAACTCCTGAATACTTCACATGTTGTGCAAGAAATTTGCGACCCAATGAATTAACATCTTAAAGGGAAATACATTGCCATATACATACGAAGATTCCGACCAACGTTATTGTATAAGTTAGTATTTTTACACGCGAACTTTCACAATGTGGTCAAAATACATCAAACCATTAATTTTGCTGGAGATATCCAACTCCATCTTGGTTAGAGCCACCATTGTTCAAGCAAAATAGCAACTTCATAATAAAAAAACACAATCTTTCGCAGAGTAATCTATATTAAGCAACTCACAACAAAGAATCCGAGACCTACCCAAGCCATCATAAACAGAGACATGAACGAATCAGTTTCCAAAAGTCACCCAGATTGTTTCTCCATAACTTCAACGCGGAACTCACGACAAACGCGTCAACGTCCAATTTCCAGGTCCTATCATATCTCCACCATTACACAGTTTAAGTCAGCAAAACAAGCCACCAGAGCCTATCGGGTAGGTCGGTAGGTAATTTGCATTACCAGACGAAAAACACAACGATCTTCATCACCGTATGTTCAGAACTGCCTTTCTTCTAGCCGTGCATTAAGGGAAAAAGACAAAATCTAATTCGAGTTCACAGTGAACAAGCACATGAGGAAGGCCAATGTGATTCGAGCTTCACCTGAGAACAAGGAGGAAGAAGAAGCAGTAGAAGGAAGAGAGGGGAATGGAGAGGGAGAGCTTCATCGCCGAGAGTGCTGACCGTTGGCTTTTGAACCGAAACGCAGGAAAGAACAGAGAGAATGTGTCAACTTTCGGCGCGTTTCGTAACTACGCATACATGGACCAGTAGGAGGAATAAGCAGATTTATACTCGGATTGAGATGGACTCGTATGGAAACTCGACTGTCCTTTGCTAATTGAAATTATAATTTTTTGAGTTGACATAAGGAAGTTTTCTTAAGAATATATTTTCTCTCCAATCCCATATGGTTTATTACCTATTGGATCCTCTACGTAATTGTTCTTTCGTTTGTCAATCAGTGTTTCCTTCTTTTGGCGATATTCAATTGGTAAATTGGCCAAGAAAGGTAAGTAACTTTGAATCTTGCCTGCTGAGGCTTTTTGTTTCCTCATGAGAGATGAAAATCCATGGTTGCGAAAAGATAGATAAATTTAAGAATCTCCTGTGTATTAGCTTCGCAATTGTCCGATGTTTCGTTTTTGTTGGACCAATGAAATATCACTTTCCATTGTTATGATCTTATCGATTAAAGATAGAGGCAAAAGTTACATCATGTAAATTGGGGGGCCAATATTTTGTAATGACGTCATGACATGCAAACACAAATTATCAGTTCATTACGAAGGTGATGCCTTTCTGGTGGGACAATTGATGTTTTTTCACACTCCAAACCTTCACCTATCTTTTCTATAGCCCTCCCAAACAGGGTATTTGGACTTCTCCCCTTATTTTCATTCACTCCTCGTTCTTTACCTAACATTTTTGTGTCACGCCCCGAACCCTATCGAGCTCGTGACATCCGCACCTGATTGACTTGCGCAATGTCCTAGGAATGTCGCCGACCTCAAATAACCATCAGAAATTTAAAGCCACAGCGGGAATCACAATTTATCCCTGACAAATAAAACTGGGGAGAATAGGGAGAATACACATATTTCTTTACCTTACCAACTTATAAAATATTCACAACTTACAACCGCCAGACTTTACCACCATCGCGTATACTTATACCCCGTGATACAAAACATCGATATACCAAAAAGATCGATGACCTGACTTTCTATCCCAAAAAAGTTACTTTCCAAAAACCTATTAAGAACCCCTGAACTAACCCCTAACACCCCTTGCTAGGCGTCCATTCCGAGTCTAACTCCTCATCTTCCGATTCCGAACTCCCCTGCGTAGACTGCTCCTCTGAGGGCTCTGACTCTGCTTCGATCACAATCGGGTGATTGATGTCGCCTGACTCAGCTGGAGCTGCGTTCTGATACTCCTCAGTCAAGAAATCGAAGAAATTATACTCAGGCATGTAATTGGGATCCATGTATTCCTCCAAAGGGAGTATGTACTCCGGGTCTCCTACAGGCTCTTCAGACTCGCCAGGTTCGTCCTCGGGTTCCACTTCGGACTCCACCTCAGGTTCTACCTCAGCCTCCGCTTCCTCTGGTTCTTCCTCGGGGATCGGTTCCAAATGGATATCCATCGGATTGTCTTCAACTTGCGACACTTCGGGCTTGGGTTCATGCTCAGCCTCTGAAGATCCTTGAGCTGCGGCCGCTGAATGCAAACCCGACTGAGCTAAACTAGTATCCACACTAGTCAACTCTCCGTATATCGGGGGTACGGCCGTCGGGTCCCAATCCCCTACTAGATCAAAGGGAACGTCAAAATCCCTGACTGGCTCGAACTCATCCCCATCAGCATCTCGGAAAAACCAAGCAGTGTAAACGTGGGCCTCCCACAGGGGTAGTCCTACCTCTACAAAAACAGTCGTCGAGTGCCTAATCCAGGTCACATTATCTGGCATAGGAAATTCTGCCACATCTAACTCGATGTGCACTGGTACCCCAAAACGTACTGGTGGCGGTGGCGGAGGATTCATGGATCCTGTCGGGGCTCTGAATTTTATTGGTTTACACAACCATGAGAATATATCTCAGCAAGTACACCCCTAAACCCAACCTAGGCTATCACGTACCTCTAAATAATTACGCAATCACACACATTCACGTACACCAATATCACAAAATAGGCACATCAGTTAAGACTGTCAGGCTCAATAATGCACACATTCGCACTCAGTCACGATCACGTCATATGCAACACGCGTATGTGCCAATTCTCATCCCACTCTTCCTTCCATTCTCATTTTCCGCTTTCTCAATCCTCGCCAGTAGCCCGCGTTGAAGTACACGCATCAGGCACACTGCTATCATTCATCATATCACCTCCGGCCTGCGTACTCGTTCATGCCTCATGCCCCGATTGCGACCTGAGCATCACACGCCCCAAGCCCGATCCCAACTCAGCCCGCGCCAAATGCGACAGGCCTACATGATTGAAACCCAACTCAGCCTACGCCAAATGGGACAGGCCTACGTGATTGGAACCCAACTCAGCCCACGCCAAATGCGACAGGTCTACATGATTGGAACCCGAGCTTATGATGCCTCGGTCCAATCCCGGTCTCACCCGAGCTGATCGTGCCTCGAACCGATTCTCATACATGCTTTTTCAAGCCTCAGCCTGTCCCAAATGCAACATACCTACGTGATCGCTGCACGAGTTTACGATACTCGGCCCGATCCCATTCTAGTTCTATCACACCTTCACATACTTTCCCACAATCACTTGTCACACCACACTTCTCCTTACTCATGCACATGCTCGATATGCATTTACCACACGCGACTAGCCCATCACACGCAATCCGTGCACATATTGAATCACACGCAGACAGAGCTCACACAACAATTCACATGGGCAATATCAATAGTTAATTTAATCAACTCACGTGTGTACTCGACAAGTATAATCAGTCACTCAATTGCACAACAACACTCTCAATTAAATCACCACAATTTATAAATAAATCAAACACGCCTCAAATACGGTAATTGTCATTTTTCTCCAACCAAATGGCGTCGGATTAATTCCGATCCTTCATAGGACTTTCTCACCATTAAATACCGGTTCTAAAAATCCAACTTGCGTCCCGAACCGAGCATCACAGCCTCGTGAACAGTGAATCACAGCTCGTGAACAGTGATTCTTAGCTTGAAATTCCCCCAAATCGTCCTCTAAAAATTCCAAATTAATTCCTTAAGGCCCACCATACATTCCCGGTCTAAAGCCCCAACATTTCGCACCCGCACAAGTTCAATTTCATCCAAAATCAAATTATTCGGCGATACCCAAAACCCTAAATCGGGATTAGAGTGTGACTTACCGCGTTCTAGACTAAAACGGCTAGAACGGAAAGCGGCGACGCTCTACAGCAAAGGCGAGCAACTCACGGTGGCTTTCGGCTTGCATGGCGGCGGTGTGGTCTTGCACGGCCAGAAATGGGTCACGGGGAGAGAGTGAAAAAGAGGGGAAAGAGAGAGAGACTGTGAGGTTGGAGGGTGGCACGGCGACGGCAAGGTGGCGGCCGGCGACAGCAAGGTGGCGGCCAGCGGCAGCGCCGGCGGTGGAGCCCACTGCCAAAGGGACTCACGGCCAAGAAGAAGAAAAAAAAGAAAATGAAAGGGGGAGGGGTTGATCGTGGAATGAAGAAGAGAGGGGAGAAGGAAGACAAATTGGACTCCACTTATTTATAATGACCAAAGGGAGAATGACTAAAATGCCCATTACCTTAAAACTTGTCCTTCAATAACCTTTAGGGGGTATTTTAGTCACTTTCTTCGTTTCTTGACCAAATCGAGTTTTTTCGAAGGATTTAAGTGCACCAAAAATTCACACGTGTCACGTGCAACGTCGTCCTAGCGTTCCGGCGTGACTTCCTAATTTTCCGGCGTCCAATTTGGGCAAAATCTCCATAATTAAATTCTATTAAACGCAACTCGAGCGTTTCTCGAGCTAACGGACGGCTTGCTGAGGAAATTCGCAGAATCGACTCATGACTGATACTGAATCGAGTCACGTGCAAGTCCGTTCGGTGCGTGACGACCTCGGTTGTCATTAAAATCGCGAAGATCAATCACTTGATCCGAGGGGTACGATCGTTCGGTATAATTTCATAATCATTCGTCAAGTCGTTTCGTGGTCCAACGGAATCACCCGAGATCCACTACTAAGACAGTGGCGAACTGACCCCTAACTATCCTTGGATCGGCCAACAGTGGCTCAAAATATCACTTCCGCGATTTAATGGTCAAAATCCATTCATGATCGAATTTCCTTTAGCCGCGCAAATTTAATTTCCCCCTAATAGCCTTTCCCTAATGGTTAGCATTCCCAGGAATGATCAATTCCGGATGAGAATTTACTGCGAGCACATCTCATAAAACTCAATTATTCAATAAATTCCCATTGGTGGAAATTTCGGAATGTCACAATCTCCCTCCTTATGAAATTTCGTCCTCGAAATTTACAATTTCACTAAAACTCAAAATTACAATCCTTACTGCTACTCAAATAACTGGGGGTACTGACGTTGCATCATTCCTTCGCTCTCCCAGGTTGCGCCTTCAGTCCTGTGGTGCTCCCAAATAACCTTAACCATCAGGATTGTCTTATTTCTCAGAATCCGTTCCTTCCGATCTTCAATCCTGATCGGTCTCTCGACGTACGATACCTTATCATCCACCTCTATCTCCTCATAATTTAATACATGTGTCGGGTCCGGTTCATATTTCCTCAACATTGATACGCGGAACACATTATGTACCCGCGACAAATTTGGCGGTAACGCAAGGTGATACGCCAAGTCTCCAATTCGTTCCAATACCTCGAAGGGTCCCACATACCTTGGACTCAATTTCCCTTTCTTCCCAAATCGGGACAATCCTCGCATGGGCGACACCTTTAAAAATACGTGATCTCCTACCTGGAATTCCAGAGGTCTTCGCCTTCTGTCTGCATAACTCTTTTGACGGCTCTGCGCTGTCCTCAGCCTTTCACAAATGATCTTAACTGCCTCTATCGACTGCTCAACCAACTCCGGCCCTGTTGTAGCTCGTTCTCCCACTTCGTCCCAACACACGGGCGTTCTACAAGCACGGCCATATAACGCTTCAAATGGCGCTATTCAATGCTCTGCTGGAAACTATTATTATAAGCGAACTCCACTAAGGGCAATTGCTCTTCCCACTTTCCTTGAAAATCCAGTACACATGCCCTGAGCATATCTTCTAGCGTCTGGGTCGTTCTCTCATATTGGCCATCTGTTTGAGGATGATAAGCGGTATTGAACTGTAACTTAGATCCTAACGCTGTCTGCAGACTTTTCCAAAAATTGGCAGTAAATCTAGGATCATGATCCGAAGTTATAGACACTGGTACCCCATGCAAGCGAACTATTTGCTGCACATACAACTCTGCATACCGTTCTAATGCGAAATCCTTTCGCACTGCCAAAAAGTGTGCCGATTTGATCAATCTGTCGACAATCACCCAAATAGTGTCGTGGCCTCTTTGACTTCTCGGCAATCCTGACACAGAATGCATGGTTATATGCTCTCATTTCCACTCTGGAATTTCCAACGATCGCAACAAACCTTCAGGTTTACAATGTTGCGCCTTCACCTACTGACACATCAGACATTTAGCCACGTGTTTAGCAATATCCGACTTCATACCGTTCCACCAGTAATACTGCCTCAAATTCCTGTACATTTTAGTACTACCTGGGTGGATACTGTACTGGCTATGATGCGCTTCAGATAAAATTTCTTCCTTCACTCCTGCATCGTCTGGCACACACAACCTTCCACGAAATTTAACACACCGTCCTCGGATATCTGAAAATCCAGTTTCCTCTTAGCAGCGTCCATCCCAACAATCTTCTGTATCTCTGGGTCAGTAGACTGTAAAGTTTTAACTTTAGCCTGGATTTCCGGCTCAATCCTTAACGTAGCTAACAGGCTCGAGACTCGACTTACTTCCAACTTGAATTCCGAGTCTCGTATATTCTCCAACAGGATCCACTCTTTGACCATTAAATGCGCGACGCTTGATTTCCGGCTCAACGCATCCGCTACTCGGTTTGCCTTTCCAGGGTGATATAGAATATCATAATCATAATCTTTTAACAATTCCATCCAGCGTCTTTGCCTCATATTCAACTCTTTTTGCGAAAATAAATACTTGAGGCTTTGATGGTCAGTATATATCTGAAATCTTTCCCCGCATAAATAATATCGCCAAATCTTCAGGGCGAACACTATTGCGGCCAACTCCAAGTCATACGTCGGATAATTCAGTTCGTGTGGCCTCAACTGCCTGGATGCATAGGCGATCACTTGCCCATGTTGCATCAACACACATCCTAATCCCTTTAATGACGCGTCACTATATATCTCATATCCTCCAGGTCCTGGTGGAATCGTTAACACCGGTGCCGTTGTCAACTTCTGCTTCAACTCCTGAAAACTTTCTTCACACTGATCTGTCCATTCAAATCTCATTTCCTTTTTCAATAATTGCGTCAACGGCATTGCTATGGACGAAAATCCTTCCACAAAACGACGGTAATATCCAGCCAGACCTAGAAAACTCCGAACTTCGATCACCGTTGTAAGGACCTCGGTCCCACCACGCTTCCGCTGCGCCACTTCCTTGTGTAATATTGTCCGCTTTGGACACTAAGTCCTCACGGTTTTAAAACGCGTTACACAGGATTAAGGGGCTAAGCCTTATAAACTCATCAGGATCTCCCTCCCTAGGCGATGTGGGACAAGAAACATGCCCCCCTTGCCATCCTAGAAGCCTGCCAGGAGCCGCTCCTTGTCCAGGCCCTCTGGCCCCGGCGACCACTCCCCGCCCTCGTCGGATCGGGTCGTTACATTCTCCCCTCCTTCGAGCACAGCGTCCTCGCTGTGGCCCCACACACGGTCGGGAGTCGGCTCTGATACCAATTGTAAGGACCTCGGCCCCATCACGCTTCCGCTGCGCCACTCCTTGTGTAATATTGTCCGCTTTGGACACTAAATCCTCACGGTTTTAAAACGCGTTACACAGGATTAAGGGGCTAAGCCTTATAAACTCATCAGGATCTCCCTCCCTAGGCGATGTGGGACAAGAAACATGCCCCCCTTGCCATCCTAGAAGCCTGCCAGGAGCCGCTCCTTGTCCAGGCCCTCTGGCCCCGGCGACCACTCCCCGCCCTCGTCGGACCGGGTCGTTACAACCGTTGTCGGTCTAGGCCATTTCATCACAACTTCAATCTTCGATGGATCCACAGAAATTCCTTCTCCGGAAATTACATGACCGAGAAATGCCACTCGACTTAGCCAAAATTCGCACTTGCTAAACTTAGCGTATAGTGCATTTTCCCTCAAAGTTCGCAACACTTGATGCAAATGAAATTCATGCTCCTCTAGACTTTTCGAGTACACCAGTATATCGTCGATAAAAACAATCACAAACTGATCTAAAAATTCCTTAAACACCCTATTCATCAAATCCATAAAGGCAGCAGGAGCGTTCGTTAATCCAAACGGCATCACCGTAAATTCATAATGCCCATATCTCGTCCTAAATGCCGTCTTCGATATATCCTCCTTCCTAATTCTCAACTGATGATACCCCGTTCTCAAATCAATTTTTGAGAATACCGAAACCCCTTGTAACTGATCAAACAAATCGTCAATCCTTGGCAAAGGGTATTTATTCTTAACCGTCACCTGGTTCAGCTGCCTGTAATCTATACACAACCTCAACGATCCATCTTTCTTCCTTACGAATAAAACCGATGCTCCCCACGGAGACACATTAGGATGAATAAACCCTTTATCTAACAACTCTTGCATCTGCACCTTTAATTCTTTTAACTCCGATAACGACATTCTATAAGGTGCCTTCGAGATTGGCTCAGTTTCAGGTGCCAACTCGATTACAAACTCTACTTCCCTTTTCGGCGGTAATCCCGGCAATTCTTGAGGAAACACATCGGGATATTCACACATTACCGCTATATCCTCCTGTTTCGGTTCTTTAGCCGTCGAATCAACTGCTGCAACTAAAAATCCTTGACATCCTTCATTCAACAATTTCGTCATTTCCACCAAGGATATCAACGGAATCGAGGGTCCTCCTCGACTTCCCACAAATTTAAATTCCGGATATCCAACAGGGTTAAATTGGATCACTTTGCTATTACAATCCATTACAGTCCTCTGCTTAGACAGCCAATTCATCCCTACTATCACATCAAAGTCATACATATCTAGAACCGCTAGATCAATCAATTCCTCCCTATCCCCAATCACGATCTTACAGTTTGGGCAACCCAACGAAATCAGCATTTTATCATTCAAGGGAGTCGTCACACATAGCACAACATCAAGCAATTGCGATTCTATTCCAACTAACTCCACAAACTGTTTCGATATAAAGGAATGCGACGCTTCAGGATCAAATAAGGCATACGCATCATGGTTGCACAGAGAAATCGTACCTATGACAACCCCTGGTGCGTTCTCAGCCTCTCGTCTGGCCATCGCATACACCCGTCCTTGCGCTTAAGGCCTATTCTGATTCAGATTCGCTGTCTGGGCTGCTCCAGTCTGATTTTCATTCCGAGGTAGCGGCAAAGCAGGTGGTCTATTCTGCCTGGAATTGGGGCAATTCTTTATGTGATGCCCAAATTTTCCGCATCCAAAGCAAGCTCCGCTCCTAGTCGGACACGGCCCATTTCCATGTCGACCTCCATAAATCCTACACGGACCATTACCAATCCGGACAGGCTTTCCAATATTCCTTTTTACGGGTGGAGTAAAACGCCTATTATCCACCATCGGCCTCTTTCCCGGATTACGATTATTCCAACCTTGGCCAAATCTCGATCCAAATGTGGCGGCTCTATCCATCTGATCCCGCTCTAGGATCTGAGCTCTATGAAATATCTGCTCATACGTACTCAAATTTACCAGTAACAACTGGCTACGGATGTCAGCTCTCAATCCATCCAGAAATCTCTGTGCCTTATCCTCTGGATGTTCCACCATTCTCGACGCAAACTTAGACAATCTCGTGAATTTCGCCTCATATTGATCTACCGTCATCTGACCTTGGCGGAGTCTCATAAATTCCGCGAGTTTTCTTTCTCTAGCACTAGCTGAAAAGTATTTCTCATAAAATCTCTCAATGAAAACAGCCCAAGTCTTGGCTGTACCCTCAGGAAAAATCCTATCCCTGGTAGCCTTCCACCAATTATTTGCGTTATCCTGCAGCTGATAGACTGCCAAGGTCACCTTCTCATGATAATTACACTCCAGCACCTCAAAAGCCTTCTTCAGTTCCTCTACCCATCTGGGTGCAGCCTCCGGGTCACCTTTTCCAGAAAACTTAGGGGGTTTCAGTTTAATAAACTGCTATACTAGTTGGTGCATGGGTCTATTTGTAACCACCTGCCGTTGATCCTGATTCTCATTAGCAACAGCAACGGGCTCGGCAACTTGAGCAATCGGGGCAGCTCGCTCCTGAGTCTGCCGTTCTAATAAATTAGCAATTCGCTCTAGGGTTCTCATGACAGCTTCCATTCTAGGATCCTCAGCAGGTCTAACTCCCACTCCAGGGTTCGCTGCTACTCCAGCATCTACCCCTAAGTTATCTCTTACTCCAGCACTCATTCCAAGATCCTCTACAGTTCTAGCTCGTACACGTCCTCTACCCCTGGATCCTCTACCAGCGACCCTTCTTGGGACTCTTCCGACTCCTCTTCCTTCGCTGCTCATCGTCACGATCCTACAACTCTACTACCTGCTATAATTCCACTCAGGAATTAGCGGTCTAAACCGACTAGCTCAATCCGATTCTAAGTAGCGAATTAACAAGAAAACTCATTCAACAATCAATTTCCCACTACCAATCACAAAATCACAATCGCAAAAGCCTGAACACTTACCTCAGGTCCAGACGCACCTGCAAATCAATTATCACGCAACAATTAACTCACTCAAATAATCGCAACAAACAATTTGGAGGCACGTGTAGCTCATTCCATCTTACAACTCGCTAAGTCTCCCTAAATTCTACCTCAGGGTTTCTGCTCCTTATCACTCCAAACTTCGACCAGTCTAGATCGAACTAACCTTGCTCTAATACCAATTCAAACTGGGATGTCACGCTCTGAACCCTATCGAGCTCGCGACATCCGCACCTGGTCGATTTGCGCGACGTCCCAGGAATGTCGCCGACCTCAAATAACCATCAGAGATTTAAAGCCACAGCGGGAATCACAATTTATCCCTGACAAATAAAACTGTAGAGAATAGGGAGAATACACATATTTCTTTACCTTACCAACTTATAAAATATTCACGACTTATAACCGCCAGACTTTACCACCATCGCGTATACTTGTACCCCGTGATACAAAACATCGATATACCAAAAAGATCGATGACTTGACTTTCTATCCCAAAAAAGTTACTTTCCAAAAACCTATTAAGAACCCCTGAACTAACCCCTAACGCCCCTTGCTAGGCGTCCATTCCGAGTCTAACTCCTCATCTTTCGATTCCGAACTCCCCTGCGCAGACTGCTCCTCTGAGGGCTCTGACTCTGCTTCGATCACAATCGGGTGATTGATGTCGCCCGACTCAGCTGGAGCTGCGTTCTGATACTCCTCGGCCAAGAAATTGAAGAAATTATACTCGGGCACGTAATTGGGATCCATGTATTCCTCAAAAGAGAGTACATACTCCGGGTCTCCTACAGGCTCTTCAGACTCGCCAGGTTCGTCCTCGGGTTCCACTTCGGACTCCACCTCAGGTTCTACCTCGGCCTCCGCTTCCTCTGGTTCTTCCTCGGGGATCGGTTCTAAATCGATATCCATCGGATCGTCTTCAACTTGCGACACTTCGGGCTTGGGTTCATGCTCAGCCTATGAAGATCCCTGAGCTGCGGCCGCTGAATGCAAACCCGACTGAGCTAAACTAGTATCCACACTAATCAACTCTCCGTCTATCGAGGGTACGGTCGTCGGGTCCCAATCCCCTACTAGATCAAAGGGAATGTCAAAACCTCTGACTGGCCCGAACTCATCCCCATCAGTATCTCGGAAAAACCAAGCAGTGTAAACGTGGGTCTCCCACAAGGGTAGTCCTACCTCTACAAAAACAGTCATCGAGTGCCTAATCCAGATCACATTATCTGGCATAGGAAATTCTGCCACATCTAACTCGATATGCACTGGTACCCCAAAACGTACCGGTGGCGGTGGCAGAGGATTCATGGGTCCTGTCGGGGCTCTAAAATTTGTTGGTTTACACAACCATGAGAATATATCTCAGCAAGTACACCCCTAAACCCAACCTAGGCTATCACGTACCTCTAAATAATTACGCAATCACACACATTCACGTACACCAATATCACAAAACAAGCACATTAATTAAGACTGTCAGGCTCAATAATGCACACATTCGCACTCAATCACGATCACGTCGTATGCAACACGCGTATGTGCCAATTCTCATCCCACTCTTCCTTCCATTCTTATTTTCCGCTTTCTCAATCCTCGCCAGTAGCCCGCGTTGAAGTACACGCCTCAGGCACACTGCTATCATTCATCATATCACTTCCGGCCTGCATACTCGTTCATGCCTCAGGCCCCGATCGCGACCTGAGCATCACACGCCCCAAGCCCGATCCCAACTCAGCCCGCGCCAAATGCGACAGGCCTACATGATTGAAACCCAACTCAGCCTACGCCAAATGCGACAGGCCTACGTGATTGGAACCCAACTCAGCCCACCCCAAATGCGACAGGTCTACATGATTGGAATCCGAGCTTATGATGCCTCGGTCCAATCCCGGTCTCACCCGAGCTAATCGTGCCTCGAACCGATTCTCATACATGTTTTTTCAAGCCTCAGCATGTGCCAAATGCAACATACCTACGTGATTGCTGCCCGAGTTTACGATACTCGGCCCGATCCCATTCTCGTTCTATCACACCTTCACATACTTTCCCACAATCACTTGTCACACCACACTTCTCCTTACTCATGCACATGCTCGATATGCATTTACCACACGCGACTAGCCCATCACACGCGATCCGTGCACACATTGAATCACACGCAGACAGAGCTCACACAACAATTCACATGGGCAATATCAATAGTTAAGTTAATCAACTCACGTGTGCACTCGACAAGTATAATTAGTCACTCAATTGCACAACAACACTCTCAATTAAATCACCACAATTTATAAATAAATCAAACACGCCTCAAATACGGTAATTGTCATTTTTCTCCAACGAAATGGCGTCGGATTAATTCCGATCCCTCATGGGACTTTCTCGCCATTAAATACCGGTTCTAAAAATCCAACTTGCGTCCCGAACCGAGCATCACAGCCTCGTGAACAGTGAATCACAGCTCGTGAATAGTGATTCTTAGCTTGAAATTCCCTCAAATCATCCTCTAAAAATTCCAAATTAATTCCTTAAGGCCCGCCATACATTCCCGGTCTAAAGCCCCAACATTTCGCACCCGCACAAGTCCAATTTCATCCAAAATCAAATTATTCGGCGATACCCAAAACCCTAAATTAGGATTAGAGTGTGACTTGCCGCGTTCTAGGCTAAAACGGCTAGAACGGAAAGCGGCGGTGCTCTACAGCGAAGGTGAGCAACTCACGGTGGCTTTCGGCTTGCACGGCGGCGGTGTGGTCTTGCACGGCCGGAAATGGGTCACGGGGAGACAGAGAAAAAGAGGGAAAAGAGAGAGAGACGGTGAGGTTGGAGGGTGGCACGGCGACGGCAAGGTGGCGGCGAGCGGTGGCGCCGGCGGTGGAGCCCACGGCCAAAGGGACTCAAGGCCAAGAAGAAGAAAAAAAAAGAAAATGAAAGGGGGAAGGGTTGATCGTGGAATGAAGAAGAGAGGGGAGAAGGAAGACAAGTTGGACTCCACTTATTTATAATGACCAAAGGGAGAATGACTAAAATGCCCATTACCTTAAAACTTGTCCTTCAATAACCTGTAGGGGGTATTTAGTCACTTTCTTCGTTTCTTGACCAAATCGAGTTTTTTCGAAGGATTTAAGTGCACCAAAAATTCACACGTGTCACGTGCAACGTCGTCCTAGCGTTCCGGCGTGACTTCCTAATTTTCCGGCATCCAATTTTGGTCAAAATTTCCATAATTAAATTCTATTAAACGCAACTCGAGCGTTTCTCGAGCTAACGGGCGGCTTGCTGGGGAAATTCGCAGAATCGACTCATGACTGAAACTGAATAGAGTCACGTGCAAGTCCGTTCGGTGCGTGACGACCTCGGTTGTCATTAAAATCGCGAAGATCAATCACTTGATCCGAGGGGTACGATCGTTCGGTATAATTTCAGAATCATTCGTCAAGTCATTTCGTGGTCTAACGGAATCACCCGCGATCCACTACTAGGACAGTGGCGAACTGACCCCTGACTATCCTTGGATCGGCCAACAGTGGCTCAAAATATCACTTCCGCGATTTAATGGTCGAAATCCATTCATGATCGAATTTCCTTTAGCCGCGCGAATTTAATTTCCCCATAATAGCCTTTCCCTAATGGTTAGCATTCCCAGGAATGATCAGTTCCGGGCGAGAATTTACTACGAGCACATCTCATAAAACTCAATTATTCAATAAATTTCCATTGGTGGAAATTTCGGAATGTCACATTTTGCCTTCACAATCAACGGCTGAAAGGAGGCTTTATTTATACTTGCAATATAAAGGAAAGAAGAGCTAGCATGTTTTTTCCTCTTCAATGATCTTTCATAACCTAATTCCAGACTTATCATACTCACCCAGTTAGGGTCATCGAACGAGCGAAGCTAAGCGGATGAGTTTTTCCCCGACAATGGTGCGTCTAACCACAGCGGTCGTGAAACTACTTTGTCATCCTTTCTAGTCCAACGGATAATAGGTGACATCCAACATTTGGTAGTGAGTGCATATCACAATGATAGAGATGAACAAGTCAATATCAAAAGAGGTTAAATTAAGGTCGGTAATTTCGATTGAAAGCTAGTAATTTCAAAGGCATTGATAAGGCACAATAATAAATGTTGGTAGATTATTAAAACAGTTGGTAATCTCAGAAGTATAAATGAATGTCGGTACTTTTAACAAGTTGCAAATGTTCCAAGTGTCTATAAACGGTTAGTGGCTTAATATGATGAATGTTGGTGTGTTCTCAAATTAGGGTTGGAAATTTCGAGTAAAAGTTAATAACTTGAAAGGCATGGCTAAGCCAGAAGAATAAAATGTTGGGAAATTATACAATCTGCTAAGTAATTATAGTTAGTTGGTATATTAATGTGAGGAATGTCGGTAGGATAGTAAAAAATTAAGGTTGGTAATTTTGGATCGAGTTAGTAACTTCCACGGCATAAATAAGCCATAGAAATAATTGTAGGTAGATTTTTAAAGTAATTGGTTGTCTGTGAAGTACAAAGAAATATAGGCAAAAAATTGTTAAGTGACTAAATTAGTTGCTCACGAATGTTGGTACTTCAATAAAATTAAAGTTGGAAATTTCGTATAAAAGTGAGCACTTTTAAGGTGTTGATAAGACATAAGAATAAACATTTGTAGATTATTAGAGTAATTAGTTTTCTTTAAACTATAAAGAAATGTTGGTACATTCTTAAACCAAGCAAGATGAAAAGTTGGTAAATGACTAAAATTAGTTAGCATCTTAATATGATGAATCATGAGACATCAGTCAGATTAAGAGTTGGTAATTTTGAATGAAATTGAGTAACTTCAAAGACATTGATAAGCCACAAAAATATTAAAGTAGTTGATAATCTTGGAAGCATGAAGAAATGCTGTCAATTCTTTTACCACTGGGGATTTGACCTCGTGGTAAGGGCATTCTCATGCTTTTAGCTCAGGAACCGATGGTTGTGCATGTGATTCCTATTACGGGGAAGTTAGATTTAAGTGGGGGCTATGTCCGTCAATTAATGTACTAGTACGATTCTAAGTAGCCCACTAATTACTATTGTGCCCTTGGGTTATAAAAAAAAACGTAATTAATAGTCAAAAGCAAGTAAGATGAAAAGTTGGCAATTGACTAAATGCGGTGAATGTTGGTGCATCAAGCAAATCAAAGTTGGTTATTTTGAATATAATCTAGTAACTTCAAAGATATTAGTATGTTATAAAATAAGTGCTAGTACATTATTAAAGTATATGGTGACGTTGGAAGAATATAGAAATGTACATAACTTTTAAAATCAATCAAGTTAAAAAGTTGGTAAGTGACCAAAAGTTTGTTTGTGTCTTCATATGAGGCATATCGGTACACAAGTTAAATTAAGGTTGGTAATTTCTAATAACGTTCTCTAACTTCCGCAATGTTGGTAAGATATAAAAATAAATATTGATAAATTATACCACCCGCCTGGGTGGCGCTGCTGGAGCGCGCACTCTTCCTCTCGCAAAAGGTTGAGTGTTCGAATCGCGGACGCCGCAGGGTGACTTAACCGGTGGCACGTGTGTGGTGGCTAGCACGTGTCGCCCCCAGGTTTTACTCCCCGGCTGTCGGCCATGCGGGGGTTCCCTGGATTATCAAAAAAAAATTGATAAATTATTAAAATATTTGGTAATTTTTGAAGTATGATAAAATACTTGTACTTGTCAAAACTTGTTGGTAAGTTACAAACGAATGACCAGTTAACTAAGTTATCAAGACTTTTTTGTCTCTAGCAACATTTAACATTCACCAACCATATCAACGATTTATCCACACGTAACTAGTTCCATTTTTTATCTTACGCAATGCCAAAAACGCCTCTTTGGATCTGATCTCAAACTATGAAATTATTTACTCATGATATCCTAAATCATGAATTGTGATAAGAGACTCCCGTGAGTATGGATCCTAGGCAAGTGAACAAGTAGTCATAATTGGAAGAGTAAAAAAGGAAGGGACTCAATTCGTCATTCCTGTAAAAGAAAGCAAATATCAAACATTGACAACTTTTTACATCTTAGCAATACAGAGAACAGCAATGTCTCAATCCAGATCAGATTCGGATTGTCCTCCCCTTTTTCCAAGTTTTGTTTTTTTGAAGGAAAGGATATCCTACTCTTGTCATTTATATAATTAACATGAACTTTTATTCTATATATGGGCAACACATGTAACCAAATTTTCTCCTTTTCCTGGAAAAGCATGTTATTGAAACTTGAGTGTCGTATTAGTCCTTTTTTTTTTGTCAGAATGCTATTACTCTTGAATACACCTTTTATGCTTAGTTTTGTTTTTGCCATACCTTGTATAGTTATTTACTTAAATTGGCCATTACCTTTTATGGTTAATTGGCACAACAATATTACACCCTGGCCTTACCTTGTACAGTTTGCATGTTCGTTTTAGTCTTTCGCTGGACAATGATTGAGTCAACCCGTTAACGTAATAAAACATAGCATGTTTGGAGAAATCGAATTTAAGTAATTCATTTAAATTGATTTGCCCAAAATAGAAAGAAATATCCGATCCTGCTCACTAGATTGGGCTTATCATTAAAGGGATATAATAATATGAAACCTAATTATTTTCTATGAAATTAAGGACCTTCTGGATTTTTTAGATTTTGTTGATATGATTGACCGTATCCAACCTCATTTGGACCTAATATGTAATACTAATAACAAACAGGTAGCTGCATATTTTAGTCAGCAATTGGAGATAAGAACCACTGTAATAATAGGTAAGTTAAATTTAATTGCCTACTGATTAGCATTGGTCCGTATGGATAACTTTCTTTTCTCGGATCAATAGAAATTTTGTCCGAACGCAGAAGGAAAATAAAATCTTGACCCAAAAAGTGAATCTGGAATGCTGTTAAATAGAGAGACTACCCCTAATAGAGGCAAGCCAGCACTATATAAGCTCGACTTCTGCCACTACTTTGGCCACACCCAACTCTTTCACTCACTATTTAGCGTCTATGCTCTAAGATTACTCAGGTCGAAAGCATCAAGGCAAGTTCTTCAGACTAACTGGTTTGCCACTTTGCCCTCTTGTTCTTTTGTAAATTTTGATGTGTTCATGCAATTGTGTGTGAAGAATGATGAAAAAACGAATGTGTATTCCCATGACGTGCCACAATTACTCAATCTTTCATAATATAGCCGTACACTGAAAGTACTGTGAACATCATACAGGGTAGCGCTAAACATTT